>CM077647.1:175208662-176408662 GCA_039707465.1 Rhabdophis nuchalis | reverse complement strand
GGCGCAGGTAGCTTGGTTGCAGGCATGGCGAGTTGGGTGGGAGGAGGAGGCAGGGGGTGTGGTGCAGAGAGCTCTGTTGCAGGCATGGAGAGTTGGGAGGGGGGAGGAGGCAAGGTGGCTCAGGCAGCTGCGTTGCAGGCATGGAGAGTTGGGAGGGGGGAGGAGGCGTGGGGCGTGGCGCAGGTAGCTCGGTTGCAGGCATGGAGAGTTGGGAGAGTGGAGGAGGCAGGGGGTGTGGCGCAGGGAGCTCTGTTGCAGGTATGGAGAGTTGGGAGGGAGGAGGAGGCAGGGGGCGTGGTGCAGAGAGCTCTGTTGCAGGCATGGAGTGTTGGGAGGGGGGAGGAGGCAAGGTGGCTCAGGCAGCTGCGTTTCAGGAGACTGACATCCGCCCCTCCTCCAGAAACTGTGGCGTCAGTCCTGGAAGAAAACAGAAACATACAAAAACACCAAGAGGGACAGAGACAAACAGACAATACCCACAGAAAAATATAACAGTGGTTAAGGCTTGTCAGGATATTTAGCATAAAATTTCTTAAGCAGTTTAGGGGCTCGAACGTGGCTTTTATCCACCCACTCGGTATGTGAAGGAGGGAAATCCCTCCACAAGACAAGGTATTCAACCTTATTTCTCCACACCCTAGAATCCAAAATGTCTTTTACTTCGTAATGGGGTTCACCGGAAACGAATAACGGTGGCGGGGGTGTAGATTGTAGTGGCCGAAGATAAGATGTGTGTTCAGGCTTCAAGAGATGGACATGGAAAATCAGGTAAAGGCGACGCTAAGTTTTTGGTAAATCCAGTTTGACTGACACGGAGCTGATGATCTTAAAATGGGGAAAGGTCCAATATATTTCGGGCCCAATTTCCTACATTTTTGGGGGCTCTCCAAGAATCTAGTAGAGAGGTAAACATGGTCACCAACTTTATAATCTGGAGGGGCAATTCATTTTTTGTCAGCATACAATTTATGAGATTGGTGAGCATCATCCAGCGTTTTTCGCGCCACTGGCCAAAATGACGATATCTTAGTACTCTATTCCAAGAGAGAGGGAATGGTAGGAGACTCGTGTGGCAACTCGGGAATAGGCACAAAGTCTTGACCGTAGATCAATTTGAAGGGAGTCATACCGGTGCTGCTATGAACAGAATTGTTATAAGCCACCTCAGCATGGGTTAAGAGGTCGGCCCAATCGTCCTGTTGGTAATTAATGAAACATCGCAAATATTGTTCCAAAACGGAATTAGCCCTCTCACAAGCTCCGTTCGTCTGCGGGTGGTGGGAGGAACTCAATCCCTGGGAGGAGCCAATCATCTTCAAGAATTCCTTCCAAAACCGAGAAGTGAACTGAACTCCTCTATCAGAAATAATACGTTGCTAAACCCCCCCTCGGATTTATAACAGCGGCATTTAGAAATGGCTCCTCGTTGCGAGGAAGCGGATATTTCTCATCCGGACTTTTGCGGAACAAGTGAAAGTGCTTTGCGTCTTGTTTCTATACAATGTATCTAAGTCCGGCTTTATTGAAACAATTTCTTTTTTCACTTTCTCCTGCTGGCTGCCTGGCTGGGCGGTGGAAGATGGCTCCTCTTTGTTCCTGAATGACTATTTCTTTATGGAAAATCACCAACATTTCTTTGTAATTTGGACTGTCTCTCTTTATTAATGAAATTTTTTTTGGGAATAACTGGTTCCTTCCCTGGAATACCTTCTCTTTTTTAACAATTGACTGTGGAAAGCATGGAGGAAGCGATGGAGGAAGCATTAAACTCCTTGGTGCTGGAAATTAAAGCGATGAGGAGAGACCAGTGTAGCTCTAAGCTTGAACTTTTGGAAACACAAAAAAAATTGATGGAGAACACGCAGAAGACCAAGGAGCTGGAAGTGGGGTTGGCTGGGGTAAAGGGAGAACTTAAAAATGTCAACACTGAAATTACAGATTTGTCTGGGCATATGTCTAGGATGGATTTTGAAAGAATGTCATATTTTTTAAGATTTCAGAACATTTTGGAGGAAACTGGTGAATGCCTTCCTGATCTCATGAGTACAATTTTAGCAGACTATTTACATAAACTTAAAGAGGAGATCAGGGGGAACATTGACCTAGTCTATAGAATTAATTCAACATATGCCAGGTTAAATGAAGTACCCAGAGAGATACATATTAAATTTGTTAGAAGGTCGACCAGGGAGGGAATTTTGAAGGCGCAGAGAGACAGGCCTTTAATTTACCAACAAAAGGAAGTTGCCATCTTGAAACAGATCCCAAAAAAGACTAGAGAGGTGAGGAGGAAGTATTCCTTCTTATCTAAAAAATTATTTAACCACGGGATTTGGTTTAAGTGGGCGATGCCAGAAGGGATGTTGGTGTTCTGGAATGAAGGAAGAGTAAGGATTAAAACAGTTGAGGCGGAAGCCTTTCTTAAAAAACATTCCTCTATCCTGGGGGAAGATCCAGGGGGGACGGAGGGGGCCACGGCCCCGCCTGCTGGGGGCCAGGAATGAGAACAAGAAGATACAATTGCCAAGAGACTTAGGTCTAAAAAATGACTTTGCTTTTTATTAATACAGTATAACTTTTTATCAGGACGTTTGTACACGATTGCCAGCATAGAATTTAGAATTTATGATGTATGCACTTGTTTTCACCTTGCAGTATTATTGGAAAATGTATTACCAATGTCTTATTATGAAGCCCCGGAGGGGCCAACAACCTCAACGTGAAAGTTCTCAAAATATTTTTGTATTTCACCCTACCCCTACCCTACCTTAAAAAATTTGTAAAAACCAATAAAACTTTTTCAATACAAAAAGAAAAGAAAAGAAATAATACGTCGAGGAACTCCGTGTAGGCGATAAATGTGATTCAGGAAAAGTGCCCTGGCTGTCTCTAGCCGCTGTGAACGCTCATCTTTCTCTGCCAGGTTCCCTCCCGTTCGGGCTTTCTGTTTCTCTCTTCTTGGTAATAACCCGCCCAGAGAGTCGAGGGAGTGTTTTCCCTCTCTCTCCCTGCTGTGTTTCAATTTATCAGCCCTCAAAATTAGCTTCTGGGCTTCTTGCCTTAGAAGAATTTCCTCATCTGGCACCTCCCAGGAAGGGGGGGAGGAGAGGGCCCTTCTGCGTCTAGTAGTTACTCCCCAAGTGGGTTCTTCAAACATTCCTTTCCTGCCTACTCCCTCTGACCATCGGTGACGAACTGATTTATCTTCAGGTTCACCTCCCAGGCTAAGATCCTTTAAAAGTTCAACGACTGACCTGTCTTCGGCTTGCTGGACATCTGGACTGGAAACGGGGGCTGGATCGGGGGGGTTGTATTTGGAGCCGTGGCTCCCAGTAAATCTTCTTTCCCCATGTCTGATATTTTTGAATGTTTTATTTTCTCACTTGCTGCTGAAGCGGTTAGCTCAGAGACAATGTAATTGGATTCCTTGCTTTTTTGTCATGACTGTTCCCATCATAAATCAAGGAAGAACACACTTGACTTCATTTAGAAGGTTCAAGGCTACTTTTACTGATAATGATAAGGCTTCAGCCAAAGTCAAGCAAGGAATGAAACATTTAGGCACGCAATATACGTAACAAAGCATAACCCAACCCTTAAGCCCCTTTGACCCCAGCATATTGTCCAATGCAAAGTCAGCCACGACACCAGGTGCAGTTCCGTCTCAGGGTCATCATCAGAATGGAATGCAGTCCGTTAGCTGATGTGATAAGGACTGCGGCCGTCTCTCTCCCCCTCCTGCTCCTTTAGTAGCTAAGCAACCCCAGCCCTCCCCCCGTTTTACTATGTCAGGCGCTGCAGGCAAAAGCAGAGACTGACACATGGAGAGTTGGGAGGGGGGAGGAGGCAGGGGGCGTGGCGCAGGGAGCTCCATTGGAGGCATGGAGATTTGGGAGGGGGAGGAGGCAGGGGGTGTGGCGCAGCGAGGTCTGTTGCAGGTATGGAGAGTTGGGAGGGGGAGGAGGCAGCGGCCGTGGCGCAGGGAGCTCCATTGGAGGCATGGAGAGTTGGGAGGGGGGAGGAGGCAGGGGGCATGGCGCAGGGAGCTCCGTTGCAGGCATGGAGAGTTGGGAGCGTGGAGGGGGCAGGGGGCATGGTGCAGGGAGCTCCATTGGATGCATGGAAAGTTGGGAGGGGGACGAGGCAGGGGGTGTGGCGCAGGGAGGTCTGTTGCAGGTATGGAGAGTTGGGAGGGGGTAGGAGGCAGGGACGTGGCACAGGGAGCTCCGTTGCAGGCATGGAGAGTTGGGAGGGAGAGGAGGCAGGGGGTGTGGCACAGGGAGCTCCGTTGCAGGCATGGAGAGTTGGGACGGGGAGGAGGCAGGGGGCATGGTGCAGGGACCTCCGTTGCAGGCATGGAGAGTTGGGAGAGTGGAGGAGGCAGAGGGCGTGGCGCAGGGAGCTCCATTGCAGGCATGGAGAGTTGGGAGGGGGAGGAGGCAGGGGGTGTGGTGCAGGGAGCTCCGTTGCAGGCATGGAGAGTTGGGAGGGGGGGGGAGGCAAGGTGGCTCAGGCAGCTGCGTTGCAGGGATGGAGAGTTGGGAGGGACGAGGAGACAGGGGACATGGCGCAGGGAGCTCTGTTGCAGGCGTGGAGAGTTGGGAGAGTAGAGGAGGCAGGGGGCGTGGTGCAGGGAGCTCCATTGCAGGCATGGAGAGTTGGGAGGGGGAGGAGGCAGGGGGTGTGGCACAGGCAGCTCTGTTGCAGGCATGGAGAGTTGGGAGGGGGAGAAGGCAGGGGGTGTGGCGCAGGGAGCTCTGTTGCAGGTATGGAGAGTTGGGAGGGCAGAGGAGGCAGGGGGCGTTGTGCAGAGAGCTCTGTTGCAGGTATGGAGAGTTGGGAGGGAGGAGGAGGCAGGGGGCATTGTGCAGAGAGCTCTGTTGCAGGTATGGAGAGTTGGGAGGGAGGAGGAGGAAAGGTGGCTCAGGCAGCTGCATTGCAGGCATGGAGAGTTGGGAGGGGGAAGTAGGCAGGGGGCGTGGCGCAGGGAGCTCCGTTGCAGGCATGGAGAGTTGGGAGGTTGAGGAGACAGGTGGTGTGGTGCATAGAGCTCTGTTACAGGTATAGGGAGTTGGGAGGGGGAGGATGCAGGGGGTGTGGTGCAGGGAGCTCTGTTGCAGCTATGGAGAGTTGGGAGGGGGAGGAGGCAGGGGGTGTGGCGCAGGGAGCTCTGTTGCAGGTATGGAGAGTTGGGAGGGGGAGGAGGCAGGGGGTGTGGCGCAGGGAGCTCTGTTACAGGTATGGGGAGTTGGGAGGGAGGAGGAGGCAGGGGGTGTGGCGCAGGGAGCTCTGTTGCAGGTATGGAGAGTTGGGAGGGGGAGGAGGCAGGGGGTGTGGCGCAGGGAGCTCCGTTGCAGGCATGGAGAGTTGGGAGAGTGGAGGGGGCAGGAGGCGTGGCGCAGGGAGCTCCATTGCAGGCATGGAGAGTTGGGAGGGGGAGGAGACAGGGGGTGTGGCGTAGGGAGCTCCGTTGCAGGCATGGAGAGTTGGGAGATTGGAGGAGGCAGGGGGTGTGGCGCAGGGAGCTCCGTTGCAGGCATGGAGAGTTGGGAGGGGGAGGAGGCAGGGGGCATGGTGCAGGGAGCTCCGTTGCAGGCATGGAGAGTTTGGAGAGTGGAGGAGGCAGAGGGCGTGGCACAGGGAGCTCCATTGCAGGCATGGAGAGTTGGGAGGGGGAGGAGGCAGGGGGTGTGGCGCAGGGCGCTCCATTGCAGGCATGGAGAGTTGGGAGAGTGGAGGAGGCAGAGGGCGTGGCACAGGGAGCTCCATTGCAGGCATGGAGAGTTGGGAGGGGGAGGAGGCAGGGGGCATGGTGCAGAGAGCTCTGTTGCAGGTATGGAGAGTTGGGAGGGGGGAGGAGGCAAGGTGGCTCAGGCAGCTGCATTGCAGGCCTGGAGAGTTGGGAGGGGGAGGAGGCAGGGGGCGTGGTGCAGGGAGCTCCGTTGCAGGCATGGAGAGTTGGGAGAGTGGAGGAGACAGGGTGCGTGGTGCAAGGAGCTCTGTTGAAGGTATGGAGAGTTGGGAGGGGGGAGGAGGAAGGGGGCATGGCGCAGGGAGCTCTGTTGCAGGCATGGAGAGTTGGGAGAGTAGAGTAGGCAGGGGGCGTGGTGCAGGGAGCTCCATTGCAGGCATGGAGAGTTGGGAGGGGGAGGAGTCAGGGGATGTGGAGCAGGGAGCTCTGTTGCAGGCATGGAGAGTTGGCAGGGGGTAGGAGGCAGGGGTGTGGCGCAGGGAGCTCCATTGCAGACATGGAGAGTTGGGAGAGTGGAGGAGGCAGGGGGCGTGGCACAGGCAGCTCTGTTGCAGGCATGGAGAGTTGGGAGGGGGAGAAGGCAGGGGGTGTGGCGCAGGGGCTCTGTTGCAGGTATGGAGAGTTGGGAGGGAGGGGGAGGCAAGGTGGCTCAGGCAGCTGCGTTGCAGGCATGGAGAGTTGGGAGGGGGGAGAAGGCAGGGGGCATGTTGCAGGGAGCTCCATTGCAGGCATGGAGAGTTGGGAGGGGGAGGAGACAGGGAGTGTGGCACAGGAAGCTCTGTTGCAGGCATGGAGAGTTGGGAGAGGGGAGGAGGCAAGGTGGCTCAGGCAGCTGCGTTGCAGGCATGGAGAGTTGGGAGGGAGGAGGAGGCAGGGGGCGTGGTGCAGAGAGCTCTGTTACAGGCATGGAGAGTTGGGAGGGGGGGAGGCAGGGATGTGGCGCAGAGAGCTCCGTTGCAGGCATGGAGAGTTGGGAGAATGGAGGAGGCAGGGGGCGTGGTGTAGGGAGCTCCGTTGCAGGCATGGAGAGTTGGGAGAATGGAGGAGGCAGGGGGCGTGGCGCAGGGAGCTCCATTGCAGGCATGGAGAGTTGGGAGGGGGAGGAGGCAGAGGGTGTGGCGCAGGGAGGTCTGTTGCAGGTATGGAGAGTTGAGAGGGGGAGGAGGCAGGGACGTGGCACAGGGAGCTCCGTTGCAGGCATGGAGAGTTGGGAGAGTGGAGGAGGCAGGGGGCGTGGCACAGGGAGCTCTGTTGCAGGCATGGAGAGTTGGGAAGGGGAGGAGGCAGGGGGCATGGTGCAGAGAGCTCTGTTGCAGGCATGGAGCGTTGGGAGGGAGGAGGAGGCAAGGTGGCTCAGGCAGCTGCATTGCAGGTCTGGAGAGTTGGGAGGGGGGAGGAGGCAGGGGGCGTGGTGCAGGGAGCTCCGTTGCAGGCATGGAGAGTTGGGAGAGTGGAGTAGGCAGGGGGCGTGGTGCAGGGAGCTCTGTTGCAGGTATGGAGATTTGGGAGGGGGGAGGAGGAAGGGGGCATGGTGCTGGGAGCTCTGTTGCAGGCATGGAGAGTTGGGAGAGTAGAGTAGGCAGGTGGCATGGTGCAGGGAGCTCCATTGCAGGCATGGAGAGTTGGGAGGGGGAGGAGGCAGGGGGTGTGGCGCAGGGAGGTCTGTTGCAGGTATGGAGAGTTGGGAGGGGGTAGGAGGCAGGGACGTGGCGCAGGGAGCTCCGTTGCAGGCATGGAGAGTTGGGAGAGTGGAGGAGGCAGGGGGCGTCGCGCAGGGAGCTCTGTTGCAGGCATGGAGCGTTGGGAGGGGGGAGGAGGCAAGGTGGCTCAGGCAGCTGCATTGCAGGCATGGAGAGTTGGGAGGGGGAGGAGGCTGGGGGCGTGGCACAGGGAGGTCTGTTGCAGGTATGGAGAGTTGGGAGGGGGGAGGAGGCAGGGGGCGTGGTGCAGGGAGCTCCGTTGCAGGCATGGAGAGTTGGGAGAGTGGAGGAGGCTGGGTGCGTGGCGCAAGGAGCTCTGTTGCAGGTATGGAGAGTTGGGAGGGGGGAGGAGGAAGGGGGCATGGCGCTGGGAGCTCTGTTGCAGGCATGGAGAGTTGGGAGGGGGAGGAGGCAGGGGGCGTGGCGCAGGGAGCTCTGTTGCAGGCATGGAGAGTTGGGAGGGGGAGGAGGCAGGGGGCGTGGTGCAGGGAGTTCCGTTGCAGGCATGGAGAGTTGGGAGGGGGAGGAGACAGGGGGAGTGGCGCAGGGAGCTCTGTTGCAGGTATGTAGAGTTGGGAGGGGGGAGGAGGAAGGGGGCGTGGTGCAGAGAGCTCCGTTGCAGGCATGGAGAGTTGGGAGAGTGGAGGAGGCTGGGTGCGTGGCGCAAGGAGCTCTGTTGCAGGTATGGAGAGTTGGGAGGGGGGAGGAGGAAGGGGGCATGGCGCTGGGAGCTCTGTTGCAGGCATGGAGAGTTGGGAGGGGGAGGAGGCAGGGGGCGTGGCGCAGGGAGCTCTGTTGCAGGCATGGAGAGTTGGGAGGGGGAGGAGGCAGGGGGCGTGGTGCAGGGAGTTCCGTTGCAGGCATGGAGAGTTGGGAGGGGGAGGAGACAGGGGGAGTGGCGCAGGGAGCTCTGTTGCAGGTATGTAGAGTTGGGAGGGGGGAGGAGGCAGGGGGCGTGGTGCAGAGAGCTCTGTTGCAGGTATGGAGAGTTGGGCGGGGGGAGGAGGCAGGGGGCGTGGTGCAGAGAGCTCTGTTGCAGGTATGGAGAGTTGGGAGGGGGGAGGAGGCAAGGTGGCTCAGGCAGCTGCGTTGTAGGCATGGAGAGTTGGGAGTGGGGAGGAGGCAGGGGGCGTGGTGCAGGGAGTTCCGTTGCAGGCATGGAGAGTTGGGAGGGGGAGGAGACAGGGGGAGTGGCGCAGGGAGCTCTGTTGCAGGTATGTAGAGTTGGGAGGGGGGAGGAGGCAGGAGGCGTGGTGCAGAGAGCTCTGTTGCAGGTATGGAGAGTTGGGAGGGGGAGGAGACAGGGGGAGTGGCGCAGGGAGCTCCATTGCAGGCATGGAGAGTTGGGAGGGGGAGAAGGCAGGGGGTGTGGTGCAGGGAGCTCCATTGCAGGCATGGAGAGTTGGGAGGGGGAGGAGGCAGGGGGCGTGGCGCAGGGAGCTCTGTTGCAGGCATGGAGAGTTGGGAGGTGGAGGAGGCAGGGGGCATGGTGCAGAGAGCTCTGTTGCAGGCATGGAGCGTTGGGAGGGGGGAGGAGGCAAGGTTGCTCAGGCAGCTGCATTGCAGGCCTGGAGAGTTGGGAGGGGGGGAGGCAGGGGGCGTGGCGCAGGGAGCTCCGTTGCAGGCATGGAGAGTTGGGAGGGGGAGGAGGCAGGGACATGGCGCAGGGAGCTCCGTTGCAGGCATGGAGAGTTGGGAGGGGGAGGAGGCAGGGGGTGTGGCGCAGGGAGCTCCATTGCAGGCATGGAGAGTTGGGAGGGGGAGGAGGCAGGGGGCATTGTGCAGAGAGCTCTGTTGCAGGCATGGAGCGTTGGGAGGGGGGAGGAGGCAAGGTGGCTCAGGCAGCTGCATTGCAGGCCTGGAGAGTTGGGAGGGGGGGAGGCAGGGGGCGTGGCGCAGGGAGCTCCATTGCAGGCATGGAGAGTTGGGAGGGGGAGGAGGCAGGGGGCGTGGCGCAGGTAGCTGCGTTGCAGGCATGGAGAGTTGGGAGGGGGGAGGAGGCAGGGGGCGTGGCGCAGGGAGCTCCGTTGCAGGCATGGAGAGTTGGGAGGGGGAGGAGACAGGGGGTGTGGCACAGGAAGCTCCGTTGCAGGCATGGAGAGTTGGGAGAGTGGAGGAGGCAGGGGGCGTGGCGCAGGGAGCTCTGTTGCAGGCATGGAGAGTTGGGAGGGGGAGGAGGCAGGGGGCATGGTGCAGAGAGCTCTGTTGCAGGCATGGAGCGTTGGGAGGGGGGAGGAGGCAAGGTTGCTCAGGCAGCTGCATTGCAGGCCTGGAGAGTTGGGAGGGGGGGAGGCAGGGGGCGTGGCGCAGGGAGCTCCGTTGCAGGCATGGAGAGTTGGGAGGGGGAGGAGGCAGGGACATGGCGCAGGGAGCTCCATTGCAGGCATGGAGAGTTGGGAGGGGGAGGAGGCAGGGGGTGTGGCGCAGGGAGCTCCATTGCAGGCATGGAGAGTTGGGAGGGGGAGGAGGCAGGGGGCATGGTGCAGAGAGCTCTGTTGCAGGCATGGAGCGTTGGGAGGGGGGAGGAGGCAAGGTGACTCAGGCAGCTGCATTGCAGGCCTGGAGAGTTGGGAGGGGGGGAGGCAGGGGGCGTGGCGCAGGGAGCTCCGTTGCAGGCATGGAGAGTTGGGAGGGGGAGGAGGCAGGGGGCATCGTGCAGGGAGCTCCGTTGCAGGCATGGAGAGTTGGGAGAGTGGAGGAGGCAGAGGGCGTGGCACAGGGAGCTCTATTGCAGGCATGGAGAGTTGGGAGGGGGAGGAGGCAGGGGGTGTGGCGCAGGGAGCTCCATTGCAGGCATGGAGAGTTGGGAGGGGGGAGGAGGCAGGGGGCGTGGCGCAGGGAGCTCCGTTGCAGGCATGGAGAGTTGGGAGAGTGGAGGAGGCAGGGTGCATGGCGCAAGGAGCTCTGTTGCAGGTATGGAGAGTTGGGAGGGGAGAGGAGGAAGGGGGCATGGCGCTGGGAGCTCTGTTGCAGGCATGGAGAGTTGGGAGGGTAGAGTAGGCAGGGGGCATGGTGCAGGGAGCTCCATTGCAGGCATGGAGAGTTGGGAGGGGGAGGAGGCAGGGGTGTGGCGCAGGGAGCTCCATTGCAGGCATGGAGAGTTGGGAGAGTGGAGGAGGCAGGGGGCGTGGGACAGGCAGCTCTGTTGCAGACATGGAAAGTTGGGAGGGGGAGAAGGCTGGGGGTGTGGCGCAGGGAGCTCTGTTGCAGGTATAGAGAGTTGGGAGGGAGGAGGAGGCAAGGTGGCTCAGGCAGCTGCATTTCAGGCATGGAGAGTTGGGAGGGGGGGAGGCAGGGATGTGGCGCAGAGAGCTCCGTTGCAGGCATGGAGAGTTGGGAGAATGGAGGAGGCAGGGGGCGTGGTGTAGGGAGCTCCGTTGCAGGCATGGAGAGTTGGGAGAGTGGAGGAGGCAGAGGGCGTGGCACAGGGAGCTCCATTGCAGGCATGGAGAGTTGGGAGGGGGAGGAGGCAGGGGGTGTGGCGCAGGGAGCTCCATTGCAGGCATGGAGAGTTGGGAGGGGGAGAAGTCAGGGGGTGTGGCGCAGGGAGCTCCATTGCAGGCATGGAGAGTTGGGAGGGGGAGGAGGCAGGGGGCGTGGCACAGGGAGCTCTGTTGCAGGCATGGAGCGTTGGGAGGGGGGGAGGCAAGGTTGCTCAGGCAGCTGCATTGCAGGCCTGGAGAGTTGGGATGGGGGGAGGCAGGGGGCGTGGCGCAGGGAGCTCCGTTGCAGGCATGGAGAGTTGGGAGGGGGAGGAGGCAGGGACATGGCGCAGGGAGCTCCGTTGCAGGCATGGAGAGTTGGGAGGGGGAGGAGGCAGGGGGTGTGGCGCAGGGAGCTCCATTGCAGGCATGGAGAGTTGGGAGGGGGAGGAGGCAGGGGGCATGGTGCAGAGAGCTCTGTTGCAGGCATGGAGCGTTGGGAGGGGGGAGGAGGCAAGGTGGCTCAGGCAGCTGCATTGCAGGCCTGGAGAGTTGGGAGGGGGGGAGGCAGGGGGCGTGGCGCAGGGAGCTCCGTTGCAGGCATGGAGAGTTGGGAGGGGGAGGAGGCAGGGGGCATGGTGCAGGGAGCTCCGTTGCAGGCATGGAGAGTTGGGAGAGTGGAGGAGGCAGAGGGCGTGGCACAGGGAGCTCCATTGCAGGCATGGAGAGTTGGGAGGGGGAGGAGGCAGGGGGTGTGGCGCAGGGAGCTCCGTTGCAGGCATGGAGAGTTGGGAGGGGGAGGAGACAGGGGGTGTGGCGCAGGAAGCTGCGTTGCAGGCATGGAGAGTTGGGAGAGTGGAGGAGGCAGGGGGCGTGGCGCAGGTAGCTGCGTTGCAGGCATGGAGAGTTGGGAGGGGGGAGGAGGCAGGGGGCGTGGCGCAGGGAGCTCCGTTGCAGGCATGGAGAGTTGGGAGGGGGAGGTGACAGGGGGTGTGGCACAGGAAGCTCCGTTGCAGGCATGGAGAGTTGGGAGAGTGGAGGAGGCAGGGGGCGTGGCGCAGGGAACTCTGTTGCAGGCATGGAGAGTTGGGAGGGGGAGGAGGCAGGGGGCATGGTGCAGAGAGCTCTGTTGCAGGCATGGAGCGTTGGGAGGGGGGAGGAGGCAAGGTTGCTCAGGCAGCTGCATTGCAGGCCTGGAGAGTTGGGAGGGGGGGAGGCAGGGGGCGTGGCGCAGGGAGCTCCATTGCAGGCATGGAGATTTGGGAGGGGGAGGAGGCAGGGACATGGCGCAGGGAGCTCCGTTGCAGGCATGGAGAGTTGGGAGGGGGAGGAGGCAGGGGGTGTGGCGCAGGGAGCTCCATTGCAGGCATGGAGAGTTGGGAGGGGGAGGAGGCAGGGGGCATGGTGCAGAGAGCTCTGTTGCAGGCATGGAGCGTTGGGAGGGGGGAGGAGGCAAGGTTGCTCAGGCAGCTGCATTGCAGGCATGGAGAGTTGGGAGAGTGGAGTAGGCAGGGGGCGTGGTGCAGGGAGCTCTGTTGCAGGTATGGAGATTTGGGAGGGGGGAGGAGGAAGGGGGCATGGCGCTGGGAGCTCTATTGCAGGCATGGAGAGTTGGGAGAGTAGAGTAGGCAGGGGGCGTGATGCAGGGAGCTCCATTGCAGGCATGGAGAGTTGGGAGGGGGAGGAGGCAGGGGGTGTGGCGCAGGGAGGTCTGTTGCAGGTATGGAGAGTTGGGAGGGGGTAGGAGGCAGGGACGTGGCGCAGGGAGCTCCGTTGCAGGCATGGAGAGTTGGGAGAGTGGAGGAGGCAGGGGGCGTGGCGCAGGGAGCTCTGTTGCAGGTATGGAGAGTTGGGAGGGGGGAGGAGGCTGGGGGCGTGGTGCAGGGAGCTCCATTGCAGGCATGGAGAGTTGGGAGAGTGGAGGAGGCAGGGTGCGTGGCGCAAGGAGCTCTGTTGCAGGTATGGAGAGTTGGGAGGGGGGGGAGGAAGGGGGCATGGCGCTGGGAGCTCTGTTGCAGGCATGGAGAGTTGGGAGGGGGAGGAGGCATGGGGCGTGGTGCAGGGAGCTCTGTTGCAGGCATGGAGAGTTGGGAGGGGGAGGAGGCTGGGGGCATGGTGCAGAGAGCTCTGTTGCAGGCCTGGAGAGTTGGGAGGGGGGAGGAGGCAGGGGGCGTGGTGCAGGGAGTTCCGTTGCAGGCATGGAGAGTTGGGAGGGAGGAGGAGGCAAGGTGGCTCAGGTAGCTGCATTGCAGGCATGGAGAGTTGGGAGGGGGGAGGAGGCAAGGTGGCTCAGGTAGCTGCATTGCAGGCATGGAGAGTTGGGAGGGGGGAGGAGGCAGGGGGCGTGGCGCAGGGAGCTCTGTTGCAGGTATGGAGAGTTGGGAGGGAGGAGGAGGCAAGGTGGCTCAGGTAGCTGCATTGCAGGCATGGAGAGTTGGGAGGGGGGAGGAGGCAGGGGGCGTGGCGCAGGGAGCTCCGTTGCAGGCATGGAGAGTTGGGAGGGGGAGGAGACAGGGGGTGTGGCACAGGAAGCTCCGTTGCAGGCATGGAGAGTTGGGAGAGTGGAGGAGGCAGGGGGCGTGGCGCAGGGAGCTCTGTTGCAGGCATGGAGCTTTGGGAGGGGGGAGGAGGCAAGGTGGCTCAGGCAGCTGCGTTGCAGGCATGGAGAGTTGGGAGGGGGAGGAGGCAGGGGGTGTGGCGCAGGGAGCTCCGTTGCAGGCATGGAGAGTTGGGAGGGGGAGGAGACAGGGGGAGTGGCGCAGGGAGCTCTGTTGCAGCTATGGAGAGTTGGGAGGGGGAGGAGGCAGGGGGCGTGGCGCAGGGAGCTCTGTTGCAGCTATGGAGAGTTGGGAGGGGGAGGAGGCAGGGGGCGTGGCGCAGGGAGCTCTTTTGCAGCTATGGAGAGTTGGGAGGGTGAGGAGGCAGGGGGTGTGGCGCAGGGAGCTCTGTTGCAGCTATGGAGAGTTGGGAGGGGGGGAGGCAGGGGGTGTGGCGCAGGGAGCTCTGTTGCAGCTATGGAGAGTTGGGAGGGGGGGAGGCAGGGGGTGTGGCGCAGGGAGCTCTGTTGCAGGTATGGAGAGTTGGGCGGGAGGAGGAGGCAGGGGGCGTGGCACAGGGAGCTCCATTGCAGGCATGGAGAGTCGAGAGGGGGAGGAGGCAGGGGGTGTGGTGCAGGGAGGTCTGTTGCAGGTATGGAGAGTTGGGAGGGGGAGGAGGCAGGGACGTGGTGCAGGGAGCTCCGTTGCAGGCATGGAGAGTTGGGAGGGGGAGGAGGCAGGGGGTGTGGCGCAGGGAGCTCCATTGCAGGCATGGAGAGTTGAGAGGGGGAGGAGGCGGGGGGTGTGGTGCAGGAAGGTCTGTTGCAGGTATGGAGAGTTGGGAGGGGGAGGAGGCAGGGACGTGGCGCAGGGAGCTCCGTTGCAGGCATGGAGAGTTGGGCGGGAGGAGGAGGCAGGGGGCGTGGCGCAGGGAGCTCCATTGCAGGCATAGAGAGTTGAGAGGGGGAGGAGGCAGGGGGTGTGGTGCAGGGAGATCTGTTGCAGGTATGGAGAGTTGAGAGGGGGAGGAGGCAGGGACGTGGCGCAGGGAGCTCCGTTGCAGGCATGGAGAGTTGGGAGGGGGAGGAGGCAGGGGGTGTGGCGCAGGGAGCTCCATTGCAGGCATGGAGAGTTGGGAGGGGGAGGAGGCAGGGGGCATGGTGCAGAGAGCTCTGTTGCAGGCATGGAGCGTTGGGAGGGGGGAGGAGGCAAGGTGGCTCAGGCAGCTGCATTGCAGGCCTGGAGAGTTGGGAGGGGGGGAGGCAGGGGGCGTGGCGCAGGGAGCTCCGTTGCAGGCATGGAGAGTTGGGAGGGGGGGAGGCAGGGGGTGTGGCGCAGGGAGCTCTGTTGCAGGTATGGAGAGTTGGGCGGGAGGAGGAGGCAGGGGGCGTGGCACAGGGAGCTCCATTGCAGGCATGGAGAGTCGAGAGGGGGAGGAGGCAGGGGGTGTGGTGCAGGGAGGTCTGTTGCAGGTATGGAGAGTTGGGAGGGGGAGGAGGCAGGGACGTGGTGCAGGGAGCTCCGTTGCAGGCATGGAGAGTTGGGAGGGGGAGGAGGCAGGGGGTGTGGCGCAGGGAGCTCCATTGCAGGCATGGAGAGTTGAGAGGGGGAGGAGGCGGGGGGTGTGGTGCAGGAAGGTCTGTTGCAGGTATGGAGAGTTGGGAGGGGGAGGAGGCAGGGACGTGGCGCAGGGAGCTCCGTTGCAGGCATGGAGAGTTGGGCGGGAGGAGGAGGCAGGGGGCGTGGCGCAGGGAGCTCCATTGCAGGCATGGAGAGTTGAGAGGGGGAGGAGGCAGGGGGTGTGGTGCAGGGAGATCTGTTGCAGGTATGGAGAGTTGAGAGGGGGAGGAGGCAGGGACGTGGCGCAGGGAGCTCCGTTGCAGGCATGGAGAGTTGGGAGGGGGAGGAGGCAGGGGGTGTGGCGCAGGGAGCTCCATTGCAGGCATGGAGAGTTGGGAGGGGGAGGAGGCAGGGGGCATGGTGCAGAGAGCTCTGTTGCAGGCATGGAGCGTTGGGAGGGGGGAGGAGGCAAGGTGGCTCAGGCAGCTGCATTGCAGGCCTGGAGAGTTGGGAGGGGGGGAGGCAGGGGGCGTGGCGCAGGGAGCTCCGTTGCAGGCATGGAGAGTTGGGAGGGGGAGGAGGCAGGAGGCATGGTGCAGGGAGCTCCGTTGCAGGCATGAAGAGTTGGGAGAGTGGAGGAGGCAGAGGGCGTGGCACAGGGAGCTCCATTGCAGGCATGGAGAGTTGGGAGGGGGAGGAGGCAGGGGGTGTGGCGCAGGGAGCTCCATTGCAGGCATGGAGAGTTGGGAGGGGGAGGAGGCAGGGAATGTGGAGCAGGGAGCTCTGTTGCAGGTATGTAGAGTTGGGAGGGGGTAGGAGGCAGGGGTGTGGCGCAGGGAGCTCTGTTGCAGGCATGGAGAGTTGGGAGGGTAGAGTAGGCAGGGGGCGTGGTGCAGGGAGCTCCATTGCAGGCATGGAGAGTTGGGAGGGGGGAGGAGGCAAGGTGGCTCAGGTAGCTGCATTGCAGGCATGGAGAGTTGGGAGGGGGGAGGAGGCAGGGGGCGTGGCGCAGGGAGCTCTGTTGCAGGTATGGAGAGTTGGGAGGGAGGAGGAGGCAAGGTGGCTCAGGTAGCTGCATTGCAGGCATGGAGAGTTGGGAGGGGGGAGGAGGCAGGGGGCGTGGCGCAGGGAGCTCCGTTGCAGGCATGGAGAGTTGGGAGGGGGAGGAGACAGGGGGTGTGGCACAGGAAGCTCCGTTGCAGGCATGGAGAGTTGGGAGAGTGGAGGAGGCAGGGGGCGTGGCGCAGGGAGCTCTGTTGCAGGCATGGAGCTTTGGGAGGGGGGAGGAGGCAAGGTGGCTCAGGCAGCTGCGTTGCAGGCATGGAGAGTTGGGAGGGGGGAGGAGGCAGGGGGTGTGGCGCAGGGAGCTCCGTTGCAGGCATGGAGAGTTGGGAGGGGGAGGAGACAGGGGGAGTGGCGCAGGGAGCTCTGTTGCAGCTATGGAGAGTTGGGAGGGGGAGGAGGCAGGGGGCGTGGCGCAGGGAGCTCTGTTGCAGCTATGGAGAGTTGGGAGGGGGAGGAGGCAGGGGGCGTGGCGCAGGGAGCTCTTTTGCAGCTATGGAGAGTTGGGAGGGTGAGGAGGCAGGGGGTGTGGCGCAGGGAGCTCTGTTGCAGCTATGGAGAGTTGGGAGGGGGGGAGGCAGGGGGTGTGGCGCAGGGAGCTCTGTTGCAGCTATGGAGAGTTGGGAGGGGGGGAGGCAGGGGGTGTGGCGCAGGGAGCTCTGTTGCAGGTATGGAGAGTTGGGCGGGAGGAGGAGGCAGGGGGCGTTGCACAGGGAGCTCCATTGCAGGCATGGAGAGTCGAGAGGGGGAGGAGGCAGGGGGTGTGGTGCAGGGAGGTCTGTTGCAGGTATGGAGAGTTGGGAGGGGGAGGAGGCAGGGACGTGGTGCAGGGAGCTCCGTTGCAGGCATGGAGAGTTGGGAGGGGGAGGAGGCAGGGGGTGTGGCGCAGGGAGCTCCATTGCAGGCATGGAGAGTTGAGAGGGGGAGGAGGCAGGGGGTGAGGTGCAGGAAGGTCTGTTGCAGGTATGGAGAGTTGGGAGGGGGAGGAGGCAGGGACGTGGCGCAGGGAGCTCCGTTGCAGGCATGGAGAGTTGGGCGGGAGGAGGAGGCAGGGGGCGTGGGGCAGGGAGCTCCATTGCAGGCATGGAGAGTTGAGAGGGGGAGGAGGCAGGGGGTGTGGTGCAGGGAGATCTGTTGCAGGTATGGAGAGTTGAGAGGGGGAGGAGGCAGGGACGTGGCGCAGGGAGCTCCGTTGCAGGCATGGAGAGTTGGGAGGGGTAGGAGGCAGGGGGTGTGGCGCAGGGAGCTCCATTGCAGGCATGGAGAGTTGGGAGGGGGAGGAGGCAGGGGGCATGGTGCAGAGAGCTCTGTTGCAGGCATGGAGCGTTGGGAGGGGGGAGGAGGCAAGGTCCTCAGGCAGCTGCATTGCAGGCCTGGAGAGTTGGGAGGGGGGGAGGCAGGGGGCGTGGCGCAGGGAGCTCCGTTGCAGGCATGGAGAGTTGGGAGGGGGAGGAGGCAGGAGGCATGGTGCAGGGAGCTCCGTTGCAGGCATGAAGAGTTGGGAGAGTGGAGGAGGCAGAGGGCGTGGCACAGGGAGCTCCATTGCAGGCATGGAGAGTTGGGAGGGGGAGGAGGCAGGGGGTGTGGCGCAGGGAGCTCCATTGCAGGCATGGAGAGTTGGGAGGGGGGAGGAGGCAGGGGGCGTGGCGCAGGGAGCTCCGTTGCAGGCATGGAGAGTTGGGAGAGTGGAGGAGGCAGGGTGCGTGGCGCAAGGAGCTCTGTTGCAGGTATGGAGAGTTGGGAGGGGAGAGGAGGAAGGGGGCATGGCGCTGGGAGCTCTGTTGCAGGCATGGAGAGTTGGGAGGGTAGAGTAGGCAGGGGGCGTGGTGCAGGGAGCTCCATTGCAGGCATGGAGAGTTGGGAGGGGGAGGAGGCAGGAAATGTGGAGCAGGGAGCTCTGTTGCAGGTATGTAGAGTTGGGAGGGGGTAGGAGGCAGGGGTGTGGCGCAGGGAGCTCCATTGCAGGCATGGAGAGTTGGGAGAGTGGAGGAGGCAGGGGGCGTGGCACAGGCAGCTCTGTTGCAGACATGGAAAGTTGGGAGGGGGAGAAGGCTGGGGGTGTGGCGCCGGGAGCTCTGTTGCAGGTATAGAGAGTTGGGAGGGAGGAGGAGGCAAGGTGGCTCAGGCAGCTGCGTTGCAGGAATGGAGAGTTGGGCGGGGGGAGGAGGCAGGGGGCGTGGCGCAGGGAGCTCTGCTGCAGCTATGGAGAGTTGGGAGGGGGAGGAGGCAGGGGGCATGGCGCAGGGAGCTCTGCTGCAGCTATGGAGAGTTGGGAGGGGGAGGAGGCAGGGGGTGTGGTGCAGACAGCTCTGTTGCAGGTATGGAGAGTTGGGAGGGAGGAGGCGGCAAGGTGACTCAGGCAGCTGCGTTGCAGGCATAGAGAATTGGGAGGGTGGAGGAGGCAGGGGGCGTGGCGCAGGGAGCTCCGTTGCAGGCATGGAGTGTTGGGAGGGGGAGGAGGCAGGGGGCGTGGCGCAGGAAGCTCTGTTGCAGGCATGGAGAGTTGGGCGGGGGGAGGAGGCAGGGGGCGTGGCGCAGGGAGCTCTGCTGCAGCTATGGAGAGTTGGGAGGGGGAGGAGGCAGGGGGCGTGGCGCAGGGAGCTCTGCTGCAGCTATGGAGAGTTGGGAGGGGGAGGAGGCAGGGGGTGTGGTGCAGACAGCTCTGTTGCAGGTATGGAGAGTTGGGAGGGAGGAGGCGGCAAGGTGACTCAGGCAGCTGCGTTGCAGGCATGGAGAATTGGGAGGGGGAGGAGGCAGGGGGCATGGCGCAGGGAGCTCCGTTGCAGGCATGGAGTGTTGGGAGGGGGAGGAGGCAGGGGGCGTGGCGCAGGAAGCTCTGTTGCAGGCATGGAGAGTTGGGAGGTGGGGAGGCAGGGGTGGTGGTGTAGGGAGCTCCGTTGAAGGCATGGAGGGTTAGGAGGGGGGGGAGGCAGGGGGGCATGGCAAGTGAGTGAGGAAAACAAAAAAGAGCTGCAGTTGTACATTGGTGTGGCTTGTACCTGGCACCAGTGTGCCATGTCCACACAATTTGTACGTATCATTGGTGCTGCACTTGTAAGGAACGTTGTGTGAATATTTGGTGGCGATTAGCAGTTTTGAACAAACTCATAGTTATTTTTTTATTTATATAGATGTTTACAGTACATCAAGTCATCTTACCATCAACTCCCAAAACAATTATAGGATCCTGTGCTCTCCATACACCATATTTGTAACTTACCCATCACTTTTTTTCTCCTCTCTCCTCCCCCTCCCTCCCTCCTTTCTTCCCTCTGTCATCCTTCCCTTCTCTACTTGCCCTTCCTCTCTCCTTTTCCTCTCTCCCCTTTCCACTCATTTCTCTCCTCCTCTTCCACCCACTGCACTCTCTCCTATCCCTCTCTTTTTCCCTCACCTCTCTTCTCTACTTCCAACTCATTTACTTGGTGTATTAGAGCTTCTGAGCATGCTCCATTTTATGTTGATGGTATTTATAGTTCCTTTTCAATATACATATTTAATTTTAACATGTATTCTCCTTCATTTTTATAAAAAAAATCTAGAACAAAAAGTATACATCTATAGTCATTGTGCTTTTAAACCCATCCCTCCTGCCTAATTTTGGCCGAGATGTAGACCTGGTTACAATTCCCAGCTATTCTCATCATTACTTTTATATAACTATACATCCTTAAATGCCCCCAATTTGTGATTCTATTTATTAAATCTCAACAGTTTCCCATTGTAGGTGCATTTCATGTTCACTCTCCATTTTTCCATATCTTGGATTAGATTACCTTTAATTGTCTATAAATGGCAATCCTCGTTGTTCAATGTTCATTATAATTCCCTTAATCCATTATATAGAATAACAAGCAGTAAAAATCTCACTTTATTCATCATCTTAAATGTTCCATACATGTCTATGTTTCATATATTTTTAACCCAAGCTTAGTTGTTCTTCTATTGTCATATTCAATCAATTCACAACTCAGTTTAATTATCATGTATAAAAGTGAATCACAAACCTCTACAACCTCCCCATATCAGTTTCATATTTATCCATATTCCATATATTTTAACCTTTGTTTTGGTATCTTTCCATTATTATAGTCAACCAGTTAGCAACTCCATTTTATTGTCATATTTAGGAATACAATATTCCCTTTTGTTGGGACATTTCCCCTTTTTATAATTTTCCCTATACCACTGCCAAGAACAATGGAGGTTTTGGTCTGCTTTTTATTTCCCTCCATTTCTACCCCTTCATTGTCTTGCCCCCTTTCTCCTTTGAATTCTTCTTTAGTTATCTGCTTTTCTGGAATAAGAATTCTATTTTGGCTTGATTTTAATGATTTGTGCACATTTTTTTAAATAGTTTCACGTATTTCTTCAAATTCCCAGTTTTCCATGATCCAGTTCCAAAGTTATAGTTAGTTATAAAGTTCTCATTTCAGATTTATGATCCACCTTAAATTTATCCACTTCAGCTGCTGTGGGGAAGAGCAATGGGAGCCATCTTGCCCCAACACTTTAAGAAGTCTTTAAGAAGATGTTGGATAGCCATTTGTCTGAAATGTTATAGGGTTTCCTGCCTAGACAGGGGGTTGGAGTAGAAGACCTCCAATGTCCCTTCCAACTCTGCTATTGTATTTTATTGTATTGTATCTTGGTCTTTTGTTCTTCCTTAATGTCCAGTTCCAAAATTGCAGTTAGTTATATAAGTCTTATTTCGAGATTCTGGTCCACCTTAAATTCAGTTAATTCAACTTCTGTGAAACCGGAAGAGAATCTGGGGCCATCTTAATCTTTTGCAAAGAAAAAAAAGGAAGAAAGAGGGGGGAAACCCTTCATATTTCCCAGTTCTTGACTCTGTTATTATCCTTTCCCTTGCCACCTTCCACCTCCGGTCGACTACAGCTGCTCAAAATATATCAATTGGAACAAACTTTCAAACAGCCAGATTCAGGTACATTTCTCTTTTGCTTCCTGCTTTTCCAAATTCTGATTTATGATATCTGGTTGATAAAAACTTCCCACACAGTCAAGGTTAGGTTATCAGTTATCAGTGAGAAGAAGTGCTTCTTCTTGATTTTTTGGAGTTACTTAAGATACATTAGTTGGAAGAAGTTCAAATTAAGTAAATCCTTCAGAATGTTTGGTTTCTATTTCAAATCCAAAACCAAATTTAGAGTTTATATTTGAGTGGCTTTGTCATTTCTCTGCTTTCTCCCTTTCTCTCCGAAATTGTTTCAAACAAATGGCTTTTGGGGTGGCTGGTGTTTCAACCCTCCGTTTTCCTTTTCTTTGTTTCTTTCTTTTTGAAAAAATCCCGCTCTGACCATCAATATTATTTATGCTCTCAAGTCTTCTTTGCCTTTTCCAAGTTTGATTTATGGCTGTGGGTTAGATAAATTTTCTTACTGGTCTTTTGTCTCTTCCTCACCTTCCTGTTCATTTGCTTTGACTTGAAATCAGCATCTTGTCAGCCATATTGCAGGCTGCTGCCCCGATTCCGATTCATAGGGCAAATCTCTGACCTACGAGGGATCTGTTACCTCCCTCTCGGTCTGATGAGATGCAGCCCCTCTTTGCCCCCCTCTGGGGGAGGGTCTGATCCAAAAAAGGATCCCCAGAGTTAGTCAGACAATATTCATATGAGGCTCTTCAGAGCTCACACACCCCAGCTGGAAAACCTCCTGTCAAATCCCCCAAAGATATTTTCCATGGTCATGTGGTCAATGTGGCTATATGCCAAAGGCACCAGGAGCATTGTTACCTTCCCACCAAAGTGGTACATATGAATCTACTCACATTTGCATGCTTTTGAATTCCTAGGTGAGGAGGAGCTGAAGCAGGCATGGGAGCTCACCCTATTGCATGATGCTCAGGTCTCAGCTATCCAGCTGACAAGCTCAGTGTCTTTAACCATTGAGCTATTGCATATTTATTCTATCCATTAAAATGTTGATATTATAAGGATGTGCAAAGGACGTGTTTGGAGAATGGCAGGGTAGATAAAGAGATATATGTGATTACAACTCCTGTGATTCCAAATGGATATGCAACCCAAATATGAATTTAAATTGTAATGTTATTTTGTAAATTTGATGAATGCTTGATCGTTTACAATATTTGTACAGAATATGTCATTTTTTTCAAAAACACTTATTAGATTTCTAAAGAGATTGTGTTCAATATGGGATCATAAGATATCAAGGAATAGTTGATTAAATGAATCCACACCTGGTTAAAAGCTGGGTGCCAGACAATCACCTCTTCATCAATGATTAATCCCTTCACATTGGGAATTTGAGGATCCATCTCTCCAATTCTAACTCTCTGAAAGGATCTATTTGGGAAAGTGATCAAGTTGGTGATGTCGAATTCACCAGTTGCTTCTCCTTTCTCATTCAGGAATATTCTCTCCCCAGCTGTATTGTTGAAAGAAATGCCTTGAAGAAATGAATGGAGCTACTTGAAAAAGAATGAAAGGGAGATAGAGTTGAAAGGATAGTAATTGCCAGTATTTTGAATTTTCACTTAGTCATTCTTCCCATTGCTCTAACATATATCAAATAAGTACACTTACAATATAGATAATCTATATTTCAGAGAATGACACAGGTCTGTTCTAGAAATAATGTAATGTTACTTACAGAGGAAAAATAGAACAGCAGGTAACAAATCAAAATCAGAATGAGGTATTGATATCATACAACTTGATTCAGATATAATTTATATTCACTATTTAAACAACCAAATAATCAAATTTGGACCATATCTAAACTCATCCCACATTGTTTGTTATTCATTAGTACAAAGGTATTTGATATCCTGAAACCTGACAAATTTCCTTCAACCATATTTCATCCTCTGAGACTCAATTGACAGAGAGACAGACACACATTCAGAGATACAGAGAATTGGAGAGAGAGGGGAGGAAGAGAGGGAGATAGAGAGAGGGAGATAGAGAGGGAGAAAGAACATAGAGTTCTTTCAAAGGGTGGAGGTCACAGCTGAAAAGGACTGAGATTTGGTCCATTCCCCTTGAATATTGATAGAGAGAGAATGCTGTACATCCCAACTCTAAAATGTTCATGAGCCAAAGGGAAGTGCATTAGAGAACTAGCTGAGGATAATTTTAGATAGCAATATCTATTATTGCCTCTGGAGATTCTCGGTCATCCAGGTCATTGGTTTTTCAAGAGGCAACAGGGCTTTCTGGTTTTTCTTTGAAGGTGTTACACTTCTCATCCAAGAAGCTTCTTCAACTCTGATTAGATGGCGGGGAAGGATTTATACTTCTTGCAGAAAGTGGTCATTTGCATTCTTTCAGCAAGTCATTAAGGTTATCTGGAGCTTTATCTGAGTCATGAGGGTCACCTGAGTGCTCCAAATGGGTGTAGCGCCTTCTTGGAACTGTTGAAAGGACTGTGTTGTAGATTGGAGATAGATGATGTTGTATCCCTCCCTGCCTGGTAGGTCCTACCCGAGGAACAGGCAGCACTTCTGAAAATGCTACCTTGGAAGTTCAGGATTTCAATCTTCTTCCTAGCAACCTGAATTTGGTTTCCAGGACTGATTGCTTTGCGTTCCCAACATCATTGGTACCAACGTGTACCACGACCTCCCCCTGTGTTGAGAGAGGGCTATTCAATTTTGACATAGATGGCCTCTATGGTTTCCTATGATGTGACTTCTCTCTTCACCTGCATTCCAACTACTGAAGCTCTCATGGTAGTGAAAAATGATTGCTACAAGACAGCACCATAGGTGATAGAACCAACCTCAGCCCAGATCACATGTATGTGCCATGCTGGACTTCTGATTGACAACTATTTTAAATGCAATCAAGGTGTCTGTAGACAAAAACCCAGATGCACCAGGAGTTCACCTGTGTCCCCCATTGTAGCCAATCTTTACATGGAAGAGGTAGAAGCAAATGTAGGAAAGTTTACCTGCCAAGGCTGCAGATTTGGAAATTCAACCTTTTTAATCTTTCTCGGTTGGGATTTTGAGCTCACTGCTTCATGCAAAGAATGTGCCACTGCATAAACAGCATTGTAGATGCTGTAGCTTTGGCCAGTCATCTGAAATTCAAACAGAGGACCAGGTAGATTCTCCAACTTCTCTTCTCCAGTACAAGTTTCAGTAATCGTAGATGAAGACAATTCTGTATTTGAAAATGAACAATTGAATAAATCCGTCCAAACCTCTTGAAGGAATCCATCTTTGGGAAGGTTTGAAGGTTGGATGACTTGAAGAAATTCTTTAAAGCCTCGAACTTCTCTGGAATGCACCGTAAAGGAAAGAGCCCCATGGAACATCTGGAGATCCCATCTCCTTTGGAATCCCATCAGGATAAAATCAATTGGACTCATCAAGATCCAAACCTTCCTCAATAATGCACTCTCTTTATTTTCAGGATCCCATAGAAACATGATTGTTCTGAGCCACACTATTGTGATGGATTCTCCATGGACAAGAAAAACATTCGCTTTTGGATCCATCAATTTATTAGAAATAACTGAGATTGAATTTAACAATTCTGGCATTTTGTCCAAGTTGAGATATTGTGGAATTTTTTGTGTGAAAGCTAAACAGACCCCGTTCTGTGAAAGCAATGGCTGCAGTTTCTGAAAAAAACGCTCTTCCTTATTTTCAAAAGCAAAGACTCCTATCCATGTCCATCCAAAATAGAGAAGAAGCTGTATAATTCCACCATATTGATGCTCCTCTTTTGGGACCATGTAATAAAGTGGAAATAACTCAGTAATCTGAAAGTCTTCTTGGGCAAAGGAACCATAAGTCAACTAAACAAACAGAAAAGAGAAGTTTGTTACTCATAAAAATCATGGTGAAAATATGAAGAAGACTGTGGGATAGAAACTCAATGAAGCTCTCCGTACATGGAACATTTGTCCAATTCTATGTAGATTATGACATTTGCTGAAAAGAGAAACAATTATAATTCCTTGATATAATAATTTCCCATCTGAAATATAACTAGATTACAACCACACTCAGTTTCCTAATACAGAGTTCTAGTATGTTCATTCCCTTAGAACATCTGGAAACTTGCTAAAGTATCTGAGTTTTTGAGCTCTTCTCAGCCTAAGGAAAGCTTTCTTAAGAACTAGACTTACTGGATTACCGTCTTCCCTTATTTGTAGCAGATAAAATAAAATAATTATACATGGAAGACTATGCCCATGAGTTTTTGGAGGAATAGAATTTATCATCTCTTCATTTACTGCAATTATTATAGAGATCTTCAAAAGTACCACGTGGCCCCAGTACGTCAACAATTTCCAGCAAAATCAGTTGAGTTTGACATTCAGTTATTATTTCCAGACCCAACCAAGATATAGCAAGGGAAGTTGTCACCTATTGTCAGGTAATTTGGTGGAATTGGGAGCTGAGTTGAGGGGAGCAGTGAAAATGCTGATAGCTTTGATTTCAAGAAGTGACTGAAAGGAGATCCTCCCTAAAACCATGAGACATGATAGCAGTGTTCCAATATTTGAGGAGCTCCTACAAAAACGAGGGAGTCAAACTATTTTCCAAAGCATCAAAAGGCAACATGAGAACCATGGATGGAAACTAACCAAGGAAAGAAGCAACCTAGAACTAGGGAGAAACTTCCTAATGGTGAAAACAATTAACCAATGGAACAACTTGCCTTCAGATGTCATCACTGGAGGATTTCCAAAAGAGACTGGGACGTGATTTGTCTGAAATGGTATAGGGCCTCCTGCTTGCAGACAAGATTGGACAAGAAGACCTCTAATGACCCTTCCAACTCTATTATTCTATGTCCTATGTGATAGCCAGCCTTTTCTATCCTCCTCTTCACACACCTTCATATGTCACCATAGATCGGTGGTCAATTCAAAACATCAGGTGAACCTCTCCAATAAGATTAATTTGTACTTTAATTTGTGATTTAAATTAATAAAGGATTTAGATTTTTTTTTACTCATTTTTTGAGCCAACATCTTAAGTTGTGGGTAGAATTGCAGAAAGGAGAAAAAAGAGAGAGCAAAATTGAAGTCCTGCAAAATGACATGGCAAAATATTAACCCTACAGCACCAATCCTTCAACAATGGCTTAAAAACCCACTAAATTACTTTTATTGTACACCAAGCAAATTGTAGCAAGAAGAGTTGTGACCCATTGCTGGTTTTCGGTCAAAGCACATGTAATAAAAGATTTTGATTCAATTGGATTGCCTTGAGTATGGGAAAAAAAGATGAGAGGTGATAAATGTGTATTTAATTGAATTCCTGGAGAAAGGAATGGCAAGCAACTAGTATCTACTATTAATTACAAAATAATTTTCTCTCTCAGTCCACCCAAAACTACCTGTGGAACTTTGTAGATATTTATACTTTCTGCCATAAAGGATGATGTATCAGGACCTAAACCTCCAATGATGGCCATGAGATTCTTCTGGCTATCACATTTGTAGTTTGGGACAAATTCCTGGGATTTGAAAAGCAGGTCCAGAGTGGTGCGATAGGTCATCCTTGGGTTGTGGTAACTGTCATAGATGTGGAACCCAAGAGTGATGTTAGGTAAGATCTGGGAGTCCTCATTGATCTCCTTCACAGCAAAGGCCAAGGCGAGGACGTGCTGGTAGAATTTGGTTATTACACTGCAAATAGTTTAAACACCCCCCATTGAACAAAATAACTTGATCACTCTATTATGGTAAAAGCATTCATATATGAGCAACAACCATTTCTGTCCCTGTTGTAAGTGAGAAGATGAGAGTCTTTGTAAAACACTCAATAAGTTCTATAATTTTCAACCACATACAGCATTTCCATGATTTGCAAAAAATATGTATTGAACAAAGTTGTGATTTTTTTTGAAGATATGGCATGTATTTCTATTTTGTATTCTACAAAATAGAATGCAGCCAGCAAGTATCACTCTTTTAATATATGTAAGTAATGCAGGGTTTGACTGCATAGACTGGATAATTATACTCTCTAAATGTTCTCCAAAATTTTTCTCCAAAAGACTTCTCACACCTTCATTTCATGCATTTGGTGAATAAGACTTTAATACAACGAGAAGAAAATGATTTGTTTTTTGAGATATGTTTGAAAGACAAGAAAGCAAGAGTATTTTTATATAAAAGCCATGCATTTATTCTCAAACTATATAAAAGCCATGCATTTATTCTCAAACTATTAGTCATAGAAGCAATTTTGGGATATCTAGCTCAGTTTAGAAAATGAATGGAAAGAAAAATAGAACACAATGGAACAGAACAGAATTCTTTATTGGCCAAGTGTGACTGGACACAAAATTAATTTGTCTCTGGTTCCTAAAAGAAGAGTTATGAAAAGAAAAAAAAAATACATTCATCAAGACTCATAAGATACAACACTTAACGATAGCCATATGTTACTAATAAGCAATCAAATCATACTAGGAAACAACTAAAACAATATAAAACAATCCTTACAGTGGTAAATCATAACGTTTTAGAGGAGGAAGTTTTTTAAATTCAATTTCAAAAACATTGTGAATCATCTGAGACACCATCCCACCCACGATGAGGTCACCAGGCTGGTACCACTCATGGGGAACAGGAAAAATATTGCTCGCAGGGCAGCTCAGAGTAACTGCTTTTTGCACCAAGAGCATCAGAAGTAACAACATCTTCAGGCATTTGTCATAGGGAAAATATTTGTGTCTCCTGTCCATAAGGAAGTTTGTATTTTAGTGGTTCATTCAATGATTGAGCCAAGGTTTATATCTGACCATGCACCTAATCAGAAATCCCATTGTTTTCGATCTGAAGTTCCATGCATGGTCAAATTTGTACACTGACTATCACTAGGATTGAACAGATGTTCAGGAATAAAAGAAAGGAGGGAGGAAACTTGTAAGAATGAGTCTGATTTTTATCCCATTGTGCCAAACTCCCTGGGGTTCAAGAGTTACTTTATCACCAAATAGATACATTAAGTGTTGCTGAATTTAAATACCTTTATGCACAGACCTTGAGGTTTTGGGCTAGCTAAATGAAATACAATTCCTGTAGGATATAATTATTTTGTTTTTGGTGAGAGAATAAGTGGTTCAACTTTTTTTTTCAAATGAGCAAATGCTAATGAAAGTAATCTAAGGGACATTGGCAATTAAAAATGCCCTCAAGTATTGAAATTCATGTTAATATAATATAATACAATACAATAGCAGAGTTGGAAGAGACCTTGGAGGTCTTCTAGTCCAACCCCATGCCTAGGCAGGAAACCCTATACCATTTCAGACAAATGGCTATCTAACATCTTTTTAAAGACTTCCAGTGTTGAGGCATTCAAAATTTCTGGAGGCAAACTGTTCCACTGATTAATTAAAAATGCCCTCAAGTATTGAAATTCAAGTATTGAAATTAATGGTCACCATGATGTAGAAAAGATGTAAAGACTCTAGAAGGAGTGCAGAGAAGAGCAACAAAAATGATTAGGGGACTGGAGACTACAACATATGAAGAACAGTTGCAGGAACTGGGTATGCCTAGTTTAATAAAAAGAAGGATTAGGGGAGACATGATAGCAGTGTTCCAATATCTCAGGGGTTACCACAAAGAAGAGGGAGTCAAACTATTCTCCAAAGCACCTGAGGGCAGAAGAAGAAGCAATGGGTGGAAAGTAATCAAGGAGAGAAGCAACTTAGAACTGAGGAGAAATTTCCTGACAGTTAGGACAATTAATCAGTGGAACATCTTGTCTCCAGAAGTTGTGAATGCCCCAACACTGCAAGTCTTCAAGAAGATGTTGGATAGCCATTTGTCTGAAATGGTATAGGGTTTCCTGCCTAGGCAGGAAGTTGGATTAGATGACCTCCAAGGTCCCTTCCAACTCTGCTATTGTATTGTAATTGTCCTATCGGTTAGGAAATTTCTCCTCAGTTCTAAATTGCTTCTCTCCTTGATTACTTTCCACCCATTGCTTCTTGTAATGCCCTCAGGTGCATCTGAGAGCTAATCCTACCTTTGTTCACAATATCCTCTCTTGAATGGATTGCCAAATCTGCATTTCTAAGAGTTGGTCCCTTAGTTTCCACTTGGGGCAGAGAGCTGAGGCTCTGAGTTTCTGTCTTGACAGCATTCAAAAATCCAGGACAAGTGAAATAATTATTAGTTAAAATCATTCTGCTCAAGACTGTTCTCTGAGGAAAAACATGGAGGCAGGGAGCTGCTTTAAACTGTTTAATACGAACTGAACCAAACTGTAACAAAGAACCACCCATCTGACAGCTCTTATATAGAGTCAGCTGTCAGACGATTAACCAATAGAGAACCTATAATTCTCCCACCCAAACTGTGTACTTTACCCAATGGGAGTGCTTGTTAGTAAGTCTGAGGACTTAGCACCCTTTCCCCCTGGATTGTGCAGACATAGTCTCGCAAATGGGCGGGTCTATGGCGGATCCGACCCGAACGCTGTGGCATCTGCTCGGCCACCGTTGGAGATGAATATTCTTCCCCCGCCACTTTGGTCGATGGTGATGCATCGGGTGGATCATGGGCTGCCTCCAATGCTGGAAAGTCAGGAGCAACAGGTACGTCATCTGCTGAGATCGCCTCCGGACATGACAGTTGTGGGCAGGGTGAACTTGGGCTTTCCGCCTTGCTGGTGACAGGGGGTATGTTGTCGAACGTGGCTGACTGTTGTTGTTGTTGTGGTTGCGCCTTGCACTCATCACCCACTGGCAACTCGCGGCGACGCAGCTAGTCCACATGGCGCCGCCATTGCCGACTGTCCTCTAACAGGACCCTGTAAGAGCAGGGCCCAGTTACATGGAGAATATGTCCAGAGACCCATTTAGGCTCCCCTCCGAAATTCCGTGCAAATACCCAGTCCCCAGGGGCAAAATTCCTAATGCTAGCCCCATCCCTTATATGAGTATCCGATTCATTTGAGGTGTGCAAACGATCTAGTAAAATCCTGAAACGCCATCCCATAAGGAGTTCTGCTGGGCTTTTGCCTGTCTTGGGACTTGGGGTCGCATGCTGAATGAGTAGGTAGGTGGACACATTAGAAAGCCAGTTCCCAGGGCCCATTCTTACCAATGCTTCCTTAGCTGCTCGTATGGCTTGTTCGGCCCGGCCATTACTAGCTGGGTGGTAAGGAGCTACTGAAGCGTGGTGGATTCCTAATTTTGCTAAGAATGTTTGGAATGTGGCCGGTGTTAATTGAGGGGCATTATAAGACACTATAGTGTCTGGAAGACCATGGGTAGCAAATATGCGCTGCAACACTTGAACAGTGGCCTCAGAGGTGGTTGAGCTCATAGGAACTAGTTCTACCCACCTAGAAAATGCATCAACTAATATCAAAATGTTATGCCCCTGGACCGGTCCCGCAAAGTCCATATGAACTCGTGACCAAGGTCCCCGGGGCATCTCCCATGCCCGGGGTGGCACTGCTGGAGGTGAGGGGCATGACAATTGACACGGTGAGCAAGAAGATACCCAATCTGTTATATCACTATCCAATTTGGGCCACCAGACATAGCTGCGGCCCAAAGCCTTCATCCTGGCTATGCTCGGGTGGCCCAAATGTAAATGGATGAGAACAGGGTTACGCAACATTTGGGGCACAACCACTCTATCACCCCATAACAGGCAACCCCTCAATTCAGATAACTCTAACCACCGACGGTAGTATGGCAGCACATTCTCCGGAACCTTCTCCCTCGGCCACCCCCTTGTTACCCAACACATTTGAAATTAAAGAATCTTTTGCAGAGTGGCTGGCAATGTCCCTCGCCGATAAAGGCAAATCCATGTCAGCAATCAGGAGGACCTCCGTCTCCTGAGCCTCCTCCACCTTCACTTCGGTCAAAGGACACCTACTGAGGGCATCGGCATGCCCCATTTGCTTACCGGGACGGTATTCCAAACGATACAAATAGGTGGCCAGGAATACTGTCCAACGAGACATTCTGGAGGACAGAATGGCCGGAGAAGGCCGACCACCTGCCAATAACCCTAACAAAGGCTTGTGATCAGTTAGTAACACAAAATGTCTACCGTATAAATAATGGTGAAAGTGTTTTATCCCAGCTATAGCAGCCAGCGCCTCCTTGTCCACTTGGCTGTAATTCCTTTCAGCCTTGGACAAGGAGCACGAAAAATAGGCTATAGGAGCCTCTCGGCCATTGGGATAATGGTGGCTCAGGACAGCTCCCAGTCCGAACAGTGAAGCATCACAGGCCAGCAACAGCGGCAAGGATGTATCGTACTGCATTAAAACAACCAAAGATGTCAGAAGGGACTTGACAGCCGCAAAGGTGCGTGTCTCATGGCTGCCCCATTTCCAAACTGCCGAGCTGTCGAGCAGTCTGTGTAATGGCTCTGCCATGGAAGCCTTATGGGGTACAAACATGGAATAAAAATTCAAAAGCCCCAAAAAAGCCTTCAATTCAACTTTAGACTTTGGTGCTGGAGCGGATTTGACTGCTTCAACCTTGGACAGCATCGGATAAATACCTCAAGCGTCAATTTGGAATCCTAAAAATTCAACCTCACGAACTCCAATCTTACATTTGGCCTTCTTTAGATGGAGCCCCACCTCCCTAAAACGCACTAGAATTCCTCTCAATTTAGAGACGAATTCCTCCCATGAATCAGCCGCCACTAACACATCATCAAAATAAGGAAGGACCCCCGGTAAGCCATGGAGCAATCGCTCCATAATACTTTGAAAAATACCGGGGGCCACAGATACCCCGAATTGGAGACTTTTGCAATGGAACGCACCCTGGTGCGTGACTATGGTTTGGGTGTCTGCAGTAGCATCATCAACAGGCAGCTGTTGATACGCCTGTGCTAAATTGAGCTTAGCAAAGATCTGTCCTCAGCCCAAAGAGTGCAGCAGATGCTGCACCACTGGAACCGGGTACGGGTTAGCTTGTAACGCCCTGTTTAATGTCGAACGGTAATCCGCGCAGATCCTAATGGACCCATCTGATTTCAATGGGATCACTATAGGGGTTTCCCATTTGGCGTAATCCACCACTTCTAAAAAACCCTGGGCTATTACCTTATCAAGCTCCTTGTCCACTTTTTCTCTGAAAGGGCGAATGGCACTCTACGAGCCTTGGGTCAAGATTAAAAGGAACAGGAGAACCTTTATATTTACCTAATGGGTTACTGAAAACATCAGCGAACTCCTGGAACAAGTCTTCCACAGTGGTCGAATGTTGGATCTCGTTGACCCCCGAAATAGCCAGACCCAAAGAGGCAAACCAATCTAACCCTAATAGTGTAGCCAATGGGTCAGCAACAACCATCAATGGCAAGGTACCCTTGAACGTGCCATATTCAACACCAAATTCCCCAGAGCCTAGTATGTTAATAGCATTCCCTTGATAATCCCTAAGCCTGCATTTACTGGTGCCCAGGCACTCCATGGAGATAGAGGGAACCAATTTTTTCAGGGTACCCCATGCAATGATGGATTTAGTGGAGCTGGTATCAATCTCCATCTTGCAGGGGCATCCCTCTAACAGAATTGTTAAGAACAATTTTTTACCACCCGACCTCCCAGTGAAAGCAGTGTTAACCACCCAGTCAGCACCCTCAGAACAATCCCCAATGTCATGACAGTTTGCCCCAGATCTGTCCTTCCGATGGTCAGTTTGCCGGGACGGAGGTCGGCTAGCCTAAAGCTCAGGCGAAGGCAGAGGAGCCCTGCAAAAGTAGGCCAGATGACCCCTCTTCCCACAACGACGGCAATGCACGTTGTTGAACTTGCATGAAGATCGCCTATGATTCCCGCCGCAGCTGAAACAGCCCGTCTGAGAGGCGGTAGAAGGTCTTCCTTGCCGCGCTGCAGCCATCATCTTGAGGCGACACACCTCAGACTCCTCACTCGGCTGGCCATCGTAATCACAAAATGCCTGGTCAGTCAGGGCAGACACAGGCAACAAAGGCTTGCCAGCATGATATCTTTGAATTTCAGCGGCAGAATGAGCTGATTGTTCAGCCGCCCTTGCCTCATCAACAGCAATCTGCAACGTTAATTCAGAACGAGCAAGCAGCCTGCGCTGCAATTTTGCATCATTGGTGCCCCAAGTCAATTGCTCTAAAAGTGCCTCATCAAGATTAGCAAATTCACAATGTATAGCAGCACTCCTCAATTATGCCAAATACTGGCTAACAGACTCGCCCTCCTTCTGACAGCACCATTGAAATGCGTAGCGTCTGGCAAAACGGGATGGTGAGGGGGCATAATGTCCTTTTAAGTCTAGTCATCAACACATCTCAAGGCAGGGAATGTGCAAGAGCTGGAGCTGCTAATGCTCTAGCAGTAGAAAACATAGCTAGCCCACAGGCACTCAGAAAAAAACCAGTCTTGCGCTCCTCGGAAATCTCACCAAGATCACTTGCGATCATAAAACAGTCAAAATGCTCGATAAAAGCATCCCACGATTCTCTCTCTGGGACAAATCGGGCAAATGCAGGAACATTTGACATCTTCTTCACCAGTGCTCAAGACTGTTCTCTGAGGTAAAAACTTGGAGGCAGGTCGCTGCTTTAAACTGTTTAATACGAACTGAACCAAACTGTAACAAAGAACCACCCATCTGACAGCTCTCATATAGAGTCAGCTGTCAGACGATTAACCAATAGAGAACCTGTAATTCTCCCGCCCAAACTGGGTGCGACCTTTAGCCAATGGGAGTGCTTGATAGTAAGTCTAAGGACTTAGAACTTTCGCTAACTATTATTTGAAAGAATCAAAAGCTGTAAAACTAAAAAAGGAAAAGATCCAGTCAAATCACTCTTTATGATGCTTATGGGCCTGCATACGTTTCTAGTAAAGGATGAGATAGAAGGAAGAATACATTTCATTTCCCTTCACTAATTCTTTTGTATTATTAAAAGAATAGGTTACAATGGACATAAGTGGAGGACTAGAGAGTGAGCATGATTAAATAACAACAACATAGTATTTAGTATTTATTAGATTTGTATACCGCTCTTCTCCCTTTCGGGACTCAGGACGGTGTACAGGCAGCGATAAAAATCAATAATACAAAACATAACATATATTAAAATATATTACATAATTAGCCTGTCCTTAAAACCCCTGCTAAAAAACCCTACTAAAACAGTTTAAAACTATGATAGGCTGGCCGCACGAAATAAATAGGTCTTCAAGGCCCGACAGAAAAGGCGCAGGTTCGTGGACGTCCGTAGGTCAGGGGGTAGGTCATTCCAGAGGGCAGGGGCTGCCACAGAGAAGGCTCTCCCCCTGGGGGTCGCCAGCCAACATTGCCTGGCTGATGGCACCCTGAGGAGGCCCTCCCTGTGGGAGCGCACTGGTCAGTGGTTGGTGTTTGGTAGCAGGAGGCGGTCTTGCAAATAGCCAGGTCCCTTGCCATGAAGCGTTTTGAAGATGGTCACTAATATCTTGAAGTGCACCTGGAAAGCCACAGGCAGCCAGTGCAGCTCACGCAGGAGAGATGTCACATGGGAGCGCCTAGATGCTCCCAAAATCCCCCACGCGGCTGCTTTCTGAACCAACTGGAGCCTCCGGGTGCACCTCAAGGGAAGCCCCATGTAGAGCGCATTGCAATAGTCCAGGCGGGAGATGACGAGGGCTTGAGTGACCGTGCTTAAAGCATCACAATCCAGAAATGGGCGTAACTGGCGTATCAGGCGAACTTGATAAAAAGCCCCCCTGGCCACGTCTGTCATATGATCTTCCAGAGACAGCCAAGAGTCCAGGAGGAGTCCAGGTAGCGAGCCCTCTCTGTAGGGGCCAATGACTCGCCCCCAATAGCCAGCGATGGCACCAACTGGCTCTACCGTGATGCCGGAAGCTACAGCCACTCGGTCTTGGATGAGTCGGAGCCTGTTTCTCCCCATCCAGACTCGCACGGCCTCCAGACACTGGGACATCACTTCCACTGCATCTTTGGGGTGATACGGGGTAAAGATGTACAACTGAGTGTCGTCAGCGTACTGATGGAACTCTACCCCAAAACCACGGATGATCTCTCCCAACGGCTTCATATAGATGTTGAACAGGAGGGGCGAGAGGACCGACCTCTGTGGGACCCCACAAGTGAGGTACCTTGATGTCGACCTCTGCCCTCCTGCCAACACAAATTGCAACCAGTCGGAGAGGTAGGTTGAGAACCACCGTAAAATGGTGCCCCCCACCCCCAGCCCCTCCAGCAGGCGCAGCATGATACCATGGTCGATGGTATCAAAAGCCACTGAGAGATCTAACAGGACCAGGATATAGGAACAACCCCTATCCCGGGCCCTCCAGAGATCATCCAGAGATCATCCACCAATGCGACCAATGACGTCTCTGTGCTGTACCCAGGCCGGAAGCCGGACTGGCGCGAGTCCAGATAGACAGCTTCAGCCAGGTGCTGAGAGAGCTGCCACGCCACCACACTTTCAACAACCTTCGCAAGAAATCGAAGGCTGGAGACAGGACGGTAGTTGGCCAACACAGCCGGGTCCAGGGAAGGCTTATTGAGGAGGGGTTTGACCACCGCCTCTTTCAAGGCGGCCGGCAGAAACCCCTCCCTCAAAGAAGCGTTGACAATTCCCTGGAGCCAGCCTTGTGTAACCTCCCGGGAGGCCAGTACCAACCAGGAGGGACACGGGTCCAATAAACATGTGGTGGCGTTCAGTCGCCCCAGCATCCTGTCCATGTCCTCAGGAGTCACAGGATCGAACTCCTCCCAGATAGCATTCTCAAGACCTGACTCGGTCAGCCCGTCTGAACTACTCCAATCGGAGGCCAACCCATCCTGAATCTGATCCATTTTTATCATGCAGATAACACCCAAATTCCTCCGCATGACCCTGCAAGGGGGAATCCTGCGCCCTCAGGTGAAGAAGGGAGCGGGTCCCCCTAAACAGGGTGGTAGGCCGGTTATCTGCAGATGCGATAAGAGCAGAGAAATAGTTACATTTCACTGCTCTTATCGCCACTAGGTAGGTCTTTAAATACGACCTTACCAGTGTCCAGTCAGACTCGGAGCGGGTCACTCTATAACAGTGATGGTGAAACTTTTTTTTATGGTGTGCCAAAATGGTGCACGTGTGCTACTGTGCGTGTGTGCCCACACCAATTCCATCCTCCCTGCCCACTGGCATATGATGGCATGAGACTCCTTTGCACATACAGACATGTCACCTCCCTAGGATCCGGAGGCTTTTCTAAAGCTTGGGGAAGGCAAAAAAGGCCTCCCCCCAATCCCCTGGAAGCCGGAAATGGATCATTTCCAAACTTCCAGTTGACCCATTGGGGCTGTTTTTTCACCCTGCCCATGCTTCAGGAAAGACTCCGGAGGCTGGGGAGGGTGAAAAAATAGCTCCACAGCTGAACCGGAAGTTTGGAAATGAACTTCCAGTTGGGCAATTTGGGCTGTTTTTCACCCTCTCCAGCCTCTGGAGTCTTTCCTGAAGCATGGGGAAGGTGAAAATGGCCTCCCTCAGCCCTCCGGAAAAGTGAAAAGGGAGATGGCTGGCGCGCGCATGTGTGCTGGAATTGATGGCTGGCATGCCAGAAAATATGACTCCTTGTGCCACCTGTGGCACCCCTGCCATACTTTCACCATCACGGCTCTATAACATTCGCATTTCACTGACCCCACACCTATCTAAAAAGGAATATCCCTCTGATACTGTGTTAAATACATCTTTATAATATGTAATTCCCTTTTTACTACATTTATGAAGTCATTTATAAATAAAAAATATAAAAATCATGAAAATGGCAAAGTCCCCTGAGCAGGTACACTTGGTGGGATCCAGAAGAAGGGCCTTCTCCATGGTGGCTCCCTCCCTCTGGAACATAATCCCTTCAGAAAAACGACTGTCCCCCACTTTGACAATCTTACATAAGGCCCTGGTGGCCTAGTTTTGCCACAAGGCCTAGGAAACACTGAGTGGGATGGAGCCCAACAAATGGCTTATTTGACTGTATTTTTTCACTGGGGGTGGATATGATATTTAATTTTTATTTTTGTCTATATTGTGTTTTATTGCTTATAAGGTGCCTAGAGTCACTATGAGCAAGTAGAGTTATATAAATTTTCTACATTAATAAATTTTAAAAACCTGCAAACATTGAACATGATTTGATTCAATATCTCTAATCTTCTAACAAGAAAACTGGATTTCCAATGTCCTTCTGTCTTGTGGTATTGAAAGACCGAAGGTGTATAATTAAACAATATTGGAGAATGATTGTAAATGCAGCAGGATGAGCTTTTTGTTTTTGCAATTGGCAACTACAATAAATCTTAGTGAGCAGGATAATTTCTCCATTAATCCTCTCTTGTCAGAATTAATAATTTCTATATGTATCCTACAGATAGCAAACAATCCTCCTCTTTTTTTGTGTAGCGATTTCTCAAAGCCAGAAATATCACATGATGTACTAATTTCTCTTTCTGAGTTGCTCCCTGTGGTTGAGGTTAGGCCGCAAAACAATGATGTAGCATTTTGGCAGGAATATGCATCCCAGTAAGGCAGCACTGGAGGCCAAGATGGAGAAGACCTCCACAGCTACCATGGCTTTTCCTTTTGTGCTCCGATAGGCTGGAAAGAAGGAGATCCACACACTGCAAAAGGCCAACATGCTGAAGGTGATGAACTTGGCTTCGTTAAAGCTGTCAGGTAATTTACGGGCAAGGAAAGCCATAATAAAGCTGGCAATGGCCAAGATACCCATGTAGCCCAAGACACAGTAGAGGAAAAAAGGTGACCCCTCGTTGCATTGTAAAATCATTTCTTGGAGTTCTGAGTGCATGTCCAACTCAGGGAATGGGGGAGATGTTGACAACCAAAGAACACAAATACATACTTGGAAGAGAGAACAGGAAAGGACAATAGAAAAGGCCAATCTTTTCCCCACCCATTTTCTCATCTGAGATCCAGGTTTAGTGGCCATGAAAGCCACAACCACAGTGATGGTTTTGGCCAGGACACTAGAAATGGCCACTGAGAAGGTGATGCCAAACATTGATTGTCGGAGAAGGCAGATCACTTTGCTAGGCCGGCTGAGGAAGAGCAAAGAGGAGAGAAAACAGAGCAGAAGAGAGACAAGGAGGGTGTAGGTGAGGGACCTGTTGTTGGCTTTGACAATGGGAGTCTCCTTGTGCTTAATAAATGTTCCAAGTACCCAAGAGGTCAAGAAGAAGAAACCAAGAGCTGCTGAGGTTAAACCAATTCCTAAGGTTTCTTTAAAACTTAGAAAGACCAGCAGTTTCTGGATACATACATTCTTCCCTTTATTTGGATAATGATCTTCTGGACATTCAAAACAGTCATTCATATCTGAAAGAAATGTCAAGGAAAGTTTTTATACATTCCATATTTTTGAAAAAACAATACATTTATTAAAATTTAGACCATTTTGACTTTTCCTATTTTTCCAAAACACAGAGAAGTAATCTGTGGGAATGGAAATAAGAGTTTATGGTTAGGGTCCTATGGGAAATCTTTATATTCAGAACAACAGATTGTGATTTACAAGTATAGAAATGATTCCTCAATTGTGCAGAGATGGACAGGTTAACTACGGAATGAAAAGATACAGAAGAAACAGATTATTATATGATTTGGAACATATGGTATAATTGGCTAGAAAATAGATGTAAAGACCATACATAAAGTTTACTTAAGAGGTGTATTAAAATGGAAAGGTAAATATTTGTAAATATTGATATAGGTTAAAACTAAAAGGTATTATGTACATATATGAATAATTATACAATATATAGAATAGTGATGTATATAATTGGAAAGAAAGAACATTGAAATAGCCGCAATGTAAATATGAGTTATATCAATACTGTGATGCTGTAAAGAGTGGAAATGCAGTATAAATGTCGCAACATGTCTAATAAAAATTATTTTTTTTAAAAAAAGAAATGAAGTGAATATTTGAAGAACTCACAAAACTATTTGCTACACTAAAGTAGTTTATTACAGTTTGCTTAGGATTATCTAATGACAAGTGGAATGTCTAACCTACCTATTTGATTTGAAATCTTCCTTTCTGGGCAAGGAACACAGTTGTAGCAACAGAATTGTTTTCCTTCCAACCCTTTCTTCCAGTATCCAGGGGAGCAATGGTCATTACACTGAGAAAATGGAATAACCTGGTGATAAACATAAATTCCTAAAGGGTTAGTCCAGGTTTATGTATAAGTAAAGGTTTCCCTGTTCAGTTGTGTTCAACTCTAGGACACAGTGCTCATTTCTGTTTCTTGGCCAAGGGAGCCAGCATTGTCCGAAGATATTTTCTTTTTATTATAATTTTTTTTTACATTTTTTCATGTTCATAACATATAATCACATGTATACTCTTATATAGCCAACATCATATTGTATTATTAAACTAGCTGTACCCGCCACACGTTTCTGTGGCCAAGTTTGGTTAAATGAAAAAGTTTCCCCTCATAGACCCTCTCAGCAACCCCCTTCCTTATTTTATTTATTTATTTTATTAAATTTATACCCCGCCCTTCTCCTAGAAAAGGACCCCTCTCTGCCTCCCCCTCGCCTACCTCTCTTACTCTACCTACCTACCGCATTTCTTCCCCCCCTCTATCCACCTACTTACCTACCTACCTATCTACCTACCGTATTTCTCCCTCTCCATCCCGCTACCTACCTACCCACCGTATTCTCTCTCTCTCTCTCTACCCACCAACCTAGAGAGAGAGGAGAGAGGGTCGCTGACTTGGTAGCAGCCTTGTGGGAGGGGGAGTTTGGAAGAGGGGGGCACTGGTCGCGGTGTTTGAGTGGTGAGGTGGCAGGGTGGAAGGAGGTGGGGGGTTGCAGCATTGGGAGCAAAGGCATTGCGAGAGGTGAGGTTTTAATTAACTGCCAACGAGTTTTAACATCTGTATTTTTAACATCTGTATTTATCCCAAAACCCACCCGAATTTTATCTGTATAGTTATTGAATTTTATCTATTTAATAATGTATTCCAGAGCAAGCCTGCTATCGCTGCGAGAGTCCCCGCTCTCGCAGGTATGGCCCCTTGATTTATCTAGGGCTCATCTCGATGATGGTATTGTGAATCCGAAGAGATGGGCAAAGCGCGGCCTTAGGGGATTTTTAGTTTTTAATTTATTTAAATTATCTTTTTTAGGGGGCTCGAGGGAGGGGGGTAGATATAGACAGATGGAGATTGAAACAACGATCAGTAGTAAGGGCCAGGATAGCAGTCGACGGCGGGAAGCGGAAGGCGAAAGGAAGGGGGATACTCGAGTCGTTCCTCAGGAGGGCATACCAATTCAGAGGGTCGTGGGGAGGGGCAGGACCGAGGGGAGACAATTTTCATCCTCCCGGTTGGTGGCACGCAGCCGTTGGTTGCAAACGGTTGGGTGCCACAACCCCCGCAGGCTAGGTGGCCAGGGAATACAGAGCCAGGGTCTGCGGCTGATGTTTTGCAACGCCAGGTCCGTTGTCAACAAAGCCCCCCTCATTAGTGACCTTGTGTCAGAGGGGGAGCCGGACCTGGTAGGAATTGCGGAGACCTGGTTGGGCCACTAGGGAGGACATCCCCTCGTTGAAATGTGCCCACCAGGCTACCGCGCATTTCATCAGCCGCGGGCCCTAGGCAGGGGTGGTGGGGTAGCGGTCATTATTAAGGAAGGCCTTGAGCCGAGAGAGACCATTGTGCCTCAGACTTCCGGCTGTGAGTCCCTCTGCGTGAAGTGGGGCCTAGGGAGGCAGTTGGGCTTGCTGGTTGTATACCTGGCTCCCCGCTATGTAGCAGCAGCCCTGCCCGAGCTCCTTGAGGTGATCGCTACGGTGGCAGTGGAGACCCCCAGACTTATAGTCATGGGGGACTTTAATCTGCCATCGTTGGGCGAATCATCCATGGTAGCTCGGGAGTTCATGGCTTCCATGACGGCCATGGACCTGACCCAAGTAATTCAGGGCCCCACCCACGAGGGTGGACATACGCCGGACCTCATCTTTGTCTCGGGCCAATGGAAGAGTGATCTGGGTACAGGGGACATAGGCATCATACCCTTGTCATGGTCAGACCACTCACTTCTCCGGCTCGACTTTCCGACCGCTGCTCCCCTCCGCAGGGAGGCGGAACCAGAGTCACCCGTGCCCCTCCTGGCTTGTACTGGCATCCTGGGAGGTGGCACGAGGCTGGCTCCAAGAGGTTGTCAACGCATCCTTGAGTGAGGGTTCCTTGCCTGCCTCCCTAAAAGAGGCTATGGTGAGGCCCCTCCTCAAGAAGCCCTCTTTGGACCCAGCTCTTTTGAACAACTACCGTCCAGTCTCCAACCTTCCCTTCTTGGCGAAGGTTGTTGAGAGTGTGGTGGCACAACAGTTTCCCCGTCACCTGGAGGAAGTTGACTATCTAGATCCGCGCCAGTCCGGCTTTCGGCCCGGGCATAGCACCGAGACGGCATTGGTCGCGTTGGTAGATGATCTCTGGAGGGCCAGAGATGGGGGATGTTCCTCCATCCTGGTCCTATTAGACCTCTCAGCGGCTTTCGATACCATCGACCATGGTATCCTATTGCATCGGCTGGGGGGGTTGGGGGTGGGAGGCACCGTTTTACGGTGGTTCTCCTCCTACCTCTCTGGCCGATCGCAATTTGTGCGGGCAGGAGAGCAGAGGTCGACCCCGAGACCCCTCACATGCGGGGTGCCTCAGGGGTCGGTCCTCTCGCCTCTCCTGTTTAATGCATACATGAAGCCGCTGGGTGAGATCATCCGTGGTTTTAGGGTAGAGTACCACCTGTACGCTGATGACACCCAGCTGTACATATCTACCCCAAACCACCCCAACGATGCCGTAGCGGTGATGTGCCAGTGCCTGGAAGCCGTGCGGATCTGGATGGGAAGTAACCGACTTAGGCTCAACCCGACCAAGACCGAGTGGCTGTGGTTTCCGGCCACCCGATTCAACCAGCTCTCTCCAACGCTGGCCATAGGGGGCGAACATCTTGCCCCTGTGGATGGGGCGCGCAATTTGGGTGTCCTCCTGGATACCCGGTTGTCTATGGAAGAGCAAGTGACAGCCGTGGCCAGGAGGGCGTTCTACCAGGTTCGCCTGGTTCGCCAATTGCGCCCCCTATTGGATCGGGACGCCCTTCGCACTGTCACTCATGCCCTCGTGACATCCCGACTGGACTACTGTAACTCTCTCTACATGGGGCTCCCCTTGAGGTGCACCCGGAGGCTTCAGTTAGTTCAGAATGCAGCCGTGCGAGCAATTATGGGGACCACCAGGTTCACCCACGTTACACCGCTCTTGCGCGAGCTGCACTGGCTACCTGTCGTCTTCCGGATACTCTTCAAGGTGTTAGTTATCATCTTCAAAGCGCTCCATGGCTCGGGACCTAGCTATCTGCGAGATCGGATCCTGCCCCACACATCCTCACGACCGATTCGCTCCCACAGAGAGGGACTTCTCCGGGTGCCGTCCACTAGACTTTGTCAGCGGGCGACGCCCAGGGGAAGGGCTCTCTCTGTGGCGGGCCCGGCCCTCTGAAACGACCTTCCCCCTGATATTAGAACGACCACCGACCTCCGCTCCTTCCGTGCAAAATTGAAGACCTATTTCTTTCGACTGGCCGACCTTGAATAGTTCTCTCTGTCTATTGATTCCAAGTGTATTTTTTTTAATTTTTTAATTTTAATTATTTTTAGCACGGGTATCACTGTTTAATTATATTTTAAAGTATGTATTTTGTATTTATTGTATATTGTTTTTAGCTTCTCCTGTGCACCGCCCCGGGTCCCTGTGGGGAGAGGGTGCGGTTAATAAATTTGAATTTGAATTTGAATTTGAATTTGAGGTGGGAGGGAGGAGGCAGGGGGCATGGCGCAGGTAGCTTGGTTGCAGGCATGGCGAGTTGGGAGGGGGGAGGAGGCAGGGGCGTGGCGCAGGGAGCTCCGTTGCAGGCATGGAGAGTTGGGAGAGTGGAGGAGGCAGGGGGTGTGGCACAGGGAGCTTCATTGCAGGCATGGAGAGTTGGGAGGGGGAGGAGGCAGGGGGCGTGGTGCAGGGAGGTCTGTTGCAGGCATGGAGAGTTGGGAGGGGGGAGGCAGGGGTGGTTGTGTAGGGAGCTCCATTGCAGGCATGGAGAGTTGGGAGGGGGAGGAGGCAGGGGGTGTGGTGCAGGGAGCTCTGTTGCAGGTATGGAGAGTTGGGAGGGGGGAGGAGGCAGGGGGCGTGGCGCAGGGAGCTCTGTTGCAGGCATGGAGAGTTGGGAGGGGGAAGGCAGGGGTGGTTGTGTAGGCAGGTCCGTTGAAGGCATTGAGAGTTGGGAGGGGGGAGGAAGCAGGGGGGCGTGGCGCAAGGATCTCCGTTGAAGGCATGGAGAGTTGGGAGGGGGGAGGAGGCAGGGGGCGTGGCAAGTGAGTGAGGAAAACACAAAAGAGCTGCAGTTGTACATTGGTGTGGCTTGTACCTGGCACCAGTGTGCCATGTCCACACAATTTGTACGTATCATTGGTGCTGCTCTTGTAAGGAACATTGTGTGAAAATTTGGTGGCGATTACCATCAACTCCCAAAACAATTATTGGATCCTGTGCTCTCCATACACCATATTTGTAACTTACCCATCACTTTTTTTCTCCTCTCTCCTCCCCCTCCCTCCCTCCTTTCTTCCCTCTGTCATCCTTCCCTTCTCTTCTTGCCCTTCCTCTCTCCTTTTCCTCTCTCCCCTTTCCACTCATTTCTCTTCTCCTCTTCCACCCACTGCCCTCTCTCCTATCCCTCTCTTCTTCCCTCACCTCTCTTCTCTACTTCCAACTCATTTACTTGGTGTATTAGAGCTTCTGAGCATGCTCCATTTTATGTTGATGGTATTTATAGTTCCTTTTCAATATACATATTTAATTTTAACATGTATTCTCCTTCATTTTTATAAAAAAAAACTAGAACAAAAAGTATACATCTATAGTCATTGTGCTTTTTAACCCATCCCTCCTGCCTAATTTTGGCCAAGATGTAGACCTGGTTACAATTCCCAGCTATTCTCATCATTACTTTTATATAACTATACATCCTTAAATGCCCCCAATTTGTGATAAATGGCAATCCTCGTTGTTCAATGTTCATTATAATTCCCTTAATCTATTATATAGAATAACAAGCAGTAAACATCTCACTTTATTCATCATCTTAAATGTTCCATACATGTCTATGTTTCATATGTTTTTAACCCAAGCTTAGTTGTCCTTCTATTGTCATATTCAATCAATTCACAACTCAGTTTAATTATCATGTATAAAAGTGAATCACAAACCTCTACAACCTCCCCATATCCGTTTCATATTTATCCATATTCCATATATTTTAAGCTTTGTTTTGGTATCTTTCCATTATTATAGTCAACCAATTAGCAACTCCATTTTATTGTCATATTTAGGAATACAATATTCCCTTTTGTTGGGACATTTCCCTTTTTATAATTTTCCCTATACCACTGCCAAGAACAATGGAGTTTTTGGTCTGCTTTTTATTTCCCTCCATTTCTACCCCTTCATTGTCTTGCCCCCCTCCTCCTTTAGTTATCTGCTTTTCTGGAATAAGAATTCTATTTTGGCTTGATTTTAATGATTTGTGCACATTTTATTTTATAGTTTGTAATTTGGTAGGGTTATTAATATTGGGTTTTTAGCACGGGTAAATGAATTTAATTACATTTTAATTGATATTTATTGTATTTTGTGTTTTTAAGATGCCTGTGCGCCGCCCTGGGTCCTAACAAGGAGAAGGGCGGGGTATAAATTTAATAAAATAAATAAATAAATAAATAGTTTCACGTATTTCTTCAAATTCCCAGTTTTCCATGATCCAGTTCCAAAGTTACAGTTATAAAGTTCTCATTTCAGATTTATGATCCACCTTAAATTTATCTACTTCAGCTGCTGTGGGGAAGAGCAATGGGAGCCATCTTGTCCCAACACTTTAAGAAGTCTTTAAGAAGTCTTTAAGAAGATGTTGGATAGCCATTTGTCTGAAATGTTATAGGGTTTCCTGCCTAGACAGGGGGTTGGAGTAGAAGACCTCCAATGTCCCTTCCAACTCTGCTATTGTATTTTATTGTATTGTATCTTGGTCCTTTGTTCTTCCTTAATGTCCAGTTCCAAAATTGCAGTTAGTTATACAAGTCTTATTTCGAGGTTCTGGTCCACCTTAAATTCAGTTAATTCAACTTCTGTGAAACCGGAAGAGAATCTGGGGCCATCTTAATCTTTTGCAAAGAAAAAAAAGGAAGAAAGAGGGGGGGAAACCCTTCATATTTCCCAGTTCTTGACTCTGTTATTATCCTTTCCCTTGCCACCTTCCACCTCCAGTCGACTACAGCTGCTCAAAATATATCAATTGGAACAAACTTTCAAACAGCCAGATTCAGGTACATTTCTCTTTTGCTTCCTGCTTTTCCAAATTCTGATTTATGGTATCTGGTTGATAAAAACTTCCCACACAGTCAAGGTTAGGTTATCAGTTATCAGTGAGAAGAAGTGCTTCTTCTTGATTTTTTGGAGATGCTTAAGATACATTAGTTGGAAGAAGTTCAAATTAAGTAAATCCTTCAGAATGTTTGGTTTCTATTTCAAATCCAAAACCAAATTTAGAGTTTATATTTGAGTGGGTTTGTCATTTCTCTGCTTTCTCCCTTTCTCTCCGAAATTGTTTCAAACAAATAGCTTTTGGGGTGGCTGGTGTTTCAACCCTCCGTTTTCCTTTTCTTTCTTTCTTTCTTTTTGAAAAAATCCCACTCTGACCAACAATATTATTTATGCTCTCAAGTCTTCTTTGCCTTTTCCAAGTTTGATTTATGGCTGTGGGTTAGATAAATTTTCTTACTGGTCTTTTGTCTCTTCCTAACCTTCCTGTTCATTTGCTTTGACTTGAAATCAGCATCTTGTCAGCCATATTGCAGGCTGCTGCCCCGATTCCGATTCATAGGGCAAATCTCTGACCTACGAGGGATCTGTTACCTCCCTCTCGGTCTGATGAGATGCTGCCCCTCTTTGCCCCCCCCCAGAGGGGGGGTCTGATCCAAAAAAGGATCCCCAGAGTTAGTCAGACAGTATTCATATCAGGCTCTTCAGAGCTCACACACCCCAGGTCTGTCCAGCTGGAAAACCTCCTGTCAAATCCCCCAAAGATATTTTCCATGGTCATGTGGCCAACGGGGCTATGTGCCAAAGGCACCAGGAGCATTGTTACCTTCCCACCAAAGTGGTACATATGAATCTACTCACATTTGCATGCTTTTGAATTCCTAGGTGAGGAGGAGCTGAAGCAGGCATGGGAGCTCACCCTATTGCATGATGCTCAGGTCTCAGCTATCCAGCTGACAAGCTCAGTGTCTTTAACCATTGAGCTATTGCATATTTATTCTATCCATTAAAATGTTGATATTATAAGGATGTGCAAAGGACGTGTTTGGAGAATGGCAGGGTAGATAAAGAGATATATGTGATTACAACTCCTGTGATTTCAAATGGATATGCAACCCAAATATGAATTTAAATTGTAATGTCATTTTGTAAATTTGATGAATGCTTGATCGTTTACAATATTTGTACAGAATATGTCATTTTTTTCAAAAACACTTATTAGATATCTAAAGAGATTGTGTTCAATATGGGATCATAAGGTATCAAGGAATAGTTGATTAAATGAATCCACACCTGGTTAAAAGCTGGGTGCCAGACAATCACCTCTTCTTCAATGATTAATCCCTTCACATTGGGAATTTGAGGATCCATCTCTCCAATTCTAACTCTCTGAAAGGATCTATTTGGGAAAGTGATCAAGTTGGTGATGTCGAATCCACCAGTTGCTTCTCCTTTCTCATTCAGGAATATTCTCTCCCCAGCTGTATTGTTGAAAGAAATGCCTTGAAGAAATGAATGGAGCTACTTGAAAAAGAATGAAAGGGAGATAGAGTTGAAAGGATAGTAATTGCCAGTATTTTGAATTTTCACTTAGTCATTCTTCCCATTGCTCTAACAAATATCAAATAAGTACACTTACAATATAGATAATCTATATTTCAGAGAATGACACGGGTCTGTTCTAGAAATAATGTAATGTTACTTACAAAGGAAAAATAGAACAGCAGGTAACAAATCAAAATCAGAATGAGGTATTGATATCATACAACTTGATTCAGATATAATTTATATTCACTATTTAAACAACCAAATAATCAAATTTGGACCATATCTAAACTCATCCCACATTGTTTCTTATTCATTAGTACGAAGGTATTTGATATCCTGAAACCTGACAAATTTCCTTCAACCATATTTCATCCTCTGAGACTCAATTGACAGAGAGACAGACACGCATACAGAGATACAGAGAATTGGAGAGAGAGGAGAGGGAGAGAGGGAGATAGAGAGAGGGAGATAGAGAGGGAGAAAGAACATAGAGTTCTTTCAAAGGGTGGAGGTCACAGCTGAAAAGGACTATTTGGTCCATTTCTCTTGAATATTGATAGAGAGAGAATGCTGTACATCCCAACTCTAAAATGTTCATGAGCCAAAGGGAAGTGCATTAGAGAACTAGCTGAGGATAATTTTAGATAGCAATAACACTTAGACTTATTGCCTCTGGAGATTCTCGGTCATCCAGGTCATTGGTTTTTCAAGAGGCAACAGGGCTTTCTGGTTTTTCTTTGAAGGTGTTACACTTCTCATCCAAGAAGCTTCTTCAGCTCTGATTAGATGGTGGGGAAGGATTTATACTTCTTGCAGAAAGTGGTCATTTGCATTCTTTCAGCAAGTCATTAAGGTTATCTGGAGCTTTATCTGAGTCATGAGGGTCACCTGAGTGCTCCAAATGGGTGTGGCGCCTTCTTGGAACTGTTGAAAGGACTGTGTTGTAGATTGGAGATAGATGATGTTGTATCCCTCCCTGCCTGGTAGGTCCTACATGAGGAACAGGCAGCGCTTCTGAAAATGCTACCTTGGAAGTTTGGGACTTCAATCTTCTTCCTAGTAACCTGAATTTGGTTTCCAGGACTGATTGCTTAGCCTTCCAAACATCATTGGTACCAACGTGTACCACGACCTCCCCCTCTGTTGAGAGAGGGCTATTCAATTTTGACATAGAAGGCCTCTATGGTTTCCTATGATGTGACTTCTCTCTTCACCTGCATTCCAACTACTGAAGCTCTCATGGTAGTGAAAAATGATTGCTACAAGACAGCACCATAGGTGATAGAACCAACCTCAGCCCAGATCACATGTATGTGCCATGCTGGACTTCTGATTGACAACTATTTTAAGTGCAATCAAGGTGTCTGTAGACAAAAACCCAGATGTACCAGGAGTTCACCTGTGTCCCCCATTGTAGCCAATCTTTACATGGAAGAGGTAGAAGCAAACGTAGGAAAGATTACCTGCCAAGGCTGCAGATTTGGAAATTCAACCCTTTGAATCTCTCTCGGTTGGGATTTTGAGCTCACAGCCTGGTGCAAAGAATTCGCCACTGCATAAACAGCATTGTAGATGCTGTAACTTTGGCCAGTCATCTGAAACTCAAACAGAGGACCAGGTAGATTCTCCAACTTCTCCTCTCCAGTACAAGTTTCAGTAATCGTAGATGAAGACAATTCTGTATTTGAAAATGAACAATTGAATAAATCCGCCCAAACCTCTTGAAGGAATCCATCTTTGGGAAGGTTTGAAGTTTGGATGACTTGAAGAAATTCTTTAAAGCCTCGAACTTCTCTGGAATGCACCGTAAAGGAAAGAGCCCCATGGAACATCTGGAGATCCCATCTCCTTTGGAATCCCATCAGGATAAAATCAATTGGACTCATCAAGATCCAAACCTTCCTCAATAATGCACTCTCTTTATTTTCAGGATCCCATAGAAACATGATTGTTCTGAGCCACACTATTGTGATGGATTCTCCATGGACAAGAAAAACATTCGCTTTTGGATCCATCAATTTATTAGAAATAACTGAGATTGAATTTAACAATTCTGGCATTTTGTCCAAGTCGAGATATTGTGGAATTTTTTGTGTGAAAGCTAAACAGACCCCGTTCTGTGAAAGCAATGGCTGCAGTTTCTGAAAAAAACGCTCTTCCTTATTTTCAAAAGCAAAGACTCCTATCCATGTCCATCCAAAATAGAGAAGAAGCTGTATAATTCCACCATATTGATGCTCCTCTTTTGGGACCATGTAATAAAGTGGAAATAACTCAGTAATCTGAAAGTCTTCTTGGGCAAAGGAACCATAAGTCAACTAAACAAACAGAAAAGAAAAGTTTGTTACTCATAAAAATCATGGTGAAAATATGAAGAAGACTGTGGGATAGAAACTCAATGAAGCTCCCTGTACATGGAACATTTGTCCAATTCTATGTAGATTATGACATTTGCTGGAAAAGAGAAACAATTATAATTCCTTGATATAATAATTTCCCATCTGAAATATAACTAGATTACAACCACACTCAGTTTCCTAATACAGAGTTCTAGTATGTTCATTCCCTTAGAACATCTGGAAACTTGCTAAAGTATCTGAGTTTTTGAGCTCTTCTCAGCCTAAGGAAAGCTTTCTTAAGAACTAGACTTACTGGATTACCGTCTTCCCTTATTTGTAGCAGATAAAATAAAATAATTATACATGGAAGACTATGCCCATGAGTTTTTGGAGGAATAGAATTTATCATCTCTTCATTTACTGCAATTATTATAGAGATCTTCAAAAGTACAACGTGGCCCAAGTACGTCAACAATTTCCAGCCAAATCAGTTGAGTTTTACATTCAGTTATTATTTCCAGACCCAACCAAGATATAGCAAGGGAAGTTGTCACCTATTGTCAGATAATTTGGTGGAATTGGGAGCTGAGTTGAGGGGAGCAGTGAAAATGCTGATAGCTTTGATTTCAAGAAGTGGCTGAAAGGAGATCCTCCCTAAAACCATGAGACATGATAGCAGTGTTCCAATATTTGAGGAGCTCCTACAAAAACGAGGGAGTCAAACTATTTTCCAAAGCATCAAAAGGCAACATGAGAACCATGGATGGAAACTAGCCAAGGAAAGAAGCAACCTAGAACTAGGGAGAAACTTCCTAATGGTGAAAACAGTTAACCAATGGAACAACTTGCCTTCAGATGTCATCACTGGAGGCTTTCCAAAAGAGACTGGGACGTGATTTGTCTGAAATGGTATAGGGCCTCCTGCTTGCAGACAAGATTGGACAAGAAGACCTCTAATGACCCTTCCAACTCTATTATTCTATGTCCTATGTGATAGCCAGCCTTTTCTATCCTCCTCTTCACACACCTTCATATGTCACCATAGATCGGTGGTCAATTCAAAACATCAGGTGACCCTCTCCAATAAGATTAATTTGTACTTTAATTTGTGATTTAAATTAATAAAGGATTTAGATTTTTTTTTACTCATTTTTTGAGCCAACATCTTAAGTTGTGGGTAGAATTGCAGAAAGGAGAAAAAAGAGAGAGCAAAATTGAAGTCCTGCAAAATGACATGGCAAAATATTAATCCTACAGCACCAATCCTTCAACAATGGCTTAAAAACCCACTAAATTACTTTTATTGTACACCAAGCAAATTGTAGCAAGAAGAGTTGTGACCCATTGCTGGTTTTCGGTCAAAGCACATGTAATAAAAGATTTTGATTCAATTGGATTGCCTTGAGTATGGGAAAAAAAGATGAGAGGTGATAAATGTGTATTTAATTGAATTCCTGGAGAAAGGAATGGCAAGCAACTAGTATCTACTATTAATTACAAAATAATTTTCTCTCTCAGTCCACCCAAAACTACCTGTGGAACTTTGTAGATATTTATACTTTCTGCCATAAAGGATGATGTATCAGGACCTAAACCTCCAATGATGGCCATGAGATTCTTCTGGCTATCACATTTGTAGTTTGGGACAAATTCCTGGGATTTGAAAAGCAGGTCCAGAGTGGTGCGATAGGTCATCCTTGGGTTGTGGTAACTGTCATAGATGTGGAACCCAAGAGTGATGTTAGGTAAGATCTGGGAGTCCTCATTGATCTCCTTCACAGCAAAGGCCAAGGCGAGGACGTGCTGGTAGAATTTGGTTATTACACTGCAAATAGTTTAAACACCCCCCATTGAACAAAATAAGTTGATCACTCTATTATGGTAAAAGCATTCATATATGAGCAACAACCATTTCTGTCCCTGTTGTAAGTGAGAAGATGAGAGTCTTTGTAAAACACTCAATAAGTTCTATAGTTTTCAACCACATACAGCATTTCCATGATTTGCAAAAAATATGTATTGAACAAAGTTGTGATTTTTTTTGAAGATATGGCATGTATTTCTATTTTGTATTCTACAAAATAGAATGCAGCCAGCAAGTATCACTCTTTTAATATATGTAAGTAATGCAGGGTTTGACTGCATAGACTGGATAATTATACTCTCTAAATGTTCTCCAAAATTTTTCTCCAAAAGACTTCTCACACCTTCATTTCATGCATTTGGTGAATAAGACTTTAATACAACGAGAAGAAAATGATTTGTTTTTTGAGATATGTTTGAAAGACAAGAAAGCAAGAGTATTTTTATATAAAAGCCATGCATTTATTCTCAAAGAACTATTAGTCATAGAAGCAATTTTGGGATATCTAGCTCAGTTTAGAAAATGAATGGAAAGAAAAATGGAACAGAACAGAATTCTTTATTGGCCAAGTGTGACTGGACACAAAATTAATTTGTCTCTGGTTCCTAAAAGAAGAGTTATGAAAAGAAAAAAAAATGCATTCATCAAGACTCATAAGATACAACACTTAACGATAGCCATATGTTACTAATAAGCAATCAAATCATACTAGGAAACAACTAAAACAATATAAAACAATCCTTACAGTGGTAAATCATAACGTTTTAGAGGAGGAAGTTTTTTAAATTCAATTCCATAAACATTGTGAATCATCTGAGACACCATCCCACCCACGATGATGTCACCAGGCTGGTACCACTCATGGGGAACAGGAAAAATATTGCTCGCAGGGCAGCTCAGAGGAGCTGCTTTTTGCACCAAGAGCATCAGAAGTAACAACATCTTCAGGCATTTGTCATAGGGAAAATATTTGTGTCTCCTGTCCATAAGGAAGTTTGTATTTTAGTGGTTCATTCAATGATTGAGCCAAGGTTTATATCTGACCATGCACCTAAACAGAAATCCCATTGTTTTCGATCTGAAGTTCCATGCATGGTCAAATTTGTACACTGACTATCACTAGGATTGAAGAGATGTTCTGGAATAAAAGAAAGGAGGGAGGAAACTTGTAAGAATGAGTCTGATTTTTATCCCATTGTGCCAAACTCCCTGGGGTTCAAGAGTTACTTTATCACCAAATAGATACATTAAGTGTTGCTGAATTTAAATACCTTTATGCACAGACCTTGAGGTTTTGGGCTAGCTAAATGAAATACAATTCCTGTAGGATATAATTATTTTGTTTTTGGTGAGAGAATAAGTGGTTCAACTTTTTTTTTCAAATGAGCAAATGCTAATGAAAGTAATCTAAGGGACATTGGCAATTAAAAATGCCCTCAAGTATTGAAATTCATGTTAATATAATATAATACAATACAATAGCAGAGTTGGAAGAGCCCTTGGAGGTCTTCTAGTCCAACCCCATGCCTAGGCAGGAAACCCTATACCATTTCAGACAAATGGCTATCCAACATCTTTTTAAAGACTTCCAGTGTTGGGGCATTCAAAATTTCTGGAGGCAAACTGTTCCACTGATTAATTAAAAATGCCCTCAAGTATTGAAATTCAAGTATTGAAATTAATGGTCACCATGATGTAGAAAAGATGTAAAGACTCTAGAAGGAGTGCAGAGAAGAGCAACAAAGATGATTAGGGGACTGGAGACTACAACATATGAAGAACAGTTGCAGGAACTGGGTATGCCTAGTTTAATAAAAAGAAGTATTAGGGGAGACATGATAGCAGTGTTCCAATATCTCAGGGGTTACCACAAAGAAGAGGGAGTCAAACTATTCTCCAAAGCACCTGAGGGCAGAACAAGAAGCAATGGGTGGAAAGTAATCAAGGAGAGAAGCAACTTAGAACTGAGGAGAAATTTCCTGACAGTTAGGACAATTAATCAGTGGAACATCTTGTCTCCAGAAGTTGTGAATGCCCCAACACTGCAAGTCTTCAAGAAGATGTTGGATAGCCATTTGTCTGAAATGGTATAGGGTTTCCTGCCTAGGCAGGAAGTTGGATTAGATGACCTCCAAGGTCCCTTCCAACTCTGCTATTGTATTGTAATTGTCCTATCGGTTAGGAAATTTCTCCTCAGTTCTAAATTGCTTCTCTCCTTGATTACTTTCCACTCATTGCTTCTTGTAATGCCCTCAGGTGCATCTGAGGGCTAATCCTACCTTTGTTCACAATATCCTCTCTTGAATGGATTGCCAAATCTGCATTTCTAAGAGTTGGTCCCTTAGTTTCCACTTGGGGCAGAGAGCTGAGGCTCTGAGTTTCTGTCTTGACAGCATTCAAAAATCCAGGACACGTGAAATACTCATTAGTTAAAATCATTCTGCTCAAGACTGTTCTCTGAGGAAAAACATGGAGGCAGGGAGCTGCTTTAAACTGTTTAATACGAACTGAACCAAACTGTAACAAAGAACCACCCATCTGATAGCTCTTATATAGAGTCAGCTGTCAGACGATTAACCAATAGAGAACCTATAATTCTCCCACCCAAACTGTGAACTTTAGCCAATGGGAGTGCTTGATAGTAAGTCTGAGGACTTAGCACCCCTTCCCCCTGGATTGTGCAGACATAGTCTCGCAAATGGGCGGGTCTATGGCGGATCCGACCCGAACGCTGTGGCATCTGCTCGGCCACCGTTGGAGATGAATATTCTTCCCCCGCCACTTTGGTCGATGGTGCTGCATCGGGTGGATCATGGGCTGCCTCCAATGCTGGAAAGTCAGGAGCAACAGGTACGTCATCTGCTGAGATCGCCTGCGGACATGACAGTTGTTGGCAGGGTGAACTTGGGCTTTCCGCCTGGCTGGTGACAGGGGGTATGTTGTCGAACGTGGCTGACTGTTGTTGTTGTGGTTGCGCTTTGCACTCATCACCCACTGGCAACTCGCGGCGACGCAGCTAGTCCACATGGCGCCGCTATTGCCGACTGTCCTCTAACAGGACCCTGTAAGAGCAGGGCCTGGTTACATGGAGAATATGTCCAGAGACCCATTTAGGCTCCCCTCCGAAATTCCGTGCAAATACCCAGTCCCCAGGGGCAAAATTCCTAATGCTAGCCCCATCCCTTATAGGAGTATACGATTCATTTGAGGGGTGCAAATGATCTAGTAAAGTCCTGAAACGCCGTCCCATAAGGAGTTCTGCTGGGCTTTTGCCTGTCTTGGGACTTGGGGTCGCATGCTGAGTGAGGAGATACGTGGACACATTAGACAGCCAGTTCCCAGGGCCCATTCTTACCAATGCTTCCTTATCTGCTCGTATGGCTTGTTCGGCCCGGCCATTACTAGCTGGATGGTAAGGAGCTACTGAAGCGTGGTGGATTCCTAATTTTGCTAAGAATGTTTGGAATGTGGCCGGTGTTAATTGAGGGGCATTACAAGACACTATAGTGTCTGGAAGACCATGGGTAGCAAAAATGCGCTGCAACACTTGAACAGTGGCCTCAGAGGTGGTTGAGCTCATAGGAACTAGTTCTACCCACCTAGAAAATGCATCAACTAATATCAAAATGTTATGCCCCTGGACCGGTCCCGCAAAGTCCATATGAACTCGTGACCAAGGTCCCCGGGGCATCTCCCATGCCCGGGGTGGCACTGCTGGAGGTGAGGGGCATGACAATTGACATGGTGAGCAAGAAGATACCCAATCTGTTATATCACTATCCAATTTGGGCCACCAGACATAGCTGCGGCCCAAAGTCTTCATCCTCGCTATGCCCGGGCGGCCCAAATGTAAATGGATGAAAACAGGGTTACGCAACATTTGGGGCACAACCACTCTATCACCCCATAACAGGCAACCCCTCAATTCAGATAACTCTAACCACCGACGGTAGTATGGCAGCACATTCTCCGGAACCTTCTCCCTCGGCCACCCCCTTGTTACCCAACACATTTGAAATTAAAGAATCTTTTGCAGAGTGGCTGGCAATGTCCCTCGCCGATAAAGGCAAATCCATGTCAGCAATCAGGAGGACCTCCGTCTCCTGAGCCTCCTCCACCTTCACTTCGGTCAAAGGACACCTACTGAGGGCATCGGCATGCCCCATTTGCTTACCGGGACGGTATTCCAAACGATACAAATAGGTGGCCAGGAATACTGTCCAACGAGACATTCTGGAGGACAGAATGGCCGGAGAAGGCCGACCACCTGCCAATAACCCTAACAAAGGCTTGTGATCAGTTAGTAACACAAAATGTCTACCGTATAAATAATGGTGAAAGTGTTTTATCCCAGCTATAGCAGCCAGCGCCTCCTTGTCCACTTGGCTATAATTCCTTTCAGCCTTGGACAAGGAGCACGAAAAATAGGCTATAGGAGCCTCTCGGCCATTGGGATAATGGTGGCTCAGGACAGCTCCCAGTCCGAACAGTGAAGCATCACAGGCCAGCAACAGCGGCAAGGACGTATCGTACTGCATTAAAACAACCAAAGATGTCAGAAGGGACTTGACAGCCACAAAGGCGTGTGTCTCAAGGTTGCCCCATTTCCAAACTGCCGAACTGTCGAGCAGTCTGTGTAACGGCTCGGCCATGGAAGCCTTATGGGGTACAAACATGGAATAAAATTCAAAAGCCCTAAAAAAGCCTTCAATTCAACTTTAGACTTTGGTGCTGGAGCGGATTTGACTGCTTCAACCTTGGACAGCATCGGATAAATACCTCAAGCGTCAATTTGGAATCCTAAAAATTCAACCTCACGAACTCCAATCTTACATTTGGCCTTCTTTAGATGGAGCCCCACCTCCCTAAAACGCACTAGAATTCCTCTCAATTTAGAGACGAATTCCTCCCATGAATCAGCTGCCACTAACACATCATCAAAATAAGGAAGGACCCCCGGTAAGCCATGGAGCAATCGCTCCATAATACTTTGAAAAATACCCGGGGCCACAGATACCCCAATTTGGAGACTTTTGCAATGGAACGCACCCTGGTGCGTGACTATGGTTTGGGTGTCTGCAGTAGCATCATCAACAGGCAGTTGTTGATACGCCTGTGCTAAATTGAGCTTAGCAAAGATCTGTCCTCAGCCCAAAGAGTGCAGCAGATGCTGCACCACTGGAACCGGGTACGGGTTAGCTTGTAACGCCCTGTTTAATGTCGAACGGTAATCTGCACAGATACTAATGGACCCATCTGATTTCAATGGGATCACTACTGGGGTTTCCCATTTGGCATAATCCACCGCTTCTAAAACCCTCTGGGCTTTTACCTTATCAAGCTCCTTGTCCACTTTTTCTCTGAAAGGGCGAATGGGACTCTACGAGCCTTAAGGCGCACCGGCGCACCTTTGGATCAAGATTAAAAGGAACAGGAGACCCTTTATATTTACCTAATGGGTTACTGAAAACATCAGTGAACTCCTGGAACAAGTCTTCCACAGTGGTTGAATGTTGGATCTCGTTGACCCCCGAAATAGCCAGACCCAAAGAGGCAAACCAATCTAACCCTAATAATGTAGCCAATGGGTCAGCAACAACAATCAATGGCAAGGTACCCTTGAACGTGCCATACTCAATGCCAAATTCCCCAGAGCCTAGTATGTTAATAGCATTCCCTTGATAATCCCTAAGCCTGCATTTACTGGGGCCCAGGCATTCCATGGAGATAGAGGGAACCAATTTTTTCAGGGTACCCCATGCAATGATGGATTTAGTGGAGCTGGTATCAATCTCCATCTTGCAGGGGCATCCCTCTAACAGAATTGTTAAGAACAATTTTTTACCACCCGACCTCCCAGTGAAAGCAGTGTTAACCACCCAGTCAGCACCCTCAGAACAATCCCCAATGTCATGACAGTTTGCCCCAGATCTGTCCTTCCGATGGTCAGTTTGCCGGGACGGAGGTCGGCTAGCCTAAAGCTCAGGCGAAGGCAGAGGAGCCCTGCAAAAGTAGGCCAGATGACCCCTCTTCCCACAACGACGGCAATGCACGTTGTTGAACTTGCATGAAGATCGCCTATGATTCCCGCCGCAGCTGAAACAGCCCGTCTGAGAGGTGGTAGAAGGTCTTCCTTGCCACGCTGCAGACATCATCTTGAGGTGACACACCTCAGACTCCTCACTCGGCTGGCCATCGTAATCACAAAATGCCTGGTCAGACAGGGCAGACACAGGCAACAAAGGCTTGCCAGCATGATATCTTTGAATTTCAGTGGCAGAATGAGCTGATTGTTCAGCCGCCCTTGCCTCATCAACAGCAATCTGCAACGTTAATTCAGAACGAGCAAGCAGCCTGCGCTGCAATTTTGCATCATTGGTGCCCCAAGTCAATTGCTCTAAAAGTGCCTCATCAAGATTAGCAAATTCACAATGTATAGCAGCACTCCTCAATTATGCCAAATACTGGCTAACAGACTCGCCCTCCTTCTGACAGCACCATTGAAATGCGTAGCGTCTGGCAAAACGGGATGGTGAGGGGGCATAATGTCCTTTTAAGTCTAGTCATCAACACATCTCAAGGCAGGGAATGTGCAAGAGCTGGAGCTGCTAATGCTCTAGCAGTAGAAAACATAGCTAGCCCACAGGCACTCAGAAAAAAACCAGTCTTGCGCTCCTCGGAAATCTCACCAAGATCACTTGCGATCATAAAACAGTCAAAATGCTCGATAAAAGCATCCCACGATTCTCTCTCTGGGACAAATCGGGCAAATGCAGGAACATTTGACATCTTCTTCACCAGTGCTCAAGACTGTTCTCTGAGGTAAAAACATGGAGGCAGGTCGCTGCTTTAAACTGTTTAATACGAACTGAACCAAACTGTAACAAAGAACCACCCATCTGACAGCTCTCATATAGAGTCAGCTGTCAGACGATTAACCAATAGAGAACCTGTAATTCTCCCGCCCAAACTGGGTGCGACCTTTAGCCAATGGGAGTGTTTGATAGTAAGTCTAAGGACTTAGAACTTTCGCTATTATTTGAAAGAATCAAAAGCTGTAAAACTAAAAAAGGAAAAGATCCAGTCAAATCACTCTTTATGATGCTTATGGGCCTGCATACGTTTCTAGTAAAGGATGAGATAGAAGGAAGAATACATTTCATTTCCCTTCACTAATTCTTTTGTATTATTAAAAGAATAGGTTACAGTGGACATAAGTGGAGGACTAGAGAGTGAGCATGATTAAATAACAACAACATAGTATTTAGTATTTATTAGATTTGTATACCGCTCTTCTCCCTTTCGGGACTCAGGACGGTGTACAGGCAGCGATAAAAATCAATAATACAAAACATAACATATATTAAAATATATTACATAATTAGCCTGTCCTTAAAACCCCTGCTAAAAAACCCTACTAAAACAGTTTAAAACTATGATAGGCTGGCCGCACGAAATAAATAGATCTTCAAGGCCCGACAGAAAAGGCGCAGGTTCGTGGACGTCCGTAGGTCAGGGGGTAGGTCATTCCAGAGGGCAGGGGCTGCCACAGAGAAGGCTCTCCCCCTGGGGGTCGCCAGCCAACATTGCCTGGCTGATGGCACCCTGAGGAGGCCCTCCCTGTGGGAGCGCACTGGTCAGTGGTTGGTGTTTGGTAGCAGGAGGCGGTCTTGCAAATAGCCAGGTCCCTTGCCATGAAGCGTTTTGAAGATGGTCACTAATATCTTGAAGTGCACCTGGAAAGCCACAGGCAGCCAGTGCAGCTCACGCAGGAGAGATGTCACATGGGAGCGCCTAGATGCTCCCAAAATCCCCCACGCGGCTGCATTCTGAACCAACTGGAGCCTCCGGGTGCACCTCAAGGGAAGCCCCATGTAGAGCGCATTGAAATAGTCCAGGCGGGAGATGACGAGGGCTTGAGTGACCGTGCTTAAAGCATCACAATCCAGAAATGGGCGTAACTGGCGTATCAGGCGAACTTGATAAAAAGCCCCCCTGGCCACGTCTGTCATATGATCTTCCAGAGACAGCCAAGAGTCCAGGAGGAGTCGATGTAGCGAGCCCTCTCTGGAGGGGCCAATGACTCGCCCCCAATAGCCAGCAATGTCACCAACTGGCTATACCGTGATGCCGGAAGCCATAGCCACTCGGTCTTGGATGAGTTGAGTCGGAGCCTGTTTCTCCCCATCCAGACTCGCACGGCCTCCAGACACTGGGACATCACTTCCACCGCATCTTTGGGGTGATCCGGGGTAAAGATGTACAACTGAGTGTCATCAGCGTACTGATGGAACTCTACCCCGAAACCACGGATGATCTCTCCCAACGGCTTCATATAGATGTTGAACAGGAGGGGCGAGCGGACCGACCTCTGTGGGACCCCACAAGTGAGGTACCTTGATGTCGACCTCTGCCCTCCTGCCAACACAAATTGCAACCGGTCGGAGAGGTAGGAGGAGAACCACCGTAAAATGGCGCCCCCCACCCCCAGCCCCTCCAGCCGGCGCAGCATGATACCATGGTCGATGGTATCAAAAGCCACTGAGAGATCTAACAGGACCAGGATATAGGAACAACCCCTATCCCGGGCCCTCCAGAGATCATCCAGAGATCATCCACCAATGCGACCAATGACGTCTCTGTGCTGTACCCAGGCCGGAAGCCGGACTGGCGCGAGTCCAGATAGACAACTTCATCCAGGTGCTGAGAGAGCTGCCACGCCACCACACTTTCAACAACCTTTGCAAGAAATCGAAGGTTGGAGACAGGACGGTAGTTGGGCAACACAGCCGGGTCCAAGGAAGGCTTCTTGAGGAGGGGCTTCACCACTGCCTCTTTCAAGGCGGCCGGCAGAAACCCTTCACTCAAAGAAGCGTTGACAATTCCCTGGAGCCAGCCTCGTGTAACCTCCCGGGAGGCCAGTACGAACCAGGAGGGACACGGGTCCAATAAACATGTGGTGGCGTTCAGTCGCCCCAGCATCCTGTCCATGTCCTCAGGAGTCACAGGATCGAACTCCTCCCAGATAGCCTTCTCAAGACCTGACTCGGTCAGCCCGTCTGAACTACTCCAATCGGAGGCCAACCCATCCTGAATCTGATCCATTTTATCATGCAGATAACACCCAAATTCCTCCGCATGACCCTGCAAGGGGGAATCCTGCGCCCTCAGGTGAAGAAGGGAGCGGGTCCCCCTAAACAGGGTGGTAGGCCGGTTATCTGCAGATGCGATAAGAGCAGAGAAATAGTTACATTTCACCGCTCTTATCGCCACTAGGTAGGTCTTTAAATACGATCTTACCAGTGTCCATTCAGACTCGGAGCGGGTCACTCTATAACAGTGATGGTGAAACTTTTTTTTATGGTGTGCCAAAATGGTGCACGTGTGCTACTGTGCGTGTGTGCCCACACCAATTCCATCCTCCCTGCCCACTGGCACATGATGGCATGAGACTCCTTTGCACATGCAGACATGTCACCTCCCTAGGATCCGGAGGCTTTTCTAAAGCTTGGGGAAGGCAAAAAAGGCCTCCCCCCAATCCCTTGGAAGCCGGAAATGGATCATTTCCAAACTTGCAGTTGACCCATTGGGGCTGTTTTTTCACCCTGCCCATGCTTCAGGAAAGACTCCGGAGGCTGGGGAGGGTGAAAAAATACCTCCACAGCTGAACCGGAAGTTTGGAAATGAACTTCCAGTTGGGCAAATTGGGCTGTTTTTCACCCTCTCCAGCCTCTGGAGTCTTTCCTGAAGCATGGGGAAGGTGAAAATGGCCTCCCTCAGCCCTCTGGAAAAGTGAAAAGGGAGATGGCTGGCGCGTGCATGTGTGCTGGAATTGATGGCTGGCATGCCAGAAAATATGACTCCTTGTGCCACCTGTGGCACCCCTGCCATACTTTCACCATCACGGCTCTATAACATTCGCATTTTACTGACCCCACACCTATCTAAAAAGGAATATCCCTCTGATACTGTGTTAAATACATCTTTATAATATGTAATTCCCTTTTTACTACATTTATGAAGTCATTTATAAATAAAAAATATAAAAATCATGAAAATGGCAAAGTCCCCTGAGCAGGTACACTTGGTGGGATCCGGAAGAAGGGCCTTCTCCATGGTGGCTCCCTCCCTCTGGAACATAATCCCTTCAGAAAAACGACTGTCCCCCACTTTGACAATCTTACATAAGGCCCTGATGGCCTAGTTTTGCCACAAGGCCTAGGAAACACTGGGTGGGATGGAGCCCAACAAATGGCTTATTTGACTGTATTTTTTCACTGGGGGTGGATATGATATTTAATTTTTATTTTTGTCTATATTGTGTTTTATTGCTTATAAGGTGCCTAGAGTCATTATGAGCAAGTAGACAGTTATATACATTTTCTACATTAATAAATTTTAAAAACCTGTAAACATTGAACATGATTTGATTCAATATCTCTAATCTTCTAAGAAGAAAACTGGATTTCCAATGTCCTTCTGTCTTGTGGTATTGAAAGACCGAAGGTGTATAATTAAATAATATTGGAGAATGATTGTAAATGCAGCAGGATGAGCTTTTTGTTTTTGCAATTGGCAACTACAATAAATCTTAGTGAGCAGGATAATTTCTCCATTAATCCTCTCTTGTCAGAATTAATAATTTCTATATGTATCGCACAGATAGCAAACAATCCTCCTCTTTTTTTGTGTAGCGATTTCTCAAAGCCAGAAATATCACATGATGTACTAATTTCTCTTTCTGAGTTGCTCCCTGTGGTTGAGGTTAGGCCGCAAAACAATGATGTAGCATTTTGGCAGGAATATGCATCCCAGTAAGGCAGCACTGGAGGCCAAGATGGAGAAGACCTCCACAGCTACCATGGCTTTTCCTTTTGTGCTCCGATAGGCTGGAAAGAAGGAGATCCACACACTGCAAAAGGCCAACATGCTGAAGGTGATGAACTTGGCTTCGTTAAAGCTGTCAGGTAATTTACGGGCAAGGAAAGCCATAATAAAGCTGGCAATGGCCAAGATACCCATGTAGCCCAAGACACAGTAGAGGAAAAAAGGTGACCCCTCATTGCATTGTAAAATCATTTCTTGGAGTTCTGAGTGCATGTCCAACTCAGGGAATGGGGGAGATGTTGACAACCAAAGAACACAAATACATACTTGGAAGAGAGAACAGGAAAGGACAATAGAAAAGGCCAATCTTTTCCCCACCCATTTTCTCATCTGAGATCCAGGTTTAGTGGCCATGAAAGCCACAACCACAGTGATGGTTTTGGCCAGGACACTAGAAATGGCCACTGAGAAGGTGATGCCAAACATTGATTGTCGGAGAAGGCAGATCACTTTGCTAGGCCGGCTGAGGAAGAGCAAAGAGGAGAGAAAACAGAGCAGAAGAGAGACAAGGAGGGTGTAGGTGAGGGACCTGTTGTTGGCTTTGACAATGGGAGTCTCCTTGTGCTTAATAAATGTTCCAAGTACCCAAGAGGTCAAGAAGAAGAAACCAAGAGCTGCTGAGGTTAAACCAATTCCTAAGGTTTCTTTAAAACTTAGAAAGACCAGCAGTTTCTGGATACATACATTCTTCCCTTTATTTGGATAATGATCTTCTGGACATTCAAAACAGTCATTCATATCTGAAAGAAATGTCAAGGAAAGTTTTTATACATTCCATATTTTTGAAAAAACAATACATTTATTAAAATTTAGACCATTTTGACTTTTCCTATTTTTCCAAAACACAGAGAAGTAATCTGTGGGAATGGAAATAAGAGTTTATGGTTAGGGTCCTATGGGAAATCTTTATATTCAGAACAACAGATTGTGATTTACAAGTATAGAAATGATTCCTCAATTGTGCAGAGATGGACAGGTTAACTACGGAATGAAAAGATACAGAAGAAACAGATTATTATATGATTTGGAACATATGGTATAATTGGCTAGAAAATAGATGTAAAGACCATACATAAAGTTTACTTAAGAGGTGTATTAAAATGGAAAGGTAAATATTTGTAAATATTGATACAGGTTAAAACTAAAAGGTATTATGTACATATATGAATAATTATACAATATATAGAATAGTGATGTATATAATTGGAAAGAAAGAACATTGAAATAGCCACAATGTAAATATGAGTTATATCAATACTGTGATGCTGTAAAGAGTGGAAATGCAGTATAAATGTCGCAACATGTCTAATAAAAATTATTTTTTTTAAAAAAAGAAATGAAGTGAATATTTGAAGAACTCACAAAACTATTTGCTACACTAAAGTAGTTTATTACAGTTTGCTTAGGATTATCTAATGACAAGTGGAATGTCTAACCTACCTATTTGATTTGAAATCTTCCTTTCTGGGCAAGGAACACAGTTGTAGCAACAGAATTGTTTTCCTTCCAACCCTTTCTTCCAGTATCCAGGGGAGCAATGGTAATTACACTGAGAAAATGGAATAACCTGGTGATAAACATAAATTCCTAAAGGGTTAGTCCAGGTTTATGTATAAGTAAAGGTTTCCCTGTTCAGTTGTGTTCAACTCTAGGACACAGTGCTCATTTCTGTTTCTTGGCCAAGGGAGCCAGCATTGTCCGAAGATATTTTCTTTTTATTATAATTTTTTTTTACATTTTTTCATGTTCATAACATATATAGTCACATGTATACTCTTATATAGCCAACATCATATTGTATTATTAAACTAGCTGTACCCGCCACACGTTTCTGTGGCCAAGTTTGGTTAAATGAAAAAGTTTCCCCTCATAGACCCTCTCAGCAACCCCCTTCCTTATTTTATTTATTTATTTTATTAAATTTATACCCCGCCCTTCTCCTAGAAAAGGACCCCTCTCTGCCTCCCCCTCGCCTACCTCTCTTACTCTACCTACCTACCGTATTTCTTCCCCCCCTCTATCCACCTACTTACCTACCTACCTATCTACCTACCGTATTTCTCCCTCTCCATCCCGCTACCTACCTACCCACCGTATTCTCTCTCTCTCTCTCTACCCACCAACCTAGAGAGAGAGGAGAGAGGGTCGCTGACTTGGTAGCAGCCTTGTGGGAGGGGGAGTTTGGAAGAGGGGGGCACTGGTCGCGGTGTTTGAGTGGTGAGGTGGCAGGGTGGAAGGAGGTGGGGGGTTGCAGCATTGGGAGCAAAGGCATTGCGAGAGGTGAGGTTTTAATTAACTGCCAACGACTTTTAACATCTGTATTTTTAACATCTGTATTTATCCCAAAACCCACCCGAATTTTATCTGTATAGTTATTGAATTTTATCTATTTAATAATGTATTCCAGAGCAAGCCTGCTATCGCTGCGAGAGTCCCCGCTCTCGCAGGTATGGCCCCTTGATTTATCTAGGGCCCATCTCGATGATGGTATTGTGAATCCGAAGAGATGGGCAAAGCGCGGCCTTAGGGGATTTTTAGTTTTTAATTTATTTAAATTATCTTTTTTAGGGGGCTCGAGGGAGGGGGGTAGATATAGACAGATGGAGATTGAAACAGCGATCAGTAGTAAGGGCCAGGATAGCAGTCGACGGCGGGAAGCGGAAGGCGAAAGGAAGGGGGATACTCGAGTCGTTCCTCAGGAGGGCATACCAATTCAGAGGGTCGTGGGGAGGGGCAGGACCGAGGGGAGACAATTTTCATCCTCCCGGTTGGTGGCACGCAGCCGTTGGTTGCAAACGGTTGGGTGCCACAACCCCCGCAGGCTAGGTGGCCAGGGAATACAGAGCCAGGGTCTGCGGCTGATGTTTTGCAACGCCAGGTCCGTTGTCAACAAAGCCCCCCTCATTAGTGACCTTGTGTCAGAGGGGGAGCCGGACCTGGTAGGAATTGCGGAGACCTGGTTGGGCCACGAGGGAGGACATCCCCTCGTTGAAATGTGCCCACCAGGCTACCGCGCATTTCATCAGCCGCGGGCCCTAGGCAGGGGTGGTGGGGTAGCGGTCATTATTAAGGAAGGCCTTGAGCCGAGAGAGACCATTGTGCCTCAGACTTCCGGCTGTGAGTCCCTCTGCGTGAAGTGGGGCCTAGGGAGGCAGTTGGGCTTGCTGGTTGTATACCTGGCTCCCCGCTATGTAGCAGCAGCCCTGCCCGAGCTCCTGGAGGTGATCGCTACGGTGGCAGTGGAGACCCCCAGACTTATAGTCATGGGGGACTTTAATCTGCCATCGTTGGGCGAATCATCCATGGTAGCTCGGGAGTTCATGGCTTCCATGACGGCCATGGACCTGACCCAAGTAATTCAGGGCCCCACCCACGAGGGTGGACATACGCCGGATCTCATCTTTGTCTCGGGCCAATGGAAGAGTGATCTGGGTACAGGGGACATAGGCATCATACCCTTGTCATGGTCAGACCACTCACTTCTCCGGCTCGACTTTCCGACCGCTGCTCCCCTCCGCGGGTAGGCGGAACCAGAGTCACCAATCTGGTACTGCCCCAGGCGCTTGATGGACCCGGATGGGTTCCAGACAGCGCTTGGGCCATTTCCTGTATCCCTGACCCGCGCCCCGATGGAGGACCTCACGGCCGCATGGAATAGTGCGGCCGTGGGAGCCTTAGATCGGGTCGCGCCCTTGCGGCCTCTCTCGCGGCGGTGAACCACCCTGGCTCCTTGGTTTACTGAGGAGCTGCGGGTGATGAAACGCCGCAAGAGATGCCTAGAGAGAAGATGGAGGGCTAGCCGCTCTGGATCTGACCGGACACAGGTAAGAGCCCATTTACGGACTTACATTGTGGCGCTGAGGGTGGCCAAACGCCATCATTGTGCCACTCTCATAGCATCCGCAGAAAACCGCCCTGCCGCCCTGTTTAGGGTGACCCGCGCCCTCCTTCAACAGAGGGAACGGGAAGCCCCGCTACAGGGTAGAGCAGAGGAATTTGTGATTTTTCTGCAGGAGAAAACCGCCCAGATACAGAGTGAGCTAGCCCCCATTCATGGCCCAGTGGGATGCCACGAGAGAGATCTTGTTTGGGAGGAGTTTGACTCCGTTACTTCCGAGGATATGGACAGGCTACGTGGGCGACTGCGAGCCACCACATGTTTATTGGACCCGTGCCCCTCCTGGCTTGTACTGGCATCCTGGGAGGTGACACGAGGCTGGCTCCAAGAGGTTGTCAACGCATCCTTGAGTGAGGGTTCCTTGCCTGCCTCCCTAAAAGAGGCTATGGTGAGGCCCCTCCTCAAGAAGCCCTCTTTGGACCCAGCTCTTTTGAACAACTACCGTCCAGTCTCCAACCTTCCCTTCTTGGCGAAGGTTGTTGAGAGTGTGGTGGCACAACAGTTTCCCCGTCACCTGGAGGAAGTTGACTATCTAGATCCGCGCCAGTCCGGCTTTCGGCCCGGGCATAGCACCGAGACGGCATTGGTCGCGTTGGTAGATGATCTCTGGAGGGCCAGAGATGGGGGATGTTCCTCCATCCTGGTCCTATTAGACCTCTCAGCGGCTTTCGATACCATCGACCATGGTATCCTATTGCATCGGCTGGGGGGGTTGGGGGTGGGAGGCACCGTTTTACGGTGGTTCTCCTCCTACCTCTCTGGCCGATCGCAATTTGTGCGGGCAGGAGAGCAGAGGTCGACCCCGAGACCCCTCACATGCGGGGTGCCTCAGGGGTCGGTCCTCTCGCCTCTCCTGTTTAATGCATACATGAAGCCGCTGGGTGAGATCATCCGTGGTTTTAGGGTAGAGTACCACCTGTACGCTGATGACACCCAGCTGTACATATCTACCCCAAACCACCCCAACGATGCCGTAGCGGTGATGTGCCAGTGCCTGGAAGCCGTGCGGATCTGGATGGGAAGTAACCGACTTAGGCTCAACCCGAACAAGACCGAGTGGCTGTGGTTTCCGGCCGCCCGATTCAACCAGCTCTCTCCAACGCTGGCCATAGGGGGCGAACATCTTGCCCCTGTGGATGGGGCGCGCAATTTGGGTGTCCTCCTGGATACCCGGCTGTCTATGGAAGAGCAAGTGACAGCCGTGGCCAGGAGGGCGTTCTACCAGGTTCGCCTGGTTCGCCAATTGCGCCCCCTATTGGATCGGGACGCCCTTCGCACAGTCACTCATGCCCTCGTGACATCCCGACTGGACTACTGTAACTCTCTCTACATGGGGCTCCCCTTGAGGTGCACCCGGAGGCTTCAGTTAGTTCAGAATGCAGCCGCGCGAGCAATTATGGGGACCACCAGGTTCACCCACGTTACACCGCTCTTGCGCGAGCTGCACTGGCTACCTGTCGTATTCCGGGTGCGCTTCAAGGTGTTAGTTATCATCTTCAAAGCGCTCCATGGCTCGGGACCTAGCTATCTGCGAGATCGGATCCTGCCCCACACATCCTCACGACCGATTCGCTCCCACAGAGAGGGACTTCTCCGGGTGCCGTCCACTAGACTTTGTCAGCGGGCGACGCCCAGGGGAAGGGCTCTCTCTGTGGCGGGCCCGGCCCTCTGGAACGACCTTCCCCCTGATATTAGAACGACCACCGACCTCCGCTCCTTCCGTGCAAAATTGAAGACCTATTTCTTTCGACTGGCCGGCCTTGAATAGTTCTCTCTGTCTATTGATTCCAAGTGTATTTTAATGGGTTTTTAATTTTAATTATTTTTAGCACGGGTATCACTGTTTAATTATATTTTAAAGTATGTATTTTGTATTTATTGTATATTGTTTTTAGCTTCTCCTGTGCACCGCCCCGGGTCCCTGTGGGGAGAGGGTGCGGTTAATAAATTTGACTTTGAATTTGAATTTGAATTTGAGGTGGGAGGGAGGAGGCAGGGGGCATGGCGCAGGTAGCTTGGTTGCAGGCATGGCGAGTTGGGAGGGGGGAGGAGGCAGGGGCGTGGCGCAGGGAGCTCCGTTGCAGGCATGGAGAGTTGGGAGAGTGGAGGAGGCAGGGGGTGTGGCACAGGGAGCTTCATTGCAGGCATGGAGAGTTGGGAGGGGGAGGAGGCAGGGGGTGTGGCGCATGGAGCTCTGTTTCAGGTATGGAGAGTTGGGAGGGAGGAGGAGGCAGGGGGCGTGGTGCAGAGAGCTCTGTTGCAGGCATGGAGAGTTGGGAGGGGGGAGGAGGCAAGGTGGCTCAGGCAGCTGCGTTGCAGGAGACTGACATCTGCCCCTGCTCCAGAAACCGTGGCGTCAATCCTGGAAGAAAACAGAAACATACAAAAACACCAAGAGGGACAGAGACAAACAGACAATACCCACAGAAAAATATAACAGTGTTTAAGGCTTGTCAGGATATTTAGCATAAAATTTCTTAAGCAGTTTAGGGGCTCGAACGTGGCGTTTATCCACCCTCTCGGTATGAGAAGGAGGGAAATCCCTCCACGAGACAAGGTATTGAACCTTATTTCTCCACACCCTAGAATCCAAAACATCTTTTACTTTGTAATGGGGTTCACCGGAAATGAATAACGGTGGCGGGAGTGTAGATTGTAGTGGCCGAAGATAAGATGTGTGTTCAGGCTTCAAGAGATGGACATGGAAAATCGGGTAAAGGCGATGATAGGTTTTTGGTAAATCCAGTTTGACTGACACGGAGCTGATGATCTTAACAATGGGGAAAGGTTCAATCTATTTCGGGCCCAATTTCCTACATTTTTGGGGGCTCTCCAAGAATCTAGTAGAGAGGTAAACACGGTCACCAACTTTATAATCTGGAGGGGCAATTCGTTTCTTGTCAGTATACAATTTATGAGATTGGTGAGCATCATCCAGCGTTTTTCGCGCCACCGGCCAAAATGACGATATCTTAGTACTCCATTCCAAGAAGAGAGGGAACGGTAGGAGACTCGTGTGGCAATTCGGGAATAGGCACAAAGTCTTGACCGTAGATCAATTTGAAGGGAGTCATACTGGTGCTGCTGTGAACGGAATTGTTTTAAGCCACCTCAGCATGGGTTAAGAGGTCGGCCCAATCGTCCTGTTGGTAATTAATGAAACATCGCAAAAATTGTTCCAAAACGGAATTAGCCCTCTCACAAGCTCTCTTCGTCTGCGGGTGGTGAGAGAAGCTCAATCCCTGGGAGGAGCCAATCATCTTCAAGAATTCCTTCCAAAACCGAGAAGTGAACTGAACTCCTCTATCAGAAATAATACGTCGAGGAACTCCGTGTAGGCGATAAATGTGATTCAGGAAAAGTGCCCTGGCTGTCTCTAACCGCTGTGTACGATCATCTTTCTCTGCCAGGTTCCCTCCCGTTCGGGGTTTCTGTTTCTCTCTTCTTGGTAATAACCCACCCAGAGGGTCGGGGGAGCGTTTTCCCCCTCTCTCCCTGCTGCGTTTCAATTTATCAGCCCTCGAAATTAGCTTCTGGGCTTCTTGCCTTAGAAGAATTTCCTCATCTGGCACCTCCCAGGAGGGGGGGGAGAGGGCCCTTCTGCGTCTAGTAGTTACTCCCCAAGTGGGTTCTTCAAACATTCCTTTCCTGCCTACTCCCTCTGACCATCGGTGACGAACTGATTAATCTTCAGATTCACCTCCCAGGCTAAGATCCTTTAAAAGTTCAACGACAGACCTGTCTTCGGCTTGCTGGACATCTGGACTGGAAACGGGGGCTGGATCGGGGGGGGTTGTATTTAGAGCCGTGGCTCCCAGAAAATCTTCTTTCCCCGCGTCTGACATTTTTGAAGGTTTTATTTTCTCACTCGCTGCTAAAGCGGTTAGCTCAGAGACAATGTAATTGGATTCCTTGCTTTTTTGTCATGACTGTTCCCATCATAAATCAAGGAAGAACACACTTGACTTCATTTAGAAGGTTCAAGGCTACTTTTACTGATAATGATAAGGCTTCAGCCAAAGTCAAGCAAGGAATGAAACATTTAGGCGCGCAATATATGTAACAAAGCATAACCCAACCCTTAAGCCCCTTTGACCCCAGCATATTGTCCAATGCAAAGTCAGCCACGACATCAGGTGCAGTTCCATCTCAGGGTCATCATCAGAATGGAATGCAGTCCGTTAGCTGATGTGATAAGGACTGCGGCCGTCTCTCTCCCCCTCCTGCTCCTTTAGTAGCTAAGCAACCCCAGCCCTCCCCCCATTTTACTATGTCAGGCGCTGCAGGCAAAAGCAGAGACTGACACATGGAGAGTTGGGAGGGGGGAGGAGGCAGGGGGCGTGGCGCAGGGAGCTCCGTTGCAGGCATGGAGAGTTGGGAGAGTGGAGGAGACAGGGGGTGTGGCGCAGGGAGCTCTGTTGCAGATATGGAGAGTTGGGAGGAGGGAGGAGGCAAGGTGGCTCAGGCAGCTGCATTGCAGGCATGGAGAGTTGGGAGGGGGAGGAGGCAGGGGGCGTGGCGCAGGGAGCTCCGTTGCAGGCATGGAGAGTTGGGAGAGTGGAGGAGGCAGGGGGCGTGGCGCAGGGAGCTCTGTTGCAAGTATGGAGAGTTGGGAGAGTGGAGGAGGCAGGGGGCATGGCGCAGGGAGCTCCATTGCAGGCATGGAGAGTTGGGAGGGGGAGGAGGCAGGGGGTGTGGCGCAGGGAGCTCTGTTGCAGGTATGGAGAGTTGGGAGGGGGTAGGAGGCAGGGGGAGTGGCGCAGGGAGCTCCATTGCAGGCATGGAGAGTTGGGAGGGGGAGGAGGCAGGGGGTGTGGTGCAGGAGCTCTGTTGCAGGCATGGAGAGTTGGGAGAATGGAGGAGGCAGAGGGCATGGCGCAGGGAGCTCTGTTGCAGGTATGGAGAGTTGGGAGGGGGGAGGAGGCAGGGGGCGTGGTGCAGGGAGGTCTGTTGCAGGCATGGAGAGTTGGGAGGGGGGAGGCAGGGGTGGTTGTGTAGGGAGCTCCATTGCAGGCATGGAGAGTTGGGAGGGGGAGGAGGCAGGGGGTGTGGTGCAGGGAGCTCTGTTGCAGGTATGGAGAGTTGGGAGGGGGGAGGAGGCAAGGTGGCTCAGGCAGCTGCGTTGCAGGGGACTGACATCCGCCCCTCCTCCAGAAACTGTGGTGTCAGTCCTGGAAGAAAACAGAAACATACAAAAACACCAAGAGGGACAGAGACAAACAGACAATACCCACAGAAAAATATAACAGTGTTTAAGGCTTGTCAGGATATTTAGCATAAAATTTCTTAAGCAGTTTAGGGGCTCGAACGTGGCGTTTATCCACCCTCTCGGTATGAGAAGGAGGGAAATCCCTCCACGAGACAAGGTATTGAACCTTATTTCTCCACACCCTAGAATCCAAAACGTCTTTTACTTCGTAATGGGGTTCACCGGAAATGAATAATGGTGGCGGGAGTGTAGATTGTAGTGGCCGAAGATAAGATGTGTGTTCAGGCTTCAAGAGATGGACATGGAAAATCGGGTAAAGGCGATGATAGGTTTTTGGTAAATCCAGTTTGACTGACACGGAGCTGATGATCTTAACAATGGGGAAAGGTTCAATCTATTTCGGGCCCAATTTCCTACATTTTTGGGGGCTCTCCAAGAATCTAGTAGAGAGGTAAACACGGTCACCAACTTTATAATCTGGAGGGGCAATTCGTTTCTTGTCAGTATACAATTTATGAGATTGGTGAGCATCATCCAGCGTTTTTCGCGCCACCGGCCAAAATGACGATATCTTAGTACTCCATTCCAAGAAGAGAGGGAACGGTAGGAGACTCGTGTGGCAATTCGGGAATAGGCACAAAGTCTTGACCATAGATCAATTTGAAGGGAGTCATACTGGTGCTGCTGTGAACGGAATTGTTTTAAGCCACCTCAGCATGGGTTAAGAGGTCGGCCCAATCGTCCTGTTGGTAATTAATGAAACATCACAAATATTGTTCCAAAACGGAATTAGCCCTCTCACAAGCTCTCTTCGTCTGCGGGTGGTGAGAGAAGCTCAATCCCTGGGAGGAGCCAATCATCTTCAAGAATTCCTTCCAAAACCGAGAAGTGAACTGAACTCCTCTATCAGAAATAATACGTCGAGGAACTCCGTGTAGGCGATAAATGTGATTCAGGAAAAGTGCCCTGGCTGTCTCTAGCCGCTGTGTACGATCATCTTTCTCTGCCAGGTTCCCTCCCGTTCGGGGTTTCTGTTTCTCTCTTCTTGGTAATAACCCGCCCAGAGGGTCGGGGGAGCGTTTTCCCCCTCTCTCCCTGCTGCGTTTCAATTTATCAGCCCTCGAAATTAGCTTCTGGGCTTCTTGCCTTAGAAGAATTTCCTCATCTGGCACCTCCCAGGAGGGGGGGGAGAGGGCCCTTCTGCGTCTAGTAGTTACTCCCCAAGTGGGTTCTTCAAACATTCCTTTCCTGCCTACTCCCTCTGACCATCGGTGACGAACTGATTAATCTTCAGATTCACCTCCCAGGCTAAGATCCTTTAAAAGTTCAACGACTGACCTGTCTTCGGCTTGCTGGACATCTGGACTGGAAACAGGGGCTGGATCAGGGGGGGGTTGTATTTAGAGCCGTGGCTCCCAGAAAATCTTCTTTCCCCGCGTCTGACATTTTTGAAGGTTTTATTTTCTCACTCGCTGCTAAAGCGGTTAGCTCAGAGACAATGTAATTGGATTCCTTGCTTTTTTGTCATGACTGTTCCCATCATAAATCAAGGAAGAACACACTTGACTTCATTTAGAAGGTTCAAGGCTACTTTTACTGATAATGATAAGGCTTCAGCCAAAGTCAAGCAAGGAATGAAACATTTAGGCGCGCAATATATGTAACAAAGCATAACCCAACCCTTAAGCCCCTTTGACCCCAGCATATTGTCCAATGCAAAGTCAGCCACGACATCAGGTGCAGTTCCATCTCAGGGTCATCATCAGAATGGAATGCAGTCCGTTAGCTGATGTGATAAGGACTGCGGCCGTCTCTCTCCCCCTCCTGCTCCTTTAGTAGCTAAGCAACCCCAGCCCTCCCCCCATTTTACTATGTCAGGCGCTGCAGGCAAAAGCAGAGACTGACACATGGAGAGTTGGGAGGGGGGAGGAGGCAGGGGGCGTGGCGCAGGGAGCTCCGTTGCAGGCATGGAGAGTTGGGAGAGTGGAGGAGGCAGGGGGCGTGGCGCAGGGAGCTCTGTTGCAAGTATGGAGAGTTGGGAGAGTGGAGGAGGCAGGGGGCATGGCGCAGGGAGCTCCATTGCAGGCATGGAGAGTTGGGAGGGGGAGGAGGCAGGGGGTGTGGCGCAGGGAGCTCTGTTGCAGGTATGGAGAGTTGGGAGGGGGTAGGAGGCAGGGGGAGTGGCGCAGGGAGCTCCATTGCAGGCATGGAGAGTTGGGAGGGGGAGGAGGCAGGGGGTGTGGTGCAGGAGCTCTGTTGCAGGCATGGAGAGTTGTGGGGGAGGAGGAGGCAAGGTGGCTCAGGCAGCTCCGTTGCAGGCATGGAGAGTTGGGAGAATGGAGGAGGCAGAGGGTATGGTGCAGGGAGCTCTGTTGCAGGTATGGAGAGTTGGGAGGGGGGAGGAGGCAGGGGGCGTGGTGCAGGGAGGTCTGTTGCAGGCATGGAGAGTTGGGAGGGGGGAGGCAGGGGTGGTTGTGTAGGGAGCTCCATTGCAAGCATGGAGAGTTGGGAGGGAGAGGAGGCAGGGGGTGTGGTGCAGGGAGCTCTGTTGCAGGTATGGAGAGTTGGGAGGGGGGAGGAGGCAGGGGGCGTGGCGCAGGGAGCTCTGTTGCAGGCATGGAGAGTTGGGAGGGGGGAGGCAGGGGTGGTTGTGTAGGCAGGTCCGTTGAAGGCATTGAGAGTTGGGAGGGGGGAGGAAGCAGGGGGGCGTGGCGCAAGGATCTCCGTTGAAGGCATGGAGAGTTGGGAGGGGGGAGGAGGCAGGGGGCGTGGCAAGTGAGTGAGGAAAACACAAAAGAGCTGCAGTTGTACATTGGTGTGGCTTGTACCTGGCACCAGTGTGCCATGTCCACACAATTTGTACGTATCATTGGTTCTGCTCTTGTAAGGAACATTGTGTGAAAATTTGGTGGCGATTACCATCAACTCCCAAAACAATTATTGGATCCTGTGCTCTCCATACACCATATTTGTAACTTACCCATCACTTTTTTTCTCCTCTCTCCTCCCCCTCCCTCCCTCCTTTCTTCCCTCTGTCATCCTTCCCTTCTCTTCTTGCCCTTCCTCTCTCCTTTTCCTCTCTCCCCTTTCCACTCATTTCTCTTCTCCTCTTCCACCCACTGCCCTCTCTCCTATCCCTCTCTTCTTCCCTCACCTCTCTTCTCTACTTCCAACTCATTTACTTGGTGTATTAGAGCTTCTGAGCATGCTCCATTTTATGTTGATGGTATTTATAGTTCCTTTTCAATATACATATTTAATTTTAACATGTATTCTCCTTCATTTTTATAAAAAAAAAACTAGAACAAAAAGTATACATCTATAGTCATTGTGCTTTTTAACCCATCCCTCCTGCCTAATTTTGGCCAAGATGTAGACCTGGTTACAATTCCCAGCTATTCTCATCATTACTTTTATATAACTATACATCCTTAAATGCCCCCAATTTGTGATAAATGGCAATCCTCGTTGTTCAATGTTCATTATAATTCCCTTAATCTATTATATAGAATAACAAGCAGTAAACATCTCACTTTATTCATCATCTTAAATGTTCCATACATGTCTATGTTTCATATGTTTTTAACCCAAGCTTAGTTGTCCTTCTATTGTCATATTCAATCAATTCACAACTCAGTTTAATTATCATGTATAAAAGTGAATCACAAACCTCTACAACCTCCCCATATCCGTTTCATATTTATCCATATTCCATATATTTTAAGCTTTGTTTTGGTATCTTTCCATTATTATAGTCAACCAATTAGCAACTCCATTTTATTGTCATATTTAGGAATACAATATTCCCTTTTGTTGGGACATTTCCCTTTTTATAATTTTCCCTATACCACTGCCAAGAACAATGGAGTTTTTGGTCTGCTTTTTATTTCCCTCCATTTCTACCCCTTCATTGTCTTGCCCCCCTCCTCCTTTAGTTATCTGCTTTTCTGGAATAAGAATTCTATTTTGGCTTGATTTTAATGATTTGTGCACATTTTATTTTATAGTTTGTAATTTGGTAGGGTTATTAATATTGGGTTTTTAGCACGGGTAAATGAATTTAATTACATTTTAATTGATATTTATTGTATTTTGTGTTTTTAAGATGCCTGTGCGCCGCCCTGGGTCCTAACAAGGAGAAGGGCGGGGTATAAATTTAATAAAATAAATAAATAAATAAATAAATAGTTTCACGTATTTCTTCAAATTCCCAGTTTTCCATGATCCAGTTCCAAAGTTACAGTTATAAAGTTCTCATTTCAGATTTATGATCCACCTTAAATTTATCTACTTCAGCTGCTGTGGGGAAGAGCAATGGGAGCCATCTTGTCCCAACACTTTAAGAAGTCTTTAAGAAGTCTTTAAGAAGATGTTGGATAGCCATTTGTCTGAAATGTTATAGGGTTTCCTGCCTAGACAGGGGGTTGGAGTAGAAGACCTCCAATGTCCCTTCCAACTCTGCTATTGTATTTTATTGTATTGTATCTTGGTCTTTTGTTCTTCCTTAATGTCCAGTTCCAAAATTGCAGTTAGTTATACAAGTCTTATTTCGAGGTTCTGGTCCACCTTAAATTCAGTTAATTCAACTTCTGTGAAACCGGAAGAGAATCTGGGGCCATCTTAATCTTTTGCAAAGAAAAAAAAGGAAGAAAGAGGGGGGGAAACCCTTCATATTTCCCAGTTCTTGACTCTGTTATTATCCTTTCCCTTGCCACCTTCCACCTCCAGTCGACTACAGCTGCTCAAAATATATCAATTGGAACAAACTTTCAAACAGCCAGATTCAGGTACATTTCTCTTTTGCTTCCTGCTTTTCCAAATTCTGATTTATGGTATCTGGTTGATAAAAACTTCCCACACAGTCAAGGTTAGGTTATCAGTTATCAGTGAGAAGAAGTGCTTCTTCTTGATTTTTTGGAGATGCTTAAGATACATTAGTTGGAAGAAGTTCAAATTAAGTAAATCCTTCAGAATGTTTGGTTTCTATTTCAAATCCAAAACCAAATTTAGAGTTTATATTTGAGTGGGTTTGTCATTTCTCTGCTTTCTCCCTTTCTCTCCGAAATTGTTTCAAACAAATAGCTTTTGGGGTGGCTGGTGTTTCAACCCTCCGTTTTCCTTTTCTTTCTTTCTTTCTTTTTGAAAAAATCCCACTCTGACCAACAATATTATTTATGCTCTCAAGTCTTCTTTGCCTTTTCCAAGTTTGATTTATGGCTGTGGGTTAGATAAATTTTCTTACTGGTCTTTTGTCTCTTCCTAACCTTCCTGTTCATTTGCTTTGACTTGAAATCAGCATCTTGTCAGCCATATTGCAGGCTGCTGCCCCGATTCCGATTCATAGGGCAAATCTCTGACCTACGAGGGATCTGTTACCTCCCTCTCGGTCTGATGAGATGCTGCCCCTCTTTGCCCCCCCTCCAGAGGGGGGGGTCTGATCCAAAAAAGGATCCCCAGAGTTAGTCAGACAGTATTCATATCAGGCTCTTCAGAGCTCACACACCCCAGGTCTGTCCAGCTGGAAAACCTCCTGTCAAATCCCCCAAAGATATTTTCCATGGTCATGTGGCCAACGGGGCTATGTGCCAAAGGCACCAGGAGCATTGTTACCTTCCCACCAAAGTGGTACATATGAATCTACTCACATTTGCATGCTTTTGAATTCCTAGGTGAGGAGGAGCTGAAGCAGGCATGGGAGCTCACCCTATTGCATGATGCTCAGGTCTCAGCTATCCAGCTGACAAGCTCAGTGTCTTTAACCATTGAGCTATTGCATATTTATTCTATCCATTAAAATGTTGATATTATAAGGATGTGCAAAGGACGTGTTTGGAGAATGGCAGGGTAGATAAAGAGATATATGTGATTACAACTCCTGTGATTTCAAATGGATATGCAACCCAAATATGAATTTAAATTGTAATGTCATTTTGTAAATTTGATGAATGCTTGATCGTTTACAATATTTGTACAGAATATGTCATTTTTTTCAAAAACACTTATTAGATATCTAAAGAGATTGTGTTCAATATGGGATCATAAGGTATCAAGGAATAGTTGATTAAATGAATCCACACCTGGTTAAAAGCTGGGTGCCAGACAATCACCTCTTCTTCAATGATTAATCCCTTCACATTGGGAATTTGAGGATCCATCTCTCCAATTCTAACTCTCTGAAAGGATCTATTTGGGAAAGTGATCAAGTTGGTGATGTCGAATCCACCAGTTGCTTCTCCTTTCTCATTCAGGAATATTCTCTCCCCAGCTGTATTGTTGAAAGAAATGCCTTGAAGAAATGAATGGAGCTACTTGAAAAAGAATGAAAGGGAGATAGAGTTGAAAGGATAGTAATTGCCAGTATTTTGAATTTTCACTTAGTCATTCTTCCCATTGCTCTAACAAATATCAAATAAGTACACTTACAATATAGATAATCTATATTTCAGAGAATGACACGGGTCTGTTCTAGAAATAATGTAATGTTACTTACAAAGGAAAAATAGAACAGCAGGTAACAAATCAAAATCAGAATGAGGTATTGATATCATACAACTTGATTCAGATATAATTTATATTCACTATTTAAACAACCAAATAATCAAATTTGGACCATATCTAAACTCATCCCACATTGTTTCTTATTCATTAGTACAAAGGTATTTGATATCCTGAAACCTGACAAATTTCCTTCAACCATATTTCAGCCTCTGAGACTCAATTGACAGAGAGACAGACACACATACAGAGATACAGAGAATTGGAGAGAGAGGAGAGGGAGAGAGGGAGATAGAGAGAGGGATATAGAGAGGGAGAAAGATCACATGTATGTGCCATGCTGGACTTCTGATTGACAACTATTTTAAATGCAATCAAGGTGTCTGTAGACAAAAACCCAGATGCACCAGGAGTTCACCTGTGTCCCCCATTGTAGCCAATCTTTACATGGAAGAGGTAGAAGCAAATGTAGGAAAGATTACCTGCCAAGGCTGCAGATTTGGAAATTCAACCTTTTTAATCTTTCTCGGTTGGGATTTTGAGCTCACAGCCTGGTGCAAAGAATGTGCCACTGCATAAACAGCATTGTAGATGCTGTAACTTTGGCCAGTCATCTGAAACTCGAACAGAGGACCAGGTAGATTCTCCAACTTCTCCTCTCCAGTACAAGTTTCAGTAATCGTAGATGAAGACAATTCTGTATTTGAAAATGAACAATTGAATAAATCCGCCCAAACCTCTTGAAGGAATCCATCTTTGGGAAGGTTTGAAGTTTGGATGACTTGAAGAAATTCTTTAAAGCCTCGAACTTCTCTGGAATGCACCGTAAAGGAAAGAGCCCCATGGAACATCTGGAGATCCCATCTCCTTTGGAATCCCATCAGGATAAAATCAATTGGACTCATCAAGATCCAAACCTTCCTCAATAATGCACTCTCTTTATTTTCAGGATCCCATAGAAACATGATTGTTCTGAGCCACACTATTGTGATGGATTCTCCATGGACAAGAAAAACATTCGCTTTTGGATCCATCAATTTATTAGAAATAACTGAGATTGAATTTAACAATTCTGGCATTTTGTCCAAGTCGAGATATTGTGGAATTTTTTGTGTGAAAGCTAAACAGACCCCGTTCTGTGAAAGCAATGGCTGCAGTTTCTGAAAAAAACGCTCTTCCTTATTTTCAAAAGCAAAGACTCCTATCCATGTCCATCCAAAATAGAGAAGAAGCTGTATAATTCCACCATATTGATGCTCCTCTTTTGGGACCATGTAATAAAGTGGAAATAACTCAGTAATCTGAAAGTCTTCTTGGGCAAAGGAACCATAAGTCAACTAAACAAACAGAAAAGAAAAGTTTGTTACTCATAAAAATCATGGTGAAAATATGAAGAAGACTGTGGGATAGAAACTCAATGAAGCTCCCCGTACATGGAACATTTGTCCAATTCTATGTAGATTATGACATTTGCTGGAAAAGAGAAACAATTATAATTCCTTGATATAATAATTTCCCATCTGAAATATAACTAGATTACAACCACACTCAGTTTCCTAATACAGAGTTCTAGTATGTTCATTCCCTTAGAACATCTGGAAACTTGCTAAAGTATCTGAGTTTTTGAGCTCTTCTCAGCCTAAGGAAAGCTTTCTTAAGAACTAGACTTACTGGATTACCGTCTTCCCTTATTTGTAGCAGATAAAATAAAATAATTATACATGGAAGACTATGCCCATGAGTTTTTGGAGGAATAGAATTTATCATCTCTTCATTTACTGCAATTATTATAGAGATCTTCAAAAGTACAACGTGGCCCAAGTACGTCAACAATTTCCAGCCAAATCAGTTGAGTTTTACATTCAGTTATTATTTCCAGACCCAACCAAGATATAGCAAGGGAAGTTGTCACCTATTGTCAGATAATTTGGTGGAATTGGGAGCTGAGTTGAGGGGAGCAGTGAAAATGCTGATAGCTTTGATTTCAAGAAGTGGCTGAAAGGAGATCCTCCCTAAAACCATGAGACATGATAGCAGTGTTCCAATATTTGAGGAGCTCCTACAAAAACGAGGGAGTCAAACTATTTTCCAAAGCATCAAAAGGCAACATGAGAACCATGGATGGAAACTAGCCAAGGAAAGAAGCAACCTAGAACTAGGGAGAAACTTCCTAATGGTGAAAACAGTTAACCAATGGAACAACTTGCCTTCAGATGTCATCACTGGAGGCTTTCCAAAAGAGACTGGGACGTGATTTGTCTGAAATGGTATAGGGCCTCCTGCTTGCAGACAAGATTGGACAAGAAGACCTCTAATGACCCTTCCAACTCTATTATTCTATGTCCTATGTGATAGCCAGCCTTTTCTATCCTCCTCTTCACACACCTTCATATGTCACCATAGATCGGTGGTCAATTCAAAACATCAGGTGACCCTCTCCAATAAGATTAATTTGTACTTTAATTTGTGATTTAAATTAATAAAGGATTTAGATTTTTTTTTACTCATTTTTTGAGCCAACATCTTAAGTTGTGGGTAGAATTGCAGAAAGGAGAAAAAAGAGAGAGCAAAATTGAAGTCCTGCAAAATGACATGGCAAAATATTAATCCTACAGCACCAATCCTTCAACAATGGCTTAAAAACCCACTAAATTACTTTTATTGTACACCAAGCAAATTGTAGCAAGAAGAGTTGTGACCCATTGCTGGTTTTCGGTCAAAGCACATGTAATAAAAGATTTTGATTCAATTGGATTGCCTTGAGTATGGGAAAAAAAGATGAGAGGTGATAAATGTGTATTTAATTGAATTCCTGGAGAAAGGAATGGCAAGCAACTAGTATCTACTATTAATTACAAAATAATTTTCTCTCTCAGTCCACCCAAAACTACCTGTGGAACTTTGTAGATATTTATACTTTCTGCCATAAAGGATGATGTATCAGGACCTAAACCTCCAATGATGGCCATGAGATTCTTCTGGCTATCACATTTGTAGTTTGGGACAAATTCCTGGGATTTGAAAAGCAGGTCCAGAGTGGTGCGATAGGTCATCCTTGGGTTGTGGTAACTGTCATAGATGTGGAACCCAAGAGTGATGTTAGGTAAGATCTGGGAGTCCTCATTGATCTCCTTCACAGCAAAGGCCAAGGCGAGGACGTGCTGGTAGAATTTGGTTATTACACTGCAAATAGTTTAAACACCCCCCATTGAACAAAATAAGTTGATCACTCTATTATGGTAAAAGCATTCATATATGAGCAACAACCATTTCTGTCCCTGTTGTAAGTGAGAAGATGAGAGTCTTTGTAAAACACTCAATAAGTTCTATAGTTTTCAACCACATACAGCATTTCCATGATTTGCAAAAAATATGTATTGAACAAAGTTGTGATTTTTTTTGAAGATATGGCATGTATTTCTATTTTGTATTCTACAAAATAGAATGCAGCCAGCAAGTATCACTCTTTTAATATATGTAAGTAATGCAGGGTTTGACTGCATAGACTGGATAATTATACTCTCTAAATGTTCTCCAAAATTTTTCTCCAAAAGACTTCTCACACCTTCATTTCATGCATTTGGTGAATAAGACTTTAATACAACGAGAAGAAAATGATTTGTTTTTTGAGATATGTTTGAAAGACAAGAAAGCAAGAGTATTTTTATATAAAAGCCATGCATTTATTCTCAAAGAACTATTAGTCATAGAAGCAATTTTGGGATATCTAGCTCAGTTTAGAAAATGAATGGAAAGAAAAATAGAACACAATGGAACAGAACAGAATTCTTTATTGGCCAAGTGTGACTGGACACAAAATTAATTTGTCTCTGGTTCCTAAAAGAAGAGTTATGAAAAGAAAAAAAAATGCATTCATCAAGACTCATAAGATACAACACTTAACGATAGCCATATGTTACTAATAAGCAATCAAATCATACTAGGAAACAACTAAAACAATATAAAACAATCCTTACAGTGGTAAATCATAACGTTTTAGAGGAGGAAGTTTTTTAAATTCAATTCCATAAACATTGTGAATCATCTGAGACACCATCCCACCCACGATGATGTCACCAGGCTGGTACCACTCATGGGGAACAGGAAAAATATTGCTCGCAGGGCAGCTCAGAGGAGCTGCTTTTTGCACCAAGAGCATCAGAAGGAACAACATCTTCAGGCATTTGTCATAGGGAAAATATTTGTGTCTCCTGTCCATAAGGAAGTTTGTATTTTAGTGGTTCATTCAATGATTGAGCCAAGGTTTATATCTGACCATGCACCTAATCAGAAATCCCATTGTTTTCGATCTGAAGTTCCATGCATGGTCAAATTTGTACACTGACTATCACTAGGATTGAAGAGATGTTCTGGAATAAAAGAAAGGAGGGAGGAAACTTGTAAGAATGAGTCTGATTTTTATCCCATTGTGCCAAACTCCCTGGGGTTCAAGAGTTACTTTATCACCAAATAGATACATTAAGTGTTGCTGAATTTAAATACCTTTATGCACAGACCTTGAGGTTTTGGGCTAGCTAAATGAAATACAATTCCTGTAGGATATAATTATTTTGTTTTTGGTGAGAGAATAAGTGGTTCAACTTTTTTTTTCAAATGAGCAAATGCTAATGAAAGTAATCTAAGGGACATTGGCAATTAAAAATGCCCTCAAGTATTGAAATTCATGTTAATATAATATAATACAATACAATAGCAGAGTTGGAAGAGCCCTTGGAGGTCTTCTAGTCCAACCCCATGCCTAGGCAGGAAACCCTATACCATTTCAGACAAATGGCTATCCAACATCTTTTTAAAGACTTCCAGTGTTGGGGCATTCAAAATTTCTGGAGGCAAACTGTTCCACTGATTAATTAAAAATGCCCTCAAGTATTGAAATTCAAGTATTGAAATTAATGGTCACCATGATGTAGAAAAGATGTAAAGACTCTAGAAGGAGTGCAGAGAAGAGCAACAAAGATGATTAGGGGACTGGAGACTACAACATATGAAGAACAGTTGCAGGAACTGGGTATGCCTAGTTTAATAAAAAGAAGGATTAGGGGAGACATGATAGCAGTGTTCCAATATCTCAGGGGTTACCACAAAGAAGAGGGAGTCAAACTATTCTCCAAAGCACCTGAGGGCAGAACAAGAAGCAATGGGTGGAAAGTAATCAAGGAGAGAAGCAACTTAGAACTGAGGAGAAATTTCCTGACAGTTAGGACAATTAATCAGTGGAACATCTTGTCTCCAGAAGTTGTGAATGCCCCAACACTGCAAGTCTTCAAGAAGATGTTGGATAGCCATTTGTCTGAAATGGTATAGGGTTTCCTGCCTAGGCAGGAAGTTGGATTAGATGACCTCCAAGGTCCCTTCCAACTCTGCTATTGTATTGTAATTGTCCTATCGGTTAGGAAATTTCTCCTCAGTTCTAAATTGCTTCTCTCCTTGATTACTTTCCACTCATTGCTTCTTGTAATGCCCTCAGGTGCATCTGAGGGCTAATCCTACCTTTGTTCACAATATCCTCTCCTGAATGGATTGCCAAATCTGCATTTCTAAGAGTTGGTCCCTTAGTTTCCACTTGGGGCAGAGAGCTGAGGCTCTGAGTTTCTGTCTTGACAGCATTCAAAAATCCAGGACACGTGAAATACTCATTAGTTAAAATCATTCTTCTCAAGACTGTTCTCTGAGGAAAAACATGGAGGCAGGGAGCTGCTTTAAACTGTTTAATACGAACTGAACCAAACTGTAACAAAGAACCACCCATCTGACAGCTCTTATATAGAGTCAGCTGTCAGACGATTAACCAATAGAGAACCTATAATTCTCCCACCCAAACTGTGAACTTTAGCCAATGGGAGTGCTTGATAGTAAGTCTGAGGACTTAGCACCCCTTCCCCCTGGATTGTGCAGACATAGTCTCGCAAATGGGCGTGTCTATGGCGGATCCGACCCGAACGCTGTGGCATCTGCTCGGCCACCGTTGGAGATGAATATTCTTCCCCCGCCACTTTGGTCGATGGTGCTGCATCGGGTGGATCATGGGCTTCCTCCAATGCTGGAAAGTCAGGAGCAACAGGTACGTCATCTGCTGAGATCGCCTGCGGACATGACAGTTGTGGGCAGGGTGAACTTGGGCTTTCCGCCTGGCTGGTGACAGGGGGTATGTTGTCGAACGTGGCTGACTGTTGTTGTTGTGGTTGCGCTTTGCACTCATCACCCACTGGCAACTCGCGGCGACGCAGCTAGTCCACATGGCGCCGCTATTGCCGACTGTCCTCTAACAGGACCCTGTAAGAGCAGGGCCTGGTTACATGGAGAATATGTCCAGAGACCCATTTAGGCTCCCCTCCGAAATTCCGTGCAAATACCCAGTCCCCAGGGGCAAAATTCCTAATGCTAGCCCCATCCCTTATAGGAGTATACGATTCATTTGAGGGGTGCAAACGATCTAGTAAAGTCCTGAAACGCCGTCCCATAAGGAGTTCTGCTGGGCTTTTGCCTGTCTTGGGACTTGGGGTCGCATGCTGAGTGAGGAGATACGTGGACACATTAGACAGCCAGTTCCCAGGGCCCATTCTTACCAATGCTGCTCGTATGGCTTGTTCGGCCCGGCCATTACTAGCTGGGTGGTAAGGAGCTACTGAAGCGTGGTGGATTCCTAATTTTGCTAAGAAAGTTTGGAATGTGGCCGGTGTTAATTGAGGGGCATTACAAGACACTATAGTGTCTGGAAGACCATGGGTAGCAAAAATGCGCTGCAACACTTGAACAGTGGCCTCAGAGGTGGTTGAGCTCATAGGAACTAGTTCTACCCACCTAGAAAATGCATCAACTAATATCAAAATGTTATGCCCCTGGACCGGTCCCGCAAAGTCCATATGAACTCGTGACCAAGGTCCCCGGGGCATCTCCCATGCCCGGGGTGGCACTGCTGGAGGTGAGGGGCATGACAATTGACATGGTGAGCAAGAAGATACCCAATCTGTTATATCACTATCCAATTTGGGCCACCAGACATAGCTGCGGCCCAAAGTCTTCATCCTCGCTATGCCCGGGCGGCCCAAATGTAAATGGATGAAAACAGGGTTACGCAACATTTGGGGCACAACCACTCTATCACCCCATAACAGGCAACCCCCCAATTCAGATAACTCTAACCACCGACAGTAGTATGGCAGCACATTCTCCGGAACCTTCTCCCTCGGCCACCCCCTTGTTACCCAACCCATTTGAAATTAAAGAATCCTTTGCAGAGTGGCTGGCAATGTCCCTCGCCAATAAAGGCAAATCCATGTCAGCAATCAGGAGGACCTCCGTCTCCTGAGCCCCCGCCACCTTCACTTCGGGCATAGGACACCTACTGAGGGCATCGGCATGCCCCATTTGCTTACCGGGATGGTATTCCAAACGATACGAATAGGTGGCCAGGAATACTGTCCAATGAGACATTCTGGAGGACAGAATGGCCGGAGAAGGCCGATCACCTGCCAATAACCCTAACAAAGGCTTGTGATCAGTTAGTAACACAAAATGTCTACCGTATAAATAATGGTGAAAGTGTTTTATCCCAGCTATAGCAGCCAGCGCCTCCTTGTCCACTTGGCTGTAATTCCTTTCAGCCTTGGACAAGGAGCACGAAAAATAGGCTATAGGAGCCTCTCAGCCATTGGGATAATGGTGGCTCAGGACAGCTCCCAGTCCGAGCAGTGAAGCATCACAGGCCAGCAACAGCGGCACGGACGTATCGTACTGCATGGACGTATCGTACTGCATGGTTTTGGGGTAGAGTACCACCTGTACGCTGATGACACCCAGCTGTACATATCTACCCCAAACCACCCCAACGATGCCGTAGCGGTGATGTGCCAGTGCCTGGAAGCCGTGCGGATCTGGATGGGAAGTAACGGACTTAGGCTCAACCCGACCAAGACCGAGTGGCTGTGGTTTCCGGCTGCCCGATTCAACCAGCTTTCTCCAACGCTGGCCATAGGGGGCGAACATCTTGCCCCTGTGGATGGGGCGCGCAATTTGGGTGTCCTCCTGGATACCCGGCTGTCTATGGAAGAGCAAGTGACAGCCGTGGCCAGGAGGGCGTTTTACCAGGTTTGCCTGGTCCGCCAATTGCGCCCCCTATTGGATCGGGACGCCCTTCGCACAGTCACTCATGCCCTCGTGACATCCCGACTGGACTATTGTAACTCTCTCTACATGGGGCTCCCCTTGAGGTGCACCCGGAGGCTTCAGTTAGTTCAGAATGCAGCCGCGCGAGCAATTATGGGCACCTCTAGGTTTGCCCATGTAACACCGCTCTTGCGCGAGCTGCACTGGCTACCTGTCGTCTTCCGGGTGCGCTTCAAGGTGTTAGTTATCATCTTCAAAGCGCTCCATGGCTCGGGACCTAGCTATCTGCGAGATCGGATCCTGCCCCACACATCCTCACGACCGATTCGCTCCCACAGAGAGGGGCTTCTCCGGGTGCCGTCCACTAGACTTTGTCAGCGGGCGACGCCCAGGGGAAGGGCGCTCTCTGTGGCGGGCCCGGCCCTCTGGAACGACCTTCCCCCTGATATTAGAACGACCACCGACCTCCGCTCCTTCCGTGTAAAATTAAAGACCCATCTCTTTCGACTGGCCGGCCTTGAATAGTTCTCTCTGTCTTTTAACGATAAATTTTAATGGGTTTTTTAATTGTATTTTTAGCACGGGTAATTTATTTAATTTTATTTTAGTAATGTCTGTATTATTATATATTGTTTTAATTATGCCTGTGCACCGCCCCGAGTCCCTGTGGGGAGAGGGTGCGGTTAATAAATTCCAATTTATTATTATTTATTATTAAAACAACCAAAGATGTCAGAAGGGACTTGACAGCCGCAAAGGCGTGTGTCTCAAGGCTGGCCCATTTCCAAACTGCCGAGCTGTCGAGCAGTCTGTGTTACGGCTCGGCCATGGAAGCCTTATGGGGTACAAACATGGAATAAAAATTCAAAAGCCCCAAAAAAGCCTGCAATTCAACTTTAGACTTTGGTGCTGGAGCGGATTTGACTGCTTCAACCTTGGACAGCATCGGATAAATACCTCGAGCATCAATTTGGAATCCTAAAATTTCAACCTCACGAACTCCAATCTTACATTTGGCCTTCTTTAGATGGAGCAAGGCCTCCCTAAAACGCACTAAAATTCCTCTCAATTTAGAGACTAATTCCTCCCATGAATCAGCCGCCACTAACACATCATCAAAATAAGGAAGGACCCCCGGTAAGCCATGGAGCAATCGCTCCATAATACTTTGAAAAATACCCGGGGCCACAGATACCCCAATTTGGAGACTTTTGCAATGGAACGCACCCTGGTGCGTGACTATGGTTTGGGTGTCTGCAGTAGCATCATCAACAGGCAGTTGTTGATACGCCTGTGCTAAATTGAGCTTAGCAAAGATCTGTCCTCAGCCCAAAGAGTGCAGCAGATGCTGCACCACTGGAACCGGGTACGGGTTAGCTTGTAACGCCCTGTTTAATGTCGAACGGTAATCTGCACAGATACTAATGGACCCATCTGATTTCAATGGGATCACTACTGGGGTTTCCCATTTGGCATAATCCACCGCTTCTAAAACCCTCTGGGCTTTTACCTTATCAAGCTCCTTGTCCACTTTTTCTCTGAAAGGGCGGATGGCACTCTACGAGCCTTAAGGCGCACCGGCGCACCTTTGGATCAAGATTAAAAGGAACAGGAGACCCTTTATATTTACCTAATGGGTTACTGAAAACATCAGTGAACTCCTGGAACAAGTCTTCCACAGTGGTTGAATGTTGGATCTCGTTGACCCCCGAAATAGCCAGACCCAAAGAGGCAAACCAATCTAACCCTAATAATGTAGCCAATGGGTCAGCAACAACAATCAATGGCAAGGTACCCTTGAACGTGCCATACTCAACACCAAATTCCCCAGAGCCTAGTATGTTAATAGCATTCCCTTGATAATCTCTAAGCCTGCATTTACTGGGGCCCAGGCACTCCATGGAGATAGAGGGAACTAATTTTTTCAGGGTACCCCATGCAATGATGGATTTAGTGGAGCCGGTATCAATCACCATCTAACAGAATTGTTAAGAACAATTTTTTACCACCCGACCTCCCAGTGAAAGCAGTGTTAACCACCCAGTCAGCACCCTCAGAACAATCCCCAATGTCATGACAGTTTGCCCCAGATCTGTCCTTCCGATGGTCAGTTTGCCAGGACGGAGGTCGGCTAGCCAAAAGCTCAGGCGAAGGCAGAGGAGCCCTGCAAACGTAGGCCAGATGACCCCTCTTCCCACAACGATGGCACTGCACGTTCTTGAACATGCATGAAGATCGCCTATAATTCCCGCCACAGCTGAAACAGCCCGTCTGAGAGGTGGTAGAAGGTCTTCCTTGCCACGCTGCAGACATCATCTTGAGGTGACACACCTCAGACTCCTCACTCGGCTGGCCATCGTAATCACAAAATGCCTGGTCAGACAGGGCAGACACAGGCAACAAAGGCTTGCCAGCATGATATCTTTGAATTTCAGCGGCAGAATGAGCTGATTGTTCAGCCGCCCTTGCCTCATCAACAGCAATCTGCAACGTTAATTCAGAACGAGCAAGCAGCCTGCGCTGCAATTTTGCATCATTGGTGCCCCAAATCAATTGCTCTAAAAGTGCCTCATCAAGATTAGCAAATTCACAATGTATAGCAGCACTCCTCAATTATGCGAAATACTGGCTCACAGACTCGCCCTCCTTCTGACAGCACCACCGAAATGCGTAGCGTCTGGCAAAACGGGATGGTGAGGGTTCATAATGTCCTTTTAAGTCTAGTCATCAACACATCCCAAGGCAGGGAATGTGCAAGAGCTGGAGCTGCTAATGCTCTAGCAGTAGAAAACATAGCTAGCCCACAGGCACTCAGAAAAAAACCAGTCTTGCGCTCCTCGGAAATGTCACCAAGATCACTTGCGATCATAAAACAGTCAAAATGCTCGATAAAAGCATCCCACGACTCTCTCTCTGGGACAAATCGAGCAAACGCAGGAACATTCGACATCTTCGTCACCAGTGCTCAAGACTGTTCTCTGAGGTAAAAACATGGAGGCAGGTCGCTGCTTTAAACTGTTTAATACGAACTGAACCAAACTGTAACAAAGAACCACCCATTTGACAGCTCTCATATAGAGTCAGCTGTCAGACGATTAACCAATAGAGAACCTGTAATTCCCCCGCCCAAACTGGGTGCGACCTTTAGCCAATGGGTGCTTGATAGTAAGTCTAAGGACTTAGAACTTTCGCTAACTATTATTTGAAAGAATCAAAAGCTGTAAAACTAAAAAAGGAAAAGATCCAGTCAAATCACTCTTTATGATGCTTATGGGCCTGCATACGTTTCTAGTAAAGGATGAGATAGAAGGAAGAATACATTTCATTTCCCTTCACTAATTCTTTTGTATTATTAAAAGAATAGGTTACAGTGGACATAAGTGGAGGACTAGAGAGTGAGCATGATTAAATAACAACAACATAGTATTTAGTATTTATTAGATTTGTATACCGCTCTTCTCCCTTTCGGGACTCAGGACGGTGTACAGGCAGCGATAAAAATCAATAATACAAAACATAACATATATTAAAATATATTACATAATTAGCCTGTCCTTAAAACCCCTGCTAAAAAACCCTACTAAAACAGTTTAAAACTATGATAGGCTGGCCGCACGAAATAAATAGGTCTTCAAGGCCCGACAGAAAAGGCGCAGGTCCGTGGACGTCCGTAGGTCAGGGGGTAGGTCATTCCAGAGGGCAGGGGCTGCCACAGAGAAGGCTCTCCCCCTGGGGGTCGCCAGCCAACATTGCCTGGCTGATGGCACCCTGAGGAGGCCCTCCCTGTGGGAGCGCACTGGTCAGTGGTTGGTGTTTGGTAGCAGGAGGCGGTCTTGCAAATAGCCAGGTCCCTTGCCATGAAGCGTTTTGAAGATGGTCACTAATATCTTGAAGCGCACCTGGAAAGCCACAGGCAGCCAGTGCAGCTCACGCAGGAGAGATGTCACAAGGGAGCGCCTAGATGCTCCCAAAATCCCCCACGCGGCTGCATTCTGAACCAACTGGAGCCTCCGGGTGCACCTCAAGGGAAGCCCCATGTAGAGCGCATTGCAATAGTCCAGGCGGGAGATGACGAGGGCTTGAGTGACCGTGCTTAAAGCATCACAATCCAGAAATGGGCGCAACTGGCGTATCAGGCGAACTTGATAAAAAGCCCCCCTGGCCACGTCTGTCATATGATCTTCCAGAGACAGCCAAGAGTCCAGGAGGAGTCCAGGTAGCGAGCCCTCTCTGTAGGGGCCAATGACTCGCCCCCAATAGCCAGCGATGGCACCAACTGGCTCTACCGTGATGCCAGAAGCTACAGCCACTCGGTCTTGGATGAGTCGGAGCCTGTTTCTCCCCATCCAGACTCGCATGGCCTCCAGACACTGGGACATCACTTCCACGGCATCTTTGGGGTGATCCGGGGTAAAGATGTACAACTGAGTGTCGTCAGCGTACTGATGGAACTCTACCCCAAAACCATGGATGATCTCTCCCAACGGCTTCATATAGATGTTGAACAGGAGGGGCGAGAGGACCGACCTCTGTGGGACCCCACAAGTGAGGTACCTTGATGTCGACCTCTGCCCTCCTGCCAACACAAATTGCAACCAGTCGGAGAGGTAGGTTGAGAACCACCGTAAAATGGTGCCCCCCACCCCCAGCCCCTCCAGCAGGCGCAGCATGATACCATGGTCGATGGTATCAAAAGCCACTGAGAGATCTAACAGGACCAGGATATAGGAACAACCCCTATGCCGGGCCCTCCAGAGATCATCCAGAGATCATCCACCAATGCGACCAATGACGTCTCTGTGCTGTACCCAGGCCGGAAGCCGGACTGGCGCGAGTCCAGATAGACAGCTTCAGCCAGGTGCTGAGAGAGCTGCCACGCCACCACACTTTCAACAACCTTCGCAAGAAATCGAAGGCTGGAGACAGGACGGTAGTTGGCCAACACAGCCGGGTCCAGGGAAGGCTTATTGAGGAGGGGTTTGACCACCGCCTCTTTCAAGGCGGCCGGCAGAAACCCCTCCCTCAAAGAAGCGTTGACAATTCCCTGGAGCCAACCTCGTGTAACCTCCCGGGAGGCCAGTACCAACCAGGAGGGACACGGGTCCAATAAACATGTGGTGGTGTTCAGTCGCCCCAGCATCCTGTCCATGTCCTCAGGAGTCACAGGATCGAACTCTTCCCAGATAGCATTCTCAAGACCTGCCTCGGTCAGCCCGGCTGAACTACTCCAATCGGAGGGCAACCCATCCTGAATCTGATCCATTTTAATATTGCAGATAACACCAAATTCCTCCGCATGACCCTGCAAGGGGGTATCCCGCGCCCTCAGGTGAAGAAGGGAGCGGGTCCCCCTAAACAGGGTGGTAGGCCGGTTATCTGCAGATGCGATAAGAGCAGAGAAATAGTTACATTTCACTGCTCTTATCGCCACTAGGTAGGTCTTTAAATACGACCTTACCAGTGTCCAGTCAGACTCGGAGCGGGTCACTCTATAACAGTGATGGTGAAACTTTTTTTTATGGTGTGCCAAAATGGTGCACGTGTGCTACTGTGCGTGTGTGCCCACACCAATTCCATCCTCCCTGCCCACTGGCACATGATGGCATGAGACTCCTTTGCACATGCAGACATGTCACCTCCCTAGGATCCGGAGGCTTTTCTAAAGCTTGGGGAAGGCAAAAAAGGCCTCCCCCCAATCCCCTGGAAGCCGGAAATGGATCATTTCCAAACTTGCAGTTGACCCATTGGGGCTGTTTTTTCACCTTCCCCATGCTTCAGGAAAGACTCCGGAGGCTGGGGAGGGTGAAAAAATAGCTCCAAAAGCTGAACCGGAAGTTTGGAAATGAACTTCCAGTTGGGCAATTTGGGCTGTTTTTCACCCTCTCCAGCCTCTGGAGTCTTTCCTGAAGCATGGGGAAGGTGAAAATGGCCTCCCTCAGCCCTCCGGAAAAGTGAAAAGGGAGATGGCTGGCGCGCGCATGTGTGCTGGAATTGATGGCTGGCATGCCAGAAAATATGACTCCTTGTGCCACCTGTGGCACCCCTGCCATACTTTCACCATCACGGCTCTATAACATTCGCATTTCACTGACCCCACACCTATCTAAAAAGGAATATCCCTCTGATACTGTGTTAAATACATCTTTATAATATGTAATTCCCTTTTTACTACATTTATGAAGTCATTTATAAATAAAAAATATAAAAATCATGAAAATGGCAAAGTCCCCTGAGCAGGTACACTTGGTGGGATCCAGAAGAAGGGCCTTCTCCATGGTGGCTCCCTCCCTCTGGAACATAATCCCTTCAGAAAAACGACTGTCCCCCACTTTGACAATCTTACATAAGACCCTGGTGGCCTAGTTTTGCCACAAGGCCTAGGAAACACTGAGTGGGATGGAGCCCAACAAATGGCTTATTTGACTGTATTTTTTCACTGGGGGTGGATATGATATTTAATTTTTATTTTTGTCTATATTGTGTTTTATTGCTTATAAGGTGCCTAGAGTCACTATGAGCAAGTAGAGTTATATAAATTTTCTACATTAATAAATTTTAAAAACCTGCAAACATTGAACATGATTTGATTCAATATCTCTAATCTTCTAACAAGAAAACTGGATTTCCAATGTCCTTCTGTCTTGTGGTATTGAAAGACAGAAGGTGTATAATTAAACAATATTGGAGAATGATTGTAAATGCAGCAGGATGAGCTTTTTGTTTTTGCAATTGGCAACTAAAATAAATCTTAGTGAGCAGGATAATTTCTCCATTAATCCTCTCTTGTCAGAATTAATAATTTCTATATGTATCCTACAGATAGCAAACAATCCTCCTCTTTTTTTGTGTAGCGATTTCTCAAAGCCAGAAATATCACATGATGTACTAATTTCTCTTTCTGAGTTGCTCCCTGTGGTTGAGGTTAGGCCGCAAAACAATGATGTAGCATTTTGGGAGGAATATGCATCCCAGTAAGGCAGCACTGGAGGCCAAAATGGAGAAGACCTCCACAGCTACCATGGCTTTTCCTTTTGTGCTCCGATAGGCTGGAAAGAAGGAGATCCACACACTGCAAAAGGCCAACATGCTGAAGGTGATGAACTTGGCTTCGTTAAAGCTGTCAGGTAATTTACGGGCAAGGAAAGCCATAATAAAGCTGGCAATGGCCAAGATACCCATGTAGCCCAAGACACAGTAGAGGAAAAAAGGTGACCCCTCATTGCATTGTAAAATCATTTCTTGGAGTTCTGAGTGCATGTCCAACTCAGGGAATGGGGGAGATGTTGACAACCTGTCAGTCTCGCTATTTCTGGCTTCGCTGCCATGGAAACGGGGAGGGTGGGGGGTTTGGGGTGAATGTGTTCTGCTGGTGGACAATGTTGATGTTTCGTGTTATCTCCTGCTAACGGACCTGCATTCCAGGATGGTGAAGACCTGCCCACCTGATGTTGGAGATGGCTGCATATTGGACAATGCACAGGGGGGGTTTGGGGATTGGGATGGGCTTAAGCTTAATACTTACTGTTCGCGCCTAAACTATTCATTCTCAGCTTTACTTGGTCTGTACGCTCTCGTAACTTAGTAAAAGTAGTCTTAACATTTCAAAATAATGTCTAAGTGTGATCTTTCCTGAGTCAACGAAGAAACAGGCCTGACATTAAGCTGAGAATCAACAAAGCCAAAAACCTGCCCTGATGACGGACCCTTCACAAGAGGAGCCTCCGTTGGTGGAGGTCCTGCCTGAAACCATTTTGGGAGCTGAGGCATCGCATCCTCCTGCTCAATCTGAAGGGATCAGGTCAGTGATGGAAGGTTTGGCTGGCCTAGATCTAAATCTGCCTGCTGAAGAATCAGTCAAACCTAAACGTTGGTCTGAAGGGGTTGGAATGAGTGGGGTAAACGTCTCCAGGCGTCGAATTTCCCCAAAGAGAGTCATTCCGGAGCTCCTAAGAGAGGAACGGGAACTAAGGGAGATGGCTCAGGACCTACTCCGCCAGGCAGATGAGAAAAATTTAGCCCTGGAAAAAATCTGGGGGAGGGAGGCGGATCGCCCACAGCCAAGAGGTTCACAAGCAGCTCCGAGCAGACGAAGCAGGGTTTCAACACCATCCCCCCCTCCTCAGGCCGGCAGGGAATTGCGAAGAGAGGCAGCTTCTGCCAGGCAAAGCAGGAGAGCAACTCCCTCCCCCACCCCTCAGGCTGGAAGGGAAGCCAACCCCATTAACCCCCGCCGACTTGCAAAACTGCCTCCTTTGGGTGTGAAATACAACGGAAGTGCCGACAAACTGGCGTTTTTTCTAATTCACGTTGATAATTACATGCAGTTTTACGCAGCTGATTTGGACGATGAAATCAAAATCAGAATTGTATCTATGACCCTAGAAGATCAAGCTTCTAATTGGCTAGTTTCATTACATAATTGTCGTTCACCGGCACTACGCGATTTCGATCGTTTCATGAATGCTCTTAGAAGGCGTTTTGAAGACCCCCGTGTTGAGAGGAAAGCTAAAATGAAACTAAAAAGTTTGCAACAGGGGGACATGTCTATTCAGGCTTACACGCAAATTTTCCAGGAGCTATCTGTGTTTATGATTGGTTATAGTGAACAAGCCCTAATGGACATTTATATTGAAGGGCTGAATAAAGATATTTATCAAACATGTGTGAACAGATTTCGCCCCGAAACTTTGAATGACTGGATAGATCTAGCTTCGGATGTCGAGTTGGATCATGCCCACTTGCAGGATCCGGTCCGCTTGGAGAAAAAAGCACAGGAAGATAGCCCCAAATCTCACCCCCCTGCGAGGGAGAAACGCATGCAAAAGGGGGAGGGGAGAACAACCCAGCCTCGTTCAGGCAGCTGTTATCGCTGTGGGAAGGAGGGGCACTGGGCAGACAAATGCCGATCAAAACCACCTCCACGCCCACTTTCTTTCTTGGACCGGAAACAACCTAGAACGCCAACTGTGCGCGCCAAACCGGCTATGAGTGGGGTGGAGCCCACCAACCTCTCTGCTGACCAGCCAGCTGCTGGCCCTGACGATTGGGAGGCGTCTTCAGACTCTTCGGACGACAATCTGGTGAGTCATCGCTCCGGGCCCCTTTATATTAATTTAAAGCTTTTAGCTCCATCTACTGGTCGTACATGCGATGTGCAGGCTCTCATTGATTCTGGGTGTTCAAAATGCCTCATAAGCCAAGACATCGTGTCTTCGATGGGTTTTCACCTTAAGACCCTGAAAACTCCCATAGCCTTTTGCCAAATGGATGGTTCTGTAGCTGGGGGAACCCCAGCATCTTTTATCACCGAACCAATTCATGTTTCTATAGGCACAGGCCATACTGAGACCATCAACTTTATTGTAACTGCCATTGCCGATAATGCTGTAATTTTGGGGGTCAATTGGCTTCGAAAATGGAATCCTCTGATAAACTGGAAGGAAGGTTGGGTGCACATTCCTTTATCCCTCCCGGAAGATACCTCTCTTCCATCAGAAACTGATCAACCCCTGCGCCATCAGCCACCCCCCCATATTGAATCTGCTGCGCATTTATTGGATTTCCCATCACCCGAGGTCATACCAGGTGAAGAGAAAATTCCCAAAGAATATTGGGACCTAAAGGATGCTTTCAGTGAAAGATCTTGTGATTCCCTTCCTCCTCATAGGGCTACTGACTGTTCAATTGATTTTCTTCCTGGGGTTCAATTACCCAAACCTCGTATGTATTCAATGACCCCACGGGAGATGGAGGAATTACATAAATTCATCGATAAAAACCTTCAAAGGGGTTTCATTGAACCAGCTAGGCCCCGTGTAGCTGCACCAGTTATGTTTAGAGAAAAGAAAGATGGCACTCTAAGATTAATACAGGACTATTCATATCTCAACACCATTTGTGAACACAATATTTACCCCCTTCCGCTCATGAAGGACATGCTTGCTCACCTGGCTACCGGTAAGATTTTTACAAAGCTGGACTTACGTGAAGCATATTACAGGGTCAGGATCAAAGAGGGGGACGAATGGAAGACAGCTTTTAACTGTCCACTCGGATGTTTCCAGTTCAAAGTCCTCCCTTTCGGTCTTCAAGGTGCCCCTTCAGTGTTTATGCAACTGATCAATGAGGTTCTCCACGAGCACCTTTACAAGGGAGTAATTGTTTACATTGATGACATCGTCGTCTACTCGCAAACCCATGACGAGCACGTTAAACTGGTGCGCTCCGTATTAAATAAGTTGCGTTCCGCTGAACTTTATGCCAAACTCTCTAAGTGTGAATTTCACCAGGAAAGAATTGACTATTTGGGTTACCGTATCTCCTCTGAGGGAGTTGAAATGGATCCTGCTAAAGTCAAGGCAGTGACGGAGTGGGCCCCTCCCCGTACCCGTAAACAATTGCAAAGTTTTTTAGGATTTGCGAATTTTTACCGCCAATTTATTCCGTCATTCGCTGATATTGCCTTGCCCATTACAAACCTTCTGAAAACAAAAGGCGAAGGCAAATCTCGTCCTGGAACCCCTCTCAAATGGACGATGGAATGTCAGGCCGCTTTCGAAAAGCTTAAACGGTTGTTTGCGGCTGAACCTGTTCTTAAACACCCAGATGTGAATTCCCCATTTGTGATTCAGGCGGATGCTAGTGATGTCGCGGTAGGCGCAGTCCTGTTACAGCTCAATCAACATGGCCAATTACAACCCTGTGCTTACACATCTCGGAAACTCACTGCGTCCGAACGCGGTTGGGCGATTTGGGAAAAGGAGGCTTTTGCTGTTCGGTGGGCTCTCATGACTTGGCGACATTTTCTTGAGGGTGCCCCACATCCTTTCGAGGTCTGGACGGACCATAAAAATTTGGAAGCTCTTACCTCTTCTCGGAAATTGTCCCCAAGGCAACTTCGTTGGTCTCATTATTTCCATCGTTTCAATTTCCACCTCAAATACATTCCTGGGGGGAAAAATTTTATGGCTGATGCACTTTCCAGATTGCCTCAATATGATGTATCTAAGCTCACCATTGTACAACCGATGATGCCACTCACTTTACCTGCTACTCCAGTATCTAATATAGCTCAAACTACTGTCCAGACTACTCCACCTGCTGACCTAATTGCTCGTATTAAGGATGAATTACTTACTGATGATTGGTATTCGGCTCATTCTGGTGATTGTACTACCAGAGACGATCTTCCCTGGATTGGTTCTAAAATATATGTTCCTGCTACATTACGTCCTTTTGTCTTGCAACGAGCACACGACTCACGTTTAGCTGGTCATTTCGGCTTCGTTAATGTCCATACATAAAGTTTACTTAAGAGGTGTATTAAAATGGAAAGGTAAATATTTGTAAATATTGATACAGGTTAAAACTAAAAGGTATTATGTACATATATGAATAATTATACAATATATAGAATAGTGATGTATATAATTGGAAAGAAAGAACATTGAAATAGCCACAATGTAAATATGAGTTATATCAATACTGTGATGCTGTAAAGAGTGGAAATGCAGTATAAATGTCGCAACATGTCTAATAAAAATTATTTTTTTAAAAAAAAGAAATGAAGTGAATATTTGAAGAACTCACAAAACTCACAAAACTATTTGCTACACTAAAGTAGTTTATTACAGTTTGCTTAGGATTATCTAATGACAAGTGGAATGTCTAACCTACCTATTTGATTTGAAATCTTCCTTTCTGGGCAAGGAACACAGTTGTAGCAACAGAATTGTTTTCCTTCCAACCCTTTCTTCCAGTATCCAGGGGAGCAATGGTCATTACACTGAGAAAATGGAATAACCTGTTGATAAACATAAATTCCTAAAGGGTTAGTCCAGGTTTATGTATAAGTAAAGGTTTCCGTGCTGTGAACGGAATTGTTTTAAGCCACCTCAGCATGGGTTAAGAGGTCGGCCCAATCGTCCTGTTGGTAATTAATGAAACATCGCAAATATTGTTCCAAAACGGAATTAGCCCTCTCACAAGCTCTCTTCGTCTGCGGGTGGTGAGAGAAGCTCAATCCCTGGGAGGAGCCAATCATCTTCAAGAATTCCTTCCAAAACCGAGAAGTGAACTGAACTCCTCTATCAGAAATAATACGTCGAGCAACTCCGTGTAGGCGATAAATGTGATTCAGGAAAAGTGCCCTGGCTGTCTCTAGCCGCTGTGTACGATCATCTTTCTCTGCCAGGTTCCCTCCCGTTCGGGGTTTCTGTTTCTCTCTTCTTGGTAATAACCCGCCCAGAGGGTCGGGGGAGCGTTTTCCCCCTCTCTCCCTGCTGCGTTTCAATTTATCAGCCCTCGAAATTAGCTTCTGGGCTTCTTGCCTTAGAAGAATTTCCTCATCTGGCACCTCCCAGGAGGGGGGGGAGAGGGCCCTTCTGCGTCTAGTAGTTACTCCCCAAGTGGGTTCTTCAAACATTCCTTTCCTGCCTACTCCCTCTGACCATCGGTGACGAACTGATTAATCTTCAGATTCACCTCCCAGGCTAAGATCCTTTAAAAGTTCAACGACTGACCTGTCTTCGGCTTGCTGGACATCTGGACTGGAAACGGGGGCTGGATCGGGGGGGGTGTTGTATTTAGAGCCGTGGCTCCCAGAAAATCTTCTTTCCCTGCGTCTGACATTTTTGAAGGTTTTATTTTCTCACTCGCTGCTAAAGCGGTTAGCTCAGAGACAATGTAATTGGATTCCTTGCTTTTTTGTCATGACTGTTCCCATCATAAATCAAGGAAGAACACACTTGACTTCATTTAGAAGGTTCAAGGCTACTTTTACTGATAATGATAAGGCTTCAGCCAAAGTCAAGCAAGGAATGAAACATTTAGGCGCGCAATATATGTAACAAAGCATAACCCAACCCTTAAGCCCCTTTGACCCCAGCATATTGTCGAATGCAAAGTCAGCCACGACATCAGGTGCAGTTCCATCTCAGGGTCATCATCAGAATGGAATGCAGTCCGTTAGCTGATGTGATAAGGACTGCGGCCGTCTCTCTCCCCCTCCTGCTCCTTTAGTAGCTAAGCAACCCCAGCCCTCCCCCCATTTTACTATGTCAGGCGCTGCAGGCAAAAGCAGAGACTGACACATGGAGAGTTGGGAGGGGGGAGGAGGCAGGGGGCGTGGCGCAGGGAGCTCCGTTGCAGGCATGGAGAGTTGGGAGAGTGGAAGAGACAGGGGGCGTGGCGCAGGGAGCTCTGTTGCAGGTATGGAGAGTTGGGAGGAGGGAGGAGGCAGGGGGCGTGGCGCAGGGAGCTCTGTTGCAGGCATGGAGAGTTGGGAGAGTAGAGGAGGCAGGGGGCGTGGTGCAGGGAGCTCCATTGCAAGCATGGAGAGTTGGGAGGGGGAGGAGGCATTTTGTCATGACTGTTCCCATCATAAATCAAGGAAGAACACACTTGACTTCATTTAGAAGGTTCAAGGCTACTTTTACTGATAATGTTCAAGGCTACTTTTACTGATAATGATAAGGCTTCAGCCAAAGTCAAGCAAGGAATGAAACATTTAGGCGCGCAACATACGTAACAAAGCATAACCCAACCCTTAAGCCCCTTTGACCCCAGCATATTGTCCAATGCAAAGTCAGCCACGACATCAGGTGCAGGCATGGAGAGTTGGGAGGGGGAGGAGGCAGGGGGTGTGGTGCAGGAAGCTCTGTTGCAGGTATGGAGAGTTGGGAGGGGGAGGAGGCAGGGGGTGTGGCGCAGGGAGCTCCATTGCAGGCATGGAGAGTTGGGAGGGGGAGGAGGCAGGGGGTGTGGCACAGAGAGCTCTGTTGCAGGTATGGAGAGTTGGGAGGGGGGAGGAGGCAGGGGTGTGGCGCAGGGAGCTCCATTGCAGGCATGGAGAGTTGGGAGGGGGAGGAGACAGGGGGTGTGGCGCAGGGAGCTCCGTTGCAGGTATGGAGAGTTGGGAGGGGGGGAGGCAGGGGGTGTGGCGCAGGGAGCTCCATAGCAGGCATGGAGAGTTGGGAGGGGGAGGAGGCAGGGGGTGTGGCGCAGGGAGCTCTGTTGCAGGTATGGAGAGTTGGGAGGGGAAGGAGGCAGGGGGTGTGGCACAGGGAGCTCTGTTGCAGGTATGGAGAGTTGGGAGAGTGGATGAGGCAGGGGGCGTGGCGCAGGGAGCTCCATTGCAGGCATGGAGAGTTGGGAGGGGGCGGAGGCAGGGGTTGTGGCGCAGGGAAGTCTGTTGCAGGTATGGAGAGTTGAGAGGGGGTAGGAGGCAGGGGCGTGGAGCAGGGAGCTCCGTTGCAGGCATGGAGAGTTGGGAGAGAGGAGGAGGCACGGGGCGTGGCACAGGGAGCTCCATTGCAGGCATGCAGAGTTGGGAGTGGGAGGAGGCAGGGGGTGTGGCACAGGGAGCTCTGTTGCAAGTATGGAGAGTTGGGAGGGAGGAGGAGGCAGGGGGCATGGTGCAGAGAGCTCCGTTGCAAGCATGGAGAGTTGGGAGGGGAGAGGAGGCAGGGGGCATGGCGCAGGGAGCTCCATTGCAGGCATGGAGAGTTGGGAGGGGGAGGAGGCAGGGGGTGTGGCACAGGGAGCTCTGTTGCAGGTATGGAGAGTTGGGAGGGGGAGGAGGCAGGGGGTGTGGCGCAGGGAGCTCCATTGCAGGCATGGAGAATAGGGAGGGGGAGGAGGCAGGGGGTGTGGCGCAGGGAGCTCTGTTGCAGGTATGGAGAGTTGGGAGGGGGGAGGAGGCAGGGGTGTGGCGCAGGGAGCTCCGTTGCAGGCATGGAAAGTTGGAAGGGGGAGGAGGCAGGGGGTGTGGCACAGGGAGCTCTGTTGCAGGTATGGAGAGTTGGGAGGGGGAGGAGGCAGGGGGTGTGGCGCAGGGAGCTCCATTGCAGGCATGGAGAGTTGGGAGGGGGAGGAGGCAAGGGGTGTGGTGCAGAGAGCTCTGTTGCAGGTATGGAGAGTTGGGAGGGAGGAGGAGGCAGGGGGCGTGGCGCAGGGAGCTCTGTTGCAGGTATGGAGAGTTGGGAGGGGGGAGTAGGCAAGGTGGCTCAGGCAGCTCCGTTGCAGCCATGGAGAGTTGGGAGAGTGGAGGAGGCAGGGGGCGTGGCGCAGGGAGCTTTGTTGAAGGTATGGAGAGTTGGGAGGGGGAGGAGGCAGGGGGCATGGCGCAGGGAGCTCTATTGCAGGCATGGAGAGTTGGGAGGGGGAGGAGGCAGGGGGTGTGGCGCAGGGAGCTCTGTTGCAGCTATGGAGAGTTGGGAGGGGGGAGGAGGAAGGGGGCATGGCGCAGGGAGCTCTGTTGCAGGTATGGAGAGTTGAGAGGGGGTAGGAGGCAGGGGCGTGGAGCAGGGAGCTCCGTTGCAGGCATGGAGAGTTGGGAGAGTGGAGGAGGCAGGGGGTGTGGCACAGGGAGCTCCATTGCAGGCATGCAGAGTTGGGAGTGGGAGGAGGCAGGGGGTGTGGCAAAGGGAGCTCTGTTGCAGGTATGGAGAGTTGGGAGGGAGGAGGAGGCAGGGGGCATGGTGCAGAGAGCTCCGTTGCAAGCATGGAGAGTTGGGAGGGGAGAGGAGGCAGGGGGCATGGCGCAGGGAGCTCCATTGCAGGCATGGAGAGTTGGGAGGGGGAGGAGGCAGGGGGTGTGGCACAGGGAGCTCTGTTGCAGGTATGGAGAGTTGGGAGGGGGAGGAGGCAGGGGGTGTGGCGCAGGGAGCTCCATTGCAGGCATGGAGAGTAGGGAGGGAGAGGAGGCAGGGGGTGTGGCTCAGGGAGCTCTGTTGCAGGTATGGAGAGTTGGGAGGGGGGAGGAGGCAGGGGTGTGGCGCAGGGAGCTCCGTTGCAGGCATGGAATGTTGGAAGGGGGAGGAGGCAGGGGGTGTGGCACAGGGAGCTCTGTTGCAGGTATGGAGAGTTGGGAGGGGGAGGAGGCAGGGGGTGTGGCGCAGGGAGCTCCATTGCAGGCATGGAGAGTTGGGAGGGGGAGGAGGCAAGGGGTGTGGTGCAGAGAGCTCTGTTGCAGGTATGGAGAGTTGGGAGGGAGGAGGAGGCAGGGGGCGTGGTGCAGGGAGCTCCGTTGCAGGCATGGAGAGTTGGGAGCAGGAGGAGACAGGGGGCATGGCGCATGAGCTCTGTTGCAGGCATGGAGAGTTGGGAGGGGGGAGGAGGCAGGGGGCGTGTCGCAGGGAGCTCTGTTGCAGGCATGGAGAGTTGGGAGGGGGGAGGAGGCAGGGGTGGTGGTGCAGGGAGCTCTGTTGCAGGCATGGAGAGTTGGGAGGGGGAGGAGGCAGGGGGCATGGCGCAGGGAGCTCTATTGCAGGCATGGAGAGTTGGGAGGGGGAGGAGGCAGGGGGTGTGGCGCAGGGAGCTCTGTTGCAGCTATGGAGAGTTGGGAGGGGGGTGGAGGCAGGGGGCATGAGCAGGGAGCTCTGTTGCAGGCATGGAGAGTTGGGAGGGGGGGAGGCAGGGGTGGTGGTGTAGGGAGCTCCGTTGCAGGTATGGAGAGTTGGGAGGGGGGAGGCAGGGGGTGTGGCGCAGGGAGCTCCATAGCAGGCATGGAGAGTTGGGAGGGGGGGAGGCAGGGGGTGTGGTGCAAGGAGCTCTGTTGCAGGTATGGAGAGTTGGGAGGGGGGAGGAGGCAGGGGGCGTGGCGCAGGGAGCTCTGTTGCAGGTATGGAGAGTGGGGAGGGGGGAGGAGGCAGGGGGCGTGGCGCAGGGAGCTCTGTTGCAGGTATGGAGAGTTGGGAGGGGGGAGTAGGCAAGGTTGCTCAGGCAGCTCCGTTGCAGGCATGGAGAGTTGGGAGAGTGGAGGAGGCAGGGGGCGTGGCGCAGGGAGCTTTGTTGCAGGTATGGAGAGTTGGGAGGGGGAGGAGGCAGGGGGCATGGCGCAGGGAGCTCTATTGCAGGCATGGAGAGTTGGGAGGGGGAGGAGGCAGGGGGTGTGGCGCAGGGAGCTCTGTTGCAGCTATGGAGAATTGGGAGGGGGGATGAGGCAGGGGGCATGGCGCAGGGAGCTCTGTTGCAGGCATGGAGAGTTGGGAGGGGGGGAGGCAGGGGTGGTGGTGTAGGGAGCTCCATTGCAGGCATGGAGAGTTGGGAGGGGGGAGGCAGTGGGTGTGGTGCAGGGAGCTCTGTTGCAGGTATGGAGAGTTGGGAGGGGGGAGGAGGCAGGGGGCATGGCGCAGGGAGCTCTGTTGCAGGTATGGAGAGTGGGGAGGGGGGAGGAGGCAGGGGGCGTGGCGCAGGGAGCTCTGTTGCAGGTATGGAGAGTTGGGAGGGGGGAGGAGGCAGGGGGAGTGGCGCAGGGACCTCTATTGCAGGCATGGAGATTTGGGAGGGGGGGAGGTAGGGGTGGTGGTGTAGGGAGCTCCATTGCAGGCATGGAGAGTTGGGAGGGGGAGGAGGCAGGGGGTGTGGTGCAGGGAGCTCTGTTGCAGGTATGGAGAGTTGGGAGGGAGGAGGAGGCAGGGGGCATGGTTCAGAGAGCTCTGTTGCAAGCATGGAGAGTTGGGAGGGGGGAGGAGGCAAGGTGGCTCAGGCAGCTGCGTTGCAGGCATGCAGAGTTGGGAGGGGGAGGAGGCAGGGGGTGTGGCGCAGGGAGCTCTGTTGTAGGTATGGAGAGTTGGGAGGGGGGAGGAGGCAGGGGGCGTGGCACAGGGAGCTCCGTTGCAGGCATGGAGAGTTGGGAGGGGGAGGAGGCAGGGGGTGTGGCGCAGGGAACTCTGTTGCAGGTATGGAGAGTTGGGAGGGGGGAGGAGGCAGGGGTCGTGGTGCAGGGAGCTTCATTGCAGGCATGGAGAGTTGGGAGGGGGAGGAGGCAGGGGGTGTGGTGCAGGGAGCTCTGTTGCAGGTATGGAGAGTTGGGAGGGGGGAGGAGGCAGGGGGCGTGGCGCAGGGAGCTCTGTTGCAGGCATGGAGAGTTGGGAGGGGGGAGGAGGCAGGGGGCGTGGTGCAGAGAGCTCCATTGCAGGCATGGAGAGTTGGGAGGGGGGGGAGGCAGGGGGCGTGGCGCAGGGAGCGCTGTTGCAGGCATGGAGAGTTGGGAGGGGGGAGGCAGGGGTGGTTGTGTAGGGAGGTCCGTTGAAGGCATGGAGAGTTGGGAGAGGGGAGGAGGCAGGGGGCGTTGCAAGTGAGTGAGGAAAACACAAAAGAGCTGCAGTTGTACATTGGTGTGGCTTGTACCTGGCACCAGTGTGCCATGTCCACACAATTTGTACGTATCATTGGTGCTGCTCTTGTAAGGAACATTGTGTAAAAATTTGGTGGCGATTACCATCAACTCCCAAAACAATTATTGGATCGTGTGCTCTCCATACACCATATTTGTAACTTACCCATCACTTTTTTTCTCCTCTCTCCTCCCCCTCCCTCCCTCCTTTCTTCCCTCTGTCATCCTTCCCTTCTCTTCTTGCCCTTCCTCTCTCCTTTTCCTCTCTCCCCTTTCCACTCATTTCTCTTCTCCTCTTCCACCCACTGCCCTCTCTCCTATCCCTCTCTTCTTCCCTCACCTCTCTTCTCTACTTCCAACTCATTTACTTGGTGTATTAGAGCTTCTGAGCATGCTCCATTTTATGTTGATGGTATTTATAGTTCCTTTTCAATATACATATTTAATTTTAACATGTATTCTCCTTCATTTTTATAAAAAAAAACTAGAACAAAAAGTATACATCTATAGTCATTGTGCTTTTTAACCCATCCCTCCTGCCTAATTTTGGCCAAGATGTAGACCTGGTTACAATTCCCAGCTATTCTCATCATTACTTTTATATAACTATACATCCTTAAATGCCCCCAATTTGTGATAAATGGCAATCCTCGTTGTTCAATGTTCATTATAATTCCCTTAATCTATTATATAGAATAACAAGCAGTAAACATCTCACTTTATTCATCATCTTAAATGTTCCATACATGTCTATGTTTCATATGTTTTTAACCCAAGCTTAGTTGTCCTTCTATTGTCATATTCAATCAATTCACAACTCAGTTTAATTATCATGTATAAAAGTGAATCACAAACCTCTACAACCTCCCCATATCCGTTTCATATTTATCCATATTCCATATATTTTAAGCTTTGTTTTGGTATCTTTCCATTATTATAGTCAACCAATTAGCAGCTCCATTTTATTGTCATATTTAGGAATACAATATTCCCTTTTGTTGGGACATTTCCCTTTTTATAATTTTCCCTATACCACTGCCAAGAACAATGGAGTTTTTGGTCTGCTTTTTATTTCCCTCAATTTCTACCCCTTCATTGTCTTGCCCCTCTCCTCCTTTAGTTATCTGCTTTTCTGGAATAAGAATTCTATTTTGGCTTGATTTTAATGATTTGTGCACATTTTATTTTATAGTTTGTAATTTGGTAGGGTTATTAATATTGGGTTTTTAGCACGGGTAAATGAATTTAATTACATTTTAATTGATATTTATTGTATTTTGTGTTTTTAAGATGCCTGTGTGCCGCCCTGGGTCCTAACAAGGAGAAGGGCGGGGTATAAATTTAATAAAATAAATAAATAAATAAATAGTTTCACGTATTTCTTCAAATTCCCAGTTTTCCATGATCCAGTTCCAAAGTTACAGTTAGTTATAAAGTTCTCATTTCAGATTTATGATCCACCTTAAATTTATCTACTTCAGCTGCTGTGGGGAAGAGCAATGGGAGCCATCTTGTCCCAACACTTTAAGAAGTCTTTAAGAAGTCTTTAAGAAGATGTTGGATAGCCATTTGTCTGAAATGTTATAGGGTTTCCTGCCTAGACAGGGGGTTGGAGTAGAAGACCTCCAATGTCCCTTCCAACTCTGCTATTGTATTTTATTGTATTGTATCTTGGTCTTTTGTTCTTCCTTAATGTCCAGTTCCAAAATTGCAGTTAGTTATACAAGTCTTATTTCGAGGTTCTGGTCCACCTTAAATTCAGTTAATTCAACTTCTGTGAAACCGGAAGAGAATCTGGGGCCATCTTAATCTTTTGCAAAGAAAAAAAAGGAAGAAAGAGGGGGGGAAACCCTTCATATTTCCCAGTTCTTGACTCTGTTATTATCCTTTCCCTTGCCACCTTCCACCTCCAGTCGACTACAGCTGCTCAAAATATATCAATTGGAACAAACTTTCAAACAGCCAGATTCAGGTACATTTCTCTTTTGCTTCCTGCTTTTCCAAATTCTGATTTATGGTATCTGGTTGATAAAAACTTCCCACACAGTCAAGGTTAGGTTATCAGTTATCAGTGAGAAGAAGTGCTTCTTCTTGATTTTTTGGAGATGCTTAAGATACATTAGTTGGAAGAAGTTCAAATTAAGTAAATCCTTCAGAATGTTTGGTTTCTATTTCAAATCCAAAACCAAATTTAGAGTTTATATTTGAGTGGGTTTGTCATTTCTCTGCTTTCTCCCTTTCTCTCCAAAATTGTTTCAAACAAATAGCTTTTGGGGTGGCTGGTGTTTCAACCCTCCGTTTTCCTTTTCTTTCTTTCTTTCTTTTTGAAAAAATCCCACTCTGACCATCAATATTATTTATGATCTCAAGTCTTCTTTGCCTTTTCCAAGTTTGATTTATGGCTGTGGGTTAGATAAATTTTCTTACTGGTCTTTTGTCTCTTCCTAACCTTCCTGTTCATTTGCTTTGACTTGAAATCAGCATCTTATTTATTTTATTATTTATTTTATTTATTAAATTTATACCCCGCCCTTCTCCAAATGGACCCAGGGCGGCGCACAGGAATGTTAAAATAGATACAAAATATATAAAATATATCAAAATTTAAAATACTTATTCTAATAAATAAACCCTGCGCTAAAAACCGAATTAAAATCCCAAATTTAAAACTATCTAATAATCAGTATGGAGGTTACGCTAGGCCGGCTAGGTGGAATAGGTGTGTCTTCAGACACTTGCGGAAGAGGCGGAGGTCGGAGATGGTGCGGAGTTCAGGGGGTAGGTCATTCCAAAGGGCAGGGCCCGCCACAGAGAAGGCTCTTCCCCTGGGTGTCGCCAGTCGGCATTGTCCAGCCGACGGCACCCTGAGGAGGCCCTCTCTGTGGGAGCGTATCGGTCTGAGGGATGTATGGGGCAGGAGGCGGTCTCGCATATAACTAGGCCCCGAGCCATGGAGCGCTTTAAAGATGGTCGTCAAGACCTTGAAGCGCACCCGAAAGACCACAGGAAGCCAGTGCAGCTCGCGCAGGATCGGTGTTATGTGGGAGCATCTGGGGGCTCCCGTAATCACCCGCGCGGCTGTGTTCTGGACTAGCTGCAGCTTTCGGGTGCACCTCAAGGGGAGCCCCATGTAGAGAGCATTACAGTAGTCGAGTCGAGAGGTGACAAGTGCTTGAGTGACTGTGCGTAAGGCATCCCGGTCCAGTAAGGGGCGCAATTGGCGCATCAGGCGTACCTGATGAAACGCCCCTCTGGCCACGGCTGCCACATGATCTTCCATAGACAGCCGGGAATCCAGGAGGACACCCAAATTGCGCGCCCTCTCCACGGGGGCCGGTGTTTCACCCCCAATGGCCAGAGTTGGAGTAATCTGGCTGAACCGGGGTGCCGGAAGCCACAGCCACTCAGTCTTGGACTGAGTGGACTCTTGTCAGCCATATTGCAGGCTGCTGCCCCGATTCCGATTCATAGGGCAAATCTCTGACCTACGAGGGATCTGTTACCTCCCTCTCGGTCTGATGAGATGCTGCCCCTCTTTGCCCCCCCTCCAGGGGGGGGGTCTGATCCAAAAAAGGATCCCCAGATTTAGTCAGACAGTATTCATATGAGGCTCTTCAGAGCTCACACCCCCCAGGTCTGTCCAGCTGGAAAACCTCCTGTCAAATCCCCCAAAGATATTTTCCATGGTCATGTGGCCAACGGGGCTATGTGCCAAAGGCACCAGGAGAATTGTTACCTTCCCACCAAAGTGGTACATATGAATCTACTCACATTTGCATGCTTTTGAATTCCTAGGTGAGGAGGAGCTGAAGCAGGCATGGGAGCTCACCCTATTGCATGATGCTCAGGTCTCAGCTATCCAGCTGACAAGCTCAGTGTCTTTAACCATTGAGCTATTGCATATTTATTCTATCCATACCATGTTGATATTATAAGGATGTGCAAAGGACGTGTTTGGAGAATGGCAGGGTAGATAAAGAGATATATGTGATTACAACTCCTGTGATTTCAAATGGATATGCAACCCAAATATGAATTTAAATTGTAATGTCATTTTGTAAATTTGATGAATGCTTGATCGTTTACAATATTTGTACAGAATATGTCATTTTTTTCAAAAACACTTATTAGATATCTAAAGAGATTGTGTTCAATATGGGATCATAAGGTATCAAGGAATAGTTGATTAAATGAATCCACACCTGGTTAAAAGCTGGGTGCCAGACAATCACCTCTTCTTCAATGATTAATCCCTTCACATTGGGAATTTGAGGATCCATCTCTCCAATTCTAACTCTCTGAAAGGATCTATTTGGGAAAGTGATCAAGTTGGTGATGTCGAATCCACCAGTTGCTTCTCCTTTCTCATTCAGGAATATTCTCTCCCCAGCTGTATTGTTGAAAGAAATGCCTTGAAGAAATGAATGGAGCTACTTGAAAAAGAATGAAAGGGAGATAGAGTTGAAAGGATAGTAATTGCCAGTATTTTGAATTTTCACTTAGTCATTCTTCCCATTGCTCTAACAAATATCAAATAAGTACACTTACAATATAGATAATCTATATTTCAGAGAATGACACGGGTCTGTTCTAGAAATAATGTAATGTTACTTACAAAGGAAAAATAGAACAGCAGGTAACAAATCAAAATCAGAATGAGGTATTGATATCATACAACTTGATTCAGATATAATTTATATTCACTATTTAAACAACCAAATAATCAAATTTGGACCATATCTAAACTCATCCCACATTGTTTCTTATTCATTAGTACAAAGGTATTTGATATCCTGAAACCTGACAAATTTCCTTCAACCATATTTCATCCTCTGAGACTCAATTGACAGAGAGACAGACACGCATACAGAGATACAGAGAATTGGAGAGAGAGGAGAGGGAGAGAGGGAGATAGAGAGAGGGAGATAGAGAGGGAGAAAGAACATAGAGTTCTTTCAAAGGGTGGAGGTCACAGCTGAAAAGGTCTATTTGGTCCATTCCTCTTGAATATTGATAGAGAGAGAATGCTGTACATCCCAACTCTAAAATGTTCATGAGCCAAAGGGAAGTGCATTAGAGAACTAGCTGAGGATAATTTTAGATAGCAATAACACTTAGACTTATTGCCTCTGGAGATTCTCGGTCATCCAGGTCATTGGTTTTTCAAGAGGCAACAGGGCTTTCTGGTTTTTCTTTGAAGGTGTTACACTTCTCATCCAAGAAGCTTCTTCAGCTCTGATTAGATGGCGGGGAAGGATTTATACTTCTTGCAGAAAGTGGTCATTTGCATTCTTTCAGCAAGTCATTAAGGTTATCTGGAGCTTTATCTGAGTCATGAGGGTCACCTGAGTGCTCCAAATGGGTGTGGCGCCTTCTTGGAACTGTTGAAAGGACTGTGTTGTAGATTGGAGATAGATGATGTTGTATCCCTCCCTGCCTGGTAGGTCCTACATGAGGAACAGGCAGCGCTTCTGAAAATGCTACCTTGGAAGTTCGGGACTTCAATCTTCTTCCTAGTAACCTGAATTTGGTTTCCAGGACTGATTGCTTTGCCTTCCCAACATCATTGGTACCAACGTGTACCAATACAATAGCAGAGTTGGAAGGGACCTTGTAGGTCTTCTAGTCCAACCCCCTGCATGGGCAGGAATCTTATACCATTTCAGACAAATGGCTGTCTAACATCTTTTTAAAGACTTCCAGGGTTGGGGCATTCACAACTGCTGGAGGCAAGCTGTTCCAGAGGTTAATTGTTCTTACTGTTAGGAAATTTCTCCTTAGTTCTAAGTTGCTTCTCTCCTTGGTTAGTTTCCACCCATTGCTCCTTGTCCTGCCCCCAGGTGCCTTGGAGAAAAGTTTGACTCCCTCTTCTTTGTGGCACCCTCTGAGATATCGGAACACTGCTATCATGTCTCCCCTGGTCCTTCTCTTCATCAAACTAGACATACCCAGCTCCTGCAGCCGTTCTTCATATGTCTTAGTCTCCAGTCCTCTAATCATCTTGGTTGCTCTTCTTTGCACTCTTTCCAGAGTCTCCACGTCTTTTCTACATCGTGGCGACCAAAACTGTATGCAGTATTCCAAGTGTGGCCTTACCAAGGCACTATACAGTGGCATTAACACTTCACGCGATCTAGATTCTATCCCTCTGTTGATGCAGCCTAGAACTGTGTTGGCTTTTTTGGCAGCTGCTGCACACTGCTGGCTCATATTTAAATGGTTGTCCACTAGGATTCCGAGATCCCTCTCACAGTTGCTACTATTGAGCAAGGTACCACCTATACTGTACTTGTGCATTTGGTTTTTCTTGCCTATATGTAGGACCTTACTTTTTTCATAATTGAATTTCATTTTATTAGACAGTGCCCAATGTTCAAGTTTGTCTAGATCCTTCTGTATCTTAAGCCTATCTTCTGGAGTGTTGGCTATTCCTGCCAGCTTGGTGTCGTCTGCAAATTTGATGAGTTCCCCATTTATCCCCTCATCCAAATCGTTGATGAAGATGTTAAAGAGTACTGGGCCTAAAACAGAGCCTTGGGGGACTCCACTGCATACTTCCTTCCATGTAGATGCAGTTCCATTGAGGACTACACGTTGAGTGCGGTTGGTCAGCCAGTTACGAATCCATTTGGTGGTGCTGCTGTCTAACCCACAATTTTCTACTTTATCTAATAGTAGGTTATGGTCTACTTTATCAACTGCCTTACTGAAGTCCAGGTAAATTATATCAACAGCATTCCTCTGGTCCACTGATTTTGTTACTTTGTCAAAGAATGCAATTAGATTCGTCTGGCATGATCTGTTTTTGACAAACCCATGTTGGCTTTTGGCTATTACTTTGTTTGCTTCTAGGTGTTCACTTATTTGTTGTTTAATTATCTTTTCCAGAATCTTTCCTGGTATTGAGGTCAGGCTGATGGGTCTATAGTTTCCTGGATCTGTTTTTTTTCCTTTTTTGAAGATGGGAACCACATCTGCTCTTTTCCAGTCTTCTGGCAGTTCCCCGGTGCTCCAGGATCTCTGAAAGATATAGTTCAGTGGTTCTGAGATCTCATCTGCCAGTTCCTTCAGAACCCTGGGGTGTAATCCATCCGGTCCTGGTGATTTGAACTCGTCCAGGGCAGACAGGTGCTCACTTACCATTTTCTTCCCTATTTCAACTTGTGTTCCTAATCTGATATTTGTGGTGCTGTTTTTGATTGATTGGACTGTTTTATCCCTTTGTGTAAAGACAGATGCAAAAAAAGAGTTAAATAGTTCTGCTTTCTCCCTGTTGCTTATCATCTTCTTGCCATTTTCTCCCAGCAGTGGACCAATTGTTTCCTTAACTTTTTTCTTATTTTTAACATGTTGGAAGAAACTTTTTTTGTTATTTTTTACTTTTTTGGCAAGCCTTTCTTCATTGTGAGCCTTGGCTTTCCTCACTTCATCTTTGTGAGGAAAGCTAAGGCTCACAATGAAGAAAGGCTTGCCAAAAAAGTAAAAAATAACAAAAAAACCACGACCTCCCCCTCTGTTGAGAGAGGGCTATTCAATTTTGACATAGAAGGCCTCTATGGTTTCCTATGATGTGACTTCTCTCTTCACCTGCATTCCAACTACTGAAGCTCTCATGGTAGTGAAAAATGATTGCTACAAGACAGCACCATAGGTGATAGAACCAACCTCAGCCCAGATCACATGTATGTGCCATGCTGGACTTCTGATTGACAACTATTTTAAGTGCAATCAAGGTGTCTGTAGACAAAAACCCAGATGCACCAGGAGTTCACCTGTGTCCCCCATTGTAGCCAATCTTTACATGGAAGAGGTAGAAGCAAACGTAGGAAAGATTACCTGCCAAGGTTGCAGATTTGGAAATTCAACCCTTTGAATCTCTCTCGGTTGGGATTTTGAGCTCACAGCCTGGTGCAAAGAATGCGCCACTGCATAAACAGCATTGTAGATGCTGTAACTTTGGCCAGTCATCTGAAACTCAAACAGAGGACCAGGTAGATTCTCCAACTTCTCCTCTCCAGTACAAGTTTCAGTAATCGTAGATTTCATTTTTCATTTTCATTTTATTATATTTATATCCCGCCCTTCTCCACAGAGGACCCAGGGCGGCGCACAGGAAATTTAAAAAACATACACAATAGAAGATAGACAAATAATGTATTTGAAAATGAACAATTGAATAAATCCGCCCAAACCTCTTGAAGGAATCCATCTTTGGGAAGGTTTGAAGGTTGGATGACTTGAAGAAATTCTTTAAAGCCTCGAACTTCTCTGGAATGCACCATAAAGGAAAGAGCCCCATGGAACATCTGGAGATCCCATCTCCTTTGGAATCCCATCAGGATAAAATCAATTGGACTCATCAAGATCCAAACCTTCCTCAATAATGCACTCTCTTTATTTTCAGGATCCCATAGAAACATGATTGTTCTGAGCCACACTATTGTGATGGATTCTCCATGGACAAGAAAAACATTCGCTTTTGGATCCATCAATTTATTAGAAATAACTGAGATTGAATTTAACAATTCTGGCATTTTGTCCAAGTCGAGATATTGTGGAATTTTTTGTGTGAAAGCTAAACAGACCCCGTTCTGTGAAAGTAATGGCTGCAGTTTCTGAAAAAAACGCTCTTCCTTATTTTCAAAAGCAAAGACTCCTATCCATGTCCATCCAAAATAGAGAAGAAGCTGTATAATTCCACCATATTGATGCTCCTCTTTTGGGACCATGTAATAAAGTGGAAATAACTCAGTAATCTGAAAGTCTTCTTGGGCAAAGGAACCATAAGTCAACTAAACAAACAGAAAAGAAAAGTTTGTTACTCATAAAAATCATGGTGAAAATATGAAGAAGACTGTGGGATAGAAACTCAATGAAGCTCCCCGTACATGGAACATTTGTCCAATTCTATGTAGATTATGACATTTGCTGGAAAAGAGAAACAATTATAATTCCTTGATATAATAATTTCCCATCTGAAATATAACTAGATTACAACCACACTCAGTTTCCTAATACAGAGTTCTAGTATGTTCATTCCCTTAGAACATCTGGAAACTTGCTAAAGTATCTGAGTTTTTGAGCTCTTCTCAGCCTAAGGAAAGCTTTCTTAAGAACTAGACTTACTGGATTACCGTCTTCCCTTATTTGTAGCAGATAAAATAAAATAATTATACATGGAAGACTATGCCCATGAGTTTTTGGAGGAATAGAATTTATCATCTCTTCATTTACTGCAATTATTATAGAGATCTTCAAAAGTACCACGTGGCCCAAGTACGTCAACAATTTCCAGCCAAATCAGTTGAGTTTTACATTCAGTTATTATTTCCAGACCCAACCAAGATATAGCAAGGGAAGTTGTCACCTATTGTCAGATAATTTGGTGGAATTGGGAGCTGAGTTGAGGGGAGCAGTGAAAATGCTGATAGCTTTGATTTCAAGAAGTGGCTGAAAGGAGATCCTCCCTAAAACCATGAGACATGATAGCAGTGTTCCAATATTTGAGGAGCTCCTACAAAAACGAGGGAGTCAAACTATTTTCCAAAGCATCAAAAGGCAACATGAGAACCATGGATGGAAACTAGCCAAGGAAAGAAGCAACCTAGAACAAGGGAGAAACTTCCTAATGGTGAAAACAGTTAACCAATGGAACAACTTGCCTTCAGATGTCATCACTGGAGGCTTTCCAAAAGAGACTGGGACGTGATTTGTCTGAAATGGTATAGGGCCTCCTGCTTGCAGACAAGATTGGACAAGAAGACCTCTAATGACCCTTCCAACTCTATTATTCTATGTCCTATGTGATAGCCAGCCTTTTCTATCTTCCTCTTCACACACCTTCATATGTCACCATAGATCGGTGGTCAATTCAAAACATCAGGTGAACCTCTCCAATAAGATTAATTTGTACTTTAATTTGTGATTTAAATTAATAAAGGATTTAGATTTTTTTTACTCATTTTTTGAGCCAACATCTTAAGTTGTGGGTAGAATTGCAGAAAGGAGAAAAAAGAGAGAGCAAAATTGAAGTCCTGCAAAATGACATGGCAAAATATTAATCCTACAGCACCAATCCTTCAACAATGGCTTAAAAACCCACTAAATTACTTTTATTGTACACCAAGCAAATTGTAGCAAGAAGAGTTGTGACCCATTGCTGGTTTTCGGTCAAAGCACATGTAATAAAAGATTTTGATTCAATTGGATTGCCTTGAGTATGGGAAAAAAAGATGAGAGGTGATAAATGTGTATTTAATTGAATTCCTGGAGAAAGGAATGGCAAGCAACTAGTATCTACTATTAATTACAAAATAATTTTCTCTCTCAGTCCACCCAAAACTACCTGTGGAACTTTGTAGATATTTATATTTTCTGCCATAAAGGATGATGTATCAGGACCTAAACCTCCAATGATGGCCATGAGATTCTTCTGGCTATCACATTTGTAGTTTGGGACAAATTCCTGGGATTTGAAAAGCAGGTCCAGAGTGGTGCGATAGGTCATCCTTGGGTTGTGGTAACTGTCATAGATGTGGAACCCAAGAGTGATGTTAGGTAAGATCTGGGAGTCCTCATTGATCTCCTTCACAGCAAAGGCCAAGGCGAGGACGTGCTGGTAGAATTTGGTTATTACACTGCAAATAGTTTAAACACCCCCCATTGAACAAAATAACTTGATCACTCTATTATGGTAAAAGCATTCATATATGAGCAACAACCATTTCTGTCCCTGTTGTAAGTGAGAAGATGAGAGTCTTTGTAAAACACTCAATAAGTTCTATAGTTTTCAACCACATACAGCATTTCCATGATTTGCAAAAAATATGTATTGAACAAAGTTGTGATTTTTTTTGAAGATATGGCATGTATTTCTATTTTGTATTCTACAAAATAGAATGCAGCCAGCAAGTATCACTCTTTTAATATATGTAAGTAATGCAGGGTTTGACTGCATAGACTGGATAATTATACTCTCTAAATGTTCTCCAAAATTTTTCTCCAAAAGACTTCTCACACCTTCATTTCATGCATTTGGTGAATAAGACTTTAATACAATGAGAAGAAAATGATTTGTTTTTCAGATATGTTTGAAAGACAAGAAAGCAAGAGTAAGTTTATATAAAAGCCATGCATTTATTCTCAAAGAACTATTAGTCATAGAAGCAATTTTGGGATATCTAGCTCAGTTTAGAAAATGAATGGAAAGAAAAATAGAACACAATGGAACAAAACAGAATTCTTTATTGGCCAAGTGTGACTGACACAAAATTAATTTGTCTCTGGTTCCTAAAAGAAGAGTTATGAAAAGAAAAAAAAATACATTCATCAAGACTCATAAGATACAACACTTAACGATAGCCATATGTTACTAATAAGCAATCAAATCATACTAGGAAACAACTAAAACAATATAAAACAATCCTTACAGTGGTAAATCATAACGTTTTAGAGGAGGAAGTTTTTTAAATTCAATTTCAAAAACATTGTGAATCATCTGAGACACCATCCCACCCACGATGAGGTCACCAGGCTGGTACCACTCATGGGGAACAGGAAAAATATTGCTCGCAGGGCAGCTCAGAGTAACTGCTTTCTGCACCAAGAGCATCAGAAGGAACAACATCTTCAGGCATTTGTCATAGGGAAAATATTTGTGTCTCCTGTCCATAAGGAAGTTTGTATTTTAGTGGTTCATTCAATGATTGAGCCAAGGTTTATATCTGACCATGCACCTAATCAGAAATCCCATTGTTTTCTATCTGAAGTTCCATGCATGTGCGAATTTGTACACTGACTATCATTAGGATTGAACAGGTGTTCAGGAATAAAAGAAAGGAGGGAGGAAACTTGTAAGAATGAGTCTGATTTTTATCCCATTGTGCCAAACTCCCTGGGGTTCAAGAGTTACTTTATAACCAAATAGATACCTTAAGTGTTGCTGAATTTAAATACCTTTATGCACAGACCTTGAGGTTTTGGGCTAGTTAAATGAAATACAATTCTTGTAGGATATAATTATTTTGTTTTTGGTGAGAGAATAAGTGGTTCAACTTTTTTTTTTCAAATGAGCAAATGCTAATGAAAGTAATCTAAGGGACATTGGCAATTAAAAATGCCCTCAAGTATTGAAATTCATGTTAATATAATATAATACAATAAAATAGCAGAGTTGGAAGAGACCTTGGAGGTCTTCTAGTCCAACCCCATGCCTAGTCAGGAAACCCTGTACCATTTCAGACAAATGGCTTTCCAACATCTTCTTAAAGATTTCCGTGTTGGGGCATTCAAAACTTCTGGAGGCAAACTTCTCCATTAATCCTTTCTTGTCAGAATTAATAATTTCTATATGTATCCTACAGATAGCAAACAATCCTCCTCTTTTTTTGTGTAGCGATTTCTCAAAGCCTGAAATATCACATGATGTACTAATTTCTCTTTCTGAGTTGCTCCCTGTGGTTGAGGTTAGGCCGCAAAACAATGATGTAGCATTTTGGCAGGAATATGCATCCCAGTAAGGCAGCACTGGAGTCCAAGATGGAGAAGACTTCCACAGCTACCATGGCTTTTCCTTTTGTGTTCCGATAGGCTGGAAAGAAGGAGATCCACACACTACAAAAGGCCAACATACTGAAGGTGATGAACTTGGCTTCATTAAAGCTGTCAGGTAATTTACGGGCAAGGAAAGCCATAATAAAGCTGGCAATGGCCAAGATACCCATGTAGCCCAAGACACAGTAGAGGAAAAAAGGTGACCCCTCGTTGCATTGTAAAATCATTTCTTGGAGTTCTGAGTGCATGTCCAACTCAGGGAATGGGGGAGATGTTGACAACCAAAGAACACAAATACATACTTGGAAGAGAGAACAGGAAAGGACAATAGAAAAGGCCAATCTTTTCCCCACCCATTTTCTCATCTGAGATCCAGGTTTAGTGGCCATGAAAGCCACAACCACAGTGATGGTTTTGGCCAGGACACTAGAAATGGCCACTGAAAAAGTGATGCCAAACATTGATTGTCGGAGAAGGCAGATCACTTTGCTAGGCCGGCTGAGGAAGAGCAAAGAGGAGAGAAAACAGAGCAGAAGAGAGACAAGGAGGGTGTAGGTGAGGGACCTGTTGTTGGCTTTGACAATGGGAGTCTCCTTGTGCTTAATAAATGTTCCAAGTACCCAAGAGGTCAAGAAGGATAAACAAAGAGCTGCTGAGGTTAAACCAATTCCTAAGGTTTCTTTAAAACTTAGAAAGACCAGCAGTTTCAGGATACATACATTCTTCCCTTTATTTGGATAATGATCTTCTGGACATTCAAAACAGTCATTCATATCTGAAAGAAATGTCAAGGAAAGTTTTTATACATTCGATATTTTTGAAAAAACAATACATTTATTAAAATTTAGACCATTTTGACTTTTCCTAATTTTCCAAAACACAGAGAAGTAATCTGTGGGAATGGAAATAAGAGTTTATGGTTAGGGTCGTATGGGCAAACTTTATATTCAGAACAACAGATTGTGATTTACAAGTATAGAAATGATTCCTCAATTGTGCAGAGATGGACAGGTTAACTACGGAATGAAAAGATACAGAAGAAACAGATTATTACATGATTTGGAACTTATGGTATAATTGGCTAGAAAATAGATGTAAAGACCATACATAAAGTTTACTTAAGAGGTGTATTAAAATGGAAAGGTAAATATTTGTAGAAATGCAGTATAAATGCTGCAATACTGTCTAATAAAAATTATTTTTTTTAAAAAAGAAATGAAGTGAATATTTGAAGAACTCACAAAACTATTTGTTACACTAAATTAGTTTATTACAGTTTGCTTAGGATTATCTAATGACAAGTGGAATGTCTAACCTACCTATTTGATTTGAAATCTTCCTTTCTGGGCAAAGAACACAGTTGTAGCAACAGAATTGTTTTCCTTCCAACCCTTTCTTCCAGTATCCAGGGGAGCAATGGTCATTACACTGAGAAAATGGAATAACCTGGTGATAAACATAAATTCCTAAAGGGTTAGTCCAGGTTTATGTATAAGTAAAGGTTTCCCTGTTCAGTTGTGTTCAACTCTAGGACACAGTGCTCATCTCTGTTTCTTGGCCAAGGGAGCCAGCCAAGATATTTTCTTTTTATTATAAAGTTTTTTTACATTTTTTCATGTTCATAACATATAATCACATGTATACTATTATATAGCCAACATCATATTGTATTATTACACTAGCTGTACCCGCCACACTTTTCTGTGGCCAAGTTTGGTTAAATGAAAAAGTTTCCCCTCATAGACCCTCTCAGCAACCCCCTTCATTTTCTGCCTATCCCTCGCCTCCCTCTCTTACTCTACCTACCTACCTACTGTATTTCTTCCCCCCCCTCTATCCACCTACTTACCTACCTACCTACCTATCTACCTACCGTATTTCTCCCTCTCCATCCCGCTACCTACCTACCTACCATATTTCTCTCTCCCTCTCCCTCTACCTACCTACCTACCATATTTCTCTCTCTCTATATATATATATATATCCCTCTACCTACCTACCTACCTACCTACCTACCTACCTACCTACCTACCCACAGTATTCTCTCTTTCTCTCTCTGTCTACCCACCTACCTAGAGAGAGAGGAGAGACGGGCCACTGACCTGGTAGCAGCCTTGTGGAAGGGGGAGTTTGGAAGAGGGGGGCACTGGTTGAGGTGTTTGAGTGGTGAGGTGGCAGAGTGGAAGGAGGTGGGGTGTTGCAGCATTGGGAGCACAGGCATTGCGAGAGGTGAGGTGGGAGGGAGGAGGCGGGGGGCTTGGCGCAGGTAGCTTGGTTGCAGGCATGGCGAGTTGGGTGGGAGGAGGAGGCAGGGGGTGTGGTGCAGAGAGCTCTGTTGCAGGCATGGAGAGTTGGGAGGGGGGAGGAGGCAAGGTGGCTCAGGCAGCTGCGTTACACGCATGGAGAGTTGGGAGGGGGGAGGAGGCGTGGGGCGTGGCGCAGGTAGCTCGGTTGCAGGCATGGAGAGTTGGGAGAGTGGAGGAGGCAGGGGGCATGGCACAGGGAGCATTGCAGGCATGGAGAGTTGGGAGGGAGAGAAAGCAGGGGGTGTGGCGCAGGGAGCTCTGTTGCAGGTATGGAGAGTTGGGAGGGAGGAGGAGGCAGGGGGCGTGGTGCAGAGAGCTCTGTTGCAGGCATGGAGTGTTGGGAGGGGGGAGGAGGCAAGGTGGCTCAGGCAGCTGCGTTTCAGGAGACTGACATCCGCCCCTCCTCCAGAAACTGTGGCGTCAGTCCTGGAAGAAAACAGAAACATACAAAAACACCAAGAGGGACAGAGACAAACAGACAATACCCACAGAAAAATATAACAGTGGTTAAGGCTTGTCAGGATATTTAGCATAAAATTTCTTAAGCAGTTTAGGGGCTCGAACGTGGCTTTTATCCACCCACTCGGTATGTGAAGGAGGGAAATCCCTCCACAAGACAAGGTATTCAACCTTATTTCTCCACACCCTAGAATCCAAAATGTCTTTTACTTCGTAATGGGGTTCACCGGAAACGAATAACGGTGGCGGGGGTGTAGATTGTAGTGGCCGAAGATAAGATGTGTGTTCAGGCTTCAAGAGATGGACATGGAAAATCGGGTAAAGGCGACGCTAAGTTTTTGGTAAATCCAGTTTGACTGACACGGAGCTGATGATCTTAAAATGGGGAAAGGTCCAATATATTTCGGGCCCAATTTCCTACATTTTTGGGGGCTCTCCAAGAATCTAGTAGAGAGGTAAACATGGTCACCAACTTTATAATCTGGAGGGGCAATTCATTTTTTGTCAGCATACAATTTATGAGATTGGTGAGCATCATCCAGCGTTTTTCGCGCCACTGGCCAAAATGACGATATCTTAGTACTCTATTCCAAGAGAGAGGGAATGGTAGGAGACTCGTGTGGCAACTCGGGAATAGGCACAAAGTCTTGACCGTAGATCAATTTGAAGGGAGTCATACCGGTGCTGCTATGAACAGAATTGTTATAAGCCACCTCAGCATGGGTTAAGAGGTCGGCCCAATCGTCCTGTTGGTAATTAATGAAACATCGCAAATATTGTTCCAAAACGGAATTAGCCCTCTCACAAGCTCCGTTCGTCTGCGGGTGGTGGGAGGAACTCAATCCCTGGGAGGAGCCAATCATCTTCAAGAATTCCTTCCAAAACCGAGAAGTGAACTGAACTCCTCTATCAGAAATAATACGTTGCTAAACCCCCCCTCGGATTTATAACAGCGGCATTTAGAAATGGCTCCTCGTTGCGAGGAAGCGGATATTTCTCATCCGGACTTTTGCGGAACAAGTGAAAGTGCTTTGCGTCTTGTTTCTATACAATGTATCTAAGTCCGGCTTTATTGAAACAATTTCTTTTTTCACTTTCTCCTGCTGGCTGCCTGGCTGGGCGGTGGAAGATGGCTCCTCTTTGTTCCTGAATGACTATTTCTTTATGGAAAATCACCAACATTTCTTTGTAATTTGGACTGTCTCTCTTTATTAATGAAATTTTTTTTTGGAATAACTGGTTCCTTCCCTGGAATACCTTCTCTTTTTTAACAATTGACTGTGGAAAGCATGGAGGAAGCGATGGAGGAAGCATTAAACTCCTTGGTGCTGGAAATTAAAGCGATGAGGAGAGACCAGTGTAGCTCTAAGCTTGAACTTTTGGAAACACAAAAAAAATTGATGGAGAACACGCAGAAGACCAAGGAGCTGGAAGTGGGGTTGGCTGGGGCAAAGGGAGAACTTAAAAATGTCAACACTGAAATTACAGATTTGTCTGGGCATATGTCTAGGATGGATTTTGAAAGAATGTCATATTTTTTAAGATTTCAGAACATTTTGGAGGAAACTGGTGAATGCCTTCCTGATCTCATGAGTACAATTTTAGCAGACTATTTACATAAACCTAAAGAGGAGATCAGGGGGAACATTGACCTAGTCTATAGAATTAATTCAACATATGCCAGGTTAAATGAAGTACCCAGAGAGATACATATTAAATTTGTTAGAAGGTCGACCAGGGAGGGAATTTTGAAGGCGCAGAGAGACAGGCCTTTAATTTACCAACAAAAGGAAGTTGCCATCTTGAAACAGATCCCAAAAAAGATTAGAGAGGTGAGGAGGAAGTATTCCTTCTTATCTAAAAAAATTATTTAACCACGGGATTTGGTTTAAGTGGGCGATGCCAGAAGGGATGTTGGTGTTCTGGAATGAAGGAAGAGTAAGGATTAAAACAGTTGAGGCGGAAGCCTTTCTTAAAAAACATTCCTCTATCCTGGGGGAAGATCCAGGGGGGACGGAGGGGGCCACGGCCCCGCCTGCTGGGGGCCAGGAAGGAGAACAAGAAGATACAATTGCCAAGAGACTTAGGTCTAAAAAATGACTTTGCTTTTTATTAATACAGTATAACTTTTTATCTGGACGTTTGTACACGATTGCCAGCATAGAATTTAGAATTTATGATGTATGCACTTGTTTTCACCTTGCAGTATTATTGGAAAATGTATTACCAATGTCTTATTATGAAGCCCCGGAGGGGCCAACGACCTCAACGTGAAAGTTCTCAAAATATTTTTGTATTTCACCCTACCCCTACCCTACCTTAAAAAATTTGTAAAAACCAATAAAACTTTTTCAATACAAAAAGAAAAGAAAAGAAATAATACGTCGAGGAACTCCGTGTAGGCGATAAATGTGATTCAGGAAAAGTGCCCTGGCTGTCTCTAGCCGCTGTGAACGCTCATCTTTCTCTGCCAGGTTCCCTCCCGTTCGGGCTTTCTGTTTCTCTCTTCTTGGTAATAACCCGCCCAGAGAGTCGAGGGAGTGTTTTCCCTCTCTCTCCCTGCTGTGTTTCAATTTATCAGCCCTCAAAATTAGCTTCTGGGCTTCTTGCCTTAGAAGAATTTCCTCATCTGGCACCTCCCAGGAAGGGGGGGAGGAGAGGGCCCTTCTGCGTCTAGTAGTTACTCCCCAAGTGGGTTCTTCAAACATTCCTTTCCTGCCTACTCCCTCTGACCATCGGTGACGAACTGATTTATCTTCAGGTTCACCTCCCAGGCTAAGATCCTTTAAAAGTTCAACGACTGACCTGTCTTCGGCTTGCTGGACATCTGGACTGGAAATGGGGGCTGGATTGGGGGGGTTGTATTTGGAGCCGTGGCTCCCAGTAAATCTTCTTTCCCCACGTCTGATATTTTTGAATGTTTTATTTTCTCACTTGCTGCTGAAGCGGTTAGCTCAGAGACAATGTAATTGGATTCCTTGCTTTTTTGTCATGACTGTTCCCATCATAAATCAAGGAAGAACACACTTGACTTCATTTAGAAGGTTCAAGGCTACTTTTACTGATAATGATAAGGCTTCAGTCAAAGTCAAGCAAGGAATGAAACATTTAGGCACGCAATATACGTAACAAAGCATAACCCAACCCTTAAGCCCCTTTGACCCCAGCATATTGTCCAATGCAAAGTCAGCCACGACACCAGGTGCAGTTCCGTCTCAGGGTCATCATCAGAATGGAATGCAGTCCGTTAGCTGATGTGATAAGGACTGCGGCCGTCTCTCTCCCCCTCCTGCTCCTTTAGTAGCTAAGCAACCCCAGCCCTCCCCCCGTTTTACTATGTCAGGCGCTGCAGGCAAAAGCAGAGACTGACACATGGAGAGTTGGGAGGGGGGAGGAGGCAGGGGGCGTGGCGCAGGGAGCTCCATTGGAGGCATGGAGATTTGGGAGGGGGAGGAGGCAGGGGGTGTGGCGCAGCGAGGTCTGTTGCAGGTATGGAGAGTTGGGAGGGGGAGGAGGCAGGGGCCGTGGCGCAGGGAGCTCCATTGGAGGCATGGAGAGTTGGGAGGGGGGAGGAGGCAGGGGGCATGGCGCAGGGAGCTCCGTGGCAGGCATGGAGAGTTGGGAGCGTGGAGGGGGCAGGGGGCGTGGTGCAGGGAGCTCCATTGGATGCATGGAAAGTTGGGAGGGGGACGAGGCAGGGGGTGTGGCGCAGGGAGCTCTGTTGCAGGTATGGAGAGTTGGGAGGGGGTAGGAGGCAGGGACGTGGCACAGGGAGCTCCGTTGCAGGCATGGAGAGTTGGGAGGGAGAGGAGGCAGGGGGTGTGGCACAGGGAGCTCCGTTGCAGGCATGGAGAGTTTGGACGGGGAGGAGGCAGGGGGCATGGTGCAGGGACCTCCGTTGCAGGCATGGAGAGTTGGGAGAGTGGAGGAGGCAGAGGGCGTGGCGCAGGGAGCTCCATTGCAGGCATGGAGAGTTGGGAGGGGGAGGAGGCAGGGGGTGTGGTGCAGGGAGCTCCGTTGCAGGCATGGAGAGTTGGGAGGGGGGAGGAGGCAAGGTGGCTCAGGCAGCTGCGTTGCAGGGATGGAGAGTTGGGAGGGACGAGGAGACAGGGGGCGTGGCGCAGGGAGCTCTGTTGCAGGTATGGAGAGTTGGGAGGAGGGAGGAGGCAGGGGACATGGCGCAGGGAGCTCTGTTGCAGGCGTGGAGAGTTGGGAGAGTAGAGGAGGCAGGGGGCGTGGTGCAGGGAGCTCCATTGCAGGCATGGAGAGTTGGGAGGGGGAGGAGGCAGGGGGTGTGGCACAGGCAGCTCTGTTGCAGGCATGGAGAGTTGGGAGGGGGAGGAGGCAGGGGGTGTGGCGCAGGGAGCTCTGTTGCAGGTATGGAGAGTTGGGAGGGCAGAGGAGGCAGGGGGCGTTGTGCAGAGAGCTCTGTTGCAGGTATGGAGAGTTGGGAGGGAGGAGGAGGCAGGGGGCATTGTGCAGAGAGCTCTGTTGCAGGTATGGAGAGTTGGGAGGGAGGAGGAGGAAAGGTGGCTCAGGCAGCTGCATTGCAGGCATGGAGAGTTGGGAGGGGGAAGTAGGCAGGGGGCGTGGCGCAGGGAGCTCCGTTGCAGGCATGGAGAGTTGGGAGGTTGAGGAGACAGGTGGTGTGGTGCATAGAGCTCTGTTACAGGTATGGGGAGTTGGGAGGGGGAGGATGCAGGGGGTGTGGTGCAGGGAGCTCTGTTGCAGCTATGGAGAGTTGGGAGGGGGAGGAGGCAGGGGGTGTGGCGCAGGGAGCTCTGTTGCAGGTATGGAGAGTTGGGAGGGGGAGGAGGCAGGGGGTGTGGCGCAGGGAGCTCTGTTACAGGTATGGGGAGTTGGGAGGGAGGAGGGAGGAGGAGGCAGGGGGTGTGGCGCAGGGAGCTCTGTTGCAGGTATGGAGAGTTGGGAGGGGGAGGAGGCAGGGGGTGTGGCGCAGGGAGCTCCGTTGCAGGCATGGAGAGTTGGGAGAGTGGAGGGGGCAGGGGGCGTGGCGCAGGGAGCTCCATTGCAGGCATGGAGAGTTGGGAGGGGGAGGAGACAGGGGGTGTGGCGTAGGGAGCTCCGTTGCAGGCATGGAGAGTTGGGAGATTGGAGGAGGCAGGGGGTGTGGCGCAGGGAGCTCCGTTGCAGGCATGGAGAGTTGGGAGGGGGAGGAGGCAGGGGGCATGGTGCAGGGAGCTCCGTTGCAGGCATGGAGATTTGGGAGAGTGGAGGAGGCAGAGGGCGTGGCACAGGGAGCTCCATTGCAGGCATGGAGAGTTGGGAGGGGGAGGAGGCAGGGGGTGTGGCGCAGGGCGCTCCATTGCAGGCATGGAGAGTTGGGAGAGTGGAGGAGGCAGAGGGCGTGGCACAGGGAGCTCCATTGCAGGCATGGAGAGTTGGGAGGGGGAGGAGGCATGGGGCATGGTGCAGAGAGCTCTGTTGCAGGTATGGAGAGTTGGGAGGGGGGAGGAGGCAAGGTGGCTCAGGCAGCGGCATTGCAGGCCTGGAGAGTTGGGAGGGGGGAGGAGGCAGGGGGTGTGGTGCAGGGAGCTCCGTTGCAGGCATGGAGAGTTGGGAGAGTGGAGGAGACAGGGTGCGTGGTGCAAGGAGCTCTGTTGCAGGTATGGAGAGTTGGGGGGGGGTAGGAGGAAGGGGGCATGGCGCAGGGAGCTCTGTTGCAGGCATGGAGAGTTGGGAGAGTAGAGTAGGCAGGGGGCGTGGTGCAGGGAGCTCCATTGCAGGCATGGAGAGTTGGGAGGGGGAGGAGTCAGGGGATGTGGAGCAGGGAGCTCTGTTGCAGGCATGGAGAGTTGGCAGGGGGTAGGAGGCAGGGGTGTGGCGCAGGGAGCTCCATTGCAGGCATGGAGAGTTGGGAGAGTGGAGGAGGCAGGGGGCGTGGCACAGGCAGCTCTGTTGCAGGCATGGAGAGTTGGGAGGGGGAGAAGGCAGGGGGTGTGGCGCAGGGGCTCTGTTGCAGGTATTGAGAGTTGGGAGGGAGGGGGAGGCAAGGTGGCTCAGGCAGCTGCGTTGCAGGCATGGAGAGTTGGGAGGGGGGAGGAGGCAGGGGGCGTGTTGCAGGGAGCTCCATTGCAGGCATGGAGAGTTGGGAGGGGGAGGAGACAGGGGGTGTGGCACAGGAAGCTCTGTTGCAGGCATGGAGAGTTGGGAGAGGGGAGGAGGCAAGGTGGCTCAGGCAGCTGCGTTGCAGGCATGGAGAGTTGGGAGGGAGGAGGAGGCAGGGGGCGTGGTGCAGAGAGCTCTGTTACAGGCATGGAGAGTTGGGAGGGGGGGAGGCAGGGATGTGGCGCAGAGAGCTCCGTTGCAGGCATGGAGAGTTGGGAGAATGGAGGAGGCAGGGGGCGTGGTGTAGGGAGCTCCATTGCAGGCATGGAGAGTTGGGAGGGGGAGGAGGCAGAGGGTGTGGCGCAGGGAGGTCTGTTGCAGGTATGGAGAGTTGAGAGGGGGAGGAGGCAGGGACGTGGCGCAGGGAGCTCCGTTGCAGGCATGGAGAGTTGGGAGGGGGAGGAGGCAGGGGGTGTGGCACAGGCAGCTCTGTTGCAGGCATGGAGAGTTGGGAGGGGGAGGAGGCAGGGGGTGTGGCGCAGGGAGCTCTGTTGCAGGTATGGAGAGTTGGGAGGGCAGAGGAGGCAGGGGGCGTTGTGCAGAGAGCTCTGTTGCAGGTATGGAGAGTTGGGAGGGAGGAGGAGGCAGGGGGCATTGTGCAGAGAGCTCTGTTGCAGGTATGGAGAGTTGGGAGGGAGGAGGAGGAAAGGTGGCTCAGGCAGCTGCATTGCAGGCATGGAGAGTTGGGAGGGGGAAGTAGGCAGGGGGCGTGGCGCAGGGAGCTCCGTTGCAGGCATGGAGAGTTGGGAGGTTGAGGAGACAGGTGGTGTGGTGCATAGAGCTCTGTTACAGGTATGGGGAGTTGGGAGGGGGAGGATGCAGGGGGTGTGGTGCAGGGAGCTCTGTTGCAGCTATGGAGAGTTGGGAGGGGGAGGAGGCAGGGGGTGTGGCGCAGGGAGCTCTGTTGCAGGTATGGAGAGTTGGGAGGGGGAGGAGGCAGGGGGTGTGGCGCAGGGAGCTCTGTTACAGGTATGGGGAGTTGGGAGGGAGGAGGGAGGAGGAGGCAGGGGGTGTGGCGCAGGGAGCTCTGTTGCAGGTATGGAGAGTTGGGAGGGGGAGGAGGCAGGGGGTGTGGCGCAGGGAGCTCCGTTGCAGGCATGGAGAGTTGGGAGAGTGGAGGGGGCAGGGGGCGTGGCGCAGGGAGCTCCATTGCAGGCATGGAGAGTTGGGAGGGGGAGGAGACAGGGGGTGTGGCGTAGGGAGCTCCGTTGCAGGCATGGAGAGTTGGGAGATTGGAGGAGGCAGGGGGTGTGGCGCAGGGAGCTCCGTTGCAGGCATGGAGAGTTGGGAGGGGGAGGAGGCAGGGGGCATGGTGCAGGGAGCTCCGTTGCAGGCATGGAGATTTGGGAGAGTGGAGGAGGCAGAGGGCGTGGCACAGGGAGCTCCATTGCAGGCATGGAGAGTTGGGAGGGGGAGGAGGCAGGGGGTGTGGCGCAGGGCGCTCCATTGCAGGCATGGAGAGTTGGGAGAGTGGAGGAGGCAGAGGGCGTGGCACAGGGAGCTCCATTGCAGGCATGGAGAGTTGGGAGGGGGAGGAGGCAGGGGGCATGGTGCAGGGAGCTCTGTTGCAGGTATGGAGAGTTGGGAGGGGGGAGGAGGCAAGGTGGCTCAGGCAGCTGCATTGCAGGCCTGGAGAGTTGGGAGGGGGGAGGAGGCAGGGGGTGTGGTGCAGGGAGCTCCGTTGCAGGCATGGAGAGTTGGGAGAGTGGAGGAGACAGGGTGCGTGGTGCAAGGAGCTCTGTTGCAGGTATGGAGAGTTGGGGGGGGTAGGAGGAAGGGGGCATGGCGCAGGGAGCTCTGTTGCAGGCATGGAGAGTTGGGAGAGTAGAGTAGGCAGGGGGCGTGGTGCAGGGAGCTCCATTGCAGGCATGGAGAGTTGGGAGGGGGAGGAGTCAGGGGATGTGGAGCAGGGAGCTCTGTTGCAGGCATGGAGAGTTGGCAGGGGGTAGGAGGCAGGGGTGTGGCGCAGGGAGCTCCATTGCAGGCATGGAGAGTTGGGAGAGTGGAGGAGGCAGGGGGCGTGGCACAGGCAGCTCTGTTGCAGGCATGGAGAGTTGGGAGGGGGAGAAGGCAGGGGGTGTGGCGCAGGGGCTCTGTTGCAGGTATTGAGAGTTGGGAGGGAGGGGGAGGCAAGGTGGCTCAGGCAGCTGCGTTGCTTGCATGGAGAGTTGGGAGGGGGGAGGAGGCAGGGGGCGTGTTGCAGGGAGCTCCATTGCAGGCATGGAGAGTTGGGAGGGGGAGGAGACAGGGGGTGTGGCACAGGAAGCTCTGTTGCAGGCATGGAGAGTTGGGAGAGGGGGGGAGGCAAGGTGGCTCAGGCAGCTGCGTTGCAGGCATGGAGAGTTGGGAGGGAGGAGGAGGCAGGGGGCGTGGTGCAGAGAGCTCTGTTACAGGCATGGAGAGTTGGGAGGGGGGGAGGCAGGGATGTGGCGCAGAGAGCTCCGTTGCAGGCATGGAGAGTTGGGAGAATGGAGGAGGCAGGGGGCGTGGTGTAGGGAGCTCCGTTGCAGGCATGGAGAGTTGGGAGAATGGAGGAGGCAGGGGGCGTGGCGCAGGGAGCTCCATTGCAGGCATGGAGAGTTGGGAGGGGGAGGAGGCAGAGGGTGTGGCGCAGGGAGGTCTGTTGCAGGTATGGAGAGTTGAGAGGGGGAGGAGGCAGGGACGTGGCGCAGGGAGCTCCGTTGCAGGCATGGAGAGTTGGGAGAGTGGAGGAGGCAGGGGGCGTGGCACAGGGAGCTCTGTTGCAGGCATGGAGAGTTGGGAGGGGGAGGAGGCAGGGGGCATGGTGCAGAGAGCTCTGTTGCAGGCATGGAGCGTTGGGAGGGAGGAGGAGGCAAGGTGGCTCAGGCAGCTGCATTGCAGGTCTGGAGAGTTGGGAGGGGGGAGGAGGCAGGGGGCGTGGTGCAGGGAGCTCCGTTGCAGGCATGGAGAGTTGGGAGAGTGGAGTAGGCAGGGGGCGTGGTGCAGGGAACTCTGTTGCAGGTATGGAGATTTGGGAGAAGGGAGGAGGAAGGGGGAATGGCGCTGGGAGCTCTGTTGCAGGCATGGAGAGTTGGGAGAGTAGAGTAGGCAGGGGGCATGGTGCAGGGAGCTCCATTGCAGGCATGGAGAGTTGGGAGGGGGAGGAGGCAGGGGGTGTGGCGCAGGGAGGTCTGTTGCAGGTATGGAGAGTTGGGAGGGGGTAGGAGGCAGGGACGTGGCGCAGGGAGCTCCGTTGCAGGCATGGAGAGTTGGGAGACTGGAGGAGGCAGGGGGCGTGGCGCAGGAAGCTCTGTTGCAGGCATGGAGCGTTGGGAGGGGGGAGGAGGCAAGGTGGCTCAGGCAGCTGCATTGCAGGCATGGAGAGTTGGGAGGGGGAGGAGGCTGGGGGCGTGGCACAGGGAGGTCTGTTGCAGGTATGGAGAGTTGGGAGGGGGGACGAGGCAGGGGGCGTGGTGCAGGGAGCTCCGTTGCAGGCATGGAGAGTTGGGAGAGTGGAGGAGGCAGGGTGCGTGGCGCAAGGAGCTCTGTTGCAGGTATGGAGAGTTGGGAGGGGGGAGGAGGAAGGGGGCATGGCGCTGGGAGCTCTGTTGCAGGCATGGAGAGTTGGGAGGGGGAGGAGGCAGGGGGCGTGGCGCAGGGAGCTCTGTTGCAGGCATGGAGAGTTGGGAGGGGGAGGAGGCAGGGGGCATGGTGCAGAGAGCTCTGTTGCAGGCCTGGAGAGTTGGGAGGGGGGAGGAGGCAGGGGGCGTGGTGCAGGGAGTTCCGTTGCAGGCATGGAGAGTTGGGAGGGGGAGGAGACAGGGGGAGTGGCGCAGGGAGCTCTGTTGCAGGTATGTAGAGTTGGGAGGGGGGAGGAGGCAGGGGGCGTGGTGCAGAGAGCTCTGTTGCAGGTATGGAGAGTTGGGCGGGGGGAGGAGGCAGGGGGCGTGGTGCAGAGAGCTCTGTTGCAGGTATGGAGAGTTGGGAGGGGGGAGGAGGCAAGGTGGCTCAGGCAGCTGCGTTGTAGGCATGGAGAGTTGGGAGTGGGGAGGAGGCAGGGGGCGTGGTGCAGGGAGTTCCATTGCAGGCATGGAGAGTTGGGAGGGGGAGGAGACAGGGGGAGTGGCGCAGGGAGCTCTGTTGCAGGTATGTAGAGTTGGGAGGGGGGAGGAGGCAGGAGGCGTGGTGCAGAGAGCTCTGTTGCAGGTATGGAGAGTTGGGCGGGGGGAGGAGGCAGGGGGCGTGGTGCAGGGACGTCCGTTGCAGGCATGGAGAGTTGGGAGGGGGAGGAGACAGGGGGAGTGGCGCAGGGAGCTCCATTGCAGGCATGGAGAGTTGGGAGGGGGAGAAGGCAGGGGGTGTGGCGCAGGGAGCTCCATTGCAGGCATGGAGAGTTGGGAGGGGGAGGAGGCAGGGGGCGTGGCGCAGGGAGCTCTGTTGCAGGCATGGAGAGTTGGGAGGGGGAGGAGGCAGGGGGCATGGTGCAGAGAGCTCTGTTGCAGGCATGGAGCGTTGGGAGGGGGGAGGAGGCAAGGTTGCTCAGGCAGCTGCATTGCAGGCCTGGAGAGTTGGGAGGGGGGAGGCAGGGGGCGTGGCGCAGGGAGCTCTGTTGCAGGCATGGAGAGTTGGGAGGGGGAGGAGGCAGGGACATGGCGCAGGGAGCTCCGTTGCAGGCATGGAGAGTTGGGAGGGGGAGGAGGCAGGGGGTGTGGCGCAGGGAGCTCCATTGCAGGCATGGAGAGTTGGGAGGGGGAGGAGGCAGGGGGCATGGTGCAGAGAGCTCTGTTGCAGGCATGGAGCGTTGGGAGGGGGGAGGAGGCAAGGTGGCTCAGGCAGCTGCATTGCAGGCCTGGAGAGTTGGGAGGGGGGGAGGCAGGGGGCGTGGCGCAGGGAGCTCCGTGGCAGGCATGGAGAGTTAGGAGGGGGAGGAGGCAGGGGGCATGTGCAGGGAGCTCCGTTGCAGGCATGGAGAGTTGGGAGAGTGGAGGAGGCAGAGGGCGTGGCACAGGGAGCTCCATTGCAGGCATGGAGAGTTGGGAGGGGGGGAGGCAGGGGGCGTGGCGCAGGGAGCTCCGTGGCAGGCATGGAGAGTTGGGAGGGGGAGGAAGCAGGGGGCATGGTGCAGGGAGCTCCGTTGCAGGCATGGAGAGTTGGGAGAGTGGAGGAGGCAGAGGGCGTGGCACAGGGAGCTCCATTGCAGGCATGGAGAGTTGGGAGGGGGAGGAGGCAGGGGGTGTGGCGCAGGGAGCTCCATTGCAGGCATGGAGAGTTGGGAGGGGGGAGGAGGCAGGGGGCGTGGCGCAGGGAGCTCCGTTGCAGGCATGGAGAGTTGGGAGAGTGGAGGAGGCAGGGTGCGTGGCGCAAGGAGCTCTGTTGCAGGTATGGAGAGTTGGGAGGGGAGAGGAGGAAGGGGGCATGGCGCTGGGAGCTCTGTTGCAGGCATGGAGAGTTGGGAGGGTAGAGTAGGCAGGGGGCGTGGTGCAGGGAGCTCCATTGCAGACATGGAGAGTTGGGAGGGGGAGGAGGCAGGGAATGTGGAGCAGGGAGCTCTGTTGCAGGTATGTAGAGTTGGGAGGGGGTAGGAGGCAGGGGTGTGGCGCAGGGAGCTCCATTGCAGGCATGGAGAGTTGGGAGAGTGGAGGAGGCAGGGGGCGTGGCACAGGCAGCTCTGTTGCAGACATGGAAAGTTGGGAGGGGGAGAAGGCTGGGGGTGTGGCGCAGGGAGCTCTGTTGCAGGTATAGAGAGTTGGGAGGGAGGAGGAGGCAAGGTGGCTCAGGCAGCTGCATTTCAGGCATGGAGAGTTGGGAGGGGGGGGAGGCAGGGATGTGGCGCAGAGAGCTCCGTTGCAGGCATGGAGAGTTGGGAGAATGGAGGAGGCAGGGGGCGTGGTGTAGGGAGCTCCGTTGCAGGCATGGAGAGTTGGGAGAGTGGAGGAGGCAGAGGGCGTGGCACAGGGAGCTCCATTGCAGGCATGGAGAGTTGGGAGGGGGAGGAGGCAGGGGGTGTGGCGCAGGGAGCTCCATTGCAGGCATGGAGAGTTGGGAGGGGGAGAAGGCAGTGGGTGTGGCGCAGGGAGGTCCATTGCAGGCATGGAGAGTTGGGAGGGGGAGGAGGCAGGGGGCGTGGCGCAGGGAGCTCTGTTGCAGGCATGGAGAGTTGGGAGGGGGAGGAGGCAGGGGGCATGGTGCAGAGAGCTCTGTTGCAGGCATGGAGCGTTGGGAGGGGGGAGGAGGCAAGGTGGCTCAGGCAGCTGCATTGCAGGCCTGGAGAGTTGGGAGGGGGGAGGCAGGGGGCGTGGCGCAGGGAGCTCCGTTGCAGGCATGGAGATTTGGGAGGGGGAGGAGGCAGGGGGCATGGTGCAGGGAGCTCCGTTGCAGGCATGGAGAGTTGGGAGAGTGGAGGAGGCAGAGGGCGTGGCACAGGGAGCTCCATTGCAGGCATGGAGAGTTGGGAGGGGGAGGAGGCAGGGGGTGTGGCGCAGGGAGCTCCGTTGCAGGCATGGAGAGTTGGGAGGGGGAGGAGACAGGGGGTGTGGCACAGGAAGCTCCGTTGCAGGCATGGAGAGTTGGGAGAGTGGAGGAGGCAGGGGGCGTGGCGCAGGTAGCTGCGTTGCAGGCATGGAGAGTTGGGAGGGGGGAGGAGGCAGGGGGCGTGGCGCAGGGAGCTCCGTTGCAGGCATGGAGAGTTGGGAGGGGGAGGAGACAGGGGGTGTGGCACAGGAAGCTCCGTTGCAGGCATGGAGAGTTGGGAGAGTGGAGGAGGCAGGGGGCGTGGCGCAGGGAGCTCTGTTGCAGGCATGGAGAGTTGGGAGGGGGAGGAGGCAGGGGGCATGGTGCAGAGAGCTCTGTTGCAGTCATGGAGCGTTGGGAGGGGGGAGGAGGCAAGGTTGCTCAGGCAGCTGCATTGCAGGCCTGGAGAGTTGGGAGGGGGGGAGGCAGGGGGCGTGGCGCAGGGAGCTCCGTGGCAGGCATGGAGAGTTGGGAGGGGGAGGAGGCAGGGGGCATGGTGCAGGGAGCTCCGTTGCAGGCATGGAGAGTTGGGAGAGTGGAGGAGGCAGAGGGCGTGGCACAGGGAGCTCCATTGCAGGCATGGAGAGTTGGGAGGGGGAGGAGGCAGGGGGTGTGGCGCAGGGAGCTCCATTGCAGGCATGGAGAGTTGGGAGGGGGGAGGAGGCAGGGGGCGTGGCGCAGGGAGCTCCGTTGCAGGCATGGAGAGTTGGGAGAGTGGAGGAGGCAGGGTGCGTGGCGCAAGGAGCTCTGTTGCAGGTATGGAGAGTTGGGAGGGGAGAGGAGGAAGGGGGCATGGCGCTGGGAGCTCTGTTGCAGGCATGGAGAGTTGGGAGGGTAGAGTAGGCAGGGGGCGTGGTGCAGGGAGCTCCATTGCAGGCATGGAGAGTTGGGAGGGGGAGGAGGCAGGGAATGTGGAGCAGGGAGCTCTGTTGCAGGTATGTAGAGTTGGGAGGGGGTAGGAGTCAGGGGTGTGGCGCAGGGAGCTCCATTGCAGGCATGGAGAGTTGGGAGAGTGGAGGAGGCAGGGGGCGTGGCACAGGCAGCTCTGTTGCAGACATGGAAAGTTGGGAGGGGGAGAAGGCTGGGGGTGTGGCGCAGGGAGCTCTGTTGCAGGTATAGAGAGTTGGGAGGGAGGAGGAGGCAAGGTGGCTCAGGCAGCTGCATTTCAGGCATGGAGAGTTGGGAGGGGGGGGAGGCAGGGATGTGGCGCAGAGAGCTCCGTTGCAGGCATGGAGAGTTGGGAGAATGGAGGAGGCAGGGGGCGTGGTGTAGGGAGCTCCGTTGCAGGCATGGAGAGTTGGGAGAGTGGAGGAGGCAGAGGGCGTGGCACAGGGAGCTCCATTGCAGGCATGGAGAGTTGGGAGGGGGAGGAGGCAGGGGGTGTGGCGCAGGGAGCTCCATTGCAGGCATGGAGAGTTGGGAGGGGGAGAAGGCAGGGGGTGTGGGGCAGGGAGCTCCATTGCAGGCATGGAGAGTTGGGAGGGGGAGGAGGCAGGGGGCGTGGCGCAGGGATCTCTGTTGCAGGCATGGAGAGTTGGGAGGGGGAGGAGGCAGGGGGCATGGTGCAGAGAGCTCTGTTGTAGGCATGGAGCGTTGGGAGGGGGGAGGAGGCAAGGTTGCTCAGGCAGCTGCATTGCAGGCCTGGAGAGTTGGGAGGGGGGGAGGCAGGGGGCGTGGCGCAGGGAGCTCCGTTGCAGGCATGGAGAGTTGGGAGGGGGAGGAGGCAGGGACATGGCGCAGGGAGCTCCGTTGCAGGCATGGAGAGTTGGGAGGGGGAGGAGGCAGGGAGTGTGGCGCAGGGAGCTCCATTGCAGGCATGGAGAGTTGGGAGGGGGAGGAGGCAGGGGGCATGGTGCAGAGAGCTCTGTTGCAGGCATGGAGCGTTGGGAGGGGGGAGGAGGCAAGGTGGCTCAGGCAGCTGCATTGCAGGCCTGGAGAGTTGGGAGGGGGGGAGGCAGGGGGCGTGGCGCAGGGAGCTCCATTGCAGGCATGGAGAGTTGGGAGGGGGAGGAGGCAGGGGGCATGGTGCAGGGAGCTCCGTTGCAGGCATGGAGAGTTGGGAGAGTGGAGGAGGCAGAGGGCGTGGCACAGGGAGCTCCATTGCAGGCATGGAGAGTTGGGAGGGGGAGGAGGCAGGGGGTGTGGCGCAGGGAGCTCCGTTGCAGGCATGGAGAGTTGGGAGGGGGAGGAGACAGGGGGTGTGGCACAGGAACCTCCGTTGCAGGCATGGAGAGTTGGGAGAGTGGAGGAGGCAGGGGGCGTGGCGCAGGTAGCTGCGTTGCAGGCATGGAGAGTTGGGAGGGGGGAGGAGGCAGGGGGCGTGGCGCAGGGAGCTCCGTTGCAGGCATGGAGAGTTGGGAGGGGGAGGAGACAGGGGGCATGGTGCAGAGAGCTCTGTTGCAGGCATGGAGCGTTGGGAGGGGGGAGGAGGCAAGGTTGCTCAGGCAGCTGCATTGCAGGCCTGGAGAGTTGGGAGGGGGGGAGGCAGGGGGCGTGGCGCAGGGAGCTCCGTTGCAGGCATGGAGTGTTGGGAGGGGGAGGAGGCAGGGACATGGCGGAGGGAGCTCCGTTGCAGGCATGGAGAGTTGGGAGGGGGAGGAGGCAGGGGGTGTGGCGCAGGGAGCTCCATTGCAGGCATGGAGAGTTGGGAGGGGGAGGAGGCAGGGGGCATGGTGCAGAGAGCTCTGTTGCAGGCATGGAGCGTTGGGAGGGGGGAGGAGGCAAGGTGGCTCAGGCAGCTGCATTGCAGGCCTGGAGAGTTGGGAGGGGGGGAGGCAGGGGGCGTGGCGCAGGGAGCTCCGTTGCAGGCATGGAGAGTTGGGAGGGGGAGGAGGCAGGGGGCATGGTACAGGGAGCTCCGTTGCAGGCATGGAGAGTTGGGAGAGTGGAGGAGGCAGGGGGCGTGGCGCAGGTAGCTGCGTTGCAGGCATGGAGAGTTGGGAGGGGGGAGGAGGCAGGGGGCGTGGCGCAGGGAGCTCCGTTGCAGGCATGGAGAGTTGGGAGGGGGAGGAGACAGGGGGTGTGGCACAGGAAGCTCCATTGCAGGCATGGAGAGTTGGGAGAGTGGAGGAGGCAGGGGGCGTGGCGCAGGGAACTCTGTTGCAGGCATGGAGAGTTGGGAGGGGGAGGAGGCTGGGGGCATGGTGCAGAGAGCTCTGTTGCAGGCCTGGAGAGTTGGGAGGGGGAGGAAGCTGGGGGCATGGTGCAGAGAGCTCTGTTGCAGGCCTGGAGAGTTAGGAGGGGGGAGGAGGCAGGGGGCGTGGTGCAGGGAGTTCCGTTGCAGGCATGGAGAGTTGGGAGGGAGGAGGAGGCAAGGTGGCTCAGGTAGCTGCATTGCAGGCATGGAGAGTTGGGAGGGGGGAGGAGGCAAGGTGGCTCAGGTAGCTGCATTGCAGGCATGGAGAGTTGGGAGGGGGGAGGAGGCAGGGGGCGTGGCGCAGGGAGCTCTGTTGCAGGTATGGAGAGTTGGGAGGGAGGAGGAGGCAAGGTGGCTCAGGTAGCTGCATTGCAGGCATGGAGAGTTGGGAGGGGGGAGGAGGCAGGGGGCGTGGCGCAGGGAGCTCCGTTGCAGGCATGGAGAGTTGGGAGGGGGAGGAGACAGGGGGTGTGGCACAGGAAGCTCCGTTGCAGCCATGGAGAGTTGGGAGAGTGGAGGAGGCAGAGGGCGTGGCGCAGGGAGCTCTGTTGCAGGCATGGAGAGTTGGGAGGGGGAGGAGGCAGGGACATGGCGCAGGGAGCTCCGTTGCAGGCATGGAGAGTTGGGAGGGGGAGGAGGCAGGGGGTGTGGCGCAGGGAGCTCCATTGCAGGCATGGAGAGTTGGGAGGGGGAGGAGGCAGGGGGCATGGTGCAGAGAGCTCTGTTGCAGGCATGGAGCGTTGGGAGGGGGGAGGAGGCAAGGTGGCTCAGGCAGCTGCATTGCAGGCCTGGAGAGTTGGGAGGGGGGGAGGCAGGGGGCGTGGCGCAGGGAGCTCCGTTGCAGGCATGGAGAGTTGGGAGGGGGAGGAGGCAGGGGGCATGGTGCAGGGAGCTCCGTTGCAGGCATGGAGATTTGGGAGAGTGGAGGAGGCAGAGGGCGTGGCACAGGGAGCTCCATTGCAGGCATGGAGAGTTGGGAGGGGGAGGAGGCAGGGGGTGTGGCGCAGGGAGCTCCGTTGCAGGCATGGAGAGTTGGGAGGGGGAGGAGACAGGGGGTGTGGCACAGGAAGCTCCGTTGCAGGCATGGAGAGTTGGGAGAGTGGAGGAGGCAGGGGGCGTGGCGCAGGTAGCTGCGTTGCAGGCATGGAGAGTTGGGAGGGGGGAGGAGGCAGGGGGCGTGGCGCAGGGAGCTCCGTTGCAGGCATGGAGAGTTGGGAGGGGGAGGAGACAGGGGGTGTGGCACAGGAAGCTCCGTTGCAGGCATGGAGAGTTGGGAGAGTGGAGGAGGCAGGGGGCGTGGCGCAGGGAACTCTGTTGCAGGCATGGAGAGTTGGGAGGGGGGTGGAGGCAGGGGGCATGGTGCAGAGAGCTCTGTTGCAGGCATGGAGCGTTGGGAGGGGGGAGGAGGCAAGGTTGCTCAGGCAGCTGCATTGCAGGCCTGGAGAGTTGGGAGGGGGGGAGGCAGGGGGCGTGGCGCAGGGAGCTCCGTTGCAGGCATGGAGAGTTGGGAGGGGGAGGAGGCAGGGACATGGCGGAGGGAGCTCCGTTGCAGGCATGGAGAGTTGGGAGGGGGAGGAGGCAGGGGGTGTGGCGCAGGGAGCTCCATTGCAGGCATGGAGAGTTGGGAGGGGGAGGAGGCAGGGGGCATGGTGCAGAGAGCTCTGTTGCAGGCATGGAGCGTTGGGAGGGGGGAGGAGGCAAGGTGGCTCAGGCAGCTGCATTGCAGGCCTGGAGAGTTGGGAGGGGGGGAGGCAGGGGGCGTGGCGCAGGGAGCTCCGTTGCAGGCATGGAGAGTTGGGAGGGGGAGGAGGCAGGGGGCATGGTACAGGGAGGTCCGTTGCAGGCATGGAGAGTTGGGAGAGTGGAGGAGGCAGGGGGCGTGGCGCAGGTAGCTGCGTTGCAGGCATGGAGAGTTGGGAGGGGGGAGGAGGCAGGGGGCGTGGCGCAGGGAGCTCCGTTGCAGGCATGGAGAGTTGGGAGGGGGAGGAGACAGGGGGTGTGGCACAGGAAGCTCCGTTGCAGGCATGGAGAGTTGGGAGAGTGGAGGAGGCAGGGGGCGTGGCGCAGGGAACTCTGTTGCAGGCATGGAGAGTTGGGAGGGGGAGGAGGCTGGGGGCATGGTGCAGAGAGCTCTGTTGCAGGCCTGGAGAGTTGGGAGGGGGAGGAGGCTGGGGGCATGGTGCAGAGAGCTCTGTTGCAGGCCTGGAGAGTTAGGAGGGGGGAGGAGGCAGGGGGCGTGGTGCAGGGAGCTCCGTTGCAGGCATGGAGAGTTGGGAGGGGGAGGAGACAGGGGGTGTGGCACAGGAAGCTCCGTTGCAGGCATGGAGAGTTGGGAGAGTGGAGGAGGCAGGGGGCGTGGCGCAGGGAACTCTGTTGCAGGCATGGAGAGTTGGGAGGGGGAGGAGGCTGGGGGCATGGTGCAGAGAGCTCTGTTGCAGGCCTGGAGAGTTGGGAGGGGGAGGAGGCTGGGGGCATGGTGCAGAGAGCTCTGTTGCAGGCCTGGAGAGTTAGGAGGGGGGAGGAGGCAGGGGGCGTGGTGCAGGGAGCTCCGTTGCAGGCATGGAGAGTTGGGAGGGGGAGGAGACAGGGGGTGTGGCACAGGAAGCTCCGTTGCAGGCATGGAGAGTTGGGAGAGTGGAGGAGGCAGGGGGCGTGGCGCAGGGAACTCTGTTGCAGGCATGGAGAGTTGGGAGGGGGAGGAGGCAGGGGGCATGGTGCAGAGAGCTCTGTTGCAGGCATGGAGCGTTGGGAGGGGGGAGGAGGCAAGGTTGCTCAGGCAGCTGCATTGCAGGACTGGAGAGTTGGGAGGGGGGGAAGCAGGGGGCGTGGCGCAGGGAGCTCCGTTGCAGGCATGGAGAGTTGGGAGGGGGAGGAGGCAGGGACATGGCGGAGGGAGCTCCGTTGCAGGCATGGAGAGTTGGGAGGGGGAGGAGGCAGGGGGTGTGGCGCAGGGAGCTCCATTGCAGGCATGGAGAGTTGGGAGGGGGAGGAGGCAGGGGGCATGGTGCAGAGAGCTCTGTTGCAGGCATGGAGCGTTGGGAGGGGGGAGGAGGCAAGGTGGCTCAGGCAGCTGCATTGCAGGCCTGGAGAGTTGGGAGGGGGGGAGGCAGGGGGCGTGGCGCAGGGAGCTCCGTTGCAGGCATGGAGAGTTGGGAGGGGGAGGAGGCAGGGGGCATGGTACAGGGAGCTCCGTTGCAGGCATGGAGAGTTGGGAGAGTGGAGGAGGCAGGGGGCGTGGCGCAGGTAGCTGCGTTGCAGGCATGGAGAGTTGGGAGGGGGGAGGAGGCAGGGGGCGTGGCGCAGGGAGCTCCGTTGCAGGCATGGAGAGTTGGGAGGGGGAGGAGACAGGGGGTGTGGCACAGGAAGCTCCGTTGCAGGCATGGAGAGTTGGGAGAGTGGAGGAGGCAGGGGGCGTGGCGCAGGGAACTCTGTTGCAGGCATGGAGAGTTGGGAGGGGGAGGAGGCTGGGGGCATGGTGCAGAGAGCTCTGTTGCAGGCCTGGAGAGTTGGGAGGGGGAGGAGGCTGGGGGCATGGTGCAGAGAGCTCTGTTGCAGGCTTGGAGAGTTAGGAGGGGGGAGGAGGCAGGGGGCGTGGTGCAGGGAGTTCCGTTGCAGGCATGGAGAGTTGGGAGGGAGGAGGAGGCAAGGTGGCTCAGGTAGCTGCATTGCAGGCATGGAGAGTTGGGAGGGGGGAGGAGGCAAGGTGGCTCAGGTAGCTGCATTGCAGGCATGGAGAGTTGGGAGGGGGGAGGAGACAGGGGGCGATGCGCAGGGAGCTCTGTTGCATGTATGGAGAGTTGGGAGGGAGGAGGAGGCAAGGTGGCTCAGGTAGCTGCATTGCAGGCATGGAGAGTTGGGAGGGGGGAGGAGGCAGGGGGCGTGGCGCAGGGAGCTCCGTTGCAGGCATGGAGAGTTGGGAGGGGGAGGAGACAGGGGGTGTGGCACAGGAAGCTCCGTTGCAGCCATGGAGAGTTGGGAGAGTGGAGGAGGCAGGGGGCGTGGCGCAGGGAGCTCTGTTGCAGGCATGGAGAGTTGGGAGGGGGAGGAGGCAGGGGGCATGGTGCAGAGAGCTCTGTTGCAGGCATGGAGCTTTGGGATGGGGGAGGAGGCAAGGTGGCTCAGGCAGCTGCGTTGCAGGCATGGAGAGTTGGGAGGGGGGAGGAGGCAGGGGGTGTGGCGCAGGGAGCTCCGTTGCAGGCATGGAGAGTTGGGAGGGGGAGGAGACAGGGGGAGTGGCGCAGGGAGCTCTGTTGCAGCTATGGAGAGTTGGGAGGGGGAGGAGGCAGGGGGCGTGGCGCAGGGAGCTCTGTTGCAGCTATGGAGAGTTGGGAGGGGGAGGAGGCAGGGGGCGTGGCGCAGGGAGCTCTTTTGCAGCTATGGAGAGTTGGGAGGGGGAGGAGGCAGGGGGTGTGGCGCAGGGAGCTCTGTTGCAGCTATGGAGAGTTGGGAGGGGGGGAGGCAGGGTGTGAGGCGCAGGGAGCTCTGTTGCAGCTATGGAGAGTTGGGAGGGGGGGAGGCAGGGGGAGTGGCGCAGGGAGCTCTGTTGCAGGTATGGAGAGTTGGGCGGGAGGAGGAGGCAGGGGGCGTGGCACAGGGAGCTCCATTGCAGGCATGGAGAGTCGAGAGGGGGAGGAGGCAGGGGGTGTGGTGCAGGGAGGTCTGTTGCAGGTATGGAGAGTTGGGAGGGGGAGGAGGCAGGGACGTGGTGCAGGGAGCTCCGTTGCAGGCATGGAGAGTTGGGAGGGGGAGGAGGCAGGGGGTGTGGCGCAGGGAGCTCCATTGCAGGCATGGAGAGTTGAGAGGGGGAGGAGGCAGGGGGTGTGGTGCAGGAAGGTCTGTTGCAGGTATGGAGAGTTGGGAGGGGGAGGAGGCAGGGACGTGGCGCAGGGAGCTCCGTTGCAGGCATGGAGAGTTGGGCGGGAGGAGGAGGCAGGGGGCGTGGCGCAGGGAGCTCCATTGCAGGCATGGAGAGTTGAGAGGGGGAGAAGGCAGGGGGTGTGGTGCAGGGAGGTCTGTTGCAGGTATGGAGAGTTGAGAGGGGGAGGAGGCAGGGACGTGGCGCAGGGAGCTCCGTTGCAGGCATGGAGAGTTGGGAGGGGGAGGAGGCAGGGGGTGTGGCGCAGGGAGCTCCATTGCAGGCATGGAGAGTTGGGAGGGGGAGGAGGCAGGGGGCATGGTGCAGAGAGCTCTGTTGCAGGCATGGAGCGTTGGGAGGGGGGAGGAGGCAGGGGGCGTGGCGCAGGGAGCTCCGTTGCAGGCATGGAGAGTTGGGAGAGTGGAGGAGGCAGGGTGCGTGGCGCAAGGAGCTCTGTTGCAGGTATGGAGAGTTGGGAGGGGAGAGGAGGAAGGGGGCATGGCGCTGGGAGCTCTGTTGCAGGCATGGAGAGTTGGGAGGGTAGAGTAGGCAGAGGGCGTGGCACAGGGAGCTCCATTGCAGGCATGGAGAGTTGGGAGGGGGAGGAGGCAGGGGGTGTGGCGCAGGGAGCTCCATTGCAGGCATGGAGAGTTGGGAGGGGGGAGGAGGCAGGGGGCGTGGCGCAGGGAGCTCCGTTGCAGGCATGGAGAGTTGGGAGAGTGGAGGAGGCAGGGGGCGTGGCGCAAGGAGCTCTGTTGCAGGTATGGAGAGTTGGGAGGGGAGAGGAGGAAGGGGGCATGGCGCTGGGAGCTCTGTTGCAGGCATGGAGAGTTGGGAGGGTAGAGTAGGCAGGGGGCGTGGTGCAGGGAGCTCCATTGCAGGCATGGAGAGTTGGGAGGGGGAGGAGGCAGGGAATGTGGAGCAGGGAACTCTGTTGCAGGTATGTAGAGTTGGGAGGGGGTAGGAGGCAGGGGTGTGGCGCAGGGAGCTCCATTGCAGGCATGGAGAGTTGGGAGAGTGGAGGAGGCAGGGGGCGTGGCACAGGCAGCTCTGTTGCAGACATGGAAAGTTGGGAGGGGGAGAAGGCTGGGGGTGTGGCGCAGGGAGCTCTGTTGCAGGTATAGAGAGTTGGGAGGGAGGAGGAGGCAAGGTGGCTCAGGCAGCTGCGTTGCAGGAATGGAGAGTTGGGCGGGGGGAGGAGGCAGGGGGCGTGGCGCAGGGAGCTCTGCTGCAGCTATGGAGAGTTGGGAGGGGGAGGAGGCAGGGGGCGTGGCGCAGGGAGCTCTGCTGCAGCTATGGAGAGTTGGGAGGGGGAGGAGGCAGGGGGTGTGGTGCAGACAGCTCTGTTGCAGGTATGGAGAGTTGGGAGGGAGGAGGCGGCAAGGTGACTCAGGCAGCTGCGTTGCAGGCATAGAGAATTGGGAGGGGGGAGGAGGCAGGGGGCGTGGCGCAGGGAGCTCCGTTGCAGGCATGGAGTGTTGGGAGGGGGAGGAGGCAGGGGGCGTGGCGCAGGAAGCTCTGTTGCAGGCATGGAGAGTTGGGCGTTGGGAGGAGGCAGGGGGCGTGGCGCAGGGAGCTCTGCTGCAGCTATGGAGAGTTGGGAGGGGGAGGAGGCAGGGGGCGTGGCGCAGGGAGCTCTGCTGCAGCTATGGAGAGTTGGGAGGGGGAGGAGGCAGGGGGTGTGGTGCAGACAGCTCTGTTGCAGGTATGGAGAGTTGGGAGGGAGGAGGCGGCAAGGTGACTCAGGCAGCTGCGTTGCAGGCATGGAGAATTGGGAGGGGGAGGAGGCAGGGGGCATGGCGCAGGGAGCTCCGTTGCAGGCATGGAGTGTTGGGAGGGGGAGGAGGCAGGGGGCGTGGCGCAGGAAGCTCTGTTGCAGGCATGGAGAGTTGGGAGGTGGGGAGGCAGGGGTGGTGGTGTAGGGAGCTCCGTTGAAGGCATGGAGGGTTAGGAGGGGGGGGAGGCAGGGGGGCATGGCAAGTGAGTGAGGAAAACAAAAAAGAGCTGCAGTTGTACATTGGTGTGGCTTGTACCTGGCACCAGTGTGCCATGTCCACACAATTTGTACGTATCATTGGTGCTGCACTTGTAAGGAACGTTGTGTGAATATTTGGTGGCGATTAGCAGTTTTGAACAAACTCATAGTTATTTTTTTATTTATATAGATGTTTACAGTACATCAAGTCATCTTACCATCAACTCCCAAAACAATTATAGGATCCTGTGCTCTCCATACACCATATTTGTAACTTACCCATCACTTTTTTTCTCCTCTCTCCTCCCCCTCCCTCCCTCCTTTCTTCCCTCTGTCATCCTTCCCTTCTCTACTTGCCCTTCCTCTCTCCTTTTCCTCTCTCCCCTTTCCACTCATTTCTCTCCTCCTCTTCCACCCACTGCATTCTCTCCTATCCCTCTCTTTTTCCCTCACCTCTCTTCTCTACTTCCAACTCATTTACTTGGTGTATTAGAGCTTCTGAGCATGCTCCATTTTATGTTGATGGTATTTATAGTTCCTTTTCAATATACATATTTAATTTTAACATGTATTCTCCTTCATTTTTATAAAAAAAATCTAGAACAAAAAGTATGCATCTATAGTCATTGTGCTTTTAAACCCATCCCTCCTGCCTAATTTTGGCCGAGATGTAGACCTGGTTACAATTCCCAGCTATTCTCATCATTACTTTTATATAACTATACATCCTTAAATGCCCCCAATTTGTGATTCTATTTATTAAATCTCAACAGTTTCCCATTGTAGGTGCATTTCATGTTCACTCTCCATTTTTCCATATCTTGGATTAGATTACCTTTAATTGTCTATAAATGGCAATCCTCGTTGTTCAATGTTCATTATAATTCCCTTAATCCATTATATAGAATAACAAGCAGTAAAAATCTCACTTTATTCATCATCTTAAATGTTCCATACATGTCTATGTTTCATATATTTTTAACCCAAGCTTAGTTGTCCTTCTATTGTCATATTCAATCAATTCACAACTCAGTTTAATTATCATGTATAAAAGTGAATCACAAACCTCTACAACCTCCCCATATCAGTTTCATATTTATCCATATTCCATATATTTTAACCTTTGTTTTGGTATCTTTCCATTATTATAGTCAACCAGTTAGCAACTCCATTTTATTGTCATATTTAGGAATACAATATTCCCTTTTGTTGGGACATTTCCCCTTTTTATAATTTTCCCTATACCACTGCCAAGAACAATGGAGGTTTTGGTCTGCTTTTTATTTCCCTCCATTTCTACCCCTTCATTGTCTTGCCCCCTTTCTCCTTTGAATTCTTCTTTAGTTATCTGCTTTTCTGGAATAAGAATTCTATTTTGGCTTGATTTTAATGATTTGTGCACATTTTTTTAAATAGTTTCACGTATTTCTTCAAATTCCCAGTTTTCCATGATCCAGTTCCAAAGTTATAGTTAGTTATAAAGTTCTCATTTCAGATTTATGATCCACCTTAAATTTATCTACTTCAGCTGCTGTGGGGAAGAGCAATGGGAGCCATCTTGTCCCAACACTTTAAGAAGTCTTTAAGAAGTCTTTAAGAAGATGTTGGATAGCCATTTGTCTGAAATGTTATAGTGTTTCCTGCCTAGACAGGGGGTTGGAGTAGAAGACCTCCAATGTCCCTTCCAACTCTGCTATTGTATTTTATTGTATTGTATCTTGGTCTTTTGTTCTTCCTTAATGTCCAGTTCCAAAATTGCAGTTAGTTATATAAGTCTTATTTCGAGATTCTGGTCCACCTTAAATTCAGTTAATTCAACTTCTGTGAAACCGGAAGAGAATCTGGGGCCATCTTAATCTTTTGCAAAGAAAAAAAAGGAAGAAAGAGGGGGGAAACCCTTCATATTTCCCAGTTCTTGACTCTGTTATTATCCTTTCCCTTGCCACCTTCCACCTCCGGTCGACTACAGCTGCTCAAAATATATCAATTGGAACAAACTTTCAAACAGCCAGATTCAGGTACATTTCTCTTTTGCTTCCTGCTTTTCCAAATTCTGATTTATGATATCTGGTTGATAAAAACTTCCCACACAGTCAAGGTTAGGTTATCAGTTATCAGTGAGAAGAAGTGCTTCTTCTTGATTTTTTGGAGTTACTTAAGATACATTAGTTGGAAGAAGTTCAAATTAAGTAAATCCTTCAGAATGTTTGGTTTCTATTTCAAATCCAAAACCAAATTTAGAGTTTATATTTGAGTGGCTTTGTCATTTCTCTGCTTTCTCCCTTTCTCTCCGAAATTGTTTCAAACAAATGGCTTTTGGGGTGGCTGGTGTTTCAACCCTCCGTTTTCCTTTTCTTTGTTTCTTTCTTTTTGAAAAAATCCCGCTCTGACCATCAATATTATTTATGCTCTCAAGTCTTCTTTGCCTTTTCCAAGTTTGATTTATGGCTGTGGGTTAGATAAATTTTCTTACTGGTCTTTTGTCTCTTCCTCACCTTCCTGTTCCTTTGCTTTGACTTGAAATCAGCATCTTGTCAGCCATATTGCAGGCTGCTGCCCCGATTCCGATTCATAGGGCAAATCTCTGACCTACGAGGGATCTGTTACCTCCCTCTCGGTCTGATGAGATGCAGCCCCTCTTTGCCCCCCCTCTGGGGGAGGGTCTGATCCAAAAAAGGATCCCCAGAGTTAGTCAGACAATATTCATATGAGGCTCTTCAGAGCTCACACACCCCAGCTGGAAAACCTCCTGTCAAATCCCCCAAAGATATTTTCCATGGTCATGTGGTCAATGTGGCTATATGCCAAAGGCACCAGGAGCATTGTTACCTTCCCACCAAAGTGGTACATATGAATCTACTCACATTTGCATGCTTTTGAATTCCTAGGTGAGGAGGAGCTGAAGCAGGCATGGGAGCTCACCCTATTGCATGATGCTCAGGTCTCAGCTATCCAGCTGACAAGCTCAGTGTCTTTAACCATTGAGCTATTGCATATTTATTCTATCCATTAAAATGTTGATATTATAAGGATGTGCAAAGGACGTGTTTGGAGAATGGCAGGGTAGATAAAGAGATATATGTGATTACAACTCCTGTGATTCCAAATGGATATGCAACCCAAATATGAATTTAAATTGTAATGTTATTTTGTAAATTTGATGAATGCTTGATCGTTTACAATATTTGTACAGAATATGTCATTTTTTTCAAAAACACTTATTAGATTTCTAAAGAGATTGTGTTCAATATGGGATCATAAGATATCAAGGAATAGTTGATTAAATGAATCCACACCTGGTTAAAAGCTGGGTGCCAGACAATCACCTCTTCATCAATGATTAATCCCTTCACATTGGGAATTTGAGGATCCATCTCTCCAATTCTAACTCTCTGAAAGGATCTATTTGGGAAAGTGATCAAGTTGGTGATGTCGAATTCACCAGTTGCTTCTCCTTTCTCATTCAGGAATATTCTCTCCCCAGCTGTATTGTTGAAAGAAATGCCTTGAAGAAATGAATGGAGCTACTTGAAAAAGAATGAAAGGGAGATAGAGTTGAAAGGATAGTAATTGCCAGTATTTTGAATTTTCACTTAGTCATTCTTCCCATTGCTCTAACATATACCAAATAAGTACACTTACAATATAGATAATCTATATTTCAGAGAATGACACAGGTCTGTTCTAGAAATAATGTAATGTTACTTACAGAGGAAAAATAGAACAGCAGGTAACAAATCAAAATCAGAATGAGGTATTGATATCATACAACTTGATTCAGATATAATTTATATTCACTATTTAAACAACCAAATAATCAAATTTGGACCATATCTAAACTCATCCCACATTGTTTGTTATTCATTAGTACAAAGGTATTTGATATCCTGAAACCTGACAAATTTCCTTCAACCATATTTCATCCTCTGAGACTCAATTGACAGAGAGACAGACACACATTCAGAGATACAGAGAATTGGAGAGAGAGGGGAGGAAGAGAGGGAGATAGAGAGAGGGAGATAGAGAGGGAGAAAGAACATAGAGTTCTTTCAAAGGGTGGAGGTCACAGCTGAAAAGGACTGAGATTTGGTCCATTCCCCTTGAATATTGATAGAGAGAGAATGCTGTACATCCCAACTCTAAAATGTTCATGAGCCAAAGGGAAGTGCATTAGAGAACTAGCTGAGGATAATTTTAGATAGCAATATCTATTATTGCCTCTGGAGATTCTCGGTCATCCAGGTCATTGGTTTTTCAAGAGGCAACAGGGCTTTCTGGTTTTTCTTTGAAGGTGTTACACTTCTCATCCAAGAAGCTTCTTCAACTCTGATTAGATGGCGGGGAAGGATTTATACTTCTTGCAGAAAGTGGTCATTTGCATTCTTTCAGCAAGTCATTAAGGTTATCTGGAGCTTTATCTGAGTCATGAGGGTCACCTGAGTGCTCCAAATGGGTGTGGTGCCTTCTTGGAACTGTTGAAAGGACTGTGTTGTAGATTGGAGATAGATGATGTTGTATCCCTCCCTGCCTGGTAGGTCCTACCCGAGGAACAGGCAGCACTTCTGAAAATGCTACCTTGGAAGTTCAGGATTTCAATCTTCTTCCTAGCAACCTGAATTTGGTTTCCAGGACTGATTGCTTTGCGTTCCCAACATCATTGGTACCAACGTGTACCACGACCTCCCCCTGTGTTGAGAGAGGGCTATTCAATTTTGACATAGATGGCCTCTATGGTTTCCTATGATGTGACTTCTCTCTTCACCTGCATTCCAACTACTGAAGCTCTCATGGTAGTGAAAAATGATTGCTACAAGACAGCACCATAGGTGATAGAACCAACCTCAGCCCAGATCACATGTATGTGCCATGCTGGACTTCTGATTGACAACTATTTTAAATGCAATCAAGGTGTCTGTAGACAAAAACCCAGATGCACCAGGAGTTCACCTGTGTCCCCCATTGTAGCCAATCTTTACATGGAAGAGGTAGAAGCAAATGTAGGAAAGTTTACCTGCCAAGGCTGCAGATTTGGAAATTCAACCTTTTTAATCTTTCTCGGTTGGGATTTTGAGCTCACTGCTTCATGCAAAGAATGTGCCACTGCATAAACAGCATTGTAGATGCTGTAGCTTTGGCCAGTCATCTGAAATTCAAACAGAGGACCAGGTAGATTCTCCAACTTCTCTTCTCCAGTACAAGTTTCAGTAATCGTAGATGAAGACAATTCTGTATTTGAAAATGAACAATTGAATAAATCCGCCCAAACCTCTTGAAGGAATCCATCTTTGGGAAGGTTTGAAGGTTGGATGACTTGAAGAAATTCTTTAAAGCCTCGAACTTCTCTGGAATGCACCGTAAAGGAAAGAGCCCCATGGAACATCTGGAGATCCCATCTCCTTTGGAATCCCATCAGGATAAAATCAATTGGACTCATCAAGATCCAAACCTTCCTCAATAATGCACTCTCTTTATTTTCAGGATCCCATAGAAACATGATTGTTCTGAGCCACACTATTGCGATGGATTCTCCATGGACAAGAAAAACATTCGCTTTTGGATCCATCAATTTATTAGAAATAACTGAGATTGAATTTAACAATTCTGGCATTTTGTCCAAGTTGAGATATTGTGGAATTTTTTGTGTGAAAGCTAAACAGACCCCGTTCTGTGAAAGCAATGGCTGCAGTTTCTGAAAAAAACGTTCTTCCTTATTTTCAAAAGCAAAGACTCCTATCCATGTCCATCCAAAATAGAGAAGAAGCTGTATAATTCCACCATATTGATGCTCCTCTTTTGGGACCATGTAATAAAGTGGAAATAACTCAGTAATCTGAAAGTCTTCTTGGGCAAAGGAACCATAAGTCAACTAAACAAACAGAAAAGAGAAGTTTGTTACTCATAAAAATCATGGTGAAAATATGAAGAAGACTGTGGGATAGAAACTCAATGAGGCTCTCCGTACATGGAACATTTGTCCAATTCTATGTAGATTATGACATTTGCTGAAAAGAGAAACAATTATAATTCCTTGATATAATAATTTCCCATCTGAAATATAACTAGATTACAACCACACTCAGTTTCCTAATACAGAGTTCTAGTATGTTCATTCCCTTAGAACATCTGGAAACTTGCTAAAGTATCTGAGTTTTTGAGCTCTTCTCAGCCTAAGGAAAGCTTTCTTAAGAACTAGACTTACTGGATTACCGTCTTCCCTTATTTGTAGCAGATAAAATAAAATAATTATACATGGAAGACTATGCCCATGAGTTTTTGGAGGAATAGAATTTATCATCTCTTCATTTACTGCAATTATTATAGAGATCTTCAAAAGTACCACGTGGCCCCAGTACGTCAACAATTTCCAGCAAAATCAGTTGAGTTTGACATTCAGTTATTATTTCCAGACCCAACCAAGATATAGCAAGGGAAGTTGTCACCTATTGTCAGGTAATTTGGTGGAATTGGGAGCTGAGTTGAGGGGAGCAGTGAAAATGCTGATAGCTTTGATTTCAAGAAGTGACTGAAAGGAGATCCTCCCTAAAACCATGAGACATGATAGCAGTGTTCCAATATTTGAGGAGCTCCTACAAAAACGAGGGAGTCAAACTATTTTCCAAAGCATCAAAAGGCAACATGAGAACCATGGATGGAAACTAACCAAGGAAAGAAGCAACCTAGAACTAGGGAGAAACTTCCTAATGGTGAAAACAATTAACCAATGGAACAACTTGCCTTCAGATGTCATCACTGGAGACTTTCCAAAAGAGACTGGGACGTGATTTGTCTGAAATGGTATAGGGCCTCCTGCTTGCAGACAAGATTGGACAAGAAGACCTCTAATGACCCTTCCAACTCTATTATTCTATGTCCTATGTGATAGCCAGCCTTTTCTATCCTCCTCTTCACACACCTCCATATGTCACCATAGATCGGTGGTCAATTCAAAACATCAGGTGACCCTCTCCAATAAGATTAATTTGTACTTTAATTTGTGATTTAAATTAATAAAGGATTTAGATTTTTTTTTACTCATTTTTTGAGCCAACATTTTGAGTTGTGGGTAGTATTGCAGAAAGGAGAAAAAAGAGAGAGCAAAATTGAAGTCCTGCAAAATGACATGGCAAAATATTAGTCCTACAGCACCAATCCTTCAACAATGGCTTAAAAACTCACTAAATTACTTTTATTGTACACCAAGCAAATTGTAGCAAGAAGAGTTGTGACCCATTGCTGGTTTTCAGTCAAAGCACATGTAATAAAAGATTTTGAATCAATTGGATTGCCTTGAGTATGGGAAAAAAAGATGAGAGGTGATAAAAGTGTATTTAATTGAATTCCTGGAGAAAGGAATGGCAAGCAACTAGTGTCTACTATTAATTACAAAATAATTTTCTCTCTCAGTCCACCCAAAACTACCTGTGGAACTTTGTAGATATTTATACTTTCTGCCATAAAGGATGATGTATCAGGACCTAAACCTCCAATGATGGCCATGAGATTCTTCTGGCTATCACATTTGTAGTTTAGGACAAATTCCTGGGATTTGAAAAGCAGGTCCAGAGTGGTGCGATAGGTCATCCTTGGGTTGTGGTAACTGTCATAGATGTGGAACCCGAGAGTGACGTTAGGTAAGATCTGGGAGTCCTCATTGATCTCCTTCACAGCAAAGGCCAAGGCGAGGACGTGCTGGTAGAATTTGGTTATTACACTGCAAATAGTTTAAACACCCCCCATTGAACAAAATAAGTTGATCACTCTATTATGGTAAAAGCATTCATATATGAGCAACAACCATTTCTGTCCCTGTTGTGATAAGATGAGAGTCTTTGTAAAACACTCAATAAGTTCTATAGTTTTCAACCACATACAGCATTTCCATGATTTGCAACAAATATGTATTGAACAAAGTTGTGATTTTTTTTGAAGATATGGCATGTATTTCTATTTTGTATTCTACAAAATAGAATACAGCCAGCAAGTATCACGCTTTTAATATATGTAAGTAATGCAGGGTTTGACTGCATAGACTGGATAATTATACTCTCTAAATGTTCTCCAAAATTTTTCTCCAAAAGACTTCTCGCACCTTCATTTCATGCATTTGGTGAATAAGACTTTAATACAACGAGAAGAAAATGATTTGTTTTTGAGATATGTTTGAAAGACAAGAAAGCAAGAGTATTTTTATATAAAAGCCATGCATTTATTCTCAAAGAACTATTAGTCATAGAAGCAATTTTGGGATATCTAGCTCAGTTTAGAAAATGAATGGAAAGAAAAATAGAACACAATGGAACAGAACAGAATTCTTTATTGGCCAAGTGTGACTGGACACAAAATTAATTTGTCTCTGGTTCCTAAAAGAAGAGTTATGAAAAGAAAAAAAAAATACATTCATCAAGACTCATAAGATACAACACTTAACGATAGCCATATGTTACTAATAAGCAATCAAATCATACTAGGAAACAACTAAAACAATATAAAACAATCCTTACAGTGGTAAATCATAACGTTTTAGAGGAGGAAGTTTTTTAAATTCAATTTCAAAAACATTGTGAATCACCTGAGACACCATCCCACCCACGATGAGGTCACCAGGCTGGTACCACTCATGGGGAACAGGAAAAATATTGCTCGCAGGGCAGCTCAGAGTAACTGCTTTTTGCACCAAGAGCATCAGAAGTAACAACATCTTCAGGCATTTGTCATAGGGAAAATATTTGTGTCTCCTGTCCATAAGGAAGTTTGTATTTTAGTGGTTCATTCAATGATTGAGCCAAGGTTTATATCTGACCATGCACCTAATCAGAAATCCCATCGTTTTCTATTTGAAGTTCCATGCATGTGCAAATTTGTACACTGACTATCACTAGGATTGAACAGATGTTCAGGAATAAAAGAAAGGAGGGAGCAAACTTGTAAGAATGAGTCTGATTTTTATCCCATTGTGCCAAACTCCCTGGGGTTCAAGAGTTACTTTATCACCAAATAGATACATTAAGTGTTGCTGAATTTAAATACCTTTATGCACAGACCTTGAGGTTTTGGGCTAGCTAAATGAAATACAATTCCTGTAGGATATAATTATTTTGTTTTTGGTGAGAGAATAAGTGGTTCAACTTTTTTTTTCAAATGAGCAAATGCTAATGAAAGTAATCTAAGGGACATTGGCAATTAAAAATGCCCTCAAGTATTGAAATTCATGTTAATATAATATAATACAATACAATAGCAGAGTTGGAAGAGACCTTGGAGGTCTTCTAATCCAACCCCATGCCTAGGCAGGAAACCCTATACCATTTCAGACAAATGGCTATCCAACATCTTTTTAAAGACTTCCAGTGTTGGGGCATTCAAAACTTCTGGAGGCAAACTGTTCCACTGATTAATTAAAAATGCCCTCAAGTATTGAAATTCAAGTATTGAAATTAATGGTCACCATGATGTAGAAAAGATGTAAAGACTCTAGAAGGAGTGCAGAGAAGAGCAACAAAGATGATTAGGGGACTGGAGACTAAAACATATGAAGAACAGTTGCAGGAACTGGGTATGTCTAGTTTAATAAAAAGAAGGATTAGGGGAGACATGATAGCAGTGTTCCAATATCTCAGGGGTTGCCACAAAGAAGAGGGAGTCAAACTATTCTCCAAAGCACCTGAGGGCAGAACAAGAAGCAATGGGTGGAAAGTAATCAAGGAGAGAAGCAACTTAGAACTGAGGAGAAATTTCCTGACAGTTAGGACAATTAATCAGTGGAACATCTTGTCTCCAGAAGTTGTGAATGCCCCAACACTGCAAGTCTTCAAGAAGATGTTGGATAGCCATTTGTCTGAAATGGTATAGGGTTTCCTGCCTAGGCAGGAAGTTGGATTAGATGACCTCCAAGGTCCCTTCCAACTCTGCTATTGTATTGTAATTGTCCTATCGGTTAGGTAATTTCTCCTCAGTTCTAAATTGCTTCTCTCCTTGATTACTTTCCACCCATTGCTTCTTGTAATGCCCTCAGGTGCATCTGAGAGCTAATCCTACCTTTGTTCACAATATCCTCTCTTGAATGGATTGCCAAATCTGCATTTCTAAGAGTTGGTCCCTTAGTTTCCACTTGGGGCAGAGAGCTGAGGCTCTGAGTTTCTGTCTTGACAGCATTCAAAAATCCAGGACACGTGAAATAATCATTAGTTAAAATCATTCTGCTCAAGACTGTTCTCTGAGGAAAAACATGGAGGCAGGGAGCTGCTTTAAACTGTTTAATACGAACTGAACCAAACTGTAACAAAGAACCACCCATCTGACAGCTCTTATATAGTCAGCTGTCAGACGATTAACCAATAGAGAACCTGTAATTCTCCCGCCCAAACTGTGAACTTTAGCCAATGGGAGTGCTTGATAGTAAGTCTGAGGACTTAGCACCCCTTCCCCCTGGATTGTGCAGACATAGTCTCACAAATGGGCGGGTCTACGGCGGATCCGACCCAAACGCTGTGGCATCTGCTCGGCCACCATAGGAGATGAATATTCTTCCCCCGCCACTTTGGTCGATGCTGATGCATTGGGTGGATCATGGGCTGCCTCCAATGCTGGAAAGTCAGGAGCAACAGGTACGTCATCTGCTGAGATCGCCTGCAGACATGACAGTTGTGGGCAGGGTGAACTTGGGCTTTCCGCCTGGCTGGTGACAGGGGGTATGTTGTCGAACGTGGCTGACTGTTGTTGTTGTTGTGGTTGCGCCTTGCACTCATCACCCACTGGCAACTCGCGGCGACGCAGCTAGTCCACATGGCGCCGCCATTGCCGACTGTTCTCTAACAGGACCCTGTAAGAGCAGGGCCCGGTTACATGGAGAATATGTCCAGAGACCCATTTAGGCTCCCCTCCGAAATTCCGTGCAAATACCCAGTCCCCAGGGGCAAAATTCCTAATGCGAGCCCCATTCCTTATAGGAGTATCCGATTCATTTGAGGGGTGCAAACGATCTAGGAAAGTCCTGAAACGCCATCCCATAATGAGTTCTGCTGGGCTTTTGCCTGTCTCGGGACTTGGGGTCGCATGCTGAGTGAGGAGATAGGTGGACACATTAGACAGCCAGTTCCCAGGGCCCATTTTTACCAATGCTTCCTTAGCTGCTCGTATGGCTTGTTCGGCCCGGCCATTACTAGCTGGGTGGTAAGGAGCTACTGAAACGTGGCGGATTCCTAATTTTGCTAAGAATGTTTGGAACGTGGCCGGTGCTAAGTGAGGGGCATTATAAGACACTATAATGTCTGGAAGACCATGGGTAGAAAATATGCGCTGCAACACTTGAACAGTGGCCTCAGAGGTGGTTGAGCTCATAGGAACTAGTTCTACCCACCTAAAAAATGCATCAACTAATATCAAAATGTTATGCCCCTGGACAGGTCCCGCAAAGTCCATATGTCCGATCGCTGCACCTCACTGCGGGGAGGCGGAACCGGACATTCCTATATGGTTCCGCCCCAGGCTCTTGATGGACCCGATAAGGTTCCAAAGGGAGCTTGGTCCAATTCCTGTGGACTTGCCCCGCGACTCGACTGAGGACCTAGTGGCCGCATGGCTAAGTGCGGCCACGGGGGCCTTGGACCGAGTCGCGCCCTTGCGGCCTCTCTTGCGGCGACGAACCACCTGGGCTCCTTGGTTTACCGAGGGGCTCAGTGAGATGAAGTGCCACTAGAGAGCAGATGGAGATCATCTCACTCCGAAGCCGACCGAACACTAGTGAGAGACCATATTAGGACTTACTTAGTGGCGATAAGAGTGGCCAAACGCGAGTATTGTGCCACTCTTATTGCATCTGCAGATAACCGCCCTGCCGCCCTGTTTGGGGTGACCCGCTCCCTCCTTCAACAGAGGCCGCGAGAAGCCCCTTTACAGGGTCGAGCAGAGGAATTTGGGATTAATCTGCAGGAGAAAATCACTCGGATTCGGAGCGAATTACCCTCCATCGACAGTGGCCCAGTAGAGCATGCCGAGGCTGTTCTTGTGACACCATCATGGGAGGAGTTTGATTTTGTTACCACCGAGGATATGGACAAGTTGTCAAAGAGACTTAGGGCCACCACATGTTTATTGGACCCGTGTCCCTCCTGGCTTGTACTGGCATCCTGGGAGACGACACGAGGCTGGCTCCAGGGCATTGTCAACGCATCTTTGAGTGAGGGGTCCTTGCCTGCCGTCTTGAAAGAGGCGGTAGTAAGGCCCCTCCTCAAGAAGCCGTCCCTGGATCCAGCATTATTAGAGAACTGCCGTCCGGTCTCCAACCTTCACTTTTTAGTGAAGGTTGTTGAGAGTGTGGTGGCTCAACAGTTTCCGCGACACTTGGAGGAAGTTGATTATCTAGACCCGCGCCAGTCCGGCTTCCGACCCGGGCACAGCACTGAGACGGCATTGGTCGCGTTGGTTGATGATCTCTGGAGGGCGCGGGATAGAGAATATTCTTCTATCCTAGTCCTATTAGACCTCTCAGCGGCTTTTGATACCATCGACCATGGTATCCTATTGCGCCGACTGGGGGGGGTTGGGGCTGGGAGGCACTGTTTTGCGGTGGTTCTCATCCTACCTCTCTGGTCGGTCGCAATGTGTGTTGGCAGGGGGGCAGAGGTCGACTTCGAGGCCCCTCATATGTGGGGTACCTCAAGGGTCGGTCCTCTCACCCCTATTGTTCAACACATATATGAAGCCGCTGGGTGAGATCATCCGTGGTTTTGGGGTGGGATATCATCTGTAAGCTGATGATACTCAGATGTACATATCCACCCCAGACCACCCCAACGATGCAGTCGAGGTTATGTCCCGGTGTTTGGAGGCCGTACGGATCTGGATGGGTAGTAACAAACTCAAGCTCAACCCGTCCAAGACTGAATGGCTGTGGCTTCCGGCACCCCGTTTCAGCCAGATTATTCCAACTCTGGCCATTGGGGGCGAAACACCGCCCCCCCGTGGAGAGGGCGTGCAATTTGGGTGTCCTCCTGGACTCCCGGCTGTCTATGGAGGACCATGTGGCAGCCGTGGCCAGGGGGGCGTTCCATCAGGTACACCTGATGCACCAATTGCACTGCTTACTGGACCGGGGTGCCTTACGCACAGTCACTCAAGCACTCGTCACGTCTCGACTCGACTACTGTAATGCTCTCTACATGGGGCTTCCCTTGAGGTGCACCCGAAAGCTACAGTTAGTCCAGAACGCAGCCGCACGGGTGATTACGGGAGAGCCTAGACACTCCCATATAACACCAATCCTGCGCGAGCTGCACTGGCTTCCTGTGGTCTTTCGGGTGCGCTTCAAGGTTTTAACGACCATCTTTAAAGCCCTCCATGGCTCGGGGCCTAGTTATATGTGAGACCGCCTCCTGCCCCATACATCCCTTAGACCGATACGCTCCCACAGAGAGGGCCTCCTCAGGGTGCCGTCGGCCGGACAATGCCGACTGGCGACACCCAGGGGGAGAGCCTTCTCTGTGGCGGGACCAGCCCTTTGGAATGACTTGCCCCCTGAACTCCGTACCATTCCTGACCTCCGCCTCTTCCGCAAGTGTCTGAAGACACACCTATTCCAACTAGCCGGCCTTGCGTAGCCTCCAATACCGACTCGTAGATAGTTTTAAAATGGGGATGTTAATTCGGTTTTAGCACAGGCCCTTAGTTGAATACGTTTTTTTTAAAGTTTTATATGTTTTGTATGTTTTTTAATGTTCCTGTGTGCCGCCCTGGGTCCGTTTGGAGAAGGGCGGGGTATAAATTCAATAAATAAATAAATAAATAAATAAATGAACTCGTGACCAAGGTCCCCGGGGCATCTCCCATGCCCGGGGTGGCACTGCTGGAGGTGAGGGGCATGACAATTGACACGGTGAGCAATAAGATACCCAATCTGTTATATCACTATCCAATTTGGGCCACCAGACATAGCAGGGGCACAAAGCCTTCATCCTAGCTATGCCCGGGTGGCCCAAATGTAAATGGATGAGAACAGGGTTACGCAACATTTGGGGCACAACCACTCTATCACCCCATAACAGGCAACCCCTCAATTCAGATAACTCTAACCACCGACGGTAGTATGGCAGCACATTCTCCGGAACCTTCTCCCTCGGCCACCCCCTTGTTACCCAACCCATTTGAAATTAAAGAATCCTTTGCAGAGTGGCTGGCAATGTCCCTCGCCGATAAAGGCAAATCCATGTCAGCAATCAGGAGGACCTCCGTCTCCTGAGCCTCCTCCACCTTCACTTCGGGCAAAGGACACCTACTGAGGGCATCGGCATGCCCCATTTGCTTACCGGGACCATATTCCAAACGATACAAATAGGTGGCCAGGAATACTGTCCAACGAGACATTCTGGAGGACAGAATGGCCGGAGAAGGCCGATCACCTGCCAATAACCCTAACAAAGGCTTGTGATCAGTTAGTAACACAAAATGTCTACCGTATAAATAATGGTGAAAGTGTTTTATCCCAGCTATAGCAGCCAGCGCCTCCTTGTCCACTTGGCTGTAATTCCTTTCAGCCTTGGACAAGGAGCACGAAAAATAGGCTATAGGAGCCTCTCAGCCATTGGGATAATGGTGGCTCAGGACAGCTCCCAGTCCGAACAGTGAAGCATCACAGGCCAGCAACAGCGGCAAGGATGTATCGTACTGCATTAAAACAACCAAAGATGTCAGAAGGGACTTGACAGCCACAAAGGCGTGTGTCTCAAGGTTGCCCCATTTCCAAACTGCCGAGCTGTCGAGCAGTCTGTGTAATGGCTCTGCCATGGAAGCCTTATGGGGTACAAACATGGAATAAAAATTCAAAAGCCCCAAAAAAGCCTTCAATTCAACTTTAGACTTTGGTGCTGGAGCGGATTTGACTGCTTCAACCTTGGACAGCATCGGATAAATACCTCAAGCGTCAATTTGGAATCCTAAAAATTCAACCTCACGAACTCCAATCTTACATTTGGCCTTCTTTAGATGGAGCCCCACCTCCCTAAAACGCACTAGAATTCCTCTCAATTTAGAGACGAATTCCTCCCATGAATCAGCCGCCACTAACACATCATCAAAATAAGGAAGGACCCCCGGTAAGCCATGGAGCAATCGCTCCATAATACTTTGAAAAATTCCAGGGGCCACAGATACCCCGAATTGGAGACTTTTGCAACGGAACGCACCCTGGTGCATGACTATGGTTTGGGTGTCTGCAGTAGCATCATCAACAGGCAGTTGTTGATACGCCTGTGCTAAATTGAGCTTAGCAAAGATCTGTCCTCAGCCCAAAGAGTGCAGCAGATGCTGCACCACTGGAACCGGGTACGGGTTAGCTTGTAACGCCCTGTTTAATGTCGAATCGTAATCCGCACAGATCCTAATGGACCCATCTGATTTCAATGGGATCACTATAGGGGTTTCCCATTTGGCATAATCCACCGCTTCTAAAACCCTCTGGGCTTTTACCTTATCAAGCTCCTTGTCCACTTTTTCTCTGAAAGGGCGAATGGGACTCTACGAGCCTTAAGGCACACTGGCGCCACCTGTGGGTCAAGATTAAAAGGAACAGGAGAACCTTTATATTTACCTAATGGGTTACTGAAAACATCAGCGAACTCCTGGAACAAGTCTTCCACAGTGGTCAAATGTTGGATCTCGTTGACCCCGAAATAGCCAGACCCAAAGAGGCAAACCAATCTAACCCTAATAGTGTAGCCAATGGGTCAGCAACAACCATCAATGGCAAGGTACCCTTGAACGTGCCATACTCAATGCCAAATTCCCCAGAGCCTAGTATGTTAATAGCATTCCCTTGATAATCTCTAAGCCTGCATTTACTGGGGCCCAGGCACTCCAGGGAGATAGAGGGAACCAATTTTTTCAGGGTACCCCATGCAATGATGGATTTAGTGGAGCCGGTATCAATCTCCATCTTGCAGGGGCATCCCTCTAACAGAATTGTTAAGAACAATTTTTTACCACCCGACCTCCCAGTGAAAGCAGTGTTAACCACCCAGTCAGCACCCCCAGAACAATCCCCAATGTCATGACAGTTTGCCCCAGATCTGTCCTTCCGATGGTCAGTTTGCCGGGGCGGAGGTCGGCTAGCCAAAAGCTCAGGCGAAGGCAGAGGAGCCCTGCAAACGTAGGCCAGGTGACCCCTCTTCCCACAACGACGGCACTGCATGTTCTTGAACATGCATGAAGATCGCCTATAATTCCCGCCACAGCTGAAACTGCCCGTCTGAGAGGTGGTAGAAGGTCTTCCTTGCCACACTGCAGACATCATCTTGAGGTGACACACCTCAGACTCCTCAGTCGGCTGGCCATCGTAATCACAAAATGCCTGGTCAGTCAGGGCAGACACAGGCAACAAAGGCTTGCCAGCATGATATCTTTGAATTTCAGCCGCAGAATGATCTGATTGTTCAGCCGCACTTGCCTCATCAACAGCAATCTGCAACGTTAATTCAGAACGAGCAAGCAGCCTGCGCTGCAATTTTGCATCATTGGTGCCCCAAATCAATTGCTCTAAAAGTGCCTCATCAAGATTAGCAAATTCACAATGTATAGCAGCACTCCTCAATTATGCCAAATACTGGCTCAAAGACTCGCCCTCCTTCTGACAGCATAACCGAAATGCGTAGCGTCTGGCAAAATGGGATGGTGAGGGGGCATAATGTCCTTTTAAGTCTAGTCATCAACACATCCCAAGGCAGGGAATGTGCAAGAGCTGGAGCTGCTAATGCTCTAGCAGTAGAAAACATAGCTGGCCCACAGGCACTCAGAAAAAAACCAGTCTTGCGCTCCTCGGAAATGTCACCAAGATCACTTGCGATCATAAAACAGTCAAAATGCTCGATAAAAGCATCCCACGACTCGCTCTCTGGGACAAATGGGGCAAACGCAGGAACATTTGACATCTTCGTCACCATGCTCAAGACTTTTCTCTGAGGTAAAAACATGGAGGCAGGGAGCTGCTTTAAACTGTTTAATACGAACTGAACCAAACTGTAACAAAGAACCACCCATCTGACAGCTCTCATATAAAGTCAGCTGTCAGACGATTAACCAATAGAGAACCTGTAATTCTCCCGCCCAAACTGAGTGCGACCTTTAGCCAATGGGAGTGCTTGATAGTAAGTCTGAGGACTTAGCACATTCGCTAACTATTATTTGAAAGAATCAAAAGCTGTAAAACTAAAACAGGAAAAGATGCAGTCAAATCACTCTTTATGATGCTTATGGGCCTGCATACGTTTCTAGTAAAGGATGAGATAGAAGGAAGAATACATTTCATTTCCCTTCACTAATTCTTTTGTATTATTAAAAGAATAGGTTACAGTGGACATAAGTGGAGGACTAGAGAGTGAGCATGATTAAATAACAACAACATAGTATTTAGTATTTATTAGATTTGTATACCGCTCTTCTCCCTTTCGGGACTCAGGACGGTGTACAGGCAGCGATAAAAATCAATAATACAAAACATAACATATATTAAAATATATTACATAATTAGCCTGTCCTTAAAACCCCTGCTAAAAACCCCTACTAAAACAGTTTAAAACTATGATAGCCTGGCCGCACGAAATAAATAGGTCTTCAAGGCCCGACAGAAAAGGCGCAGGTCCGTGGACGTCCGTAGGTCAGGGGGTAGGTCATTCCAGAGGGCAGGGGCTGCCACAGAGAAGGCTCTCCCCCTGGGGGTCGCCAGCCAACATTGCCTGGCCGATGGGACCCTGAGGAGGCCCTCCCTGTGGGAGCGCACTGGTCGGTGGTTGGTGTTTGGTAGCAGGAGGCGGTCTTGCAAATAGCCAGGTCCCTTGCCATGAAGCGTTTTGAAGATGGTCACTAATATCTTGAAGCGCACCTGGAAAGCCACAGGCAGCCAGTGCAGCTCACGCAGGAGAGATGTCACATGGGAGCGCCTAGATGCTCCCAAAATCCCCCACGCGGCTGCATTCTGAACCAACTGGAGCCTCCGGGTGCACCTCAAGGGAAGCCCCATGTAGAGCGCATTGCAATAGTCCAGGCGGGAGATGACGAGGGCTTGAGTGACCGTGCTTAAAGCATCACAATCCAGAAATGGGAGCAACTGGCGTATCAGGCGAACTTGATAAAAAGCCCCCCTGGCCACGTCTGTCATATGATCTTCCAGAGACAGCCAAGAGTCCAGGAGGAGTCCAGGTAGCGAGCCCTCTCTGTAGGGGCCAATGACTCGCCCCCAATAGCCAGCGATGGCACCAACTGGCTCTACCGTGATGCCGGAAGCTACAGCCACTCGGTCTTGGATGAGTCGGAGCCTGTTTCTCCCCATCCAGACTCGCACGGCCTCCAGACACTGGGACATCACTTCCACGGCATCTTTGGGGTGATACGGGGTAAAGATGTACAACTGAGTGTCGTCAGCGTACTGATGGAACTCTACCACGTTTTGAAGATGGTCACTAATATCTTGAAGCGCACCTGGAAAGGCACAGGCAGCCAGTGCAGCTCACACAGGAGAGGTGTCACATGGGAGCGCCTAGATGCTCCCAAAATCCAGGTGCTGAGAGAGCTGCCACGCCACCACACTTTCAACAACCTTCGCAAGAAATCGAAGGCTGGAGACAGGACGGTAGTTGGCCAACACAGCCGGGTCCAGGGAAGGCTTATTGAGGAGGGGTTTGACCACCGCCTCTTTCAAGGCGGCCGGCAGAAACCCCTCCCTCAAAGAAGCGTTGACAATTCCCTGGAGCCAGCCTCGTGTAACCTCCCGGGAGGCCAGTACCAACCAGGAGGGACACGGGTCCAATAAACATGTGGTGGCGTTCAGTCGCCCCAGCATCCTGTCCATGTCCTCAGGAGTCACAGGATCGAACTCTTCCCAGATAGCATTCTCAAGACCTGCCTCGGTCAGCCCGGCTGAACTACTCCAATCGGAGGCCAACCCATCCTGAATCTGATCCATTTTAATATTGCAGATAACACCAAATTCCTCCGCATGACCCTGCAAGGGGGTATCCCGCGCCCTCAGGTGAAGAAGGGAGCGGATCACCCTAAACAGGGAGGTAGGCCGGTTATCTGCAGATGCGATAAGAGCAGAGAAATAGTTACATTTCACTGCTCTTATCGCCACTAGGTAGGTCTTTAAATACGACCTTACCAGTGTCCAGTCAGACTCGGAGCGGGTCACTCTATAACAGTGATGGTGAAACTTTTTTTTATGGTGTGCCAAAATGGTGCACGTGTGCTACTGTGCGTGTGTGCCCACACCAATTCCATCCTCCCTGCCCACTGGCACATGATGGCATGAGACTCCTTTGCACATGCAGACATGTCACCTCCCTAGGATCCGGAGGCTTTTCTAAAGCTTGGGGAAGGCAAAAAAGGCCTCCCCCCAATCCCCTGGAAGCCGGAAATGGATCATTTCCAAACTTCCAGTTGACCCATTGGGGCTGTTTTTTCACCCTGCCCATGCTTCAGGAAAGACTCCGGAGGCTGGGGAGGGTGAAAAAATAGCTCCACAGCTGAACCGGAAGTTTGGAAATGAACTTCCAGTTGGGCAATTTGGGCTGTTTTTCACCCTCTCCAGCCTCTGGAGTCTTTCCTGAAGCATGGGGAAGGTGAAAATGGCCTCCCTCAGCCCTCCGGAAAAGTGAAAAGTGAGATGGCTGGCGCGCGCATGTGTGCTGGAATTGATGGCTGGCATGCCAGAAAATATGACTCCTTGTGCCACCTGTGGCACCCCTGCCATACTTTCACCATCACGGCTCTATAACATTCGCATTTCACTGACCCCACACCTATCTAAAAAGGAATATCCCTCTGATACTGTGTTAAATACATCTTTATAATATGTAATTCCCTTTTTACTACATTTATGAAGTCATTTATAAATAAAAAATATAAAAATCATGAAAATGGCAAAGTCCCCTGAGCAGGTACACTTGGTGGGATCCAGAAGAAGGGCCTTCTCCATGGTGGCTCCCTCCCTCTGGAACATAATCCCTTCAGAAAAACGACTGTCCCCCACTTTGACAATCTTACATAAGGCCCTGGTGGCCTAGTTTTGCCACAAGGCCTAGGAAACTCTGAGTGGGATGGAGCCCAACAAATGGCTTATTTGACTGTATTTTTTCACTGGGGGTGGATATGATATTTAATTTTTATTTTTGTCTATATTGTGTTTTATTGCTTATAAGGTGCCTAGAGTCACTATGAGCAAGTAGAGTTATATAAATTTTCTACATTAATAAATTTTAAAAACCTGCAAACATTGAACATGATTTGATTCAATATCTCTAATCTTCTAACAAGAAAACTGGATTTCCAATGTCCTTCTGTCTTGTGGTATTGAAAGACCGAAGGTGTATAATTAAATAATATTGGAGAATGATTGTAAATGCAGCAGGATGAGCTTTTTGTTTTTGCAATTGGCAACTACAATAAATCTTAGTGAGCAGGATAATTTCTCCATTAATCCTCTCTTGTCAGAATTAATAATTTCTATATGTATCCTACAGATAGCAAACAATCCTCCTCTTTTTTTGTGTAGCGATTTCTCAAAGCCAGAAATATCACATGATGTACTAATTTCTCTTTCTGAGTTGCTCCCTGTGGTTGAGGTTAGGCCGCAAAACAATGATGTAGCATTTTGGCAGGAATATGCAGCCCAGTAAGGCAGCACTGGAGGCCAAAATGGAGAAGACCTCCACAGCTACCATGGCTTTTCCTTTTGTGCTCCGATAGGCTGGAAAGAAGGAGATCCACACACTACAAAAGGCCAACATGCTGAAGGTGATGAACCTGGCTTCGTTAAAGCTGTCAGGTAATTTACGGGCAAGGAAAGCCATAATAAAGCTGGCAATGGCCAAGATACCCATGTAGCCCAAGACACAGTAGAGGAAAAAAGGTGACCCCTCATTGCATTGTAAAATCATTTCTTGGAGTTCTGAGTGCATGTCCAACTCAGGGAATGGGGGAGATGTTGACAACCAAAGAACACAAATACATACTTGGAAGAGAGAACAGGAAAGGACAATAGAAAAGGCCAATCTTTTCCCCACCCATTTTCTCATCTGAGATCCAGGTTTAGTGGCCATGAAAGCCACAACCACAGTGATGGTTTTGGCCAGGACACTAGAAATGGCCACTGAAAAAGTGATGCCAAACATTGATTGTCGAAGAAGGCAGATCACTTTGCTAGGCCGGCTGAGGAAGAGCAAAGAGGAGAGAAAACAGAGCAGAAGAGACACAAGGAGGGTGTAGGTGAGGGACCTGTTGTTGGCTTTGACAATGGGAGTCTCCTTGTGCTTAATAAATGTTCCAAGTACCCAAGAGGTCAAGAAGGAGAAAAAAAGAGCTTCTGAGGTTAAACCAATTCCTAAGGTTTCTTTAAAACTTAGAAAGACCAGCAGTTTCTGGATACATACATTCTTCCCTTTATTTGGATAATGATCTTCTGGACATTCAAAACAGTCATTCATATCTGAAAAAAATTTCAAGGAAAGTTTTTATACATTCCATATTTTTGAAAAAACAATAAATTTATTAAAATTTAGACCATTTTGACTTTTCCTATTTTTCCAAAACACAGAGAAGTAATCTGTGGGAATGGAAATAAGAGTTTATGCTTAGGGTCCTATGGGCAAACTTTATATTCAGAACAACAGGTTGTGATTTACAAGTATAGAAATGATTCCTCAATTGTGCAGAGATGGACAGGTTAACTACGGAATGAAAAGATACAGAAGAAACAGATTATTATATGATTTGGAACATATGGTATAATTGGCTAGAAAATAGATGTAAAGACCATACATAAAGTTTACTTAAGAGGTGTATTAAAATGGAAAGGTAAATATTTGTAAATATTGATACAGGTTAAAACTAAAAGGTATTATGTACATATATGAATAATTATACAATATATAGAATAGTGATGTATATAATTGGAAAGAAAGAACATTGAAATAGCCACAATGTAAATATGAGTTATATCAATACTGTGATGCTGTAAAGAGTGGAAATGCAGTATAAATGTCGCAACATGTCTAATAAAAATTATTTTTCTTAAAAAAAGAAATGAAGTGAATATTTGAAGAACTCACAAAACTCACAAAACTATTTGCTACACTAAAGTAGTTTATTACAGTTTGCTTAGGATTATCTAATGACAAGTGGAATGTCTAACCTACCTATTTGATTTGAAATCTTCCTTTCTGGGCAAGGAACACAGTTGTAGCAACAGAATTGTTTTCCTTCCAACCCTTTCTTCCAGTATCCAGGGGAGCAATGGTCATTACACTGAGAAAATGGAATAACCTGGTGATAAACATAAATTCCTAAAGGGTTAGTCCAGGTTTATGTATAAGTAAAGGTTTCCGTGCTGTGAACGGAATTGTTTTAAGCCACCTCAGCATGGGTTAAGAGGTCGGCCCAATCGTCCTGTTGGTAATTAATGAAACATCGCAAATATTGTTCCAAAACGGAATTAGCCCTCTCACAAGCTCCGTTCGTCTGCGGGTGGTGGGAGGAACTCAATCCCTGGGAGGAGCCAATCATCTTCAAGAGTTCCTTCCAAAACCGAGAAGTGAACTGAACTCCTCTATCAGAAATAATATGTCGAGCAACTCCGTGTAGGCGATAAATGTGATTCAGGAAAAGTGCCCTGGCTGTCTCTAGCCGCTGTGTACGATCATCTTTCTCTGCCAGGTTCCCTCCCGTTCGGGGTTTCTGTTTCTCTCTTCTTGGTAATAACCCGCCCAGAGGGTCGGGGGAGCGTTTTCCCCCTCTCTCCCTGCTGCGTTTCAATTTATCAGCCCTCGAAATTAGCTTCTGGGCTTCTTGCCTTAGAAGAATTTCCTCATCTGGCACCTCCCAGGAGGGGGGGGAGAGGGCCCTTCTGCGTCTAGTAGTTACTCCCCAAGTGGGTTCTTCAAACATTCCTTTCCTGCCTACTCCCTCTGACCATCGGTGACGAACTGATTAATCTTCAGATTCACCTCCCAGGCTAAGATCCTTTAAAAGTTCAACGACTGACCTGTCTTCGGCTTGCTGGACATCTGGACTGGAAACGGGGGCTGGATCGGGGGGGGGTTGTATTTAGAGCCGTGGCTCCCAGAAAATCTTCTTTCCCTGCGTCTGACATTTTTGAAGGTTTTATTTTCTCACTCGCTGCTAAAGCGGTTAGCTCAGAGACAATGTAATTGGATTCCTTGCTTTTTTGTCATGACTGTTCCCATCATAAATCAAGGAAGAACACACTTGACTTCATTTAGAAGGTTCAAGGCTACTTTTACTGATAATGATAAGGCTTCAGCCAAAGTCAAGCAAGGAATGAAACATTTAGGCGCGCAATATATGTAACAAAGCATAACCCAACCCTTAAGCCCCTTTGACCCCAGCATATTGTCGAATGCAAAGTCAGCCACGACATCAGGTGCAGTTCCATCTCAGGGTCATCATCAGAATGGAATGCAGTCCGTTAGCTGATGTGATAAGGACTGCGGCCGTCTCTCTCCCCCTCCTGCTCCTTTAGTAGCTAAGCAACCCCAGCCCTCCCCCCATTTTACTATGTCAGGCGCTGCAGGCAAAAGCAGAGACTGACACATGGAGAGTTGGGAGGGGGGAGGAGGCAGGGGGCGTGGCGCAGGGAGCTCCGTTGCAGGCATGGAGAGTTGGGAGAGTGGAAGAGACAGGGGGCGTGGCGCAGGGAGCTCTGTTGCAGGTATGGAGAGTTGGGAGGAGGGAGGAGGCAGGGGGCGTGGCGCAGGGAGCTCTGTTGCAGGCATGGAGAGTTGGGAGAGTAGAGGAGGCAGGGGGCGTGGTGCAGGGAGCTCCATTGCAAGCATGGAGAGTTGGGAGGGGGAGGAGGCATTTTGTCATGACTGTTCCCATCATAAATCAAGGAAGAACACACTTGACTTCATTTAGAAGGTTCAAGGCTACTTTTACTGATAATGTTCAAGGCTACTTTTACTGATAATGATAAGGCTTCAGCCAAAGTCAAGCAAGGAATGAAACATTTAGGCGCGCAACATACGTAACAAAGCATAACCCAACCCTTAAGCCCCTTTGACCCCAGCATATTGTCCAATGCAAAGTCAGCCACGACATCAGGTGCAGGCATGGAGAGTTGGGAGGGGGAGGAGGCAGGGGGTGTGGCGCAGGGAGCTCTGTTGCAGGTATGGAGAGTTGGGAGGGGGAGGAGGCAGGGGGTGTGGCGCAGGGAGCTCCATTGCAGGCATGGAGAGTTGGGAGGGGGAGGAGGCAGGGGGTGTGGCACAGAGAGCTCTGTTGCAGGTATGGAGAGTTGGGAGGGGGGAGGAGGCAGGGGTGTGGCGCAGGGAGCTCCATTGCAGGCATGGAGAGTTGGGAGGGGGAGGAGACAGGGGGTGTGGCGCAGGGAGCTCCGTTGCAGGTATGGAGAGTTGGGAGGGGGGGAGGCAGGGGGTGTGGCGCAGGGAGCTCCATAGCAGGCATGGAGAGTTGGGAGGGGGAGGAGGCAGGGGGTGTGGCGCAGGGAGCTCTGTTGCAGGTATGGAGAGTTGGGAGGGGAAGGAGGCAGGGGGTGTGGCACAGGGAGCTCTGTTGCAGGTATGGAGAGTTTGGAGAGTGGATGAGGCAGGGGGCGTGGCGCAGGGAGCTCCATTGCAGGCATGGAGAGTTGGGAGGGGGCGGAGGCAGGGGTTGTGGCGCAGGGAAGTCTGTTGCAGGTATGGAGAGTTGAGAGGGGGTAGGAGGCAGGGGCGTGGAGCAGGGAGCTCCGTTGCAGGCATGGAGAGTTGGGAGAGTGGAGGAGGCAGGGGGCGTGGCACAGGGAGCTCCATTGCAGGCATGCAGAGTTGGGAGTGGGAGGAGGCAGGGGGTGTGGCACAGGGAGCTCTGTTGCAGGTATGGAGAGTTGGGAGGGAGGAGGAGGCAGGGGGCATGGTGCAGAGAGCTCCGTTGCAAGCATGGAGAGTTGGGAGGGGAGAGGAGGCAGGGGGCATGGCGCAGGGAGCTCCATTGCAGGCATGGAGAGTTGGGAGGGGGAGGAGGCAGGTGGTGTGGCACAGGGCGCTCTGTTGCAGGTATGGAGAGTTGGGAGGGGGAGGAGGCAGGGGGTGTGGCGCAGGGAGCTCCATTGCAGGCATGGAGAGTAGGGAGGGGGAGGAGGCAGGGGGTGTGGCGCAGGGAGCTCTGTTGCAGGTATGGAGAGTTGGGAGGGGGGAGGAGGCAGGGGTGTGGCGCAGGGCGCTCCGTTGCAGGCATGGAAAGTTGGAAGGGGGAGGAGGCAGGGGGTGTGGCACAGGGAGCTCTGTTGCAGGTATGGAGAGTTGGGAGGGGGAGGAGGCAGGGGTTGTGGCGCAGGGAGCTCCATTGCAGGCATGGAGAGTTGGGAGGGGGAGGAGGCAAGGGGTGTGGTGCAGAGAGCTCTGTTGCAGGTATGGAGAGTTGGGAGGGAGGAGGAGGCAGGGGGCGTGGCGCAGGGAGCTCCGTTGCAGGCATGGAGAGTTGGGAGGAGGAGGAGACAGGGGGCATGGCGCATGAGCTCTGTTGCAGGCATGGAGAGTTGGGACGGGGGAGGAGGCAGGGGGCGTGTCGCAGTGAGCTCTGTTGCAGGCATGGAGAGTTGGGAGGGGGGAGGAGGCAGGGGTGGTGGTGCAGGGAGCTCTGTTGCAGGCATGGAGAGTTGGGAGGGGGAGGAGGCTGGGGGCATGGCGCAGGGAGCTCTATTGCAGGCATGGAGAGTTGGGAGGGGGAGGAGGCAGGGGGTGTGGCGCAGGGAGCTCTGTTGCAGCTATGGAGAGTTGGGAGGGGGGAGGACGCAGGGGGCATGGCGCAGGGAGCTCTGTTGCAGGCATGGAGAGTTGGGAGGGGGGGAGGCAGGGGTGGTGGTGTAGGGAGCTCCGTTGCAGGTATGGAGAGTTGGGAGGGGGGGAGGCAGGGGGTGTGGCGCAGGGAGCTCCATAGCAGGCATGGAGAGTTGGGAGGGGGGAGGAGGCAGGGGTGGTGGTGCAGGGAGCTCTGTTGCAGGCATGGAGAGTTGGGAGGGGGAGGAGGCTGGGGGCATGGCGCAGGGAGCTCTATTGCAGGCATGGAGAGTTGGGAGGGGGAGGAGGCAGGGGGTGTGGCGCAGGGAGCTCTGTTGCAGCTATGGAGAGTTGGGAGGGGGGAGGACGCAGGGGGCATGGCGCAGGGAGCTCTGTTGCAGGCATGGAGAGTTGGGAAGGGGGGAGGCAGGGGTGGTGGTGCAGGGAGCTCTGTTGCAGGTATAGAGAGTTGGGAGGGGGGAGGAGGCAGGGGGCGTGGCGCAGGGAGCTCTGTTGCAGGTATGGAGAGTTGGGAGGGGGGATTAGGCAAGGTGGCTCAGGCAGCTCCGTTGCAGGCATGGAGAGTTGGGAGAGTGGAGGAGGCAGGGGGCGTGGCACAGGGAGCTTTGTTGCAGGTATGGAGAGTTGGGAGGGGGAGGAGGCAGGGGGCATGGCGCAGGGAGCTCTATTGCAGGCATGGAGAGTTGGGAGGGGGAGGAGGCAGGGGGCGTGGCGCAGGGAGCTCTGTTGCAGCTATGGAGAGTTGGGAGGGGGGAGGAGGAAGGGGGCATGGCGCAGGGAGCTCTGTTGCAGGTATGGAGAGTTGAGAGGGGGTAGGAGGCAGGGGCGTGGAGCAGGGAGCTCCGTTGCAGGCATGGAGAGTTGGGAGAGTGGAGGAGGCAGGGGGTGTGGCACAGGGAGCTCCATTGCAGGCATGCAGAGTTGGGAGTGGGAGGAGGCAGGGGTGTGGCAAAGGGAGCTCTGTTGCAGGTATGGAGAGTTGGGAGGGAGGAGGAGGCAGGGGGCATGGTGCAGAGAGCTCCGTTGCAAGCATGGAGAGTTGGGAGGGGAGAGGAGGCAGGGGGCATGGCGCAGGGAGCTCCATTGCAGGCATGGAGAGTTGGGAGGGGGAGGAGGCAGGGGGTGTGGCACAGGGAGCTCTGTTGCAGGTATGGAGAGTTGGGAGGGGGAGGAGGCAGGGGGTGTGGCGCAGGGAGCTCCATTGCAGGCATGGAGAGTAGGGAGGGAGAGGAGTCAGGGGGTGTGGCTCAGGGAGCTCTGTTGCAGGTATGGAGAGTTGGGAGGGGGGAGGAGGCAGGGGTTTGGCGCAGGGAGCTCCGTTGCAGGCATGGAAAGTTGGAAGGGGGAGGAGGCAGGGGGTGTGGCACAGGGAGCTCTGTTGCAGGTATGGAGAGTTGGGAGGGGGAGGAGGCAGGGGGTGTGGCGCAGGGAGCTCCATTGCAGGCATGGAGAGTTGGGAGGTGGAGGAGGCAAGGGGTGTGGTGCAGAGAGCTCTGTTGCAGGTATGGAGAGTTGGGAGGGAGGAGGAGGCAGGGGGCGTGGTGCAGGGAGCTCCGTTGCAGGCATGGAGAGTTGGGAGCAGGAGGAGACAGGGGGCATGGCGCATGAGCTCTGTTGCAGGCATGGAGAGTTGGGAGGGGGGAGGAGGCAGGGGGCGTGTCGCAGGGAGCTCTGTTGCAGGCATGGAGAGTTGGGAGGGGGGAGGAGGCAGGGGTGGTGGTGCAGGGAGCTCTGTTGCAGGCATGGAGAGTTGGGAGGGGGAGGAGGCAGGGGGCATGGCGCAGGGAGCTCTATTGCAGGCATGGAGAGTTTGGAGGGGGAGGAGGCAGGGGGTGTGGCGCAGGGAGCTCTGTTGCAGCTATGGAGAGTTGGGAGGGGGGAGGAGGCAGGGGGCATGGCGCAGGGAGCTCTGTTGCAGGCATGGAGAGTTGGGAGGGGGGGAGGCAGGGGTGGTGGTGTAGGGAGCTCCGTTGCAGGTATGGAGAGTTGGGAGGGGGGAGGCAGGGGGTGTGGCGCAGGGAGCTCCATAGCAGGCATGGAGAGTTGGGAGGGGGGGAGGCAGGGGGTGTGGTGCAGGGAGCTCTGTTGCAGGTATGGAGAGTTGGGAGGGGGGAGGAGGCAGGGGGCGTGGCGCAGGGAGATCTGTTGCAGGTATGGAGAGTGGGGAGGGTGGAGGAGGCAGGGGGCGTGGCGCAGGGAGCTCTGTTGCAGGTATGGAGAGTTGGGAGGGGGGAGTAGGCAAGGTGGCTCAGGCAGCTCCGTTGCAGGCATGGAGAGTTGGGAGAGTGGAGGAGGCAGGGGGCGTGGCGCAGGGAGCTCTATTGCAGGCATGGAGAGTTGGGAGGGGGAGGAGGCAGGGGGTGTGGCGCAGGGAGCTCTGTTGCAGCTATGGAGAATTGGGAGGGGGGATGAGGCAGGGGGCATGGCGCAGGGAGCTCTGTTGCAGGCATGGAGAGTTGGGAGGGGGGGAGGCAGGGGTGGTGGTGTAGGGAGCTCCATTGCAGGCATGGAGAGTTGGGAGGGGGGGAGGCAGTGGGTGTGGTGCAGGGAGCTCTGTTGCAGGTATGGAGAGTTGGGAGGGGGGAGGAGGCAGGGGGCGTGGCGCAGGGAGCTCTGTTGCAGGTATGGAGAGTGGGGAGGGGGGAGGAGGCAGGGGGAGTGGCGCAGGGAGCTCTGTTGCAGGTATGGAGAGTTGGGAGGGGGGAGGAGGCAGGGGGAGTGGCGCAGGGACCTCTATTGCAGGCATGGAGATTTGGGAGGGGGGAGGTAGGGGTGGTGGTGTAGGGAGCTCCATTGCAGGCAATGAGAGTTGGGAGGGGGAGGAGGCAGGGGGTGTGGTGCAGGGAGCTCTGTTGCAGGTATGGAGAGTTGGGAGGGAGGAGGAGGCAGGGGGCATGGTGCAGAGAGCTCTGTTGCAAGCATGGAGAGTTGGGAGGGGGAGGAGGCAGGGGGTGTGGCGCAGGGAGCTCTGTTGCAGGTATGGAGAGTTGGGAGGGGGGAAGAGGCAGGGGGCGTGGCACAGGGAGCTCCGTTGCAGGCATGGAGAGTTGGGAGGGGGAGGAGGCAGGGGGTGTGGCGCAGGGAGCTCTGTTGCAGGTATGGAGAGTTGGGAGGGGGGAGGAGGCAGGGGTGGTTGTGTAGGGAGGTCCGTTGAAGGCATGGAGAGTTGGGAGAGGGGAGGAGGCAGGGGGCGTTGCAAGTGAGTGAGGAAAACACAAAAGAGCTGCTGTTGTACATTGGTGTGGCTTGTACCTGGCACCAGTGTGCCATGTCCACACAATTTGTACGTATCATTGGTGCTGCTCTTGTAAGGAACATTGTGTGAAAATTTGGTGGCGATTACCATCAACTCCCAAAACAATTATTGGATCCTGTGCTCTCCATACACCATATTTGTAACTTACCCATCACTTTTTTTCTCCTCTCTCCTCCCCCTCCCTCCCTCCTTTCTTCCCTCTGTCATCCTTCCCTTCTCTTCTTGCCCTTCCTCTCTCCTTTTCCTCTCTCCCCTTTCCACTCATTTCTCTTCTCCTCTTCCACCCACTGCCCTCTCTCCTATCCCTCTCTTCTTCCCTCACCTCTCTTCTCTACTTCCAACTCATTTACTTGGTGTATTAGAGCTTCTGAGCATGCTCCATTTTATGTTGATGGTATTTATAGTTCCTTTTCAATATACATATTTAATTTTAACATGTATTCTCCTTCATTTTTATAAAAAAAAAACTAGAACAAAAAGTATACATCTATAGTCATTGTGCTTTTTAACCCATCCCTCCTGCCTAATTTTGGCCAAGATGTAGACCTGGTTACAATTCCCAGCTATTCTCATCATTACTTTTATATAACTATACATCCTTAAATGCCCCCAATTTGTGATAAATGGCAATCCTCGTTGTTCAATGTTCATTATAATTCCCTTAATCTATTATATAGAATAACAAGCAGTAAACATCTCACTTTATTCATCATCTTAAATGTTCCATACATGTCTATGTTTCATATGTTTTTAACCCAAGCTTAGTTGTCCTTCTATTGTCATATTCAATCAATTCACAACTCAGTTTAATTATCATGTATAAAAGTGAATCACAAACCTCTACAACCTCCCCATATCCGTTTCATATTTATCCATATTCCATATATTTTAAGCTTTGTTTTGGTATCTTTCCATTATTATAGTCAACCAATTAGCAACTCCATTTTATTGTCATATTTAGGAATACAATATTCCCTTTTGTTGGGACATTTCCCTTTTTATAATTTTCCCTATACCACTGCCAAGAACAATGGAGTTTTTGGTCTGCTTTTTATTTCCCTCAATTTCTACCCCTTCATTGTCTTGCCCCTCTCCTCCTTTAGTTATCTGCTTTTCTGGAATAAGAATTCTATTTTGGCTTGATTTTAATGATTTGTGCACATTTTATTTTATAGTTTGTAATTTGGTAGGGTTATTAATATTGGGTTTTTAGCACGGGTAAATGAATTTAATTACATTTTAATTGATATTTATTGTATTTTGTGTTTTTAAGATGCCTGTGCGCCGCCCTGGGTCCTAACAAGGAGAAGGGCGGGGTATAAATTTAATAAAATAAATAAATAAATAAATAGTTTCACGTATTTCTTCAAATTCCCAGTTTTCCATGATCCAGTTCCAAAGTTACAGTTAGTTATAAAGTTCTCATTTCAGATTTATGATCCACCTTAAATTTATCTACTTCAGCTGCTGTGGGGAAGAGCAATGGGAGCCATCTTGTCCCAACACTTTAAGAAGTCTTTAAGAAGTCTTTAAGAAGATGTTGGATAGCCATTTGTCTGAAATGTTATAGGGTTTCCTGCCTAGACAGGGGGTTGGAGTAGAAGACCTCCAATGTCCCTTCCAACTCTGCTATTGTATTTTATTGTATTGTATCTTGGTCTTTTGTTCTTCCTTAATGTCCAGTTCCAAAATTGCAGTTAGTTATACAAGTCTTATTTCGAGGTTCTGGTCCACCTTAAATTCAGTTAATTCAACTTCTGTGAAACCGGAAGAGAATCTGGGGCCATCTTAATCTTTTGCAAAGAAAAAAAAGGAAGAAAGAGGGGGGGAAACCCTTCATATTTCCCAGTTCTTGACTCTGTTATTATCCTTTCCCTTGCCACCTTCCACCTCCAGTCAACTACAGCTGCTCAAAATATATCAATTGGAACAAACTTTCAAACAGCCAGATTCAGGTACATTTCTCTTTTGCTTCCTGCTTTTCCAAATTCTGATTTATGGTATCTGGTTGATAAAAACTTCCCACACAGTCAAGGTTAGGTTATCAGTTATCAGTGAGAAGAAGTGCTTCTTCTTGATTTTTTGGAGATGCTTAAGATACATTAGTTGGAAGAAGTTCAAATTAAGTAAATCCTTCAGAATGTTTGGTTTCTATTTCAAATCCAAAACCAAATTTAGAGTTTATATTTGAGTGGGTTTGTCATTTCTCTGCTTTCTCCCTTTCTCTCCAAAATTGTTTCAAACAAATAGCTTTTGGGGTGGCTGGTGTTTCAACCCTCCGTTTTCCTTTTCTTTCTTTCTTTCTTTTTGAAAAAATCCCACTCTGACCATCAATATTATTTATGATCTCAAGTCTTCTTTGCCTTTTCCAAGTTTGATTTATGGCTGTGGGTTAGATAAATTTTCTTACTGGTCTTTTGTCTCTTCCTAACCTTCCTGTTCATTTGCTTTGACTTGAAATCAGCATCTTATTTATTTTATTATTTATTTTATTTATTAAATTTATACCCCGCCCTTCTCCAAATGGACCCAGGGCGGCGCACAGGGATGTTAAAATAGATACAAAATATATAAAATATATCAAAATTTAAAATACTTATTCTAATAAATAAACCCTGCGCTAAAAACCGAATTAAAATCCCAAATTTAAAACTATCTAATAATCAGTATGGAGGTTACGCTAGGCCGGCTAGGTGGAATAGGTGTGTCTTCAGACACTTGCGGAAGAGGCGGAGGTCGGAGATGGTGCGGAGTTCAGGGGGTAGGTCATTCCAAAGGGCAGGGCCCGCCACAGAGAAGGCTCTTCCCCTGGGTGTCGCCAGTCGGCATTGTCCAGCCGACGGCACCCTGAGGAGGCCCTCTCTGTGGGAGCGTATCGGTCTGAGGGATGTATGGGGCAGGAGGCGGTCTCGCATATAACTAGGCCCCGAGCCATGGAGCGCTTTAAAGATGGTCGTCAAGACCTTGAAGCGCACCCGAAAGACCACAGGAAGCCAGTGCAGCTCGCGCAGGATCGGTGTTATGTGGGAGCATCTGGGGGCTCCCGTAATCACCCGCGCGGCTGCGTTCTGGACTAGCTGCAGCATTCGGGTGCACCTCAAGGGGAGCCCCATGTAGAGAGCATTACAGTAGTCGAGTCGAGAGGTGACGAGTGCTTGAGTGACTGTGCGTAAGGCATCCCGGTCCAGTAAGGGGCGCAATTGGCGCATCAGGCGTACCTGATGAAACGCCCCTCTGGCCACGGCTGCCACATGATCTTCCATAGACAGCCGGGAATCCAGGAGGACACCCAAATTGCGCGCCCTCTCCACGGGGGCCGGTGTTTCGCCCCCAATGGCCAGAGTTGGAGTAATCTGGCTGAACCGGGGTGCCGGAAGCCACAGCCACTCAGTCTTGGACTGAGTGGACTCTTGTCAGCCATATTGCAGGCTGCTGCCCCGATTCCGATTCATAGGGCAAATCTCTGACCTACGAGGGATCTGTTACCTCCCTCTCGGTCTGATGAGATGCTGCCCCTCTTTGCCCCCCCTCCAGGGGGGGGGGTCTGATCCAAAAAAGGATCCCCAGATTTAGTCAGACAGTATTCATATGAGGCTCTTCAGAGCTCACACCCCCCAGGTCTGTCCAGCTGGAAAACCTCCTGTCAAATCCCCCAAAGATATTTTCCATGGTCATGTGGCCAACGGGGCTATGTGCCAAAGGCACCAGGAGCATTGTTACCTTCCCACCAAAGTGGTACATATGAATCTACTCACATTTGCATGCTTTTGAATTCCTAGGTGAGGAGGAGCTGAAGCAGGCATGGGAGCTCACCCTATTGCATGATGCTCAGGTCTCAGCTATCCAGCTGACAAGCTCAGTGTCTTTAACCATTGAGCTATTGCATATTTATTCTATCCATTAAAATGTTGATATTATAAGGATGTGCAAAGGACGTGTTTGGAGAATGGCAGGGTAGATAAAGAGATATATGTGATTACAACTCCTGTGATTTCAAATGGATATGCAACCCAAATATGAATTTAAATTGTAATGTCATTTTGTAAATTTGATGAATGCTTGATCGTTTACAATATTTGTACAGAATATGTCATTTTTTTCAAAAACACTTATTAGATATCTAAAGAGATTGTGTTCAATATGGGATCATAAGGTATCAAGGAATTGTTGATTAAATGAATCCACACCTGGTTAAAAGCTGGGTGCCAGACAATCACCTCTTTGTCAATGATTAATCCCTTCACATTGGGAATTTGAGGATCCATCTCTCCAATTCTAACTCTCTGAAAGGATCTATTTGGGAAAGTGATCAAGTTGGTGATGTCGAATCCACCAGTTGCTTCTCCTTTCTCATTCAGGAATATTCTCTCCCCAGCTGTATTGTTGAAAGAAATGCCTTGAAGAAATGAATGGAGCTACTTGAAAAAGAATGAAAGGGAGATAGAGTTGAAAGGATAGTAATTGCCAGTATTTTGAATTTTCACTTAGTCATTCTTCCATTGCTCTAACAAATATCAAATAAGTACACTTACAATATAGATAATCTATATTTCAGAGAATGACACGGGTCTGTTCTAGAAATAATGTAATGTTACTTACAAAGGAAAAATAGAACAGCAGGTAACAAATCAAAATCAGAATGAGGTATTGATATCATACAACTTGATTCAGATATAATTTATATTCACTATTTAAACAACCAAATAATCAAATTTGGACCATATCTAAACTCATCCCACATTGTTTCTTATTCATTAGTACGAAGGTATTTGATATCCTGAAACCTGACAAATTTCCTTCAACCATATTTCATCCTCTGAGACTCAATTGACAGAGAGACAGACACGCATACAGAGATACAGAGAATTGGAGAGAGAGGAGAGGGAGAGAGGGAGATAGAGAGAGGGAGATAGAGAGGGAGAAAGAACATAGAGTTCTTTCAAAGGGTGGAGGTCACAGCTGAAAAGGACTATTTGGTCCATTCCTCTTGAATATTGATAGAGAGAGAATGCTGTACATCCCAACTCTAAAATGTTCATGAGCCAAAGGGAAGTGCATTAGAGAACTAGCTGAGGATAATTTTAGATAGCAATAACACTTAGACTTATTGCCTCTGGAGATTCTCGGTCATCCAGGTCATTGGTTTTTCAAGAGGCAACAGGGCTTTCTGGTTTTTCTTTGAAGGTGTTACACTTCTCATCCAAGAAGCTTCTTCAGCTCTGATTAGATGGCGGGGAAGGATTTATACTTCTTGCAGAAAGTGGTCATTTGCATTCTTTCAGCAAGTCATTAAGGTTATCTGGAGCTTTATCTGAGTCATGAGGGTCACCTGAGTGCTCCAAATGGGTGTGGCGCCTTCTTGGAACTGTTGAAAGGACTGTGTTGTAGATTGGAGATAGATGATGTTGTATCCCTCCCTGCCTGGTAGGTCCTACATGAGGAACAGGCAGCGCTTCTGAAAATGCTACCTTGGAAGTTCGGGACTTCAATCTTCTTCCTAGTAACCTGAATTTGGTTTCCAGGACTGATTGCTTTGCCTTCCCAACATCATTGGTACCAACGTGTACCAATACAATAGCAGAGTTGGAAGGGACCTTGTAGGTCTTCTAGTCCAACCCCCTGCATGGGCAGGAATCTTATACCATTTCAGACAAATGGCTGTCTAACATCTTTTTAAAGACTTCCAGGGTTGGGGCATTCACAACTGCTGGAGGCAAGCTGTTCCAGAGGTTAATTGTTCTTACTTTTAGGAAATTTCTCCTTAGTTCTAAGTTGCTTCTCTCCTTGGTTAGTTTCCACCCATTGCTCCTTGTCCTGCCCCCAGGTGCCTTGGAGAAAAGTTTGACTCCCTCTTCTTTGTGGCACCCTCTGAGATATCGGAACACTGCTATCATGTCTCCCCTGGTCCTTCTCTTCATCAAACTAGACATACCCAGCTCCTGCAGCCGTTCTTCATATGTCTTAGTCTCCAGTCCTCTAATCATCTTGGTTGCTCTTCTTTGCACTCTTTCCAGAGTCTCCACGTCTTTTCTACATCGTGGCGACCAAAACTGTATGCAGTATTCCAAGTGTGGCCTTACCAAGGCACTATACAGTGGCATTAACACTTCACGCGATCTAGATTCTATCCCTCTGTTGATGCAGCCTAGAACTGTGTTGGCTTTTTTGGCAGCTGCTGCACACTGCTGGCTCATATTTAAATGGTTGTCCACTAGGATTCCGAGATCCCTCTCACAGTTGCTACTATTGAGCAAGGTACCACCTATACTGTACTTGTGCATTTGGTTTTTCTTGCCTATATGTAGGACCTTACTTTTTTCATAATTGAATTTCATTTTATTAGACAGTGCCCAATGTTCAAGTTTGTCTAGATCCTTCTGTATCTTAAGCCTATCTTCTGGAGTGTTGGCTATTCCTGCCAGCTTGGTGTCGTCTGCAAATTTGATGAGTTCCCCATTTATCCCCTCATCCAAATCGTTGCTGAAGATGTTAAAGAGTACTGGGCCTAAAACAGAGCCTTGGGGGACTCCACTGCATACTTCCTTCCATGTAGATGCAGTTCCATTGAGGACTACACGTTGAGTGCGGTTGGTCAGCCAGTTACGAATCCATTTGGTGGTGCTGCTGTCTAACCCACAATTTTCTACTTTATCTAATAGTAGGTTATGGTCTACTTTATCAAATGCCTTACTGAAGTCCAGGTAAATTATATCAACAGCATTCCTCTGGTCCACTGATTTTGTTACTTTGTCAAAGAATGCAATTAGATTCGTCTGGCATGATCTGTTTTTGACAAACCCATGTTGGCTTTTGGCTATTACTTTGTTTGCTTCTAGGTGTTCACTTATTTGTTGTTTAATTATCTTTTCCAGAATCTTTCCTGGTATTGAGGTCAGGCTGATGGGTCTATAGTTTCCTGGATCTGTTTTTTTTCCTTTTTTGAAGATGGGAACCACATCTGCTCTTTTCCAGTCTTCTGGCAGTTCCCCGGTGCTCCAGGATCTCTGAAAGATATAGTTCAGTGGTTCTGAGATCTCGTCTGCCAGTTCCTTCAGAACCCTGGGGTGTAATCCATCCGGTCCTGGTGATTTGAACTCGTCCAGGGCAGACAGGTGCTCACTTACCATTTTCTTCCCTATTTCAACTTGTGTTCCTAATCTGATATTTGTGGTGCTGTTTTTGATTGATTGGACTGTTTTATCCCTTTGTGTAAAGACAGATGCAAAAAAAGAGTTAAATAGTTCTGCTTTCTCCCTGTTGCTTATCATCTTCTTGCCATTTTCTCCCAGCAGTGGACCAATTGTTTCCTTAACTTTTTTCTTATTTTTAACATGTTGGAAGAAGCTTTTTTTTGTTATTTTTTACTTTTTTGGCAAGCCTTTCTTCATTGTGAGCCTTGGCTTTCCTCACTTCATCTTTGTGAGGAAAGCTAAGGCTCACAATGAAGAAAGGCTTGCCAAAAAAGTAAAAAATAACAAAAAAAACCACGACCTCCCCCTCTGTTGAGAGAGGGCTATTCAATTTTGACATAGAAGGCCTCTATGGTTTCCTATGATGTGACTTCTCTCTTCACCTGCATTCCAACTACTGAAGCTCTCATGGTAGTGAAAAATGATTGCTACAAGACAGCACCATAGGTGATAGAACCAACCTCAGCCCAGATCACATGTATGTGCCATGCTGGACTTCTGATTGACAACTATTTTAAGTGCAATCAAGGTGTCTGTAGACAAAAACCCAGATGCACCAGGAGTTCACCTGTGTCCCCCATTGTAGCCAATCTTTACATGGAAGAGGTAGAAGCAAACGTAGGAAAGATTACCTGCCAAGGCTGCAGATTTGGAAATTCAACCCTTTGAATCTCTCTCGGTTGGGATTTTGAGCTCACAGCCTGGTGCAAAGAATGCGCCACTGCATAAACAGCATTGTAGATGCTGTAACTTTGGCCAGTCATCTGAAACTCAAACAGAGGACCAGGTAGATTCTCCAACTTCTCCTCTCCAGTACAAGTTTCAGTAATCGTAGATGAAGACAATTCTGTATTTGAAAATGAACAATTGAATAAATCCGCCCAAACCTCTTGAAGGAATCCATCTTTGGGAAGGTTTGAAGGTTGGATGACTTGAAGAAATTCTTTAAAGCCTCGAACTTCTCTGGAATGCACCGTAAAGGAAAGAGCCCCATGGAACATCTGGAGATCCCATCTCCTTTGGAATCCCATCAGGATAAAATCAATTGGACTCATCAAGATCCAAACCTTCCTCAATAATGCACTCTCTTTATTTTCAGGATCCCATAGAAACATGATTGTTCTGAGCCACACTATTGTGATGGATTCTCCATGGACAAGAAAAACATTCGCTTTTGGATCCATCAATTTATTAGAAATAACTGAGATTGAATTTAACAATTCTGGCATTTTGTCCAAGTCGAGATATTGTGGAATTTTTTGTGTGAAAGCTAAACAGACCCCGTTCTGTGAAAGCAATGGCTGCAGTTTCTGAAAAAAACGCTCTTCCTTATTTTCAAAAGCAAAGACTCCTATCCATGTCCATCCAAAATAGAGAAGAAGCTGTATAATTCCACCATATTGATGCTCCTCTTTTGGGACCATGTAATAAAGTGGAAATAACTCAGTAATCTGAAAGTCTTCTTGGGCAAAGGAACCATAAGTCAACTAAACAAACAGAAAAGAAAAGTTTGTTACTCATAAAAATCATGGTGAAAATATGAAGAAGACTGTGGGATAGAAACTCAATGAAGCTCCCCGTACATGGAACATTTGTCCAATTCTATGTAGATTATGACATTTGCTGGAAAAGAGAAACAATTATAATTCCTTGATATAATAATTTCCCATCTGAAATATAACTAGATTACAACCACACTCAGTTTCCTAATACAGAGTTCTAGTATGTTCATTCCCTTAGAACATCTGGAAACTTGCTAAAGTATCTGAGTTTTTGAGCTCTTCTCAGCCTAAGGAAAGCTTTCTTAAGAACTAGACTTACTGGATTACCGTCTTCCCTTATTTGTAGCAGATAAAATAAAATAATTATACATGGAAGACTATGCCCATGAGTTTTTGGAGGAATAGAATTTATCATCTCTTCATTTACTGCAATTATTATAGAGATCTTCAAAAGTACCACGTGGCCCAAGTACGTCAACAATTTCCAGCCAAATCAGTTGAGTTTTACATTCAGTTATTATTTCCAGACCCAACCAAGATATAGCAAGGGAAGTTGTCACCTATTGTCAGATAATTTGGTGGAATTGGGAGCTGAGTTGAGGGGAGCAGTGAAAATGCTGATAGCTTTGATTTCAAGAAGTGGCTGAAAGGAGATCCTCCCTAAAACCATGAGACATGATAGCAGTGTTCCAATATTTGAGGAGCTCCTACAAAAACGAGGGAGTCAAACTATTTTCCAAAGCATCAAAAGGCAACATGAGAACCATGGATAGAAACTAGCCAAGGAAAGAAGCAACCTAGAACAAGGGAGAAACTTCCTAATGGTGAAAACAGTTAACCAATGGAACAACTTGCCTTCAGATGTCATCACTGGAGGCTTTCCAAAAGAGACTGGGACGTGATTTGTCTGAAATGGTATAGGGCCTCCTGCTTGCAGACAAGATTGGACAAGAAGACCTCTAATGACCCTTCCAACTCTATTATTCTATGCCCTATGTGATAGCCAGCCTTTTCTATCCTCCTCTTCACACACCTTCATATGTCACCATAGATCGGTGGTCAATTCAAAACATCAGGTGAACCTCTCCAATAAGATTAATTTGTACTTTAATTTGTGATTTAAATTAATAAAGGATTTAGATTTTTTTTTACTCATTTTTTGAGCCAACATCTTAAGTTGTGGGTAGAATTGCAGAAAGGAGAAAAAAGAGAGAGCAAAATTGAAGTCCTGCAAAATGACATGGCAAAATATTAATCCTACAGCACCAATCCTTCAACAATGGCTTAAAAACCCACTAAATTACTTTTATTGTACACCAAGCAAATTGTAGCAAGAAGAGTTGTGACCCATTGCTGGTTTTCGGTCAAAGCACATGTAATAAAAGATTTTGATTCAATTGGATTGCCTTGAGTATGGGAAAAAAAGATGAGAGGTGATAAATGTGTATTTAATTGAATTCCTGGAGAAAGGAATGGCAAGCAACTAGTATCTACTATTAATTACAAAATAATTTTCTCTCTCAGTCCACCCAAAACTACCTGTGGAACTTTGTAGATATTTATACTTTCTGCCATAAAGGATGATGTATCAGGACCTAACCCTCCAATGATGGCCATGAGATTCTTCTGGCTATCACATTTGTAGTTTGGGACAAATTCCTGGGATTTGAAAAGCAGGTCCAGAGTGGTGCGATAGGTCATCCTTGGGTTGTGGTAACTGTCATAGATGTGGAACCCAAGAGTGATGTTAGGTAAGATCTGGGAGTCCTCATTGATCTCCTTCACAGCAAAGGCCAAGGCGAGGACGTGCTGGTAGAATTTGGTTATTACACTGCAAATAGTTTAAACACCCCCCATTGAACAAAATAACTTGATCACTCTATTATGGTAAAAGCATTCATATATGAGCAACAACCATTTCTGTCCCTGTTGTAAGTGAGAAGATGAGAGTCTTTGTAAAACACTCAATAAGTTCTATAGTTTTCAACCACATACAGCATTTCCATGATTTGCAAAAAATATGTATTGAACAAAGTTGTGATTTTTTTTGAAGATATGGCATGTATTTCTATTTTGTATTCTACAAAATAGAATGCAGCCAGCAAGTATCACTCTTTTAATATATGTAAGTAATGCAGGGTTTGACTGCATAGACTGGATAATTATACTCTCTAAATGTTCTCCAAAATTTTTCTCCAAAAGACTTCTCACACCTTCATTTCATGCATTTGGTGAATAAGACTTTAATACAACGAGAAGAAAATGATTTGTTTTTTGAGATATGTTTGAAAGACAAGAAAGCAAGAGTATTTTTATATAAAAGCCATGCATTTATTCTCAAACTATATAAAAGCCATGCATTTATTCTCAAACTATTAGTCATAGAAGCAATTTTGGGATATCTAGCTCAGTTTAGAAAATGAATGGAAAGAAAAATAGAACACAATGGAACAGAACAGAATTCTTTATTGGCCAAGTGTGACTGGACACAAAATTAATTTGTCTCTGGTTCCTAAAAGAAGAGTTATGAAAAGAAAAAAAAATGCATTCATCAAGACTCATAAGATACAACACTTAACGATAGCCATATGTTACTAATAAGCAATCAAATCATACTAGGAAACAACTAAAACAATATAAAACAATCCTTACAGTGGTAAATCATAACGTTTTAAAAGAGGAAGTTTTTTAAATTCAATTCCATAAACATTGTGAATCATCTGAGACACCATCCCACCCACGATGAGGTCACCAGGCTGGTACCACTCATGGGGAACAGGAAAAATATTGCTCGCAGGGCAGCTCAGAGGAGCTGCTTTTTGCACCAAGAGCATCAGAAGTAACAACATCTTCAGGCATTTGTCATAGGGAAAATATTTGTGTCTCCTGTCCATAAGGAAGTTTGAATTTTAGTGGTTCATTCAATGATTGAGCCAAGGTTTATATCTGACCATGCACCTAATCAGAAATCCCATTGTTTTCGATCTGAAGTTCCATGCATGGTCAAATTTGTACACTGACTATCACTAGGATTGAACAGATGTTCAGGAATAAAAGAAAGGAGGGAGGAAACTTGTAAGAATGAGTCTGATTTTTATCCCATTGTGCCAAACTCCCTGGGGTTCAAGAGTTACTTTATCACCAAATAGATACATTAAGTGTTGCTGAATTTAAATACCTTTATGCACAGACCTTGAGGTTTTGGGCTAGCTAAATGAAATACAATTCCTGTAGGATATAATTATTTTGTTTTTGGTGAGAGAATAAGTGGTTCAACTTTTTTTTTCAAATGAGCAAATGCTAATGAAAGTAATCTAAGGGACATTGGCAATTAAAAATGCCCTCAAGTATTGAAATTCATGTTAATATAATATAATACAATACAATAGCAGAGTTGGAAGAGACCTTGGAGGTCTTCTAGTCCAACCCCATGCCTAGGCAGGAAACCCTATACCATTTCAGACAAATGGCTATCCAACATCTTTTTAAAGACTTCCAGTGTTGAGGCATTCAAAATTTCTGGAGGCAAACTGTTCCACTGATTAATTAAAAATGCCCTCAAGTATTGAAATTCAAGTATTGAAATTAATGGTCACCATGATGTAGAAAAGATGTAAAGACTCTAGAAGGAGTGCAGAGAAGAGCAACAAAAATGATTAGGGGACTGGAGACTACAACATATGAAGAACAGTTGCAGGAACTGGGTATGCCTAGTTTAATAAAAAGAAGGATTAGGGGAGACATGATAGCAGTGTTCCAATATCTCAGGGGTTACCACAAAGAAGAGGGAGTCAAACTATTCTCCAAAGCACCTGAGGGCAGAAGAAGAAGCAATGGGTGGAAAGTAATCAAGGAGAGAAGCAACTTAGAACTGAGGAGAAATTTCCTGACAGTTAGGACAATTAATCAGTGGAACATCTTGTCTCCAGAAGTTGTGAATGCCCCAACACTGCAAGTCTTCAAGAAGATGTTGGATAGCCATTTGTCTGAAATGGTATAGGGTTTCCTGCCTAGGCAGGAAGTTGGATTAGATGACCTCCAAGGTCCCTTCCAACTCTGCTATTGTATTGTAATTGTCCTATCGGTTAGGAAATTTCTCCTCAGTTCTAAATTGCTTCTCTCCTTGATTACTTTCCACCCATTGCTTCTTGTAATGCCCTCAGGTGCATCTGAGGGCTAATCCTACCTTTGTTCACAATATCCTCTCTTGAATGGATTGCCAAATCTGCATTTCTAAGAGTTGGTCCCTTAGTTTCCACTTGGGGCAGAGAGCTGAGGCTCTGAGTTTCTGTCTTGACAGCATTCAAAAATCCAGGACAAGTGAAATAATTATTAGTTAAAATCATTCTGCTCAAGACTGTTCTCTGAGGAAAAACATGGAGGCAGGGAGCTGCTTTAAACTGTTTAATACGAACTGAACCAAACTGTAACAAAGAACCACCCATCTGACAGCTCTTATATAGAGTCAGCTGTCAGACGATTAACCAAGAGAGAACCTATAATTCTCCCACCCAAACTGTGAACTTTACCCAATGGGAGTGCTTGTTAGTAAGTCTGAGGACTTAGCACCCTTTCCCCCTGGATTGTGCAGACATAGTCTCGCAAATGGGCGGGTCTATGGCGGATCCGACCCGAACGCTGTGGCATCTGCTCGGCCACCGTTGTAGATGAATATTCTTCCCCCGCCACTTTGGTCGATGGTGATGCATCGGGTGGATCATGGGCTGCCTCCAATGCTGGAAAGTCAGGAGCAACAGGTACGTCATCTGCTGAGATCGCCTCCGGACATGACAGTTGTTGGCAGGGTGAACTTGGGCTTTCCGCCTTGCTGGGGACAGGGGGTATGTTGTCAAACGTGGCTGACTGTTGTTGTTGTTGTGGTTGCGCCTTGCACTCATCACCCACTGGCAACTCGCGGCGGCGCAGCTGGTCCACATGGCGCCGCCATTGCCGACTGTCCTCTAACAGGACCCTGTAAGAGCAGGGCCCGGTTACATGGAGAATATGTCCAGAGATCCATTTAGGCTCCCCTCCGAAATTCCGTGCAAATACCCAGTCCCCAGGGGCAAAATTCCTAATGCTAGCCCCATCCCTTATAGGAGTATCCGATTCATTTGAGGGGTGCAAACGATCTAGTAAAGTCCTGAAACGCCGTCCCATAAGGAGTTCTGCTGGGCTTTTGCCTGTCTACGCATGCTGAATGAGTAGATAGGTGGACACATTAGACAGCCAGTTCCCAGGGCCCATTCTTACCAATGCTTCCTTAGCTGCTCATATGGCTTGTTCAGCCCGGCCATTACTAGCCGGGTGGTAAGGAGCTACTGTGGTGGATTCCTAATTTTGCTAAGAAAGTTTGGAATGTGGCCGGTGTTAATTGAGGGGCATTATAAGACACTATAGTGTCTGGAAGACCATGGGTAGCAAATATGCGCTGCAACACTTGAACAGTGGCCTCAGAGGTGGTTGAGCTCATAGGAACTAGTTCTACCCACCTAGAAAATGCATCAACTAATATCAAAATGTTATGCCCCTGGACCGGTCCCGCAAAGTCCATATGAACTCGTGACCAAGGTCCCCGGGGCATCTCCCATGCCCGGGGTGGCACTGCTGGAGGTGAGGGGCATGACAATTGACACGGTGAGCAAGAAGATACCCAATCTGTTATATCACTATCAAATTTGGGCCACCAGACATAGCTGCGGCCCAAAGCCTTCATCCTGGCTATGCCCGGGTGGCCCAAATGTAAATGGATGAGAACAGGGTTACGCAACATTTGGGGCACAACCACTCTATCACCCCATAACAGGCAACCCCTCAATTCAGATAACTCTAACCACCGACGGTAGTATGGCAGCACATTCTCCGGAACCTTCTCCCTCGGCCACCCCCTTGTTACCCAACCCATTTGAAATTAAAGAATATTTTGCAGAGTGGCTGGCAATGTCCCTCGCCGATAAAGGCAAATCCATGTCAGCAATCAGGAGGACCTCCGTCTCCTGAGCCCCCTCCACCTTCACTTCGGGCATAGGACACCTACTGAGGGCATCGGCATGTCCCATTTGCTTACCGGGACGGTATTCCAAACGATACAAATAGGTGGCCAGGAATACTGTCCAACGAGACATTCTGGGGGACAGAATGGCCGGAGAAGGCCGATCACCTGCCAATAACCCTAAAAAAGGCTTGTGATCAGTTAGTAACACAAAATGTCTACCGTATAAATAATGGTGAAAGTGTTTTATCCCAGCTATAGCAGCCAGCGCCTCCTTGTCCACTTGGCTGTAATTCCTTTCAGCCTTGGACAAGGAGCACGAAAAATAGGCTATAAGAGTCTCTCGGCCATTGGGATAATGGTGGCTCAGGACAGCTCCCAGTCTGAACAGGGAAGCATCACAGGCCAGCAACAGCAGCAAGGACGGATCGTACTGCATTAAAATAGCCAAAGATGTCAGAAGGGACTTGACAGCCGCAAAGGCGCGTGTCTCATGGCTGCCCCATTTCCAAACTGCTGAGCTGTCGAGCAGTCTGTGTAACGGCTCGGCCATGGAAGCCTTATGGGGTACAAACATGGAATAAAAATTCAAAAGCCCTAAAAAAGCCTTCAATTCAACTTTAGACTTTGGTGCTGGAGCGGATTTGACTGCTTCAACCTTGGACAGCATCGGATGAATACCTCGAGCATCAATTTGGAATCCTAAAAATTCAACCTCACAAACTCCAATCTTACATTTGGCCTTCTTTAGATGGAGCCCCGCCTCCCTAAAACGCACTAAAATTCCTCTCAATTTAGAGACTAATTCCTCCCATGAATCAGCTGCCACTAACACATCATCAAAATAAGGAAGGACCCCCGGTAAGCCATGGAGCAATCGCTCCATAATACTTTGAAAAATACCGGGGGCCACAGATACCCCGAATTGGAGACTTTTGCAATGGAACGCACCCTGGTGTGTGACTATGGTTTGGGTATCTGCAGTAGCATCATCAACAGGCAGCTGTTGATACGCCTGTGCTAAATTGAGCTTAGCAAAGATCTGTCCTCAGCCCAAAGAGTACAGCAGATGTTGCACCACTGGAACCGGGTACAGGTTAGCTTGTAACGCCCTGTTTAATGTCAAACGGTAATCTGCACAGATCCTAATGGACCCATCTGATTTCAATGGGATCACTATAGGGGTTTCCCATTTGGCATAATCCACCGCTTCTAAAACCCCCTGGGCTTTTACCTTATCAAGCTCCTTGTCCACTTTTTCTCTAAGGGCGAATGGCACTCTACGAGCCTTAAGGCACACTGGCGCCACCTGTGGGTCAAGATTAAAAGGAACAGGAGACCCTTTAGATTTACCTAATGAGTTACTGAAAACATCAGTGAACTCCTGGAACAAGTCTTCCACAGTGGTCAAATGTTGGATCTCGTTGACCCCCGAAATAGCCAGACCCAAAGAGGCAAACCAATCTAACCCTAATAGTGTAGCCAATGGGTCAGCAACAACAATCAATGGCAAGGTACCCTTGAACGTGCCATACTCAACACCAAATTCCCCAGAGCCTAGTATGTTAATAGCATTCCCTTGATAATCTCTAAGCCTGCATTTATTGGGGCCCAGGCACTCCATGGAGATAGAGGGAACTAATTTTTTCAGGGTACCCCATGCAATGATGGATTTAGTGGAGCCGGTATCAATCACCATCTAACAGAATTGTTAAGAACAATTTTTTACCACCCGTCCTCCCAGTGAAAGCAGTGTTAACCACCCAGTCAGCACCCTCAGAACAATCCCCAATGTCATGACAGTTTGCCCCAGATCTGTCCTTCCGATGGTCAGTTTGCCGGGACGGAGGTTGGCTAGCCAAAAGCTCAGGCGAAGGCAGAGGCAGAGGAGCCTTGCAAACGTAGGCCAGGTGACCCCTCTTCCCACAACGACGGCAATGCACATTCTTGAACTTGCATTAAGATCGCCTATGATTCCCGCCGCAGCTGAAACAACCCGTCTGAGAGGCGGTACAAGGTCTTCCTTGCCGTGCTGCAGACATTATCTTGAGGCGGCGCACCTCAGACTCCTCGGCTGACCATCGTAATCACAAAATGCCTGGTCAGTCAGGGCAGACACAGGCAACAAAGGCTTGCCAGCATGATATCTTTGTGCCAGTGCCTGGAAGCCGTGCGGATCTGGATGGGAAGTAACAGACTTAGGCTCAACCCGGCCAAGACCGAGTGGCTGTGGTTTCCGGCCGCCCGATTCAACCAGTTGACTCCATCACTGGCCATAGGGGGCGAACATCTTGCCCCTGTGGATGGGGTGCGCAACTTGGGTGTCCTCCTGGATACCCGGCTGTCCATGGAAGATCAAGTGACAGCCGTGGCCAGGAGGGCGTTTTACCAGGTTCGCCTGGTACGCCAGTTGCGCCCCCTATTGAATTGGGATGCCCTTTGCACAGTCACTCATGCTCTCGTGACATCCCGACTGGACTATTGTAACTCTCTCTACATGGGGCTCCCCTTGAGGTGCACCCGAAGACTTCAGCTAGTCCAGAATGCAGCCGCGCGAGCAATAATGGGGACCGCAAGGTACGCCCATATAACACCGCTCTTGCGCGAGCTGCACTGGCTGCCTGTCGTCTTTCGGGTGCACTTCAAGGTGTTGGTTGTCATCTTCAAAACGCTCCATGGCTCGGGACCTAGCTATCTGCGGGATCGGATCCTGCCCCATACATCCTCACGGCCGATTCGCTCCCACAGAGAGGGACTTCTCCGGGTGCCGTCCACTAGACTGTGTCAGCGGGCGACGCCCAGGGGAAGGACCTTCTCTGTGGTGGGCCCAGCCCTCTGGAACGATCTCCCCCCCGACATTAGAACAACTACGGACCTCCGCTCCTTCCGTCAAAAACTGAAAACACACTTTTTCTGCTTGGCCGGCCTTGGTTAGTCTCTACCTCTGGGGTGTTTAGGGAATTTAGTTTTAATGGGGTTTTTTTTTAGTGCAGGGATGATCAATTTAATCTGCTTTTATCTATTGTATTTATTGTTTGTATATATTTTATATGTTTTAATTTCCCTGTGCACCGCTCCGAGTCCCCTTGGGGAGAGGACACGGTATACAAAATTAAATATTATTATTATTATTATTATTATTATTATTATTATTATTATTATTATTATTATTATTATTATTATTATTATTATTATTATTATTATTATTATTATTATTATTATTATTATTATCTTTGAATTTCAGCCGCAGAATGAGCTGATTGTTCAGCCGCCCTTGCCTCATCAACAGCAATCTGCAACATTAATTCAGAATGAGCAAGCAGCCCGCGCTGCAATTTTGCATCATTGGTGCCCCAAATCAATTGCTCTAAAAGTGCCCCATCAAGATTAGCAAATTCACAATGTATAGCAGCACTCCTCAATTATGCCAAATACTGGCTCACAGACTCGCCCTCCTTCTGACAGCACCACCGAAATGTGTAGCGTCTGGCAAAACGGGATGATGAGGGGGCTTAATGTCCTTTTAAGTCTAGTCATCAACACATCCCAAGGCAGGGAATGTGCAAGAGCTGGAGCTGCTAATGCTCTAGCAGTAGAAAACATAGCTGGCCCACAGGCACTCAGAATAAAACCAATCTTGCGCTCCTCAGAAATGTCACCAAGATCACTTGCGATCATAAAACAGTCAAAATGCTCGATAAAAGAATCCCACGACTCGCTCTCTGGGACAAATGGGGCAAACGCAGGAACATTTGACATCTTCGTCACCATGCTCAAGACTTTTCTCTGAGGTAAAAACATGGAGGCAGGGAGCTGCTTTAAACTGTTTAATACGAACTGAACCAAACTGTAACAAAGAACCACCCATCTGACAGCTCTCATATAAAGTCAGCTGTCAGACGATTAACCAATAGAGAACCTGTAATTCTCCCGCCCAAACTGAGTGCGACCTTTAGCCAATGGGAGTGCTTGATAGTAAGTCTGAGGACTTAGCACATTCGCTAACTATTATTTGAAAGAATCAAAAGCTGTAAAACTAAAACAGGAAAAGATCCAGTCAAATCACTCTTTATGATGCTTATGGGCCTGCATACGCTTCTAGTAAAGGATGAGATAGAAGGAAGAATACATTTCATTTCCCTTCACTAATTCTTTTGTATTATTAAAAGAATAGGTTACAGTGGACATAGGTGGAGGACTAGAGAGTGAGCATGATTAAAAAACAACAACATAGTATTTAGTATTTATTAGATTTGTATACCGCTCTTCTCCCTTTCGGGACTCAGGGCGGTGTACAGGCAGCGATAAAAATCAATAATACAAAACATAACATATATTAAAATATATTACATAATTAGCCTGTCCTTAAAACCCCTGCTAAAAACATCTACTAAAACAGTTTAAAACTATGATAGGCTGGCCGCACGAAATAAATAGGTCTTCAAGGCCCGACAGAAAAGGCGCAGGTCCGTGGACGTCCGTAGGTCAGGGGGTAGGTCATTCCAGAGGGCAGGGACTGCCACAGAGAAGGCTCTCCCCCTGGGGGTCGCCAGCCAACATTGCCTGGCCGATGGCACCCTGAGGAGGCCCTCCCTGTGGGATCGCACTGGTCGGTGGTTGGTGTTTGGTAGCAGGAGGAGGTCTTGCAAATAGCCAGGTCCCTTGCCATGAAGCGTTTTGAAGATGGTCACTAATATCTTGAAGCGCACCTGGAAAGCCACAGGCAGCCAGTGCAGCTCACGAAGGAGAGGTGTCACATGGGAGCGCCTAGATGCTCCCAAAATCCCCCACGCGGCACCTCAAGGGAAGCCCCATCTAGAGCACATTGCAATAGTCCAGGCGGGAGATGATGAGGGCTTGAGTGACTGTGCTTAAAGCATCACGATCTAGAAAGGGGCGCAACTGGCGTATCAGGCGAACTTGAAAAAAAGCCCCCCTGGCCACGTCTGTCATATGATCTTCCAGAGACAGCCAAGAGTCCAGGAGGAGTCCAGGTAGCGAGCCCTCTCTGTAGGGGCCAATGACTCGCCCCCAATAGCCAGTGATGGCACCAACTGGCTATACCGTGATGCCGGAAGCCACAGCCACTCGGTCTTGGATGAGTTGAGTCGGAGCCTGTTTCTCCCCATCCAGACTCGCACGGCCTCCAGACACTGGGACATCACTTCCACGGCATCTTTGGGGTGATCCGGGGTAAAGATGTACAACTGAGTGTCGTCAGCGTACTGATGGAACTCTACCCCAAACCATGGATGATCTCTCCCAATGGCTTCATATAGATGTTGAACAGGAGGGGCGAGAGGACCGACCTTTGTGGGACCCCACAAGTGAGGTACCTTGATGTCAACCTCTGCCCTCCTGCCAACACAAATTGCAACCGGTCGGAGAGGTAGGAGGAGAACCACCGTAAAACAGTGCCCCCCACCCCCAGCCCCTCCAGCCGGCGCAGCATGATACCATGGTCGATGGTATCAAAAGCCGCTGATAGATCTAACAGGACCAGGATAGAGGAACAACCCCTATCCCGGGCCCTCCAGAGACCATCCAGAGATCATCCACCAATGTGACCAATGACGTCTCTTTGCTGTATCCAGGCCGGAAGCCGGACTGGCACGAGTCCAGATAGACAGCTTCATCCAGGTGCTGAGAGAGCTGCCACGCCACCACACTTTCAACAACCTTCGCAAGAAATCGAAAGTTGGAGACAGGACGGTAGTTGGCCAACAGAGCCGGGTCCAAGGAAGGCTTCTTGAGGAGGGGCTTCACCACCGCCTCTTTCAAGGCGGCCGGCAGAAACCCCTCACTCAAAGAAGCGTTGACAATTCCCTGGAGCCAGCCTCGTGTAACCTCCCGGGAGGCCAGTACCAACCAGGAGGGACACGGGTCCAATAAACATGTGGTGGCGTTCAGTCGCCCCAGCATCCTGTCCATGTCCTCGGGAGTCACAGGATCGAACTCTTCCCAGATAGCATTCTCAAGACCTGCCTCGGTCAGCCCGTCTGAACTACTCCAATCGGAGGCCAACCCATCCTGAATCTGATCCATTTTATCATGCAGATAACACCCAAATTCCTCCGTATGACCCTGCAAGGGGGAATCCCGCGCCCTCAGGTGAAGAAGGGAGCGGATCACCCTAAACAGGGTGGTAGGCCGGTTATCTGCAGATGCGATAAGAGCAGAGAAATAGTTACATTTCACCGCTCTTATCGCCACTAGGTAGGTCTTTAAATACGACCTTACCAGTGTCCAGTCAGACTCGGAGCGGGTCACTCTATAACAGTGATGGTGAACCTTTTTTTTATGGTGTGCCAAAATGGTGCACGTGTGCTACTGTGCGTGTGTGCCCACACCAATTCCATCCTCCCTGCCCACTGGCATATGATGGCATGAGACTCCTTTGCACATACAGACATGACACCTCCCTAGGCTCCGGAGGCTTTTCTAAAGCCTGGGGAAGGCAAAAATGGCCTCCCCCCCGATCCCCTGGAAGCCGGAAATGGGTCATTTCCAAACTTGCAGTTGACCCATTGGGGCTGTTTTTTCACCCTGCCCATGCTTCAGGAAAGACTCCGGAGGCTGGGGAGGGTGAAAAAATAGCTCCAGAGCTGAACCGGAAGTTTGGAAATGAACTTCCAGTTGGGCAATTTGGGCTATTTTTCACCCTCCCCAGCCTCTGGAGTCTTTCCTGAAGCATGGGGAAGGTGAAAATGGCCTCCCTCAGCCCTCCGGAAAAGTGAAAAGTGAGATGGCTGGCGCGTGTGTGTGTGCTGGAATTGATGGCTGGCATGCCAGAAAATATGACTCCTTGTGCCACCTGTGGCACCCCCGCCATACTTTCACCATCACGGCTCTATAACATTCGCATTTCACTGACCCCACACCTATCTAAAAAGTAATATCCCTCTGATACTGTGTTAAATACATCTTTATAATATGTAATTCCCTTTTTACTACATTTATAAAGTCATTTATAAATAAAAAATATAAAAATCATGAAAATGGCAAAGTCCCCTGAGCAGGTACACTTGGTGGGATCCAGAAGAAGGGCCTTCTCCTTGATGGTTCCTTCCCGCTGGAACATAATCCCTTCAGAAAAACGACTGTCCCCCACTTTGACAATCTTACATAAGGCCCTGATGGCCTAGTTTTGCCACAAGGCCTAGGAAACACTGAGTGGGATGGAGCCCAACAAATGGCTTATTTGACTGTATTTTTTCACTCAGGGTGGATATGATATTTAATTTTTATTTTTGTCTATATTGTGTTTTATTGCTTATAAGGTGCCTAGAGTCACTATGAGCAAGTAGACAGTTATATAAATTTTCTACATTAATAAATTTTAAAAACCTGCAAACATTGAACATGATTTGATTCAATAGCTCTAATCTTCTAACAAGAAAACTGGATTTCCAATGTCCTTCTGTCTTGTGGTATTGAAGGACAGAAGGTGTATAATTAAATAATATTGGAGAATGATTGTAAATGCAGCAGGATGAGCTTTTTGTTTTTGCAATTGGCAACTACAATAAATCTTAGTGAGCAGGATAATTTCTCCATTAATCCTCTCTTGTCAGAATTAATAATTTCTATATGTATCCTACAGATAGCAAACAATCCTCCTCTTTTTTTGTGTAGCGATTTCTCAAAGCCAGAAATATCACATGATGTACTAATTTCTCTTTCTGAGTTGCTCCCTGTGGTTGAGGTTAGGCCGCAAAACAATGATGTAGCATTTTGGCAGGAATATGCATCCCAGTAAGGCAGCACTGGAGGCCAAGATGGAGAAGACCTCCACAGCTACCATGGCTTTTCCTTTTGTGCTCCGATAGGCTGGAAAGAAGGAGATCCACACACTACAAAAGGCCAACATGCTGAAGGTGATGAACTTGGCTTCGTTAAAGCTGTCAGGTAATTTACGGGCAAGGAAAGCCATAATAAAGCTGGCAATGGCCAAGATACCCATGTAGCCCAAGACACAGTAGAGGAAAAAAGGTGACCCCTCGTTGCATTGTAAAATCATTTCTTGGAGTTCTGAGTGCATGTCTAACTCAGGGAATGGGGGAGATGTTGACAACCAAAGAACACAAATACATACTTGGAAGAGAGAACAGGAAAGGACAATAGAAAAGGCCAATCTTTTCCCCACCCATTTTCTCATCTGAGATCCAGGTTTAGTGGCCAAGAAAGCCACAACCACAGTGATGGTTTTGGCCAGGACACTAGAAATGGCCACTGAAAAAGTGATGCCAAACATTGATTGTCGGAGAAGGCAGGTCACTTTGCTAGGCCGGCTGAGGAAGAGCAAAGCGGAGAGAAAACAGAGCAGAAGAGAGACAAGGAGGGTGTAGGTGAGGGACCTGTTGTTGGCTTTGACAATGGGAGTCTCCTTGTGCTTAATAAATGTTCCAAGTACCCAAGAGGTCAAGAAGAAGAAACAAAGAGCTGCTGAGGTTAAACCAATTCCTAAGGTTTCTTTAAAACTTAGAAAGACCAGCAGTTTCAGGATACATACATTCTTCCCTTTATTTGGATAATGATCTTCTGGACATTCAAAACAGTCATTCATATCTGAAAGAAATGTCAAGGAAAGTTTTTATACATTCCATATTTTGGAAAAAACAATAAATTTATTAAAATTTAGACCATTTTGACTTTTCCTATTTTTCCAAAACACAGAGAAGTAATCTGTGGGAATGGAAATAAGAGTTTATGGTTAGGGTCCTATGGGCAAACTTTATATTCAGAACAACAGATTGTGATTTACAAGTATAGAAATGATTCCTCAATTGTGCAGAGAAGGACAGGTTAACTACGAAATGAAAAGATACAGAAGAAACAGATTATTATATGATTTGGAACTTATGGTATAATTGGCTAGAAAATAGATACATAAAGACCATACATAAAGTTTACTTAAGAGGTGTATTAAAATGGAAAGGTAAATATTTGTAAATATTGATACAGGTTAAAACTAAAAGGTATTATGTACATATATGAATAATTATACAATATATAGAATAGTGATGAATATAATTGGAAAGAAAGAACATTGAAATAGCCACAATGTAAATATGAGTTATATCAATACTGTGATGCTGTAAAGAGTGGAAATGCAGTATAAATGTCGCAACATGTCTAATAAAAATTATTTTTTTTAAAAAAAGAAATGAAGTGAATATTTAAAGAACTCACAAAACTCACAAAACTATTTGCTACACTAAAGTAGTTTATTACAGTTTGCTTAGGATTATCTAATGACAGGTGGAATGTCTAACCTACCTATTTGATTTGAAATCTTCCTTTCTGGGCAAGGAACACAGTTGTAGCAACAGAATTGTTTTCCTTCCAACCCTTTTTTCCAGTATCCAGGGGAGCAATGGTCATTACACTGAGAAAATGGAATAACCTGGTGATAAACATAAATTCCTAAAGGGTTAGTCCAGGTTTATGTATAAGTAAAGGTTTCCCTGTTCAGTTGTGTTCAACTCTAGGACACAGTGCTCATCTCTGTTTCTTGGCCAAGGGAGCCAGCCAAGATATTTTCTTTTTATTATAAAGTTTTTTTACATTTTTTCATGTTCATAACATATAATCACATGTATACTATTATATAGCCAACATCATATTGTATTATTACACTAGCTGTACCCGCCACGTGTTGCTGTGGTCAAGTTTGGTTAAATGAAAAAGTTTCCCCTCATAGACCCTCTCAGCAACCCCCTTCCTTCTCTGCCTCTCCCTCGCCTCCCTCTCTTACTCTACCTACCTACCTACCATATTTCTTCCTCCCCTCTATCTACCTACCTACCTACCTACCTACCTACCTACCTACCTACCTACCGTATTTCTCCCTCTCACATTTCTCTTTTGCCTCCTGCTTTTCCAAATTCTGATTTATGGTATCTGGTTGATAAAAACTTCCCACACAGTCAAGGTTAGGTTATCAGTTATCAGTGAGAAGAAGTGCTTCGTCTTGATTTTTTGGAGTTGCTTAAGATACATTAGTTGGAAGAAGTTCAAATTAAGTAAATCCTTCAGAATGTTTGGTTTCTATTTCAAATCCAAAACCAAATTTATAGTTTATATTTGAGTGGGTTTGTCATTTCTCTGCTTTCTCCCTTTCTCTCCAAAATTGTTTCAAACAAATAGCTTTTGGGGTGGCTGGTGTTTCAACCCTCCATTTTCCTTTTGTTTGTTTCTTTCTTTTTGAAAAAATCCCACTCTGACCATCAATATTATTTATGCTCTCAAGTCTTCTTTGCCTTTTCCAAGTTTGATTTATGGCTGTGGGTTAGATAGACTGTTCTTTTGTCTCTTCCTCACCTTCCTGTTCATTTGCTTTGACTTGAAATCAGCATCTTGTCAGCCATATTGCAGGCTGCTGCCCCGATTCCGATTCATAGGGCAAATCTCTGACCTACGAGGGATCTGTTACCTCCCTCTCGGTCTGATGAGATGCTGCCCCTCTTCGCCCCCCCTCCGGGGGGGGGGGTCTGATCCAAAAAAGGATCCCCAGAGTTAGTCAGACAATATTCATATGAGGCTCTTCAGAGCTCACACACCCCAGCTGGAAAACCTCCTGTCAAATCCCCCAAAGATATTTTCCATGGTCATGTGGCCAATGGGGATATATGCCAAAGGCACCAGGAGCATTGTTACCTTCCCACTCACTTCTCCGGCTCGACTTTCCGACCGCTACTCCCCTCCGCGGGGAGGCGGAACCAGAGCCATTGATCTGATTTCGCCCCAGGCGCTTTATGGACCTGGATGGGTTCCAGACGGCGCTTGGGCCACTTCCTGTACCCCTGACCCGCGCCCCGATGGAGGACCTCGTGGCCGCATGGAACACTGCGACCACGGGGGCCTTGGATCGGGTCGCGCCCTTGCGGCCTCTCTTGCGGCGGCGAGTCGCCCCAGCTCCTTGGTTTACCCAGGAGCTGAGGGTGAAGAAACGCCACAAGAGATGCCTAGAGAGAAGATGGAGGTCTACCCGTTCTGAATCTGACTGGACACAAGTAAGAGCCCAGTTACGGACTTACATTGTGGCGCTGAGAGTGGCCAAACGTCATCATTGTGCCACTCTCATAGCATCCGCAGAAAACCGCCCTGCCGCCCTGTTTAGGGTGACCCGCTCACTCCTTCAACAGAGGGTGCGGGAAGCCCCGCTACAGGGCAGAGCAGAGGAATTTGTGACTTTTCTGCAGGAGAAAATCGCTCAGTTACAGAACGAGCTAGCCCCCATTGATGGCCCAGTGGGATGCCACGAGACAGATCTTGTTGGGGAGGAGTTTGACTCCGTTGCTTCCGAGGATATGGACAGGCTACGTGGGCGACTGCGAGCCACCACATGTTTATTGGACCCGTGTCCCTCCTGGCTTGTACTGGCATCCTGGGAGGTGACACGAGGCTGGCTCCAAGAGGTTGTCAACGCATCCTTAAGTGAGGGTTCCTTGCCTGCTTCCCTAAAAGAGGCTATGGTGAGGCCCCTCCTTAAGAAGCCCTCTTTGGACCCAGCTTTATTAAACAACTATCGTCCAGTCTCCAACCTTCCCTTTTTGGCGAAGGTTGTTGAGAGTGTGGTGGCACAACAGTTTCCCCGTCACCTGGAGGAAGTTGATTATCTAGACCCGCGCCAGTCCGGCTTTCGGCCCGGGCATAGCACTGAGACGGCATTGGTCACGTTGGTTGATGATCTCTGGAGGGCCAGAGATGGGGGTTGTTCCTCCATCCTGGTCCTATTAGACCTCTCGGTGGCTTTTGATACCATCGACCATGGTATCCTATTGCATCGGCTGGGGGGGTTGGGGGTGGGAGGCACCGTTTTACGGTGGTTCTCCTCCTACCTCTCTGGTCGATCGCAATTTGTGTTGACAGGAGAGCAGAGGTCGACCTCGAGACCCCTCACATGTGGGGTGCCTCAGGGGTCGGTCCTCTCGCCTCTCCTGTTCAACACATATATGAAGCCGCTGGGTGAGATCATCCGTGGTTTTGGAGTAGAGTACCACCTGTACGCTGATGATACACAGCTGTACATTTCTACCCCAAACCACCCCAACGATGCCGTAGCGGTGATGTGCCAGTGCCTGGAAGCCGTGCGGATCTGGATGGGAAGTAACGGACTCAGGCTCAACCCGACCAAGACCGAGTGGCTGTGGTTTCTGGCTGCCCGATTCAACCAGCTGACTCCATCGCTGGCCATAGGGGGCGAACATCTTGCCCCTCTGGATGGGGCGCGCAACTTGGGTGTCCTCCTGGATGCCCGGCTGTCCATGGAAGATCAAGTGACAGCCGTGGCCAGGAGGGCGTTTTACCAGGTTCGCCTGGTTCACCAGTTGCGCCCCCTATTGGATCGGGACGCCCTTCACACAGTCACTCATGCTCTCGTGACATCGCGACTGGACTATTGTAACTCTCTCTACATGGGGCTTCCCTTGAGGTGCACCCGGAGACTTCAGATGGTTCAGAATGCAACCGCGCGGGCAATCTTGGGTACCTCCAGATCTGCCCACATAACTCCACTTCTGCGCGAGTTGCACTGGCTGCCTGTCGTCTTCTGGGTGCGCTTCAAGGTATTAGTCATCATTTTTAAAGCGCTCCATGGCTCGGGACCTAGCTATCTGCGGGATCGGATCCTGCCTCATACATCCTCACGGCTGATTCGCTCCCACAGAGAGGGACTTCTCCGGGTGCCGTCCACTAGACTCTTTCAGTGGGCGACGCCCAGGGGAAGGGCTCTCTCTGTGGCGGGCCCAGCCCTCTGGAACGACCTTCCCCCCGACATCAGAACAACCACGGACTTCCGCTCCTTCCGTCTCAAACTAAAAACTCATCTTTTCCGTTTGGCCGGCCTTGGGTAGCCTCTCTCTACAGGGTCTAGCTGTTTTAATTGGGTATTTTAGCAGGTTAAGGGGATTTTAGCACAGGCCCAGATTTAATTTTTTTTAATTGTATTTGTATATTTATTGTATTGTGGTTTTAGTTTTCCCTGTGCACCGCTCCGAGTCCCTACGGGGAGAGGAGCGGTCTATAAATTAAATCATTCATTCATTCATTCATTCATTCAAAGTGGTACATATGAATCTACTCACATTTGCATGCTTTTGAATTCCTAGGTGAGGAGGAGCTGAAGCAGGCATGGGAGCTCACCCTATTGCATGATGCTCAGGTCTCAGCTATCCAGCTGACAAGCTCAGTGTCTTTAACCATTGAGCTATTGCATATTTATTCTATCCATTAAAATATTGATATTATAAGGATGTGCAAAGGACGTGTTTGGAGAATGGCAGGGTAGATAAAGAGATATATGTGATTACAACTCCTGTGATTTCAAATGGATATGCAACCCAAATATGAATTTAAATTGTAATGTCATTTTGTAAATTTGATGAATGCTTGATCGTTTACAATATTTGTACAGAATATGTCATTTTTTTCAAAAACACTTATTAGATTTCTAAAGAGATTGTGTTCAATATGGGATCATAAGGTATCAAGGAATAGTTGATTAAATGAATCCACACCTGGTTAAAAGCTGGGTGCCAGAAAATCACCTCTTTGTCAATGATTAATCCCTTCACATTGGGAATTTGAGGATCCATCTCTCCAATTCTAACTCTCTGAAAGGATCTATTTGGGAAAGTGATCAAGTTGGTGATGTCGAATCCACCAGTTGCTTCTCCTTTCTCATTCAGGAATATTCTCTCCCCAGCTGTATTGTTGAAAGAAATGCCTTGAAGAAATGAATGGAGCTACTTGAAAAAGAATGAAAGGGAGATAGAGTTGAAAGGATAGTAATTGCCAGTATTTTGAATTTTCACTTAGTCATTCTTCCCATTGCTCTAACAAATATCAAATAAGTACACTTACAATATAGATAATCTATATTTCAGAGAATGACACAGGTCTGTTCTAGAAATAATGTAATGTTACTTACAGAGGAAAAATAGAACAGCAGGTAACAAATCAAAATCAGAATGAGGTATTGATATCATACAACTTGATTCAGATATAATTTATATTCACTATTTAAACAACCAAACAATCAAATTTGGACCATATCTAATCTCTCCCACATTGTTTGTTATTCATTAGTACAAAGGTATTTGATATCCTGAAACCTGACAAATTTCCTTCAACCATATTTCATCCTCTGAGACTCAATTGACAGAGAGACAGACACACATACAGAGATACAGAGAATTGGAGAGAGGGGGGAGGGAGAGAGGGAGATAGAGAGGGAGAAAGAACATAGAGTTCTTTCAAAGGGTGGAGGTCACAGCTGAAAAGGACTGAGATTTGGTCCATTCCTCTTGAATATTGATAGAGGGAGAATGCTGTACATCCCAACTCTAAAATGTTCATGAGCCAAAGGGAAGTGCATTAAAGAACTAGCTGAGGATAATTTTAGATAGCAATAGCACTTAGACCTATTGCCTCTGGAGATTCTTGGTCATCCAGGTCATTGGTTTTTCAAGAGGCAACAGGGCCTTTTGGTTTTTCTTTGAAGGTGTTACACTTCTCATCCAAGAAGCTTCTTCAGCTCTGATTAGATGGCAGGGAAGGATTTATACTTCTTGCAGAAAGTGGTCATTTGCATTCTGTCAGCAAGTCATTAAGGTTATCTGGAGCTTTATCTGAGTCATGAGGGTCACCTGAGTGCTCCAAATGGGTGTGGCGCCTTCTTGGAACTGTTGAAAGGACTGTGTTGTAGATTGGAGATAGATGATGTTGTATCCCTCCCTGCCTGGTAGGTCCTACACGAGGAACAGGCAGCACTTCTGAAAATGCTACCTTGGAAGTTCGGGACTTCAATCTTCTTCCTAGCAACCTGTAGTTGTCTGATTGACAACTATTTTAAATGCAATCAAGGTGTCTGTAGACAAAAACCCAGATGCACCAGGAGTTCACCTGTGTCCCCCATTGTAGCCAATCTTTACATGGAAGAGGTAGAAGCAAATGTAGGAAAGATTACCTGCCAAGGCTGCAGATTTGGAAATTCAACCCTTTGAATCTCTCTCGGTTGGGATTTTGAGCTCACAGCCTGGTGCAAAGAATGCGCCACTGCATAAACAGCATTGTAGATGCTGTAACTTTGGCCAGTCATCTGAAATTCAAACAGAGGACCAGGTAGATTCTCCAACTTCTCCTCTCCAGTACAAGTTTCAGTAATCGTAGATGAAGACAATTCTGTATCTGAAAATGAACAATTGAATAAATCCGCCCAAACCTCTTGAAGGAATCCATCTTTGGGAAGGTTTGAAGGTTGGATGACTTGAAGAAATTCTTTAAAGCCTCGAACTTCTCTGGAATGCACCGTAAAGGAAAGAGCCCCATGGAACATCTGGAGATCCCATTTCCTTTGGAATCCCATCAGGATAAAATCAATTGGACTCATCAAGATCCAAACCTTCCTCAATAATGCACTCTCTTTATTTTCAGGATCCCATAGAAACATGATTGTTCTGAGCCACACTATTGTGACGGATTCTCCATGGACAAGAAAAACATTCACTTTTGGATCCATCAATTTATTAGAAATAACTGAGATTGAGTCTAACAATTCTGACATTTGGTCCACGTCGAGATATTGTGGAATTTTTTGTGTGAAAGCTAAACAGACCCCGTTCTGTGAAAGCAATGGCTGCAGTTTCTGAAAAAAACGCTCTTCCTTATTTTCAAAAGCAAAGACTCCTATCCATGTCCATCCAAAATAGAGAAGAAGCTGTATAATTCCACCATATTGATGCTCCTCTTTTGGGACCATGTAATAAAGTGGAAATAACTCAGTAATCTGAAAGTCTTCTTGGGCAAAGGAACCATAAGTCAACTAAACAAACAGAAAAGAGAAGTTTGTTACTCATAAAAATCATGGTGAAAATATGAAGAAGACTGTGGGATAGAAACTCAATGAAGCTCTCCGTATATGGAACATTTGTCCAATTCTATGTAGATTATGACATTTGCTGGAAAAGAGAAACAATTATAATTCCTTGATATAATAATTTCCCATCTGAAATATAACTAGATTACAACCACACTCAGTTTCCTAATACAGAGTACTAGTATGTTCATTCCCTTAGAACATCTGGAAACTTGCTAAAGTATCTGAGTTTTTGAGCTCTTCTCAGCCTAAGGAAAGCTTTCTTAAGAACTAGACTTACTGGATTACCTTCTTCCCTTATTTGTAGCAGATAAAATAAAATAATTATACATGAAAGACTATGCCCATGAGTTTTTGGAGGAATAGAATATATCATCTCTTCATTTACTGCAATTATTATAGAGATCTTCTAAAGTACCACGTGGCCCCAGTACGTCAACAATTTCCAGCCAAATCAGTTGAGTTTGACATTCAGTTATTATTTCCAGACCCAACCAAGATATAGCAAGGGAAGTTGTCACCTATTGTCAGGTAATGTGGTGGAATTGGGAGCTGAGTTGAGGGGAGCAGTGAAAATGCTGATAGCTTTGATTTCAAGAAGTGGCTGAAAGGAGATCCTCCCTAAAACCATGAGACATGATAGCAGTGTTCCAATATTTGAGGAGCTCCTACAAAAACGAGGGAGTCAAACTATTTTCCAAAGCATCAAAAGGCAACATGAGAACCATGGATGGAAACTAACCAAGGAAAGGAGCAACCTAGAACTAGGGAGAAACTTCCTAATGGTGAAAACAATTAACCAATGGAACAACTTGCCTTCAGATGTCATCACTGGAGGCTTTCCAAAAGAGACTGGAACGTGATTTGTCTGAAATGGTATAGGGCCTCCTGCTTGCAGACCAGATTGGGCAAGAAGACCTCTAATGACCCTTCCAACTCTATTATTCTATGTCCTATGTGATAGCCAGCCTTTTCTATCCTCCTCTTCACACACCTTCATATGTCACCATAGATCGGTGGTCAATTCAAAACATCAGGTGATCCTCTCCAATAAGATTAATTTGTACTTTAATTTGTGATTTAAATTAATAAAGGATTTAGGTATTTTTTTTTACTCATTTTTTGAGCCAACATCTTGAGTTGTGGGTAGAATTGCAGAAAGGAGAAAAAAGAGAGAGCAAAATTGAAGTCCTGCAAAATGACATGGCAAAATATTAATCCTACAGCACCAATCCTTCAACAATGGCTTAAAAACCCACTAAATTACTTTTATTGTACACCAAGCAAATTGTAGCAAGAAGAGTTGTGACCCATTGCTGGTTTTCGGTCAAAGCACATATAATAAAAGATTTTGATTCAATTGGATTGCCTTGAGTATGGGGAAAAAAGATGAGAGGTGATAAAAGTGTATTTAATTGAATTCCTGGAGAAAGGAATGGCAAGCAACTAGTATCTACTATTAATTACAAAATAATTTTCTCTCTCAGTCCACCCAAAACTACCTGTGGAACTTTGTAGATATTTATACTGTCTGCCATAAAGGATGATGTATCAGTACCTAACCCTCCAATGATGGCCATGAGATTCTTCTGGCTATCACATTTGTAGTTTGGGACAAATTCCTGGCATTTGAAAAGCAGCTCCAGAGTGGTGCGATAGGTCATCCTTGGGTTGTGGTAACTGTCATAGATGTGGAACCCGAGAGTGATGTTAGGTAAGATCTGGGAGTCCTCATTGATCTCCTTCACAGCAAAGGCCAAGGCGAGGACATGCTGGTAGAATTTGGTTATTACACTGCAAATAGTTTAAACACCCCCCATTGAACAAAATAAGTTGATCACTCTATTATGGTAAAAGCATTCATATATGAGCAACAACCATTTCCGTCCCTGTTGTGAGAAGATGAGAGTCTTTGTAAAACACTCAATAAGTTCTATAGTTTTCAATCACATACAGCATTTCCATGATTTGCAACAAATATGTATTGAACAAAGTTGTGATTTTTTTGAAGATATGGCATATATTTCTATTTTGTATTCTACAAAATAGAATGCAGCCAGCAAGTATCACTCTTTTAATATATGTAAGTAATGCAGGGTTTGACTGCATAGACTGGATAATTATACTCTCTAAATGTTCTCCAAAAGTTTCTCCAAAAGACTTCTTGCACCTTCATTTCATGCATTTGGTGAATAAGACTTTAATACAATGAGAAGAAAATGATTTGTTTTTCAGATATGTTTGAAAGACAAGAAAGCAAGAGTAAGTTTATATAAAAGCCATGCATTTATTCTCAAAGAACTGTTAGTCATAGAAGCAATTTTGGGATATCTAGCTCAGTTTAGAAAATGAATGGAAAGAAAAATAGAACACAATGGAACAGAACAGAATTCTTTATTGGCCAAGTGTGACTGGACACAAAATTAATTTGTCTCTGGTTCCTAAAAGAAGAGTTATGAAAAGAAAAAAAAATGCATTCATCAAGACTCATAAGATACAACACTTAACGATAGCCATATGTTACTAATAAGCAATCAAATCATACTAGGAAACAACTAAAACAATATAAAACAATCCTTACAGTGGTAAATCATAAAGTTTTAGAGGAGGAAGTTTTTTAAATTCAATTTCAAAAACATTGTGAATCATCTGAGACACCATCCCACCCACGATGAGGTCACCAGGCTGGTACCACTCATGGGGAACAGCAAAAATATTGCTCGCAGGGCAGCTCAGAGTAACTGCTTTCTGCACTAAGAGCATCAGAAGGAATAGCATCTTCAGGCATTTGTCATAGGGAAAATATTTGTGTCTCCTGTCCATAAGGAAGTTTGTATTTTAGTGGTTCATTCAATGATTGAGCCAAGGTTTATATCTGACCATGCACCTAATCAGAAATCCCATCGTTTTCTATCTGAAGTTCCATGCATGTGCAAATTTGTACACTGACTATCACCAGGATTGAACAGATGTTCAGGAATAAAAGAAAAGAGGGAGGAAACTTGTAAGAATGAGTCTGATTTTTATCCCATTGTGCCAAACTCCCTGGGGTTCAAGAGTTACTTTATAACCAAACAGATACCTTAAGTGTTGCTGAATTTAAACACCTTTATGCACAGACCTTGAGGTTTTAGCTTAGTTGAAAAAACACATATATTGATTCCTGTGGGAAATAATTATTTTGTTTTTGCTGAGAGAATAAGGAGTTCAATTGATGGTTTAACTTCATTTAAATGAGCATATGCTAATAAAAGGAATCTAAGAGTCATTGGCAATTAAAAACACCCTCAAGTATTGAAATTCACGTTCATTCCTTACAATGGAACAAGGTTCCCATTTTCCAAATAAAATGAACAGAATTGTTTAAGTAGAGAAGAGGGAATATTTTTTACCTAAGGTCTGACAAATAAGTCAATAATTTCTTTGGAGGTTTTATCCACATTTTCAGTCAAAGAATGTTGATGAATGAAACAATAACAATAGTAATACTGATATTTCAAAAGTTGCATTAACCATTGCCTTGAGTTTAATAATCTACTTTGTTACTTGACAAAGTGACAAAATTAGTGGACCTGAAGAATACTGTTGATATAATTTACTTGGACTTCAATAAGGTATTCGATAAAGTAGACCATAACCTATTACTAAATAAAGTAGAAAAATGTGGGTTAGACAGCATCACCAATGTATGGATTCATAATTAGCTGATCAACCATATTCAACATATAGTCCTCACTGGAACTGCATTTACATGGAGGGAAGTGTGCTGTGGAGTACCCCTAAGGCTCTGTTTTAGGCTCAGTACTCTTCAATATCTTCATCCATGACATGGATAAGAGGATAGATAGGGAACTCATCAAATTTACAGATGACAACAAAGTGGCAGGAATAGCCAACACTCCAGAAGATAGGATCAAGATGCAGGAGGATATTGACAGACTTGAACATTGGAGGCTATCTAAGAAAATGAAATTCAATGGTGAAAAAAGTAAGGTTCTACACTTAGGCAAGAAAAACAAAATGGTTGTAGGGTTTGCTGCCTAGGCAGGAGGTTGGACTAGAAGACTTCCATAATCCCTTCAAACTCCGTTATTCTGTTCTATTCTGTTTGTTTGTTTGTTTGTCTGTCTATTTGTTTGTGAGAATTTATATGGCACCCATTCACTGTCAGGTTTTCTGGGCTTCTTAAAAAAATCCAAAATGCAAGCAATAGAAAGAATAAAGCTTCCTCCCCACCCATTTCTGGAGATAACAATCCATTGGATAAGAAACTTGATGAGCTCCATCCCACTCTGAGTTCCAAAGGCATATTGGCAAAAGGGCCTTGCAAAAGACAATCAAAGTGGGTATCAATCTAACCTCCATAGGGATGATGTTCCAAAGAGAGGGAGCCACCACAGGGCCATCTTCTGAGTCCTGCCACATGGAGTTTCTTAGGAGAGAAGACTCTCCCTGCCTCCCCACTCTGGTGGGTCAGGTGGTTGTGACTAGGATGAGATGGTCCTTCAAATAACATGGTCCCAACTTTTACCTAGAAGAAAATGGGCATCCAATGCATCTCTTGCAGGAGAGGTGACATATCTGAACCCCTGGGTCTGCACACAATCATCTCCTCCTCTTCCTCCTCCTCCTCCTCCTCCTCCTCATCCTTCCCCCTCCTCCTCCTTCTCCTCCTCTTCGTCTCGTCCTCCTCCTCCTTCCCCCTCCTCCTCCTTCTCCTCCTCTTCATCTCATCCTCCTCCTCCTTCCCCCTCCTCCTCCTCCTCCTCCTCTTCGTCTCGTCCACCTCCTCCTTCCCCTCCCCTTCCCCACCTCCTCCTTCTTTGTATTTTTTATTCTTTCCAGTATAAACTTACATTGCCCCAACCCTGGAAGTCAATTAACCTCTGGAACAGCTTGCCTCCAGAAGTTGTGAATGCCCCAACCCTGGAAGTCTTTAAGAAGATGTTAGATAGCCATTTGTCTGAAATGGTATAAGGTTCCTGCCCACGCAGGGGGTTGGACTAGAAGACCTACAAGGTCCCTTCCAACTCTGCTATTGTATTGTATATTTTAAGGGCAGTAGTGGAATCTTTCCATAGTCTGCTGTCTTCGAGCGGTTGTGCACTCTGGCACCCAATGCTCCCCTCGTCCTCCAGGTTGTCCAGATCCTCAGGACCTGGGCCTGCATCTGATGTTGTGCAACACCAGGTCCGTGGTAAAGAAAGCCCCCCTCATTTGTGATCTTTGAAGGAGGGGAGAGTGGACCTGGCAGGTATTACAGAGACCTGGTTGGGCCAGGAGGGGGTTGTTCCCCTCATGGAATTGTGCCCACCAGGCTTCCATGCATTTCATCAGCTTGGGCTCAGGATAGGGGTGGGGGGGTAGCGGTCATTATAAAGGAGGATCTGTGCCTGAGGGAGGCCACTGTACCTCAGACAGTAGGATGTGAGTCCCTCCTTGTGAAGTGGGGTCGTGGGATACAGATACAATAATTGTACAGACACAATTGTACAGATACAATTGTACAGATATAATTGTACAGATATAATTGTACAGATACAATACAGATGGGATTGCTGACCATGTACCTGGCTCCCAGCTGCGTAGCAATGGCCCTGCCCGAGCTGCTCGAAGTGATTGCTGGGGTGGCCGTTAGTAGCCCCAGGCTTATAGTCATGGGGGATCTCAACCTGCCATCTGTCAGCGAAGCGTCGGAGGCACCTCGGGAGTTCATGGCCTCCATGACAGCCATGGACCTGACCCAATTAGTTCAAAGCCCCACGCACATCGGGGGACACACCCTGGATTTGATTTTTATCTCTGGTCAGTGGTTGAAGGATCTGGGAAGAGGGGATATAGCCATTGAACCTTTGTCATGGTCAGATCACTCGCTCCTTTGGGTGGACTTCCAATCTGCTACACCCCACCCCCCTGCAGGGAGGCAGAACCAAGTAGGTGGTTCTGCCCCAGGCACCTGATGGACCCTGATAGGTTCATGACGGAGCTTGGGCCATTCCCTGAGGCTATGGCTCACGACTCAGCTGGAGAACTGGTGGCCACATGGGACAGGGCAGCTGCTGGGGCTCTGGACTGCATGGTGCCTTTGCATCCTCTGATCTGGTGCTGAACCCGGTTGGCTCCTTGGTTTTCTGAGGAGCTGAGGAAGATGAAGTGACAGAAAAGATGCCTAGAGAGCAGTTGGAGAGCCAGCCATTCTGAATCTGATCGGACACTGGTGAGGTCTTATATCAAGACCTACCTACAGGCGATAAAAGCGGCAAAGTTTAATTATTTTTCTGCTCTTATTGCATCTGCAGATAATCACCCAGCCGCCCTGTTTAGGGTGACCCACTCCCTCTTACATATTGAAGCACGGGAGGACCCCTTGCAGGGTAAAGCTGAGGATTTTGAACAATACCTGCAAGACAAAATCGCTCAGATTCGGGAAGGGCTGGACTCTGAATGAGTAGGACTAGATGGGGTGATGGAGGCAGGTCTTGAGAATGTTATCTGGGAGGAGTTTGACCCTGTGACTCTCGAGGATGTAGACAGGATTTGGGTAAGCTTAGTGCTGCCACAGGTTTATTGGACCCGTGTCCCTCCTGGTAGGTGCTGGCCACTCGGGAGGTTATACGAGGCTGGCTCCAGGGTATTATCAATGCTTCTTTGAGAGAGGATTTCTTCCCCACCACTTTGAAAGAGGCGGTGGTGAGGCCGTTCCTCAAGAAGCCTTCCCTGGACCCAGTGCTTTTGGCAAATTATCGTCCAATCTCCAATCTTCGCTTTGTGGCAAAGGTTGTTGAGAGTGTGGTGGCGCAACAGCTTCCCAAGTACCTGGATAAAGCTGTCTATCTTGATCCATACCAGTCAGGTTTCAGGCCTGGGTACAGCATGGAAATGGCATTGGTCGCATTGGTTGATGATCTCTGGAGGGCTTGGGACTGGGGTTGTTCCTCTGTCCTGGTCCTATTAGACCTCTCAGTGTCTTTTGATACCATCGACCATGGTATCATGCTGTGGCGGTTGGAGGGGTTAGGGGTGGGGGGCACTGTACTTCGGTGATTCTCCTCCTTCCTCTCTGATCGTTTGCAGTTTGTGTTGGCAGGGGGGCAGAGGTCATCCTCAAGGTGCCTCACTTGTGGAGTACCCATGGGGTCGGTCCTCTTGCCCCTTCTGTTCAACATTTATGTGAAGCCGCTGGACGAGATCATCTGGGGTTTAGGGGTAAAGTTCCATCAGTACGCTGATGATACGCAGCTGTATGTTTCACCCCCAGACTGCCCCAATGTTGCCCTTGACATGATGTCCCAGGGCCTGGAGGCCGTGCGGATCTGGATGGGGAGGAACAGGCTCAGGCTCAACCCCTCCATGACCAAATGGCTGTGGTTCCCAGCGTCCCGTTACAGTCAGCTGGTTCCATCGCTGGCTATGGGGGGGTGTGAGACCTTAGCCCCCACAGGAAGGGTTCGCAACTTGGGTGTCTTCCTGGATGCATGGCTATCCTTGGAAGATCATATGACGGCTGTCGCCGGGGGGGGGCTTTTTATCAGGTCTGCCTGATCTACCAGTTGCGCCCCTTCCTGGATCAGGATGCCCTGCACACAGTCACTCATTCCCTCGTCTCTTCCTGTCTGGACTACTGCAATGCTCTCTACATGAGGCTCCCCTTGAAGAGCACCTGGAGGCTCCAACTGGTCCAGAATGTGGCCACACAGGCAATTATGGGGGCAACATGACGCTCCCATGTAACACCCCTCCTGTGTGAGCTACACTGGCTTCCAGTGGTTTTCCAGGTGCGATTCAAGGTGTTGGTTACTATCTTTAAAGCGCTCAATGGCTTAGGACCTGGGTACTTACAAGATCACCTTCTGCCACCGAGAGCCTCCCACCGGCCAGTACGCTCCCATAGAAAGGGTCTCCTCATGGTGCAATCGGCTAGACAATGTCGACTGGTGACACCCAGGGGGAGAGCCTTCTCTGTGGGAGCACCTGTCCTCTGGAACGAATTGCCCCCGGAATTAAGAACTATCCCTGACTTACGCACCTTCTGCCGTGCTCTCAAAACCTTTTTTTCCCAACCAGCTGGGCTGGCATAAAAATGAATTTTTAAATATGAATTTTTATTAATGAATTTTATTAATTTTAATAGAGGTTTGTTTGGTTTTTTAATTTTAAGAGAGGCCAAATTGTTTAATATGCTTTTAAAACTGTTTTTTTAACTTTTATATATCTGTTTTACTTTGGCTGTACACCGCCCTGAGTCCTTGGGAGTAGGGCGGTATAAAAAACTAATAAACCTTAAACCTTAAACCTTAGTCATTTAATATTTTAAAAAATACTCATTATTTCCTCCTCCTCCTCCTCCTCCTCCTCCTCCTCCTCCTCCTCCTTTGTATTTTTTTTATTGTTTTCCAGTATAAACCTACATATTTTATGGACAGTATATTAACTGGGTCAAATCTTTTCTAAAACAAATAATCACTAGTAATACAAATACATATGTATCCTTCAAATCTTCCAATTTCAGCAATATTGGTCTCTTTCCATAGTTGTTTAATATTTTAAAAATTACTCATTATTTCCTCCTACTCCATCACCTCCTTTTTCTTCTTAACATAAGAACATAAGAACATAAGAATAGCCTTGCTGGAACAGGCCACAGCCCATCCAGTCCAGCATTCTGTCTCACACAGTGGCTCCCTATTTGCTTCAGGGTCTTCCCAAGCAGATGTCTTCACCTGCTTATGATTCCCTGCAAATGGCATTGAGAGATATCCTGCCAATCTCTCCAACCCAGAGGGTGTCCTTAGGCATCCATAATGATAGCCATGGATAACCTTGTTCTCCATGAACTCGTCTAATCCTTTCTTAAAGGTGTCGAGGCTGACAGCTGTCACCACTTCTTCTGGCAGGGAGTTCCATAGACCAGTGACCCTCTGGGTGAAAAAGTACTTCCTCTTATTTGTTTGAGGTCTAGCTTCCAAAAGTTTCATGGAGTGCCCCCTAGTTCTAGTGTTGTGTGATAGGGAAAACAGTTTTTTCCTTTTCTACTTTGTCCACACCGTGCATGATTTTATAGACTTCAATCAGGTCACCTCTCAGGCGCCGTCGTTCTAGAGTGAAGAGGCCCAGCCGTTGCAGCCTCAGATGGTAAGGAAGGTGTTCCAGCCCCCTAATCATGCTGGTTGCCCTCCTCTGCACCTTTTCCATTTCCATTCTTCTTCCCCCTCTTCCTCCTTCTCCTCCTTCTTCTTCCTCTTCCCTCTTCCTCTTCTTCTGCCACATCCGTCATCGGCTGTTAGCATTACTATTTTTATCAACAGCTGCATGAAAAAGTGCTGCTAAGTTTTGTCCAAACCAGTCCCTTGTTGGCCTTTACGCTTTCCCTGCAGGATTAAGTGAAGTATGCCATATTTTCCCAAATGTTACATCACATGTCCAAAATATTCCAACTTTTGCTTACTTATGATTTTGATGATTTCCCTTAGTTTTCCCAGGTGGCTTATCACTTCCTCATTTCCATATGGGTGATTGAATTTTGAACCAATTGGAGCCTCAAGATATTTTTCAAGGGAAGCCCTACATTTGAAGGGTCAAACAATTGGCAATTCCAAATCTCTGCTAACAAATGCTCATCCTACACACTGGCAAAAAACAAAACAGAATACCAAATAAAAGCTGGGCCCTAGAGTTCACTGTAACAACATTGCCAAAAAGGCTTTAAGAGTTTTCAACCTTATTTTACAAAGGTTTTTCTCCCCCACTATATTTGCTAGACCAGTCCTTGAATTGATGGTGCATGGTCACCTGCATGGAATCCACAATGCATATCAGACATCAATACAATAGAGAAGGTCCACAGGTATTGGACTTAAAACTCATCTGCTCACAAGAAAATACCTTATGCCACAAGGCCTGGACAACCTCGAACTACTCCTCCTACATTCCAACCTAAGCATAGCACACAAAATTATCTGATATAACGTTCTATCTGTAAATGACTACTTCAACTTGAACCACAATAATACACGAGCAAACAATAAATACAAACTCAAAGTACACTGTTCCAAACTCGATTGCAGAAAATACGACTTCAGCAATAGAGTGGTCAATGCCTGGAAGGCTCTACCTGACTCTGTTGTTAGTTCCTCAAACCCCCATACCTTTAACCTTAAACTGTCCACTGTGGACCTCACATGTTTCCTAAGAGGCCCCTAAGGGGGTGTGCATAAGTATGCCAGTGTGCCTACCATTCCTGTCCTACTATCCCCATTGATATGTACTCATTTTATGTGTTCATGGTCATATACACTTATAGATTCACCAATCTCATGTGAAAATGTCCACGTCTATACTAATCCCTGTTACCTTGCACATGTTGACAAATAAAAAATAAATAAATAAAAAATAAAAAATAAAAAATAAAAAATAAATAAATAAATAAATAAATAAATAAATAAATAAATAAATAAATAAATAAATAAATAAATAAATAAATAAATAAATAAATAAATAAATAAATAAATGGAGTGCCCCATATAAAGCTGCTGATCTCATCATTGGGTGCCTAGTCTATCTCATTTATGAATTGAACTTATAGGAATATTCCTGTGTAAAGCAGGACGTAGAGGTTTATTTATGAATGAAGGTGTTTTTTTTTCATTTTATATTGTTAGCCAGTTCCCCAAAATTTTCTAGGTGGCTAAAGGATGTTGCAGCATAAATGAAGGCTTTATATCTAATATAAGCCATTCTGTCTTTCCAATGTTTCCAGTTCTGGGAGAAGAAATAATATGTTAAAATATTAACAGTAAAATATTCAAAACTTTGGTGCACAAAAACATCTAAGTGAGTTTAAGGTAATTCTTTTAAAAGGTTCTGCACTGTTAACTCCTCACAAAACATACATATACACAATAAATGGGGCTCCCCTTGAGGTCCACTCGGAGGTTACAGCTAGTCCAGAACGCAGCCGCGCGGGTGGTCATGGGAGCCACAAGGCAGTCCCACGTAACACCTCTCTTGCGCGAGCTGCACTGGCTACCTGTGGCCTTTCGGGTGCACTTCAAGGTGTTAATGACCATCTTTAAAGCGCTCTATGGCTCGGGGCCTAGTTACATGCGAGACCGTATCCTGCCCCATACATCCCTCCGACCGATCCACTCCCATAGAGAGGGCCTTCTCCAGGTGCCGTCGGCCGGGCAATGCCGGTTGGTGACACCCAGGGGAAGGCCCAACCCTCTGGAACGACCTGCCCCCTGAACTCCGTACCACCACAGACCTCCGCCTTTTCCACCGGCGTCTTAAAACACATTTGTTCCAACAAGCCGGCCTAGGATAATCACCCGATCTGGACTTTTTAGTTATAAATTTTAATTAGAGAATTTTAAAATGTTTTAGCACGGGGTAATTTAATTTAATTGGATTTTAATAATTGGTCTATTTATGTACGATGTGTTTTAATTTGCCTGTGCGCCGCCCTGGGTCCTTTTGTAGGAGAAGGGCAGGGTATAAATTTAATAAAAATAAATAAATAAATAAATAAATAATTGATACCTGCTGGCTATATATCTATTTTGTGAAAAATCGATTGAAAATAAATGTTTTAAGATTCAAAAAACACAACAATTTCAACAACTAGGCATATATTTTATTGCAAATCTCCCTTATATGATTTTCATTGGCATTTGCTCATATATAAAAAAAAATAGTTGAACCAGTAGCCAATTATTATCTCATCAAAACAAAATAATTAACTCCTACAGGAATCACCATATTTTCTTAGCTGGGCCAAAACACCAAAGGTTGCACAGAAGGAAATGATATTCAAAAACAGTCCAGGTATCAGCTTGGATATAAAGAAACATTTGAACCACAGGAAGTTTGGCACAAGGGTAACAATAGCTCTGTCGGACTCATTGCTTCAGATTTCTACCCTCTGTTCTTTTCTGTCAGAGTATCTGTTCAAATACGGGTGGAATTCAGGATACAACTTTGCGCTCACATGGATATTCAAATAGAAAAGGATAGGTTTTCTCATTAGGTGCATTCTCAGATATAATCCTTGGATCAATCTTTAGATTCATATTGAAAAAGTTTTATTGAGTTTTAAAATTTTTATAGGTAGGGTGAAGGTAAGGTGTAAAAAAGATATTTTGAGAACTTTCACGTTGATGTTGTTGGCCCCTTCCGAGGCTTCATAATAAAATATAGATAATACATAATTTTCAATAGTACTACAAAGTGGAAAGAAGTGCATACATCATTGTAAAATCTGTGCTAGCAATCATATACAAACATCCAAACAAAAGTTATACTATATTAAAAAAGTCATTTTGGATCAATCTTTAGATTAAGTATTGGATTATAGGTATTTCCTCATCGGGAGGATGGAAGGGAAAACATTTTCACAATAACAAAAGCATGAAGATGTTTCTTGTGATGTTTTTGGTGCACAAAGTTGTCACTCTGAAATGCCCTGCAAGTGATGCTTTCCTTGTTCCACAAGAGTGGCACCAGCCTGGAGACCTCATCATTGGTGGGATGGCATCTCACTTCAGTTACCAACTTAAAGAATTAAAATTTAGTGAAAATCCTTCTAAGAAACCTTATGAGATACCAGTGTAAGATTTTTTTTCTATGTCTAATCCTGAATCTGAAATTCAAGATCTTGCCCCCACACCCCACAATATTCTGTATTTGTTGCAGAACTTATTTCTTGGAAGTCAGAAAATGTGCTATGTAAAATAAATTTGAGCTCTGTAGAAATTACCAATATAAGAGAGTATTTGAGTTCAGGGTAGAAATGAGAAGGTCCTCTGACATTGATTGTTTTCTTGAAGACGTTTCATTAGCCAAACTAGATAACATCCTCAGTGCTAGGTGGTAATGATGTTATTTACTTTGGGTAGTGAAATGTCTGGAAGAAATCAACCAAGCTCAGAGAACACCAAGGACTCCTCTGTAGAAATTTTAGAAAGACTATTTTCTTTCTATTACCGTCATAGAAAGAAAGATTTGTAATTGATTCAGAATTGTTGTCACCTTATGAGAATTGTCCAATTTCCCTTTCAACGGTTTGGCCTAAGCTATTTACCTAGCCTACGGTCTGTACTATAAATTGTACTATAAATTGTTTTAATTGGGTTTTAGATGGGGTTATGTTTTAATATTTTTAAATTTTTAGCACAGGGATAATTTATTCAATTTGGTATTAATTATTTACATTTGTGATATTATGTGTTTTAATTTCCTGTGCACCGCCCCGAGTCCCTTTGGGGAGAGAGTGCGGTTATATAAATCCAACAATAAATAAAATAAAACTGGGGACTATTTAAATTTTTGCAGCATATTCACCAAATTTCATCAACATGTCCTCGCCTTGGCTTTTGCTGTGAAGGAGATCAATGAGGACTCCCAGTTCCTACCTAACGTCACTCTTGGGTTCCACATCTATGACAGTTACCACAATGATAAGATGACCTGTCGCTCCACTCTGGACCTACTTTTCAAAACCCAGGAATTTGTCCCTAACTACAAGTGTGACAGACAGAAGAATCTCATGGCTATCATTGGGGGACTGGATTTTGTCACATCATCTCATATTGCTGAAATTACAGGAACCTTCAAAATTCCACAAGTAAGTTGTGAAAGGGCTAAAGGAGAACAGTTCTATATTCTGTCCTTGATGTTTTTCTGGATTAATTAAGGAGCAATAAATATTAGGGTTATGTTGGTATTAAGATGTTCTGCCTGGCTTAAGGTCTATTAGTTGGCATACTTTTGAAACTACAATGCCGAATACAAGAATTGAGTGTCCTTAGACAGTCCACACCTGAAGAAAGAGTTGAGAATAGTAATCATTATTGCAATCAAAAGACTTGATCAGTTCTATGTATTTGAAGTAATTCCAATAAATTCCTTTCCATATTTATACCTAGAAGAATTTCAGGGAAACAATTCCTTCCTTGCATATATTTTATTAGAAAAATAGATCAGGACAATTGAATTTGATCTTACAATTCAAGAGAATACTACCTCACTTTCTTACAGCTGACATATGGTTCACTATCCCAAAAGGAATTTCAGACCCGTAAGCTCTCTTCACTATATTTCATGGTCCCCAAAGAGGACCATCAGTACATTGGGATTGTCCAACTGCTTCATCATTTCAGGTGGACGTGGATTGGGATATTTGTTGTTGATAACAACAATGGAGAAAATTTCTTCCTGAAAATGCAGCTCTTACTTTCAGAGAACAGGATCTGCTCAGCGTTCATAGAAAGGTTTTCACAACAGGTCCACTTGGAAGACTTTCCAGAATTATATCAAAGATTCTCGATTATTAGCATAAATTGGATGAACAGCAAAGCCAATGCATTTCTTGTCTATGGAGAATCATTGACAATTATGTGGCTGAGGGTTGTCACATTTATGGTAGATCCTGAAAGCAAGGAAACTGCATTATTTAGAAGGGTGTGGATCATGACTGCCCAGATTGATTTCGTATTATCAGGATTTCAAATCAATTGGGATCTCCACATGTTCCATGGGGCTCTTTCCTTCACTGTTCATTCAACAGCAGTTGCCGGTTTCAAGGAATTTCTTCAGACCATCAATCCTCTTTCAGTCTCCAGAGATGGGTTCCTACAGGAAGTTTGGGAACAATTATTTGATTGTTCATTACCAAAACGAGAATTAAAAGAAATGCATAGTAGGAAATGCACTGGGGAGATGAAGCTGGAGAATCTTCCTGGACCTGCCTTTGAAATGGAGATGACTGGCCAAAGTTACAGTGTCTACAATGCTGTTCATGCTGTGGCTCATGCTTTGCAGGTTTTATACGCGTTGCATTTCAATAGAAAAAAATCTATGATGTATAAAAATCCTGACCTTCCACATCTCCAGGCTTGGCAGGTATTCCCTTTGCTTTGGACACTTATTTTATTTCAATAAGCAGTTTGACATAGAATTATCTTTTAAACCCATTGTGGAAAGTCTCAATATTTTCTGCATGCAGAATCAAGCACGAGAAAACAACCTAGAAATAAGGGGAATTTTGTGATGGTGAGAAAAATTAGCAATTAATTGGTGGTACAACTTGCCTTCAGAGGTTTTGAATGCTCCAACGCTGGATTTTTTTTGTTAAGAAGAGAAGGACAGCCACTTATTTGAAATAGCATATGGTCTCCTCCTTGCCTAGGGTGTTGGATTAGAAGACCTCCAAGTTCCTTCTGACTCTAATATGCTTTTCTCTCTTAAATAGATACACAAAAATGGTTTCTCTTGTTATTCTAATCATTGAGAAGCTACTGTATGAGTTATGGTTTACATGTCACTAGAAGGCATTTAGTAAATCACCAGACATTATACAATAAGAGATCATTGAAATGATAATTTAGATTACTGTTCATTGTCTCCTCTAAAAGTAATGAATTCTCTAAGAACTTTGTACATGGCTCATGGGGAAAAAGCTGAACTTTCTGACTATGAAAATGGTTCTTCTTAGATGTGGAATCATAATATGAAACATGAAACATGTTTGCAATAATTGCTATCTTGCATCTACGTATAGAGGAATGCTTGACTCACAATTTCTAAAATTTGGCAAAAGGACATTAGCCAGACCTCAGACTTTCAAATACGGTAGCTTTTTATCAATGAGGAAAGGCTAGATATCATCTAGGTGAAAGTAGATGTTTAAGTAGTGAATCTAAATCATAATTTAAAGGGAAGAGGAGGGGCCTGCATCACAATGATACAATATTTGACCCTGCTACTGCAGGATCATCTTAGATTCTTTTGCTGCTAGATGGTCCAGATGGACCTAAACTGTCCTGAAGGGACAGTGAAGATGAAGCTGGATCTTTGCTGACCACAGGGATGTTACAAAGTTCCTGTTTGGTCCAAAGGAAGGGCTTTAAATCCACGGTAAACAGAGAGCCTCCCCCAGGCTGGCAAGTTGCAGATGGCCCTAACAAAAAGAAAGATAAACAAAAGTGGATTCTAGCTGTGGAATGTTTATTGCCTTAAAGAGACAGCTGCAAAAGAGACAGCCCATAATACCACTTTAAATTAAACTGAAACTTAAAAAAATAATAATAATGGACTTTGCTTCCGGTTTTTGAAGGCGATGGATGTACTTTGTGTTTCGTCCGCCGCTTGCTGTACTGGTGGGCTTCTTCGGAAGCACGGAAGGCCTCGGGGGGGGGGGCTTCTGCCATAGGAGTGGCTTGCTGGGAGCCCCAGCCTGGTAGCAGCTGGGGTCACTCCCCCCAGCCTCGCTCTAGGAGCCGGCGAGCAAAAAAAGGGGTGGTTTCGCCTCTTCGCCGGATGGAACTCGGGAGCTATGCAGAATAAATAGAGTAGCTGAAATGCCAGAGGTGAAAGATTTTCCCTAATTTCTTGAATTGCAGAAGAAGGATAAGCGATAAATCACTGTAAGTGCTAGTTCAATCAACTTGGAATGCAGATTGGAGGGGGGAGTTCTCAACACCCCCTCAGACGGAGCAGCTATTAACTGATCCCTCTCCATTGAAGTGGAGAGAGGAAGAATTAACTTGCTATTTGAACAAATTATGTGAAAGAATTGTATCGTATCACATTTGCAACTGTTTCTTATGGAGCTCTTTTAAAAAGAAAGTAATGGGAACTTTTACTTTTCTTCCTGTCGGGGGATGGGGCAAGATGGCTTCTCTTTGTTCTCCGCTTATAACTCCTCTACAATGCCGAAGCTTTTCCCTCCTTAATTACTTAATTACCAAAGAAGGATTATAAACTCTTTACATCAGACATTCCTACCAGAGGCTCTCAAGTCTCTCCCAATACGTGGACTACTGATTGTGGACTGTAATGTTTCCTTTTTTTTAAAGTGAACTCTTAAGACTCTTAAGACTGAACTCCCATTCGGACTCCCTGATACCTCGGACTGTTTCGGTCATCTGTTTCTTCGGCGCCATTTCTTTGTCAGCTAAGAAACTGAGAGTGACACAATGGCTTCTAGAAAGCCCCCAACGGGAAAGTCAGCTTCTGCTCCATCCTCTGCTGTCTCCAGCCCGACTCCAGACACAGTCAAAGATTTCTACATTCTTACAGAAAGAACCTGCTGGAGAGGGCCCAAAGGATCAGTTGGTTGTAGAAATGTTTTGGGAAATAATGAGAAATATGAATAGCATGAATGAAAATGTGAATGAAATGAGGAAAGAGGTGTCAGAATTAACATTAGAGCTTAGGGAAATGCAACGAAATACAACAGAAAATAAACAAAAAATTGAAAAGCTAGAGAAGGAGATGGCTGAGATAGAGGAAGAGGTGAAGGAGGTTCGGCGGGAGGGTTCAGAATTGGGAGCAAACATGACCAAAATTGAATTTGAAAGAATGTCTTTTTTTCTCAGGTTCCAGAATATACCAGAGTCAGAAAACAAAGATCTTAAAGACCTTATGAGTACAATATTAGCAGAATACCTTAAAAGAGAGAAAGATCAACTCTGGTGGGATAAGGACCTGGTTTATAGAATTAATTCAACTTATGCCAGGATAAATAACGTACCAAGAGAAGTTCATGTTAAGTTTCTTAGGAGATCCACAAGGGATGAGATTTTTTTAAAAAAAAAGAATTTTATTGGTTTTACAATTTATAGTGAGGGAAAAGGGTAAATAGGATTTGTGATATACATTTTAGAGCTTCCATGTCAGAAATGGTGGCTGAATTCGGGTCTTCATACAGTATCTGTTAAGTAAATAGTGTTAAGAGAGAGAGAGAGATATAACACATTTTTAAAGTTCATACATTCAATCTTTGGTTTTACATTCACATCCGTTTCAAGAATTACATTAACTCAAAATTAATTATTTTTGAGATCTGAGCCTCTTTGCTATTGCACCTTCTTTCTCCCTCACCTCAGTGGGCGGGATCGTGGCTCCTCCTGTGCCTTCTTCTTCGTCTCCCAGGATTGAGGAATGTTTTTTAAGAAAGGTCTCTGCCTCTCCTGTTGTTTTAATTTTTATCCTACCTCCATCCCAGAATATCAATATTCCTTCAGGCATTAACCATTTAAGCCAGATTCCGTTTTTATATAACTTTTTAGACAGGAAGGAATATTTCCTTCTCATTTCTCTAATCTTTTTCAGAATCTGTTTCAATATAGCAACGTCTTTTTGCTCATATTTCAAAGGGCCCTCTCGTTGTTCCCTCAGTATCTCATCCCGTGTGTACCTTCTTAAAAATTTAATATGAATCCCTCTGGGGACTTCATTTATTCTAGCATATGCTGAATTAATTCTGCAAATTAAATCTATTTCCCCCAAAGGTATTCACTGCTTTTTTTAATGTAATCTGCTAAAATTCCACTCATCAAATCTCTTAAGTCTTCACCTTCTCTCTCAGGAATGTTCTGAAACCTAAGGAAGAAAGACATTCTTTCAAATTCAAATTTAGACATATGTCCAGAAATTTCTGCCATTTCTTTTTGCAGTTCCTTTATCTCTCCTTTCATCTCGGCTGTGCCCTCCTTCAACTCTCCAATTTTCTGTTTGTTGGTTGTTGTAGTTTTTTGTGTCTCCAGCAGTTCTATTCTTAAGTTCATCAGGTCTTTCCGCATTTCTTGTATTTATTTCATTATATCATGAAGTGTTGGTTCTTTCTCTTTCTCTCCTCCTGTTGCCCCTTTCTGTAACATGGTGGTGATTTTCCCTTGCTGTGAAGTTGGGGTGGCTCTGGTTGAAGTTTGAGCTGAAGGGACTTTCCAGCTGGAGATTTTTTTTTATGAGGCATTTATAATTTTAAGTTTGTACAATAAAGATGGCGTCAAAGAGCAAGCAGTCTGTGAAATTCAAGATGTCAGGAACAAACTGAGTCAGTAGTCTAATTTTATATTTTATAAAGTCCAGAGAGGTAATTTTTCTATAGATCCGCAGTAAAAAAAAAAAAGAAGGTCCACGTATTGGGAAGTACACCAAGGGTTTCTTGAGAAGACCTTAGAAATGTATTTTTCCTTGATTTTCAAATAGTTGAAGGGATGTTATCATAAGTCAATAAAAGTTTTCCGTTCAGAACAAAGAAAACGCCATTTTGTCGCCTCACCTCCGGAAAGGAGAAAAAAGTGAAAGTTTCCGCTCTTTAACAAGCTACAGATACAATATTGCCGGTTGCAATTCCAACATTGAAACAAAGTTTCTTTTAGATGGTATAGGAACGGATGATGTTAATCCTTCTCTCTCCTAGATTCGGAGAGCATTTTAAACAGCCGCTTTTACAGGGGGGGGAGGTTTCTACAGTTAAAACTCTCCCCTCTTTTTTTCTTTCCGTCGAAGATTTAATGAATAATAATGCAAAAACTCACAGTCACTTTTTTTTCTTTAAAAGAGAGTCCCGTTGCATTCCACCAAGTCTGGCATTTCAGCCCGTCTTTTTTATTTCGGTAGTTCCAGTAAGCGTTGGCGAGGGGATCTCCCCCCCCCACTTTCCGCTCCCTTGGCTCCTAGAGCAAAGCGGGAAAAGGCATCCCACTGACCGCCATCGATACGGGAGCCCCCGCAGCCGCTCGTACGGCAGGGAGTTAACCCAAACTCCCTGGGCCTCCTGGAGGGCCAGCCAAAGAAGCAAGCGGCAGGAGTGCCAACGAGCGCTTCTGTCGCTGTCGAGAACCGGAAGTCAAGTCTCCACAAGGGATGAGATATTGAGGGCTCAATGGGATGGAATTTTAAAATGCCAGGATAAAGAAATAATCATTTTGAAACAGATTCCGAAAAAGATTAGAGAAATAAGAAGGAAGTGTTCTTTCTTGTCTAAGAAAGTATATAAAAAGGGAATATGGTTCAAGTGGTTATTGCCAGAGGGAATGTTGATATTCTGGGAGGGAGGCAGAGTAAAAATCAAAACACTAAGCAAGGCGGAGGCTTTTATTAAAAAACATTCTCCCCAGCTGGGAGGTGAAGATGGGGGAATGGAGGGAGCGACGGCCCCGCCCAGGGACAGGGAAAAGGAGTCAATTACAAAAAGACTCAGATCGCAAAAATGAGTTTATTTGAAATACTATTGTAATTGTTGATACAAGATAAAATGGCAAAAAAGAAAAGGATGATTGAATATATAGACTATACAATGTAATCTTTTTATATGTTTATCCTTTAATTTTAAAATTGTAAACTTATGAAGCTTGGGGAAAGCCACCACCAACGGCAGGCAAGCTACCAAAATGTTACCTGTACCTTACACCTTTTTCCCTTGTAAAAATTTTGAAAACCAATAAAATACTTTTTCAAAATAATAATAATAATAATAATAATAATAATAATAATAATAATAATAATAATAATAATAATAATAATAATAATAATAATAATAATAATAATAATAATAATAATAATAATAATAATAATAATAATAATAATAATAATAATAATAATAATAAGTGGCGGAATTAAGCACAGAAGGACTTGGTCATTGGGTTATCATAACCTCTCTAATTGACACTTTAAATGGAACCTATGAAGAACTCTTAAAAGGAATGGAGTAAGTTTTTTCCTCTTTTATTTTTTTTCCTCCTGTTTACAACCTTGGACTTAATCTCTTCCTTTTCATTTGTGTGACTTTTAAACTTTTTTCTCCTCTTTCTACTACACTTAAGAATACCAAAGAACTTGATTTCTTTTTGAAATAACTAAGATATAAAAATAAACAAGAAAAATTGTACTGATTGAAATAACAGAAGGGAAGATGTTGCTGCTACTTGCAAAAACAGGTGGAATGTTCAAAGAACTGCAGTTTGCTTAAAAGTGAAAGGAGAACTGGTTTTTTTCTTTACAAATTTTTGAAGCCTAATTTTAACTAGAGATCCGATTGTGAAATTGAGTCTGTTAAAAGCATTCCCTAAGCTAAAGTAGCAGCCCATTTCTTTTCATCAACATTTGGAGACAATGGCATATACTAAACAACAATAAAAAATGTTTCCTTGCAAGATATAATGGATTCAATACAGCAATATTCTAATTCATTTGAAAAAAAATGAACATTTAATTGGAGAATATGGAGGAAAATGATGGAGTTGCATATCAAATGGAAAAAAACAGAGGTTGTTCCCTTAAACACCGAAATAACAAAGAAAGAAACTTTACTAAGTAATACCATTGATAACAACCCTGACACTTAAAATTAAACTGACTAAGGAAGAAGAAGAAGAGGAAGGACTCTAAAATGACAGGAAAGAAATTACAAATGATGGACTGCAAAGAGAAGTCCACAAAAATTGGATTAAGGATATGTTCAGAAGAAATATGCCACAAATGGCAGAAGTTGTGATATTGTTTTATTACTGGAAGGATACAGCTGATAGACAAAAGATTAACTTAAAACCAGCTGAGATTAGGGAAATTTAGTGATAATAGACATAGTTAGACAAGTAATTGAAAGTGATAATAAATGTTTATATATGCATAGTTATAAGTGGTAATTGGGAATGAATACTTTTTTTTTTGAAAAACAATTTTTATTGGTTTTACAGTTTTGTAAAAGGAAAGGGGTAAATAGGGTAAGATAAAAATATTTTACGGCTTCTATGTCGGAGGTGGTAACTGCCTCTGAGACTTCATACAAAATCATTTCAATAAAAGGTGGAAAGAGATACATATATATCATATCATAAATTTCATGCATTCAATCATTTATTCCTATTTACATCTGTAGGAATTACTATATATAAAAGAAAAAATCATTTTTGTGATCTGAGTCTCTTTGCTATTGTTTCTTCTTCTTCCTGGCTGCCAATGGGCGGTGCCACGGCCCCTCCCGCTCCCATATCTTCATCCTCCAGGATTGAGGTATGTTTTTTAAGAAAGGCTTCCGCCTCTTCTACTGTTTTAATTCTTGCTCTTCCCCCCTTCCAGAACACCAACATTCCTTCGGGCATTAACCATTTGAACCACACCCCTTTTTTGTACAATTTTTGGATAAGAAGGAATACTTCCTTCTTATCTCTCGAATTTTTTTTGGGATCTGCTTTAAAATGGAGGTCTCTTTTTGCTGATATATCAAAGGCCCTTCTCATTGTGCTCTCAGAATCTCATCCCTTGTTGACCTTCTTACAAATTTAATATGTATCTCTCTGGGTACATCATTTATTCTGGCAAATGCTGAATTAATTCTATAAATCAGGTCTATGTCCCTCCCAATATATTCTTTATTCTTTTTAGTATACTCTGCTAAAATTGTGCTCATTAAATATTTTAAATTTTCTGAATTTGATTCAGGATCATTTTGAAACCTTAAAAAATAAGACATTTTTTTCAAAATCCATTCTAGACATATGACCAGCATAATTGGGAATGAATACTGAATAGGGTTTATTAAATGGGATGAGTAAATATTATTGATGTTTGGTTAAAATAGGCTACATGGAATAATGATTTTGGAGGATAGTAGAATTAACAAATATGATGCCAACGTGTGGCTATGTTCTAAGTTTTTATTGGTATGTTTTAAAATGAAGGACATATAATACAATTATAATAAATTAAGGAAGGCATGAAAAAGATAAAGTTTATAAATATATTTGATGTGATGTACTTGAAATAATATGAAATAATATGAAACCTGGATGAATATCGAAGAGATGTATGAAAATAATTTGTAATCAGCAGATACACTTTCTATAACATGTGAGATCTTAATATTACATGTTATAGATTTTTATGTTGTGTTTAAAAATAAAATAAATAATTTATATATATATTTTAAAAAATCATAATTTAAAGGATTACAAAATTCCACAATCCATTTTTCATTATGCTTCCTACTTTTTCTTATATTGATATCAAATTAAATGTATAGTTTAGTCATGTATATTATCATGCCATATTGATTATCAAATTTCTAAGCTTAATCACATTATAGGAATGGGAAGAATGAGAGAATGAAACTTGGATATGATTTTCTCTTCTCCATTATATCGCTTTTAATTACCTCTTTCTTTTATTCCCTTTCAAGTAGCTCCATTCATTTCTTCGAGGCATTTCTTTCAACAATTCAGCTGGGGAGAGAGTGTCCCTGAATGAAAAAGGGGAATCAACAGGTGCATTCGACCTCATCAACTTGATCACTTTTCCAAACAGATCCTTTCAGAGAGTGAGAGTTGGGGTAATGGATCTAGAGGCTGATAAAGGAAAGGAATTAGTCATTGATGAAGATCTAATTGTCTGGCAACCAGCTTTTAACCAGGTATTGACTTAGTGATTCCACCTTAATCCATTATGATCCGTGCCTTAACCCATTATTATCCCATATTGAACCTAGCCTCTTTACAAATCTAATTTCTATTTTTTTAAAATAAACAATGGCATATTCTTTCAAATGTTGTGGATGATCAAAGATTCCTCAAATTGACAAATATGATATTACAATGTAAAAGCCAGGATTGCATATTTGGTGGGCATTTCTACTTGAAATCACAAGAGTGGCTATATTTTGATGAAATCATCACCATGTATTAATTATTTGTTTACCCTTCTCTTTGTACCTCATTATGATTTCCACATTATTTTGAGTTGATGATGAAGTTGTTAAACTTCTGTATCTTTTTGGGAAGTCAATATGCATGTTACTCCATTAAGGAGAAAATTCAGAAACTGTTTTAAAAACACACCTTTTCAAAACATTTTCATGCTTATCATCAGATTCTTCCATTTTCGCGATGCAATGACCCCTGTTTCCCTGGATCCTGGAAGAAAGGGATTGAGGGAAATCAGTTCTGCTGCTATGACTGTGTTCCATGCCCTGAAGGGAAGATTTCAAATCAAAATGGTAGGGTAGGAATTCTACAACATCCCATTAGAATTATGCAAACTACATGGGTGCATACAAATAATGTGATTTTCAATAATTTAGAAGGCCTAGGTGACAAATTCCTTGATTTTCCTTTCAGATATGGACGATTGTTTTGAATGTTCTGAAGATCATTATCCAAATAAAGAAAAGAATGGATGTATCCTGAAACTGCTGGTCTTTCTAACTTTTGAAGAACCCTTAGGAATTGGCTTAGCCTCAGCAGCTCTTGGTTTCTTCTTCTTGACATCTTGGGTACTTGGAATGGTTTTTAAGCACAGAGATACTCCCATTGTCAAAGCCAATAACCGATCTTTAACCTACACCCTCCTTGTTTGTCTTCTGCTCTGTTTTCTCTCCCCTTTCTTGTTTCTCAGTCGGCCTGGCAAAGTAATTTGCCTTCTTCAACAATCAACGTTTGGTATCACCTTCTCAGTGGCCATTTCTAGTGTTCTGGCCAAAACCATCACTGTGGTTGTGGCATTCATAGCCACTAGACCAGGATCTCAGATGAGGAGATGGGTGGGGAAAAGATTGGCCTTTTCTATTGTCATCTCATGCTCTCTCTTACAAGTATGTATTTGTATTCTTTGGTTGTCGACATCTCCCCCATTCCCTGAGTTTGACATGAAATCAGAGTTCCAAGAAATGATTTTACAGTGCAATGAGGGGTCAACTTTCTTCTTCTACTGTGTCTTGGGCTACATGGGTATCTTGGCCATTGCAAGCTTTATTGTGGCTTTCCTTGCCCGTAAATTACCTGACAGCTTTAATGAAGCCAAGTTCATCACCTTCAGCATTTTGGCCTTTTGCAGTGTGTGGATCTCCTTCTTCCCAGCGTATCTGAGCACAAAAGGAAAATCCATGGTAGCTGTGGAGATCTTCTCCATCTTGGCCTCCAGCTCTGCATTATTGGGATGCATATTCCTGCCAAAAGTTTACATCATTGTTTTGCGGCCTGACCTCAACCACAGGGAACAACTCATAAAGAGAAATTAGCACATCATGTGATCTTTCTTTCTAGGTAAAACTTCTGAAAAACAGAATAGAAAAACTGTTTTCTGTCTACAGGGGTATATAAAACATATGGAAATATAGTTTTATTTTGTTTTTCTGTCAAGGAAGGATTTACATTGGTATTTACGATCTATTCATATTTGAGCCCATTCCAAAGTAAGTGCTCCTGTTGCTGTATTTCCATCATTGTCCAAGATTCCTTATCATAATTCATTCTCCCTTTCAACACTCCTGTTGCCCTTGGCTTTGATATAGTTTTCTTAGTTGCTATTAGGATATTTCAGATATTGACTCAAATGATGTCTAATATTTGCAGTGACAATGTCCTGGGTTATACACTTTTAATTTGTAAAGCACCATACAAAGATAGTAAAATGCTGACTGCCATGTTATGAATCTATATTAAACAGTGTTAAAGGATATTAGTTTGGATTTCTTAGGGTTCTTTGAAACGTAAAATACATTGAGTTTGCGAATCTTGAATATTTAACTGTATTGAAAGAAAATGGCTTTCACACTGGATTACAACAATTCACTCTCTACACATAAATCAATTTCCACTGTAAACTATTATAACATATTAATAGTATGGGAAATGTATTGAAATGAAATTTTCCCAGGCAAAAACCCCACAATACAATCCTAGGCTGCATTAGTAGCTAAAGGTAAAGGTTCTCCTCGCACTTATGTGCTAGTTGTTCCTGACTCTGTGGGGCAGCGTTTATCTCCTTTTCAAAACTGAAGAGTCAGCAGCATCTGAAGTCAATCCTAAACTGCATTAGTAGGTAAAGGTAAAAGTAAAGGTTCCCCTCGCAAATATATGTGCACATATGTGCTAGTTGTTCCTGACTCTAGGGGGTCATGCTCATCTCCATTTCAAAGCTGAAGAGACTGTGCTGTTCGAAGACATCTCTGTGGTCATGTGACCGGTATGACTAAATGGCGAAGGAGCACGATACGCTGTTACCTTCCCACCAAATTGCTCCACATTTTTGTACTTCCATTTTTACATGATTTCAAACTGCTAGGTTTGGCAGAAGCTGGGACAAGTAATGGGAGCTCACTCCATTATGTGGTGCTAGGGTTTGAACCACTGAACTGCCAACCCTTCTGATTGACAAGCTCAACGTCTTAGCTCCTGAGCCACCACATTAATAGAGGGATAAAATCAAGATCACATGAAGATGTAGTATAACTTTGCAAAGCCTTAATAAAACCACACTCGGAAAACCGTATCCAGTTCTGGTCACCACACTATACAAAATATGTGGCTATTCTAAAAAAGTGCAGAGAGGAGCAACAAGAATGATGAGAGGCTGGAGGATAGAACATAGAACAGTAGTTAGAGGAACTGGGTATGACTAATCTAGAGAAAAGAAGAAGTGGGGTGACATTGTTGAGTCCTCGACTTGCGACCGGCCCTCGACTTATGACCGGCCGCAGGTCTTCCACTCTTCTCCCTAGAGGTATGGTAACAGCCTGTAACAAGCCTGTAACTGCCAGTCGCGCCTGATTGGCTCCGACGCGACTGGCGGGAATTAGGTCCTGGAGCTTCCTGATTGGTTCCCCGTTTGACAGCTCGCATATAAATAGCTGTCAAACGGGGAAGCCCCTGTCTACCGCATTTTGTCCGCCTGTAAATACTTTCCGCTATTTTCTTGCGATTGCCAATAAACGGCTTTGGGTTTTGACTAGCCTGTGTCTGGACTCCCTCTCTATTACAGAACTTAACAGACATGATAACAATGTTCCAATATTTGAGGAACTCCTACAAAGGCAAGGGATTCAAACTGTTTTTAAAAACACCAACATGTGAGCCCAGAAACAATGGATGGAAACTAAGCAAAAAGGGAAACAACTTAGAACTAAGGAGAAATGTCTCTCTCTTATTACCATATGTGGTGGACTTGTTCGGAAGCTAAAAGTTATTGGACTATGATTCACATATGGTTGGAGAAAATGACACACAAGCACATAGACTTTAAAACCTGAATTTTTCCTACTTGGAATTACATCAGAAGTGCTTGATAAAAACTTGAAATATTTGATTGTGAATGTTTTAACAGCAGCGAGAATTGTATTTGCAAAAAACTGGAGAAATGAGAAATTACCTTCACAAGAGGAAGTTATTTGTAAGATTATGGAATGTGCAGAAATGAGCAGATTAACATTTGAAATTAGAGAACAGGAGAATGAACAATTTTATGAAATATGGAATATGTTTTACCAATGGTTGGAAGAAAGAAAAACTTAAGGGATATAATATATATAAATATATAAAAAGAATTCCTAAATATAGAAATTATTTCTTAGGATTGTTAGATACCATAACACATTGAGATGAGGTCTCTCTCATCTCAAGTGTATACACAGTGTATACCAACTAGATTAACAATGAGACACATAGTGGAAAATTTGGATAAACTTTTTGTTTTAGGAGAAAACATTATGAGTATGTATTTTATAATAGTAAAGTGACTTTTAGAGATAATTGAGAGTAATGTTATAAAACAGGAATTCATGGAGAAAAAATTTTTAATATCTTTTTTATATATTGAATAACTATGGAAAAAGACTGACTTGATAAATAATAATGCTACTATGTGGAAAATAAGGTGATATATATGTAATGAAAGGAAAATTGATAAATATGTTTGCAATTTTAAGTACTGATGCACGAACGACATGTTGTACAAAGCACAAGATGAATAATGTTTTTTACCTGTTTTTATGTTACAAATAAAAAGTTTTTACAAAAAAAAAAAAGAACGAAGGAGAAATTTCCTAGTGGTGAGAGTAATCAACTAATGGAAAAGCTTGCCTCCAGAAGTTGGGGTGTGTGTGGGTGCTTCATCACTGGAAGATTTGAAAAGAAGACTGTGCAACCATTTGCTTGAAATGGTATAGGATCGTGATGGCAAACCTATAGCATGTGTGCCACAGGTGGCACACGGAGCCATATTTGCCGGGACATGAGCCGTCAGCTTTCGAAGTTTGGAACAGTTTTTACGATTGGTGTAAGACAAGGTGACAAGACTGGAACAAACTGTATTTAGTCACTGGATAATTACTGGTTGAGACTAATTGTGTATACTGTGAATGTATTGCCACTTCGACTCTGCGGTACTGCATTGTTTTTATATGTAAAAAATAATAAATATATATCTTTTAAAAAAGATACGCATTTGCACTCTCATGGATCTTCAAACAGACAATGGTGGATTTTCTGATTAGGTGTTTTCTCAGACAGAAATCTTGAATTAATCATAGGATTCACCATTGGAACAATACAAATTTCCCTCTGGGTTAGGATAGAAGAAGATGGATGTCAGTTACTGAGGATTTAATATCTGCCAGCTGTGTATGTGTGTGTGGCCATTAGAGGGCATTCCTCTCTTTCATTGTGTATCTCATTTCTCTCCTTGTGTCTGTTTTTTTCATTTTTATTAAATTTATACCCCGCCCTTCTCCAAACGGACTCAGGGCGGCGCACAGGAATACTAAAAATACATACAAAACATCTAAAAAAATTTAAAAACTTATTCTAATAAAAACCTGCACATGGAGGACCATGTGGCAGCCGTGGCCAGGGGGGCGTTTCATCAGGTACGCCTGATGCGCCAATTGCGCCCCTTACTGGACCGGGCTGCCCTTCGCACAGTCACTCAAGCTCTCGTGACGTCCCGACTCGACTACTGTAATGCTCTCTACATGGGGCTTCCCTTGAGGTGCACTCGAAAGCTACAGCTAGTCCAAAACGCAGCCGCGCGGGTGATTATGGGAGCCACTAGATGCTCCCACATAACACCGATCCTGCGCGAGCTGCATTGGCTTCCTGTGGTTTTTCGAGTGCGCTTCAAGGTTCTGACAACTATCTTTAAAGCGCTCCATGGCTCGGGGCCTAGTTATATGCGAGACCGCCTCCTGCCCCATACATCCCTTAGACCGATACACTCCCACAGAGAGGGCCTTCTCAGGGTGCCGTCGGCCGGACAATGCCGACTGGCGACACCCAGGGGAAGAGCCTTCTCTGTGGCGGGCCCAGCCCTTTGGAATGACCTACCCCCTGAATTACGTACCATCACCGACCTCTGCCTCTTCCGCCAATGTCTTAAGACATATTTGTTTCAACAAGCCGGCCTAGCCTAACCTCCCATGGGGACTTTTAGGTAGTTTTAAATTGGGTTTTTAAAATTTGGTTTTAGCGCAGGATAGGTTATTTAATAGTTTTTTAAATTATATTTATTGTATTTTGTATGTTTTTAAATTTTCCTGTGCGCCGCCCTGGGTCCTTCGTGGAGAAGGGCGGGATATAAATTTAAATAAATAAATAAATAAATAAATAAATAAATAAAACCAAATTAAAAACCCCAAATTTAAAACTATCTAACAGTCAGTAATGGAGGTTACGCTAGGCCGGCTAGATGGAACAGATGTGTCTTCAGACACTTGCGGAAGAGGCGGAGGTCGGAGATGGTGCGGAGTTCAGGGGGTAAGTCATTCCAAAGGGCTGGACCTGCCACAGAGAAGGCTCTTCCCCTGGGTGTCGCCAGTCAGCACTGTCCAGCCGACGGCACCCTGAGGAGGCCCTCTCTGTGGGAGCGTATCGGTCTGAGGGATGTATGGGGCAGGAGGCGGTCTCGCATATAACTAGGCCCCGTGCCATGGAGCGCTTTAAAGATGGTCGTCAGAACCTTGAAGCGCACCCGAAAGACCACAGGAAGCCAGTGCATCTTGCGCAGGACTGGTGTTATGTGGGAGTGTCTAGGCGCTCCCGTAATCACCCACGCGGCTGCATTCTGGACTAACTGCAGCTTTCGGGTGCACCTCAAGGGAAGCCCCATGTAGACAGCATTACAGTAGTCAAGTTGAGAGGTCACGAGTGCTTGAGTGACTGTGCGTAAGGCATCTGTAGCAGTCTGTAGCTGAGTGGTAAGGGATTTATCGCCATGTATATGTTTGAACATATTTGGATATAAGCCACTATTAATTGCATAAAGGCTCTGTGTGCTATGCTTTGCTCCTGGGTATATCTCATAATAATAGTCACGCTGCCAAAACAATGATAAGAGACCTTTTCAAGAAGGAAGATGTTGCTCCTGCTGGTGTTTCTGGTGAAGACAGAGACTTTGAGCTGCCTTGCGAGTGATGCCTTCCTTGTGCCACACGAGTGGTACCAGCCTGGTGACCTCGTCATTGGTGGGATGGCATCCCACATCATTTACAATTTCTATGAAATGAATTTTAAGGAAAATCATTGTATAGAACCTAAAGACTTACCAAGGTAAGGATGTTTTTTTTTCTAATCTTAATAAGATTAGAAAATTAATAATTACTGGCCTGAAATGCATCTTTGGGGGAGAATTAATAATTCTCCCCCAAAACTGCTTATGAGTAAAAGGTTTTCAGCCTAAATGTAGGTGTTATGTGTAATCTATATGTAAATAACCATGGTGGTGCAGCAGTTAGAATGAACACTATAAATGAATGCTTTCTCCAGGAGCTTGATCCTGAGCAGTTCAATCCTTCAATCCTTCCAAGGTTGGTCAAATAAAGACCCAGATTGTTGGATATGCTGACTCTGTAAGCCACTTAGAGATGGCAGGATAAGTGAATCCATATTGCTATTCCTGATCTAATTATCTCTGTCTATTTCTAATTATGGAAGAATAAACAATTTTCTTTACATCACAGCAAAGTGTTTGGCATATAATATATGAGAAACCATCTGAAGAACATTTAGTAAGCTTAAGGTATATATTTTTTAAAGACCTGTATTTTCACTCTTAACAAAACATGCATACTGTCAAACCACTAAGGGCTGCATTACTGCATTACCCTATAACTATAAATTAAGTGTTGTACCTTATGATTTTTGACGAATGTATCTTGTCTTTTTATGTACACTGGGAGCGTATGCACCAAAGACAAATTCCTTGTGTGTCCAATCACACTTGGCCAATAAACAATTCTATTCTATTCTATAAAGAATTATACCCTACCCTACTCTACTCTACTCTATTCCTGTTCTTATTCTACTCTGCTCTGCTATATTCCTGTTCTTATTCTATTCTATTCTGTTCTGTTCTGTTCATACAATGAATGATCGATCCTGCTGAATTGTGAAAAAAGTTAGAAATAAATGTGTACCCTGAAAAAAACACAGTTTTTGTTTCTATTAGTAGATATTTGTGGCAAACCATGGAAATACTGTATTAAAAAAAAACTTTGTAGAAATTATTGAGCATTTTAGAAAGTTTATTATCTTCCATTAGAGAAACCTTTGACATTTACATAGATATAATGCCATTGTATGAGAACGGTCAATTTCTTTTTTTCAACTGGAGTATTTCAATCATTAGCACTGCAGTAACTAAGATCTACCAGCAAATCCTCGCCTTGGCCTTTACTGTGAAGGCGATCAATGAGGACTCCCAGATCTTACCTAACATCACGCTCGGGTTCCACATCTATGACAGTTACCACAATGTAAGAATGACCTATCGCACCACTCTGGACCTGCTTTTCAAATCCCAGGAATTTGTCCCTAACTACAAATGTGATAACCAGAAGAATCTCATGGCGATCATTGGAGGATTGGGCTTTGATATATCATTTTATATAGCTGAAATTACAGGTTTCTTCAAAATTCCACAAGTAAGTTCTGAAGGGGTTGAAAAGAAAATTCTTAATCTTATTGTTGTTGTGGAATAATTAATATGCATCAAAAATTAGATTTGTGTTAATATGTTCTGCATGGCTTAAGATGTAATACTTAGCTGTTTTTTTCTAAAACTACAATGCCAGTTATATGAAGTTAGTGTCTGAGGACATTCCATAGCTGAGGGAAGATTTCAATGTGTATTCCATATTTCTTGCAATTACTTCAGATACATTTAACATTATTACATGTATTTGAAGGCATTCCAAGTAACTCCTTCCTATGTTGGTTCCACTTTGCACATATGTACTAATCGTTCCTGACTCTAGGGGGTGATGCTCAACTCTGTTTCAAAGCCAAAGATCCAGCACTGTCCTAAGACATCTCTGTGGTCATGTGCCAGAATGACTAAATGCATGGAATGCTGTTACTTTCCCACTAAGGTGGTCCCTATTTTGACTCTTGCATTTTTACGTGCTTTTGAAATGCTAGGCTGGCAGAAGCTGGGACAAGTAACGGGAGCTCACCCCGTTACATAGCACTAGGGATTTGAACCGCTGAACTGCCAACCTTTCTGATTGACAGGCTTAGCGTCTTAGCCACTGAGCCACCTTCCAATATTAATAATCTGAAGAAATCCTTGGAAAAAAAACATTCATTTCATTTATCTATATAAATAAAAATGTAACAAGAGTTTGTTCAAAACCGCTAATCTCTGAAAGTACTGCACCGATCGCTTCCAAATTTTCACACAACATTCCTTTCAAATACAGCACCAATAATATATATAGATTGTGTAGATGCCACACCTGTGCCAGGTACACACAACGGAAATGTAAAAATGTAGGTAGATGGATACAGAGAGAGCAGTGAGCCACAGGATGACATAATACAAAATTATTATTATTATTATTATTATTATTATTATTATTATTATTATTATTATTATTATTATTATTATTATTATTATTATTATTATTATTATTATTATTATTATTATTATTATTATTAATTAGATTTTTATACCACCCTTCTCCCTTTTGGGACTCAGGGCAATGTACAGGCAACAATAAAAATCAATAGTATAAAACATAAAATACGTTAAAAATATATTAAATAATTAACCTGTCCTAAAACCCTACTAAAATCCCTACTAAAAACAATTAAAACTATGCCAGGCCAGCCACACAAAATAAATAGGTCTTCAAGGCCCGACGGAAAAGGCGCAGGTCCATGGTCGTCCGTAGGTCAGGGGGTAGGTCATTCCATAATACAGTAGGTCATAATACCTACTGTATTTCAAGAAGAAATACAGTAGGTAGGTAGGTAGGTAGGCAGCTATAGGGATAGAGAGAGGGAGGGAGAAATGCAGTAGGTAGGTAGGTAGGTAGGTAGGTAGGTAGGTAGGTAGGTAGGTAGAGGGATAGGGAGAGGGAGAAATATAGTAGGTAGGTAGGTAGGTAGGTAAGTAGACGGGGAGAGAGGGAGAGAGGGAGAAATACAGTAGGTAGGTAGATAGGTAGGTAGGTAGGTGGGTAGGGGGATAGAGAGAGAGAGAGGGAGACATACAGTAGGTAGGTAGGTAGAGGGATAGAGAGAGGAAGAAATACAGTATGTATGTATGTAGTTATGTAGGTAGGTAGGTAGGTAGGTAGGTAGGTAGGGGGATATATATAGAAAGGGAGACATACAGTATGTATGTATGTATGTAGTTATGTAGGTAGGTAGGTAGGTAGGGGGATATATATAGAGAGGGAGACATACAGTAGGTAGGTAGGTAGGTAGGTAGGTAGGTAGGTAGGTGGGTAGGGGGATAGAGAGAGAGAGAGGGAGACATACAGTAGGTAGGTAGGTAGAGGGATAGAGAGAGGAAGAAATACAGTATGTATGTATGTAGTTATGTAGGTAGGTAGGTAGGGGGATATATATAGAGAGGGAGACATACAGTAGGTAGGTAGGTAGGTAAGTAGGTAGGTAGGTAGGTAGGTAGGCAGGTAGAGGGATAGAGAGGGGGAAACTCCACCCTCGGGTTGTGTCCCTCCTGACTGGACGACAACAACGCATGGCCGGGAACAGCTAGTTTTATATAAAAACTAGAAAGGACAATCATATTTGATCTAACAACTCAGGAGAATGCTACTCCACTTTCTTGCAGCTGACATATGGCTCATTAGCCCAAGATGCATTTCAGGCCAGTAAGCTCTCTTCACTTTATTTCCTGGTCCCCAAAGAGGACCATCAGTACACTGGGATTATCCAACTGCTTCATCATTTCAGATGGACCTGGATTGGGATTTTTGTTGTTGATAACAACAATGGAGAAAATTTCTTACGGGAAATGCAGCCCTTGCTTTCTCAGAACAGAATCTGCTCATCATTCATAGAAAGGCTCTCAGAACAAATATACTTGGAAGATATCCCAAAACTTTATCAAACAGTCTCACATATTTTTGTTCATTTGGTGAACAGCAAAGCCCACACATTTCTTGTCTATGGAGAATCATTGGCCATGATATGGCTAAGAGTTGTCATGTTTGTGGAAGATCCTGAAGGCAAGGACACTGCCTTATTAAGAAAAGTGTGGATCATGACTGCCCAGATCGATTTTCTGCTCTCAGGCATTCAAATCAATTTGGATCTCCAGATGTTCCATGGGGCTCTTTCCTTTGCCATTCATTCAACAGCAGTTGCAGGTTTCAAGGAATTTCTTCAGACCATCAATCCTCTTTCAGACTCCAGAGATGGGTTTCTGCACAATGTCTGGGAACAGTCATTTGATTGTTCATTTCCAAAACCAGAGTTGCAAGAAACACATAGTAGGCAGTGCACTGGGGAGATGAAGCTGGAGGATCTTCCTGGGGCTGTGTTTGAAATGGAAATGACTGGCCATAGCTACAGTGTCTATAATGCTGTTTGTGCAGTGGCTCATGCTTTGCAGGATCTACACATGTTAAGGTTTAATAAGAAGAAAACTAAGATGGATGAAAAAACTGACCTTCCACATCTGCAAGCTTGGCAGGTAATCCCTTTGCATTCGATACCTCTTTTATTTTATTTTTAATAATTTTTATTTGCAAACATGTAAAATACACACACATACAAAATTTAGACGTACACCACATTTACACAATACAATATGAACAGGAACTTCCTGTTCTTTCTAATAGCAATTGTCAATCGATACCGCTCACCTTATATTATTTCCCCTTCTATTATATTTCATTTGGATTTCACCATTCTTAACCCTCTTATTTTATTCATAACTACTATTTTTGACTTTTGTTGTATTCCTTCATTGGTTCCTATTTCTTTCCTCCATCCACCTATACCATTTATCCCATATCTGGTAGAATTCTGATTCTTCTTTTCCCTGGATTTCTTTAGTTAATTTGTCCATTTCAGCACAATCCATAACCTTTCTTATTATTTCATCTTCGCTTGGAGTTAATTAGTTTTTCCATTTCTGGGCAAAGGCAATCCTTACCGCCGTAGTTATATGTAGTATTAAATACTGGATTTCTTTTTTGTATTTCGCAGACATTATTCCTAATAAAAAAACCTTCAGGCTTCCATTCTATTTTAAGTCTTGTTATTGCCTCCAGCCACCTCTTTTATTTTAAGGAGCAGAATTACTTTTTGGAACCATTCTGGAAAGATTTGATTTGATTTGATTTAACTTAACTTAACTTAACTTAACTTAACTTAACTTAACTTAACGTAACGTAACGTAACGTAACGTAACGTAACGTAACGTAACGTAACGTAACTTAACTTAACTTAACTTAACTTAACTTAACTTAACTTAACTTAACTTAACTTAACTTAACTTAACTTAACTTGTCTACTGTCAGCCTCACCCCATTCCTAAGAGGTCTATAAGGTGTATGCATAAGCACACCAGCGTGCCTACCATCCCTGTCCTAATATTCCCTTGTATTTGTATTCATTTCATGTATTCATAATTGTTGTGGCCCAGTCGGCTCCAGATGAGCTGCTGATGGACTCTTCTAGCGTAGAGTCCTATGAGTCTGCCCTGGAGGAGGAGGGAGACCTTGGGGAGTGCTCAGGTTCAGAGCAGGAAGCAGAGAGGCTGGTTGGCTACCAGGAGGTGCCTGAGGCATGGAGCAGTGGGGAGGATCAGAGGCAGTTTGTCCCTGATGCTAGATTACTCAGGGCTGAGAACGGAGGCCTCAGTTAAGGCAGAGGCAGGCTCATAGGCCATGATTAGAACCAGGTGGTTGCTGAGTGGCCCCTCCCAAGAGAGTTTATAGGTGAGACATTGGGAGGGGACATTTGCAGGAAGCTACCGATTCAACTCCAGCCTTCTATTGTGTTTGAAATTATCTGGGCTCTTAGCCAAAGTCTTCGTTTATCTCATATTTAAGCAGTGGCAAGCAGCCAAGCCTGTATGTATGGGGTGATTCAGCCTGTGGGACAGAACAATAATCATGACTACACTTATACCTGTTATCTAATTCATGCTTGAAGAAATAAATAAATAAATAAAATAAAAAATATTTTCTGCATTTGCAATCAAGTTAAATATGATCAGAGAGTAGCCACTACATACATGCATGCATGCATACATACATACATACATACATGTGTATGTGTATGCGTATACATGTACAGTATGTATATGTATATGTACAGCATATAAAATGCCAGTAGAAATTATGTAGGAAATCACCATTGATTGCCTAATAAGAGATGATTAAAACAAGTCATTTAGATTACTATCCATTGTCCCCTACAAAAATAATCAATATTCCAAGATACTTTGTGTGGCTCATGAACTTTTCAGGTTTCATGAGCTGAACTTTCTGTCTCTATCACAGTTTTGAAGGAATGAGACAAAAAGTGGCCCTTTTTAAATGTGGCATCCATAGTATGAAACAACTCCATGTTTTCAATAAGGGGGCTGTGAAAATATTTACAGATCCTTCACATCCTGGACATAAATTGTTTCAACTCCTACCCTCAAAATGACGCTATAGAGCACTGCACCCCAGAACAACTACAGCAGACACTGAACGCCATCACTCTGCTAAACAAATAATTCCTACAACACTGTCAAACTATTTACTAAAGTCTGCATTACTATTACTGTTAATCTTCTCATTGTTCCTATTACCCATATCCTCCCACTTATGACTGTATGACTGTAACTTTTTTGCTTGTATCCTTATGATTTATATTGATTGTTTCCTAGTATGATTTAATTGCTTATTTATGTATCCTATGTATCCTATGACTATTGTTACATGTTGTACCTTATGATTCGTGACAAATCTTTTCTTTTATGTACACTAAGAGCATATGCACCAAAGACAAATTCCTTCTGGGCCCAATTACACTTGACCAATAAAGAATCCTATCCTATCCTATCCTATCCTATCCTATCCTATCCTATCCTATCCTATCCTATCCTATCCTATCCTATCCTATCCTATCCTATACTATACTATACTATACTATACTATACTATACTATACTATACTATACTATACTATATTATACTATTCTCCACCTCTCATCTATCTATGGAAGAATGCTTGAGTTTCGAGTTCTAAAATCTGGCTAAAGGGAATTAATCAGACTTCAGGCTGTCAAATAGCTTTGTACCAATCAGGAATGATTATATATGATCTGGGTTTAGTTAACCGTAGTGGGCCTATTTTATAACAGAAGGCATTTATATATTTTCATTCTGCTTTGTTTGATTGATAGTTTCTATTTTTCTGTAAATAGTAACACATTAAAAATAGGGTGGAAAAATACCCCCTCTCTCTTTTGTTCTCTTTCAAGTAGCTCCATCCATTCCTTCAAGGCATTTCTTTCAACAATTCAGCCGGGGAGAGAGTGTTCCTGAATGAGAAAGGGGAAGCAACAGGTGGCTTCGACATCACCAATTTGATCACTTTTCCAAACAGATCCCTTCAGAGAGTTAGAGTGGGAAAGCTGGATCTCCAGGCTCCAAAAGGGAAAGAATTATTCATTGATGAAGCTTTGATTGTCTGGCACCCAGCGTTTAACCAGGTATAAATGGAGTCATTGATGCAATCATGCCTGAAACCATTAGGATCTAATTACTGTTTCTTAAAATGAGACACGGCATATTCTTTTCAAAGGATGTAAATCCTCAAGCATTGATCAAATTGACAAAATGACATGCCATCCTGCCATATTTAGCCTGCATTTCGATTGGAAATCACAAGTGCCCATTTTTCTACACATTTTCATTCATATGTGGTTTTTTACTCACCCTGCACTTTAAACAAGATCTATTGTATATCACTGTAATGTCTACTTCTTTTTAATTTATATTACAAAATTCAAGCCGAATCATTTAGATTTTATTGTTACATAGCTTCTGCCAAATACGTAAATGGACATTGGGTTTTTAGTGGGAATTTTTAGCACAGGCTCTTATTTAATTCTTTTAAATATTTAATTCTTTTAAAAATTTAATTCTTTTTATCTATTTATTGTATTGTTTTATTATTTGTTGGTTTTAATTTCCTGTGCACCGCCCTGGGTCCATTTCGATGGAGAAGGCGCAGTATATAAATCGAATAAAATCAAAATCAAATCAAATCAAGTTCTCAAATTGATCTGGGAATCTGAAAAGAGTTTTCTTACACAAAAGGGAAAAACACCCAGAACTTGTGTTAAAAAATCAAACGTTTCAAAACATTTTTTAATGCTTATCATCAGGTTCTTCCACTTTCTCAATGCAATGACCCCTGTTTCCCTGGATATTGGAAGAAAGGAATTGAAGGAAGTCAGTTCTGCTGCTATGACTGTGTTCCCTGCCCAGAAGGGAAGATTTCAAATCAAAATGGTAGGGTAGGAATTCTACCAAAATTCATTAGAATTAAGGGAAATTTAATACACTGCTTTAGGATGCATAAAATTAGTAAAGTGATTTTTCAATAATTTGTAATGTCTAGATGACAAATTCCTCAATTTTCCTTCCAGATATGGAAGATTGCTTGGAATGTCCAGAAGATCATTATCCAAATAAAGAAAAGAAAGGATGTATCCCAAAACTGCTGGTTTTTCTAACTTTTGAAGAAACCTTAGGAATTGGTTTAGTCTCAGCAGCTCTTGGTTTCTTCTTCTTGACCTCTTGGGTACTTGGAACTTTTATAAAGTACAGAGATACTCCCATTGTTAAAGCCAACAACCGGTCCCTCACCTACACCCTCCTTGTCTCTCTTCTGCTCTGTTTTCTCTCCTCTTTACTCTTCCTCAGCCAGCCTGGCAAAGTGACCTGCCTTCTCCGACAATCAACGTTTGGCATCACCTTCTCAGTGGCTATTTCTAGTGTACTGGCCAAAACCATCACTGTGGTTGTGGCTTTCATGGCCACTAAACCAGGATCTCAGATGAGGAAATGGGTGGGGAAAAGATTGGCTCTTTCTACTGTTCTTTCCTGCTCCCTCTTACAAGTCTGTATTTGTATCCTTTGGTTGTCAACATCACCCCCATTCCCTGAGTTGGACATGCACTCAGAGCTCCAAGAAATGACTTTGCAATGCAACGAGGGGTCAGCTTTCTTCTTCTACTGTGTCTTGGGCTACATGGGTATCTTGGCCATTGCCAGCTTTATTGTGGCTTTCCTCGCCCGTAAATTACCTGACAGCTTTAACGAAGCCAAGTTCATCACCTTCAGCATGTTGGCCTTTTGCAGTGTGTGGATCTCCTTCTTTCCAGCCTATCTGAGCACAAAAGGAAAAGCTATGGTAGCTGTGGAGGTCTTCTCCATCTTGGCCTCCAGTGCTGCATTACTGGGATGCATATTCCTCCCAAAGTGCTACATCATTGTTTTGCGGCCTAACCTCAACCACAGGGAGCAGCTCATAAAGAGAAATTAGTATCCCAATTGTTCATGTGTACATCCAAGCTAGACTGTGTTGTTTCTCCGTGTCATTTAATATATATCATTATGCAGGTATATGCATTATTTTGTATTTATTTATTTTCTCATGTTTATGTAGTTTGTATTTGGTGACCTTGTGAAAGCTGTGTGGAGCAAAATTACCTTTTCATATCTAAGTCTAAGTTGCTACATTTTCACCATTTTCCAAGATTCTTTCATAAAGCACTACTTAAATATGGTAAAAGCTAATTACTATTTTATGAATATATATTATAGGATATTAGTTTTGGATTTGTTAGGCTTCTTTCAAATGAAAACCTCTTGAGTTTGTTAATCCCGTACATTTAATTGTGTTTTACAATAAAGTTTCAGGCTGCATATCTTGATGTCTCTTATATTCCGAAAAATATGGTAATCTTTTCAAAGGTTTTTTTTAATGGACAATTAAAATAATGAATATTGGAACATTTGGGCTTCTACGAATTTATTTACTGGTCACCAGGCTTATAAAGATCTCCTCCACCCTTTGATCTTTGTTTGATCCACTTCTCTTTTCCAATTTGGGTAGACCAGACTGTGGGAATTATGAATTTCTATCCCTTTTATCTTTTCTTTGAAAGCCCTGCAATGTTATAAGTAAGCAATTTTAAAGAATTAAGTATCTGGTTTCCCCTCTACTTTTTTTAAAGTCCTTGCTTGAAGTCCATCTTGTGTCATGAGCACCAGAAATAATGACACCCGGAGAAAGTGTAACCCTATTCCGCAAACTTACTGAGGTCTATATCACTAATAGTAGCGATTCGTGGCATTGGGCATGTGAGCTTCCAATAAAAGTTTGAGCATTGATTGCCTGAATCTACCCCTATGATGGGAGAACATGGTATTCATCAAAGCTTCAAAACTATACCACCATTGCTTTGGACAATCCCATGAATGAGTACTCCCATCATATTGCATTTGAATATCTTCAATATCTTCAAAAAAAACCCTTTTATTGTTACCCTATCAGATGTATCAAACTCGCGGGCCATGGGCCAGAAGCATCATGTTCTGCCCCTCCCGGTTTAGCGAAGGATAAAAAAGTCCCAGTACATCACGTGACAATGCTGTGATGATGCAAGTTTGACACCTCTGGCCTACAGCATATTTCTGAAGTGTTGATTTCTTTATTGTTCACAGTTGATGTTAAGAGAAAAAAAATATCTATCCACTAGTTCAGTATTTTGTTTATTAAGGCTGCCACAAAGAAGTGGGGAGTCAACTTAATTTTCAAAGCACGAGAAAGAAGGACAAAAAATGTTAATTGACTGGGGAGGGGCAATCATTTTATCACTTTTATCATTTCCCCATCACAGTAAGTTCAATAGACTACTGTAATGCTCTCTACATGGGGCTTCCCTTGAGGTGCACCCGAAAATTACAGCTAGTCCAGAATGCGGCCGCGCGGGCAATTTTGGGAGCCTCTAGGCATTCCCACGTGACACCGCTCCTGTGCGAGCTGCACTGGCTGCCTGTGGCCTTTCGGGCGCGCTTCAAGGCGCTGATTACCATCTTCAAAGCGCTCCATGGCATGGGACCTAGTTATCTGCGGGATTGTATCCTGCCCCATACATCCCTTCGACCGATTCGCTCCCACAGAGAGGGACTTCTCTGGGTGCCATCCACTAAGCAATGCCAGCGGGCGACGCCCAAGGGAAGGACCTTCTCTGTGCTGGGCCCGACCCTCTGGAACGACCTACCCCCCGAACTTAGAACAACCATGGACCTCCGCTCCTTCCGCAAAAAATTAAAAACTTACTTTTTCTAGCAGGCCGGCCTGGCCTAACCTATCCTAGCCTAGGCTATATTAGAAATTTAAATTGTTTTAATTAGAGATTTTAGGAAATTATGCTGGGGTTTTAATGTTCTAAATTTTTAGCACAGGGTAATTTATTTAATCCGATTTTAGTTATTGTCTTGTTGTATTTATAAGATGTTTTTTAACAACCTGTGCACCGCCCCGGGTCCCCTAGGGGAGAGGGTGCGGTTCTACAAATCCAATAAAATGAAATGAAATGAAATGAAAACTACTCAAACAATAAAATTAAAAGCGAGAAAAATGATTCAGAAGAAAAGATACAATAATTATAAAAATAAGAAGAAGCTGCTAGGAGAATGGGAGAAAAGTAGAAAATTAATAAGAAGTGGAATCTTTGAGAGACCAAGTGAAAGTGGCAAGAGGAGGAAGAAGTGAAATAAGGAACATATTCGTATTATTTGTATTGATATTATTAATGGTGGATAGTTAATTAAGTTGAAAGGGAATTATATCAACCTTATGAAATGTGGACAATTAATTAAGTTACATATTCTTTATGTAAAAAATGATTTTTATGGTGTATGTTGTGAAAGGTATGGGGGTTAGAGGAACTAACAGGATCAGGTAGAGTTTTCCGCATATTTACTGCTCTAGTATTCAAATTGTTTTTCCTGAAATCCAGATTAGAACAGATTACATTTAGTTTGTATCCATTGATAGCCCTTGTGTTATTGCGGTTGAAGTAAAAGTAGTCATATATCCACAATTTATTTTTCCTCAATTCCATGGAAAGGTTACGAAGGAACAATGTATGCCAAAGCAAATTAAATTTTATAAGTACATATATGGCAAGCATATGTGTCAAATAATACATTCCATTCACATCACTTCATTTCGCTACATTTCCAATATTTTTAAAATCAGGTCCCAATGGAAATAGAATGATAACTGCTTGGGACATGCAAATTCAATTAAACATACAGGATTCGGAAACTTTTAAAATTTTACAGTCCAAAGAACCCTAAACAATCAAAAACTGATATTCCATGATACAGTCCTAAATACATGTTCATAATTTATTTTTATTTATTTATTTTATTAAATTTATACCCCGCCCTTCTCCAAACGGACCCAGGGCGGCGCACAGGGATGTTAAAACACATATAAAACATATAAAATTTTAAAAAACTTATTCTAATAGACCCTGCGCTAAAAACCGAATTTAAAAAACCCAAATTTAAAACTATCTAAGAGTCAGTAATGGGGGTTATGCTAGGCCGGCTAGATGGAATAGGTGTGTCTTCAGACACTTGCGGAAGAGGCGGAGGTCAGAGATGGTGCGGAGTTCAGGGGGTAGGTCGTTCCAAAGGGCAGGGCCCGCCACAGAGAAGGCTCTTCCCCTGGGTGTCGCCAGTCGGCATTGTCCAGCCGACGGCACCCTGAGGAGGCCCTCTCTGTGGGAGCGTATCGGTCTGAGGGATGTATGGGGCAGGAGGCGGTCTCGCATATAACTAGGCCCCGAGCCATGGAGCGCTTTAAAGATGGTCATTAAAACCTTGAAGCGCACCCGAAAGACCACAGGGAGCCAGTGCAGCTCGCGCAGGATAGGTGTTATGTGGGAGTGTCTAGGCGCTCCCGTAATCACCCGCGCGGCTGCGTTCTGGACTAGCTGCAGCTTTCGGGTGCACCTCAAGGGGAGCCCCATGTAGAGAGCATTACAGTAGTCAAGTCGAGAGGTGACGAGTGCTTGAGTGACTGTGCGTAAGGCACCCCGGTCCAGTAAGGGGCGCAATTGGCGCATCAGGCGTACCTGATGGAATGCCTCCCTGGCCACGGCTGCCACATGATCTTCCATAGACAGCCGGGAATCCAGGAGGACACCCAAATTGCGCGCCCTCTCCACGGGGGCCGGTGTTTCGCCCCCAATGGCCAGAGTTGGAATAATCTGGCTGAACCGGGGCGCCGGAAGCCACAGCCACTCAGTCTTGGACGGGTTGAGCCTGAGTTTGTTACCACCCATCCAGATCCGTATGGCCTCCAAACACCGGGACATAACCTCGACGGCATCGTTGGGGTGGTCTGGGGTGGATATGTACAATCTTAATCAGCTTTTTACTATATTCATACAGTGGTTTATGAACAGAAAGTATAAAAACCAGGAAAAAGGTTGGATATCCTTTGAGTTAATGTTTGAATTCTTTATCTTTATCTTTAATTGGATTTTTATACCGCCCTATCTCCCAAAAGGGACTCAGGGCAGTGCACAGAAAGAATGAAAAGTAGTAAATACAATGATAATATAAAAGTTAAAAATACATTAAATACAATGAGTCTGTGCTAAAACGTACACTTAAAAACCATTAAAATTATTATAATTGGGACTATCATAAAGCTATGCTAGGCCAGCGACATGGAATAGGTGTGTTTTTAAAGTTCGACGGAAGAGGAGAAGGTCCATGATGGTGCGAAGGTCGGGGGGCAGGTCATTCCAGAGGGCAGGACCTGCCACAGAGAAGGCTCTCACCCTGGGGGTTGCCAGCCGGCATTGTCCGGCAGACGGTACCCTGAGGAGGCCCTCTCTGTGGGAGCGTACAGGTCAAAGGGAGGTATGGGGTAGGAGGTGGTCCCGCAGATAACCAGGTCCCGAGCCATGGAACACTTTAAAGATTGTTACTAGCACCTTGAAGCACACCCGGAGGGCCACAGGCAGCCAGTGCAGCTCGCGCAGGAGAGGTGTTACATGGGAGTATCTAGAAACTCCCATAATCCCCCGCGCAGCCGCATTCTGTACTAGCTGGAGCCTCCGGGTGCACCTCAAGGGGAGCCCCATGTAGAGAGCATTACAGTAGTCCAGTCGGGAGATGACGAGGGCTTGAGTGACTGTGCGTAAAAGTACCCAAGAAACTTAGATTCTCAAAATCTTCTTGAGGTGAGGTGTTGAAAGAGTAAAAGGATTTAGGTTAAACAATCTTCAAAAATATTTGAAAATGTAGCAGCATGAACATTTCTTTTTTAATGAGTGGCCTTAATAAATCTTAATCCACACCCATTATTTTATAACAAATCAAAATTGTAATTTGGGTTTTAAATTTAAACTTATTTTAAGCAGGGTATTGATTTAATTTAGTTATTATTTAATAATATTTTGTATTTATGTATAATTGATTTTAAATCTCTGTTCGCTGCCCTGAGTCCCTTTGTGGTGAGATGGGTGTGGGTTATAAATGTGAAAAATAATAATAAATAATTATACCGAGAGAAGACCCTCTCTGTGGGAGCGGATCAGTCGTAGGGACGTATGGGGCAGCAGACAGTCTCGTAAGTTGCTAGGCCCCGAGCCATGGAGCACCTTGAAGATGGTCATCAAAACCTTGTAACGCACCCGAAAGGTCACAGGTAGCCAATGCAGCTCGCGCAGGAGAGGTGTTACATGGGATGGCCTTGATGCTCCCATAACCACCCGCGCGGCTGCATTCTGAACCAACTGCAACCTCCGAGTGCATCTCAAGGGGAGCCCCATGTAGAGAGCGTTGCAGTAGTTCAGACGGGAAGTCATGAGTGCTTGAGTGACTGAGCGGAGGGCATCCTGGTCAAGTAAGGGGTGCAATTGGCGGACCAGGCGGACCTGGTAAAACGCCCCCCTGGCCATGGCTGTCACAATTAACTGATGTACTAAGTCCTCTTTATTAGTTGCTCCCTGTGGTTTAGCTGAGGCCTGAAAACAATGATATAGCATTTTGGCAAGAATATGCATCCCAGTAATGCAGCACTGGAAGACAAGATGGAGAAGACCTCCACAGCTACCATGGCTTTTCCTTTTGTGCTCAGATAGGCTGGAAAGAAGGCGATCCACACACTGCAAAAGGCCAACATGCTGAAGGTGATGAACTTGGCTTCGTTAAAGCTGTCAGGTAATTTACGGGCAAGGAAAGCCACAATAAAGCTGGCAATGGCTAAGATACCCATGTAGCCCAAGACACAGTAGAAGAAGAAAGCTGACCCTTCATTGCATTGTAAAATCATTTCTTTGAGCTCTGATTTCATGTCCAACTCAGGGAATGGGGGAGATGTCGACAACCAAATAATACAAATACAGACTTGTAAGAGAGAGCATGAGAGGACAATAGAAAAGGCCAATCTTTTCCCCACCCATTTCCTCATTTGAGATCCTGGTTTAGTGGCCATGAAAGCCACAACCACAGTGATAGTTTTGGCCAGTACACTAGAAATGGCCACTGAGAAGGTGATGCCGAAAGTTGGTTGCAGGAGAAGGCAGGTCACTTTGCCCGGTTGACTGAGGAAGAACAAAGAGGAGAGAAAACAGAGCAGAAGAGAAACAAGCAGGGTGTAGGTGAGGGACCGGTTGTTGGCTTTGACAATGGGAGTATCTCTGTACTTAATAAAAGTCCCAAGTACCCACATTGTGAGGAAGAAAAAAGAAAGAGTAGTTGAGACAAACCCAATTCCTAAGGTTTGTTCAATATTTAGAAAGACCACCGGTTTCACAATGCATTCTATCTTCTCCTCATTTGGATAGCGATCTTCTGAACATTCAAAACAGTCATCCATATCTGGGGGAGGGAAGGGAAGTCAAGGAATTTGTCATCAATGCATTCCCTAGTTTTTTAATTTTATTTCAGAGTGGAAGCCAAACGCTATTCTTTTTGAGTTGTGTCCAACAGTTATCCGTTCAATTGTGTTTCTATATAAACACTATTTTACTTCTATTGTATCATTTAAGACTGGCATAAAACAAAGTGCTACTACTCTTAAAATGCAGTACTTCTAAAATTTTTGAAAATTACCATATTTTTGGAGTAGAAGACATAACTCCCCCCATCAAAGAGGATGAAAATATGGGTGCGTCTTATACACTGAATGCAGCATTTTTGGCATCCGAAACCCTGCCCCACACATCCCGTTTTTCACAAAAATTGATGTGTCAGATGGTTTGGGAGGCCTGTAGAGTGCTCCTGGGGGCTTGGGAGGCAAAAGACCCCCATTTTAAATTTAAAACGCTCCATGGCATGGGGCCTAGTTATTTGCGGGACCGTATCTTACCTCACACATCCCTTCATCAGATTCGCTCCCAAAGAGCGGGACTTCTCCAGATGCCGTCCGCCGGGCAATGCCGGCTGGCGACTCCCAGGGGAAGGGCATTCTCTGTGGCGGGCCCAGCCCTCTGGAATGACCTATCCCCCGAACTTAGGACCATCATGGACCTCCACTCCTTCCGCCAACATTTGAAGACACATCTTTTCCATCTAGCCGGCCGGCCTTAGTCCCCGTAACCACTTTTGTAGACTGAGTTTTAAATTGTTTTAATTGGATTTTAAGGGGTTGGTAGGTTTTAGGGAATCTTTTGGCACAGGGTACTTTAAATTTAATTAGATTTTAGTCTGTAGTCCTATTTATGATATTTTTGTCTATTGTTATGTTTTGTACTTCCGATTTTAATTTCCTGTGCACCGCCCTGAGTCCCTTCGAGGAGATAGGCACGGTTATATAAATTATAAAACAACATTTTTGTAAAATTTGGGCATTTTCATTCATTTTTGCCCTCCCCAGCACTCTACAATCCTCCCAAAATTTCTACACGCCCCAATTTTTGCAAAAAAAAAAAATGGACCCATTTTGCACTTTCCAAAGCTTTACATATAATGAGTAACTCCACAAGTAGATTCATAAGTTCACAAGTTATGAAGATGGCTTTATAACATAGGAGAAACCAAGATACTGAATATATACGCTCCATGGCTCGGGACCTAGCTATCTGCGGGATCGGATCCTGCCCCATACATCTTCACGGCCGATTCGCTCCCACAGAGAGGGACTTCTCCGGGTGCCGTCCACTAGACTTTGTCAGCGGGCGACGCCCAGGGGAAAGGCCTTCTCTGTGGCGGGCCCAGTCCTCTGGAACGACCTTCCCCCCGATATTAGGACAACTACGGACCTCCGCTCCTTCCGTTTAAAATTAAAGACACATCTTTTTCGTCTGGCTGGCCTTGGGTAGTCTCTTCTAAGGTTAGGGGTTTTAGGGGTAGTTTTAGTTTAGTTTATGGGTTTTTAGCGCAGGACTAATTTAATTCATTTTTAATTTTGTATTCTGTCTGTGGTTTTATCTGTATTTTTAATTGCCTGTGCCCCGCCTCGAGTCCCTTTGGGGGGAGAGAGCGGGATATAAAATTAAAATTATTATTATTATTATTATTATTATTATATTCTGAGTTTACAAAAATAATAGTTTGTTAACTGAGTCTTAGGGAGAAGAATAACTAATACAAATGAAGATGAAAATTCATCTTTATATATATGGATAATTATAGGTACAGATCATGCCATCATATAAATTCTATGGCTCAATTCATATACACTTTGCATTTGTATAAGAAACAGAACCTCTAGGCATCTCAATGGCAAATTGAGTTTGATCCACAGGTAAAGAAATGAATATTTGCCCTGCAGTATACATAAATATAGTATGAAACGCCGCAAGAGACGCCTAGAGAGTAGGTGGAGATCTTCTCGATCCGAAGCTGACCGAACACTAGTGAGAGACCATATTAGGACTTACTTAGTGGCGCTAAGAGTGGCCAAACGTGAGTATTGTGCCACCCTTATCGCGTCCGCGGAAAACCGCCCTGCCGCCCTGTTTGGGGTGACCCGCTCCCTCCTTCATTTGAGGCCGCGGGAAGCCCCTCTGCAGGGTCGAGCAGAGGAATTTGGAGTATTTCTGCAGGACAAAATCACTCAGATTCGGAACGAGTTGCCCTCCACTAGTGGCCCAGTCGGGGCGTCCGGTGCTGGTCTTGAGATAACACCTTGGGAGGAGTTCGACTTTGTTACTACCGAGGATATGGACAGGTTTCGGAGGAACCTTAGAGCCACCACATGTTTATTGGACCCGTGCCCCTCCTGGCTTGTACTGGCATCCTGGGAGGTGACATGAGGCTGGCTCCAGGGCATTGTGATTCATCTCTGAGTGAGGGGTACTTGCCCACCGTTTTGAAAGAGGCGGTGGTGAGGCCCCTCCTCAAGAAGCCATCCCTGGACCCAGCTTTATTAGAGAACTATCGTCCCGTCTCCAACCTTCACTTTTTAGTGAAGGTTGTTGAGAGTGTGGTGGCTCAACTGTTTCCCCGACATCTGGAGGAAGTTGATTATCTAGACCCGCGCCAGTCCGGCTTCCGGCCCGGTCACAGCACCGAGACGGCATTGGTCGCGTTGGTTGATGATCTCTGGAGGGCACGGGATAGAGGTTGTTCCTCTATCCTTGTCCTATTAGACCTCTCAGCGGCTTTTGATACCATCGACCATGGTATCTTATTGCACCGATTGGGGGGGTTGGGGCTGGGAGGCACCGTTCTACGGTGGTTCTCATCCTACCTCTCTGGTCGGTCGCAATGGGTGTTGACAGGAGGGCAGAGGTCGTCCCCGAGGCCCCTTATATGTGGGGTCCCTCAGGGGTCGGTCCTCTCTCCCCTTCTGTTCAACACCTATATGAAGCCGCTGGGCGAGATCATCCGTGGTTTTGGGGTGGAATACCATCTGTACGCTGATGACACTCAGTTGTACATATCCACCCCAAACTACCCCAACGATGCCGTCAAAGTGCTGTCCCGGTGTCTAGAGGCCGTACGGATCTGGATGGGTAGTAACAAACTCAAACTCAACCCGTCCAAGACCGAGTGGCTGTGATTTCCGGCACCCCGGTTCAGCCAGTTAAGTCCAACACTGGCCATTGGGGGCGAACAACTGGCCCCCGTGGAGAGGGCGCGCAACTTGGGTGTCCTCCTGGATTCCCGGCTGTCCATGGAGGACCATGTGGCGGCCGTGGCCAGGGGGGCGTTCTATCAGGTACGCCTGATATGCCAGTTGCGCCCCTTACTGGACCGGGGAGCCCTTCGCACAGTCACTCAAGCGCTTGTGACATCCCGGCTGGATTACTGCAACGCTCTCTACATGGGGCTCCCCTTGAGGTGCACTCGAAAGCTACAGTTAGTACAGAATGCGGCCGCGCGGGTGATTATGGGTGCCTCAAGGCAAACCCACGTAACACCTCTCCTGCGCGAGCTGCACTGGCTGCCTGTGGCCTTTCGAGTGCGCTTCAAGGTGTTGACAACCATCTTTAAATTGCTCCATGGCTCGGGGCCTAGCTATATACGAGACCGCCTCCTGCCCCATACATCCCTTCGTCCGATCCGCTCCCACAGAGAGGGCCTTCTCCGGATGCCGTCGGCGGGGCAATGCCGGTTGGCGATACCCAGGGGAAGGGCCTTCTCTGTGGTGGGCCCGGCCCTCTGGAACGACCTACCCCCGACCTTCGCACTATCTCGGACCTCCGCCTCTTCCGCCAACGTCTGAAGATGTATTTATTTCAACAAGCCGGCCTAGGATAGCCCCCCGTTTCTGACTTTTTAAAAATAAATTATAATTTGGGAAGGTTTTTAACATGGGTTTTAGCACGGGTTAACTAATTTAATATATTTTAAATTGATATTTATTGTATTTTTGTGGTTTTAATAATGCCTGTGCGCCGCCCTGGGTCCTAACAAGGAGAAGGGCGGGGTATAAATTTAATAAAATAAAATAAATAAATAATAGTTACAAATACTGTACATTCTAAATGTGTTACAATTTGCTTAAGCATATCTGATGAAAGCTTCCTGGAATGTCTAACCTACCCCTTTGATCTGAAATCTTCCCTTCTGGACATCGAACACAGTCATAGCAACAGAATTTTTTTTCTTCATCTCCTTTCTTCCAATATCCAGGGAAACAATGATCATTGCACCGAGAAAGTGGAAGAACCTGGTGATAAAACATAAAAGGTTTTGAAAAGGTAGATCTTTAAAATAGTTTCTGATTTTTTCTTTTCTTTTATGGAGGCAGATAATATTTTACTTCCTCAACACTGCTGAATCTTATCAACTTGGATGCATGTACACTGTGCATTAAAAAGGTTGTGCATTGAAATTGCAAGGAGGTGTAGGAGGATCTACTTGAAGAGAAGCAGAGCAAGTAAATAAATTGGCATGATGGCAATATTAAAATCATAATACCAGTTTGTCGATTTGGTAAATGAACCTTTGTACAGAACATGCCTCCCCCCCACCTTGAACAACAGAAATCAGATTTGGATAGTGAGTCAGTGGTCTTCAGTGGTCAGTCTCATTCGAGACAACGATAAATCTGCATACAGATGGCAGGTTAAACAACTAGCCTCGTGGTGTGATGGAAACAATCTGGAACTGAACACATTCAAACTGTAGAAATGGTGGTAGACTTTAGGAGAAACCCTCCCATACTACCACCTCTTACAGTACTAGACAACACAGTATCAACAGTAGAGACCTTCAAATTTCTAAGTTCTACCATATCTCAAGACCTAAAATGGACACCTAACATCTCGCATATAACTGGCTCGGGGCCTAATTATATGCGAGACCGTCTTCTGCCCCATACATCCCTTCGTCCAATCCGCTCCCACAGAGAGGGCCTTCTCCGGGTGCCATCGGCCGGGCAATGCCGGTTGGCGACACCCAGGGGAAGGGCCTTCTCTGTGGCGGGCCCTACCCTCTGGAACGACTTATCCCCCGAACTACGTACCATCTCAGACCTCCGCCTCTTCCGCCAGCATCTTAAGACGCACCTTTTCCAACAAGCCGGCCTAGCATAACCTCCCATTTTGACTGTTTTTAGATAGATTTTAATTTGGGGGATTTTATACTATTTTAGCACAGGGTATGATTTAATTGCTTTTTAAAATTTTGTACTTTTGGGATATTTGTTATGTTTTTTAAATTTCCTGTGCACCGCCCTGGGTCCTTTTTGGAGAAGGTGCGGGGTATAAATTTGAATAAAACTAAAACTAAAAAAAAACTAAAAATGTCAACAAAAAAGTACAACAAAGAATGTTCTTTCTGTGCCAACTCAGGAACCTCAAACTGGCCAAGGAGCTGCGTTTACAGTTCTACAGAGGAATGATTGAGTCTGTCATCTGCACCTCCATAACTGGTTTGGTTCTGCAACCCAACAAGACAGAGATGGACTTCAGAGGATAATCAGAACTGCAGAAAAAACCAACCTGCCTACCATTGAGGATCTGTACACTGCACGAGTCAAAAAGAGGGCCATGAAAATATTTACCGACCCCTTGCATCCTGAACATAATCTGTTTCAACTCCTACCCTCAAAACTATGCTATAGAGCACTGCAAACCATAACAACTAGACACAAGAACAGTTTTTTTCCTGAATGCTATCACTCTGCTAAACAAATAATTCCCTCAACACTGCCAAACTATTTATTAAGTGTGCACTACTATTAGTCTTCTCATCGTTTTCCTATCACCCATCTCCTCCCACTTATGATTGTATGACTGTAACTTAACTACTCCTCTATCCCGCCAGAGATCATCAACCTACGGGACCAATGCCGTCTCGGTGCTGTGACCGGGTCAGAAGCCGGACTGGCGCAGGTCTAGATAATCAATTTCCTCCAGGTGTCGCGGAAACTGTTGGGCCACCACACTCTCTACAACCTTCACTAAAAAGTTATGTTATGTTTTAACAGACAACAATCAACAGATCATAATGGATCAAGATACAATTCATGCAGGTTTTGCATAATCATGATTACCTACCTGGTTAAATCCAGGGTGCCAAAGGATTGTTTTCCTCTCAATGATGAGTTCTTTTCCTTCGGGAGCATTGGACCTTAACTCTCCAACTTTAACTCTCTGAAAAGATCTGTTCGGAAAAGTGATCATGTTGACAATGTCAAAACCACCTTGGCCTTCCCTTTTGTCTTTAAAAAAGACTCTTTCACCAGCTGAATTGTTAAAAGAAATCCGTTGAAGGAATTTGTGCAGCTGTGTGAAGAATTATAAGAAAAGGGGAGTCCAAAAGAAAAAGTATTAGAAATAAATGGATTAAAAATCCCCTTTATTTTACTTTCCAGGAAATAGCAATAGCACTTAGACTTATATTTATTTATTTTTATTTTATTTTTAAAATTTCTATCCCGCCAACCGGCATTGCCCAGCCGACGGCACCCGGAGAAGGCCCTCTCTGTGGGAGCGTATCGGTCGAAGGGAAGTATGGGGCAAGAGGCAGTCTCGCATATAGCTAGGCCGCGAGCCATGGAGCGCTTTAAAGATGGTAGTCAACACCTTGAAGCACACTCGAAAGGCCACAGGTAGCCAGTGCAGCTCACGCAGGAGTGGTGTTATATGGGAATGCCTTGCGGCTCCCGTGACTACCCGCGCGGCTGCATTCTGGACTACCACTTTATAGTGCTTTGCTGCCCTCTTTAAGCAGTTTACCAAGTTAGCCTATTGCCCTCAACAATCTGGGTCCTCACCCACCTTGGAAGGATGGAAGACTGAGTCAACCTTGAGGTTGGTGAGATTTGAACTACCAAATTGTCGGCAGCTGGCAGTCAACGGAAGTAGCCTGCAGTACTACACTCTAACCACTGCGCCACCATGGCTCATGTAGTGAATGAAAAAGAAAAAAATGTCTTCTTAACTTGAACTATAGTAGAAGAAAATGTCAACCCACGTTGAAAGATCAATAAATGAGGTTTGGAACTCAACTTGTCTATATTAGTAAACGATGACAAGCATTTCAAAGCAACAAGCTCAACAATTTTCCTGGTAGTTTGATTTAAGTCTGAAAACCTAAATCACTTCATGAAGTTTTAAGTTTCTGGGTGTTAACCTAAAAGAGGACCTGACCTGAGGCACTCACATTGCAGCACTGGTCAAAAGGGCCCAGCAGAGATACTATTACCTGAGACTTCTCATGAAACAACAACTGAATGAAAAACTAATGGTGCACCTCTACTGATTAAAAAACCCAGTTGTCATTGCCTCTGAGTTCATAGTCTAACAACCTTGTCTTGACTAAATTGCAAAATACTAATCAGAAAAAAAGGAATTTCCACATTTTTGGGCGCAAAGAAAAGAAACACTGCTTTCAGACCCTTCTTCATTATTTTTTTCTTGCAACTGGGCTGGATAAATTTACAAGACAGGCCAATTCTATATGGGAATTAAATGGTTATTTAAGGTCCCAAGGATGACTTCATTGACAAGACTGAGATTTGCAAAAGTATTGTTTATTTTCATCTTCTTGTATTCCGTAACCTTAGAATCTCCTCCAGTTTGGTTCCCTCAATATTTCTATTGATCTGTGAGCATAGGTCAAAACAAGCCATACTCAGCAGTGGATGAGAATGGCTATTCACTAAAACAAAAGATAGGTAAAGCATCTTTTGAGTCGGTCGCAATATGTGTTGGCAGGGGGGCAGAGGTCGGCCTCGAGGCCCCTCGTATGCAACACATATATGAAGCCGCTGGGTGAGATCATCCGTGGTTTTGGGGTGGGATATCATCTGTACGCTGATGATACTCAGCTGTACATTTCCACCCCAGACCACCCCAACGATGCTGTTGAGGTGATGTCCCGGTGTTTGGAAGCTGTACAGATCTGGATGGGTAGTAACAAACTCAAGCTCAACCCATCCAAGACTGAGTGGCTGTGGTTTCCAGCACCCCAGTTCAGCCAGATTACTCCAACTCTGGCCATTGGGGGCGAAACACTGGCCCCCATGGAGAGGGCATGCAATTTGGGTGTCCTCCTGGATTCCGGGCTGTCCATGGAAGACCATGTGGTTGCCGTGGCCAGGGGGGCGTTTCATCAGGTACGCCTGATGCGCCAATTGCGCCCCTTACTGGACCAGGCTGCCCTTCGCACACTCAGGCTCTCGTGACATCCCAACTTGACTACTGCAATGCTGTCTACATGGGGCTTCCCTTGAGGTGCACTCGAAAGCTACAGTTAGTGCAGAATGCAGCCGCGCGGGTGATTACGGGAGCCTCTAGATGCTCCCACATAACACCGATCCTGCGCGAGCTGCACTGGCTTCCTGTGGTCTTTCGGGTGCGCTTCAAGGTCTTGACGACCATCTTCAAAGCACTCCATGGCTCGGGGCCTAGTTATATGCGAGACCATCTCCTGCCCCATACATCACTCCGGCCGATCCGCTCCCACAGAGAGGGCCTTCTCCGGGTGCCGTCGGCCGGACAATGCCGGCTGGCGACACCCAGGGGAAGGGCCTTCTCTGTGGCGGGTCCTGCCCTGTGGAACGACCTACCCCCTGAACTCCGTACCATCACCGACCTCCGCCTCTTCTGCCAGTGTCTAAAAACACACCTGTTTCATCAAGCCGGCCTAACATAGCCTCCGCTGTGACTAGTATTACATAGTTTTAAAATGGGGATTTTAATTGGTTTTAGCGCAGGTTTTTGTTATTTAATAGGTTTTTAAATATGTGTATTTTGTATTACTTTTGTATGTTATTTTAAATTCCTGTGCGCCGCCCTGGGTCCTTTTGGAGAAGGGCGGGATATAAAATTGAATAAAATCTAAATTACCTTCCAAGGCTGAAGATCTGGAAATTCAAACCTCTTTTGGATTTGTGAACTCACTTCTTCATGCAAAGAATGTGCCACTGCATAGACAGCATTGTAGATACTGTAGCTTTGGCCAGTCATCTGCAACTCAAACAGAGATGCAGGCAGATTCTCCAAGTTCTCTTCTCCAGTACAAGTTTGATCAGAAAATACTTCATTTGGAAAAGAACAGTCAAACAATTGCTCCCAAACTTCTTGAAAAAATCTATTTTTGTGGGTTGAAGGCTTGATGACTTGAAGGAATTCTCTGAAGCCTTGGACGTCTCTTGAATGCACTGTAAAGGAAAGGGCCCCATGGAACACCTGGAGATCGAAACCCCTTTGAAATGATGTCAGGATGAAATCAGTTGGGTCCATCAGGATCCAAACTTTTCTAAATGAGGTGCTCTCTTCATCCTCTAGATCACACAGAAACACAACAACTCTGAGCCACAAAATTGTGAATGATTCTCCATAGACAAGAAAAGCATTTGCTTTCTGATCTATCAGTATATTGCAGAGAATTGAGTTTCCCCGAAGTAATTCAGACACGTTTTCCAGATTAACTATTTGTGGAATATTTTGTGAGAAAGCTGTGCAGATGCCGTTCTGGGAAAGCAATGACTGCAGTTTCTGGAAGAAACGTTCTCCTTTGTTAGTATCAAGAGTGAAGACTCCTATCCACGTCCATCCAAAATGAAGAAGAAGTTGTATAACTCCAGTGTACTGGTGGTCCTCATTTGGAACCATGCAATAAAGGGAAGATAGCTTAGTCGTCCGGAACTCTTCTTGGGCAAAAGAGCCATAAGTCAACTAAACTAAAAAAAAAAGGAGAGCCATTATTCATGAAAACCAAGGGGAAAATATGGGAAAAAATGATTGCTTTCTGGATGTAAGTTGAATGAAGGTGTCCCTACACTGAAAATGTCTACAATTATACATAGATTATAGAAGATGAGCAATGTAAGCAATGAAGCCTAAAAATGAAATATTTTCTCACCTGTGGAATACCATTATGAACCAAAATTAGCAACCTGATTTAGAGTTCCAGAATGTTCATCCTCATGGACACCTGGAATATAGTTAAATCTGGACAGAAGCAACCTAGAAGCAATTAAGAAGAGAAGCAATCTAGGACTAGGGAGAAATTTGCTAAATCAACCAATGGAAGAGCTTTCCCTCAAAAGTTGTGGGTTCTCCATCACTGAAGACTTTCTAAAAGAGACTGGTCAATCATTTATCTGAAATGCTATAAGATCTCCACTCAAGCAGAGGGTTGGATTAGAAGACCTTCAAGGTCCCTTCCAACTCTATTACTCTATATTCTATGTACTTTAGAGCTAGACTTATTGAACTACCTTCTGCTCTTCTTTGTAGCTGGCAGAATATACAGTAACATTCAAGCATGAAGACTATCCATGAGATTCTGGAGAAATGGAAACATTTAAGTGTGTTCTCCCTAAGTGGTTTTTTTAAAAAAATATACCAATCTCCAGAAAGACCCAAGTGTACCAATCATCCAATCATTCCAGAAAAACAGTTGAGTTTTATACGAAACTATTTTTATCAGACCCCAATGAAGACAAAACAAGGAGAGGTACCACCTGTTCCCAGTTGGCAGTCAAAACACAATGGCTGCCCGCTTAAGTAAGTATGTGCTCTAATTTGTGTTTTCCATTTTAATTTTGTAATCTGTGATCATGCAAATAGATTTTGATTTTTAAAAAATTGCATTTCCTTGAGCCAATACACTGCATTGTGGAGTCAAATTACAGAAGGATTGCAAAGTGGACTCCAGTGAAGTCCTGCAGAAAGGCATGGCAAACATCTAATATGTAACATTCATTACAAAAGAAGTCAAAGTTTCTATCTCATCCCCAGTCCAAACTACCTGTGGAATTTTGTAGACATTTACACTTTCCGCCATATAAGATGATGTGTCCGAACCTAACCCTCCTATGATGGCCATGAGATTCTTCTGGCTATCACATTTATAGTTAGGGACAAATCCTTGAGATTTGAAAAGCAGGTCCAGAGTGGTGCGATAGGTCATCCTTGGGGTGTTGTAACTGTCATAGATGTGGAACCCGAGAGTGATGTTAGGCAAGATCTGGGAGTCCTCATTGATCTCCTTCACAGCAAAGGCCAAGGCGAGGACGTGCTGGTAGAATTTGGTTATTACGCTGCAAACAGGTTAAATGCACCCATTGAAAAATAATTCTACAATTCTTGTAAGGTGGCAAGATTTCTATAAGAAGAAGAGGCATTTCTGTCTCTTGCTGAAGTAGATAGATGACAGGTTTTCTAAAACACTCAACAATTAGTGCAGAATTTAAATATACTTTTTGCATAGTAATTCTACGATTTGCAAGAGATGTGTGCTACAACAATATAGTAGCTTTTTTCAAGCTATCACTTTTATTTCCTATTCACATAACACAAAACTGAATATTAATAGATAATGTAGACTTTTTTTTTTAAAAAAAAAGTACCTTAATCTCACTAAATGTTCCTTAAAAGACTTCTTGCAGCAAAGTTTCATACGTTTTACAAGAAAGATTTTAACGTAATATAAAGGAAACTATTCCTTCTCCCACACCCAAATACATTTGAAAGACAAACAGGGTTAGATAAAACCCAGCATTTTATATTCATTTATATAAGAAAGTTTTGGAGGATTTGGTTAAGATTGGAAACTGCATGGAAAGAAAAGAAAACCCTTACAGTGGTAAACCGTAACCTTTTAAAGATGGATGCTCCTTAAATGTAATTTCATAAAAGTGGTAAACAATGTGAGACACCATCCCACCAATGATAAGGCCACCTGGCTGGTACCACTCCTGTGGAATAAGGAAAGCATCCCTTGAAGGGCAGCTCAGAGTAACTACTTTGTTCATTAGGAATACCAGAAGGAGTAAATTCATGACTCTCTGCTCAAGGGGAAAATATCTGGGTCTATCATTCAAAGAGATGTTAGGGCAGATAAGACAGGAGGAAGAGATTGTGTGGAAGTGAAGCTCAGAAAGACAGCATTATCCCTTCCTGCCTCCCTATGGCTCTTGCAATGTTTATATGGATTGTTTCTCACTTCCTGCACAGAACCTTTGTTGTTTTGTCCTACTAGAATAATGGAATGATTCCAATAATTCACAAGGGACATAATTACCATTGAACTAGAGGCAACCTGCCAATTTTCTCTCTATAGCTGATCAATCTTTTAGATGACATAATGTGTGACTAAGATTGAATCTGTTTTGAAAACACCTGGAGAAATAGAATTGGACGGTTAGAATAACTTTTTGTCAACTTGAATGTATAAAATAGAATATATCATAATCTATATAAATAAAAATGTAACAAGAGTTTGTTCAAAACCGCTAATCTCCTAAAGTACTGCACCAATTGCTTCCAAATTTTCACATAACGTTCCTTTGAAATACAGCACCAATGATATATATAGATTGTGTAGATGTCACACCTGTGCCAGGTACATGCAACGGAAATGTAAAAAATTGTAAAAAAGGTAGGTAGATGGATACAGAGAGAGCAATGGGCCACAGGTATTATGCCATCCTTTATGACATAAAATACTCTGTCCATAAGATTCAAGGAGAAATACAGTAGGTAGGTAGGTAGGCAGCTATAGGGATAGAGAGAGGGAGGGAGAAATGCAGTAGGTAGGTAGGTAGGTAGGTGGATAGAGAGAGGGAGAAATACAGTAGGTAGGTAGGTAGGTAGGTAGGTAGGTAGGTAGGTAGATAGGTAGGTAGGTAGGTAGGTAGGGAGAGGGATAGAGAGGGAGAGGGAGAAATACAGTAGGTAGGTAGAGAGGTAGGTAGGTAGGTAGGTAGGTAGGTAGGTAGGTAGGTAGGTAGGTAGGTAGGTAGAGGGATAGAGAGAGGGAGAAATACAGTAGGCAATTAGGTAGGTAGGGGGATAGAGAGGGAGAGGGAGAAATATAGTAGGTAGGTTGGTAGAGGGATAGAGAGAGGAAGAAATACAGTAGGTAGGTAGGTAGAGGGAGAGAGGGAGAAATACAGTAGGTAGGTAGGTTGGGGGTTATATGGTGGTTGTATGTACGTGTTAGTGTGTGCAGGTGTAGATCTACACACAGATTGGTTAGCCATTTAACCAGACTGAGCCACAGCAATGCGTGGCTGGGAACGGCTAGTACATAGAATAGAATAGAATAGAATTCTTTATTGGCCAAGTGTGATTGGACACACAAGGAATTTGTCTTTGTTGCATAGGCTCTCAGCATATATAAAAAGACAAGAAACATTTGTCAAAAATTGTAAGGTGCAACACTTAATGATAGTCATAGTGTACAAATAAGCAGTCAGGAAACAATCAATATCAATATAAATTGTAAGGATACAAGCAACAAAGTCACACTCCTGCAGTCATAAGTGGGAGGAGATGGGTGATAGGAACAATGAGAAGAGGAATAGGAATAGGAATGCAGCTTTAGTGAATGGTTTGACAGTGGTGAGAGAATTATTTGTTTAGCAGAGTGATAGTGTTCAGGGAAAAAAACTGTTCTTGTGGTGTGCAGTGCTCAATAGTGTCGTTTTGAGGGTAAGAGTTGAAACAATATATGTCCAGGACAATAACTGTATTTACTTTTTTGGCAGCTGCTGCACACAGCTGGCTGATATTTAAATGGTTGTCCACGAGGATTCCAAGATCCCTCCCACAGTTACTACTACCAGTCCAGTTGCCATTTGAAAATGCACCTTGACTTGACTGCCATAGATTGTAGTACCAGGGCTTCCAGATATGCCACGTATGCCAGTTGCACCAAATTCTGCATCTTTTATATGGAGCATTGTCGAAGGGCACAGATGACACAAACGGGCGCAGTATAGCATCCGCTGCTGCATAGTTAGTCACTGCTTCTGCTAATAGATCAGATGCCATATTGCCGTTCTCCGCTGCTGCTCAGATAAAAAATTCAAGGGGAGTTGGACTTAGTTCACTTGTCGGACTTAGTTCACAGGCCAAGGATCAGCTGATACAGTTCTACAGAGGAATTATTGAGTCTGTCAACTGCCCCTCTATAACTGTCTGGTTTGGTTTTGCAACCCAACAAGACAGACACAGACTTCAAGGGATAATCAGAACTTTAGAAAAAACCCATCCTGCCTTCCATTGAGGACCTGCATAATGCAAGAGTCAAAAAGAGGGCAGTGAAAATATTTACAGACCCCTCACATCTTAGACATAAATTGTTTCAACTCCTAAACGACGCTATAAAGCATTGCACACCAAGACAACTAGACACAAGGACAGGTTTTTCTTGAACACCATCACTCTTCTAAACAAATAATTCCCTCAACACTGTCAAACTATTTACTAAGTCTGCATTACTATTATTATTACTATTCAGCTTCTCAACACTCCTATCACCCATCTCATCCCACTTACGACTGCAGGACTGCAATTTTACTTCTTGTATCCTTACAATTTAGATTGCTGTTTGCTGATTGCTTATTTGTACCCTATGACTATCATTAAATGTTGTACTTTATGATTCTTAATGAATGTGTCTTTTCATGTCTTTTTATGTACACTGAGACAGTGGCGTAGCGTGGGTTGTCAGCACCCGGGGCAAGGCAAGTAATTTGCGCCCCCTAACCCTCCCCCAGATAGTCCCTCGCTCCGTTTTCAAACCACAATAAAAGTGGGAAGAGACGGAAAAGTGCGCGCATCGGGGGCGGGGGGAGCGGGAGGGGATGCCCTGCGCAGGGAGGGGGCGCGGCGCTGGAGGGTCCTGGGGGGAAAGGGTGGGGGCGGAGGGGGATGAGGAGCGGAAGGGGGTGTCTGGCGGGGGGGGGGCGTTCCTCCCCCCCCTCCTCCTGCTCGGCCGGGGTGTCAATTTGCAGTGGGAGCTCCTCCTCCGCCTCCTCCTCCTTAACGGCCCCTCGCTCGCATTCTCGACCCTCCACGGGTGGGCTGAGCAGGGGACCCCTCCGGCCGCCGGAGCGAGCGATTTCCACCCGGGCTCTCTCCGCCGCCTCCGCCCAGGCTTCCCCGTTCGGCGCCGCCTGGCCTTTTCCCGCTTCTCCGCGCTCCCTCGACGCCGCAGGAGGGGAAGCTCCGTGGCGCCTCCGCCTCCCTTCCCGCGAGTGTCAAAACTTTGTCGGGGCGGCGGCGGCAGCGGCGGCGGGATGGGGCTGAGGCGGGAGGCTGGCCTGAGGCAGGCGGGGTGTGCGGTGCGAGCGCGCCCCCCCAGATGTTGCGCCCGGTGCGGCCGGCACCCCCTGCACCCCCCACGCTACACCTCTGCACTGAGAGCATATGCACCAAAGACAAATTCCTTGTGTCTCCAATCACATTTGGCCAATAAGGAATTCTATTCTATTCTATTCTATTCTATTCTATTCTATTCTATTCTATTCTATTCTATTGTCTATGTAAGGCCTCTTCACTAAATCTTTTTTTCACTCTTCCCTCTGGCTCTATCAGTCTTCTATACAAATCAAATCATACTTCATTATACTTATTGGGCAGCAAACACTTTGAAGATAGGGTGAGGCAGAAGCAAGAATAAATTTCATTTCACTAAATTTATCGTATTATTAATATCTGATAACTGGTTGCAGTGGAAATTGATTTATGAGTAGAGAGTGAATAGTTATGACCCAGCAAGCAAGCTTTTTTAAAGTTACAATTAAATGTACAGGATTCCCAAAATCAATGCGTTTTATATTTGAAATAACCCTCAAAAATACAAAGCTGTTTGATTTTGATACTGTGCTAAATATATGGTCCCAAAACAGTAATCAGGTTCTTACTGTATTTATGCAATGCTTTAGAAACTGAAAGTATAAAAACCATGAAAATGTCTCTGTAAACATTGGACATTGAGTCATTATCTGCAATATCCTAATAGTAAGAAAGAAAATTAGAGTCTCAAAGTCAAGCTCAATGAATGTGTTGAAAAGGAGAAAGGATTAAGTTAAAGAATCTTGGAAAATAGTGAAAATAAAGCCACCTCAGCACTGATTTTGGAATGGGCAATCATAATAAATCTTAATGATCATAAATATCCAACACAAATCTTTCTTTGACAGAAATAAAAACTTCTATGTTCCTATAACTTTATATATGTTTCCTATAGATAGCAGTCTTTTCATTCCTTTTTGGTGGGGGGGGGGATTTCTCTGAGCCAGAAATATAACACGCTACATTCTCTTTGTGAGTTGCTCCCTGTGGTTGAGGTCAGGCCGCAAAACAATGATGTAGCATTTTGGCAGGAATATGCATCCCAGTAATGCAGCACTGGAGGCCAAGATGGAGAAGACCTCCACAGCTACCATGGCTTTTCCTTTTGTGCTCAGATAGGCTGGAAAGAAGGAGATCCACACACTGCAAAAGGCCAACATGCTGAAGGTGATGAACTTGGCTTCGTTAAAGCTGTCAGGTAATTTACGGGCAAGGAAAGCCACAATAAAGCTGGCAATGGCCAAGATACCCATGTAGCCCAAGACACAGTAGAAGGAGAAAGCTGACCCCTCATTGCATTGTAAAATCATTTCTTGGAGCTGTGAATGCATGTCCAATTCAGGGAATGGGGGAGATGTTGACAACCAAAGAACACAAATACATACTTGGAAGAGAGAGCATGAGAGGACAATAGAAAAGGCCAATCTTTTCCCCACCCATCTCCTCATCTGAGATCCTGGTTTAGTGGCCATGAAAGCCACAACCACAGTGATAGTTTTGGCCAGTACACTAGAAATGGCCACTGAGAAAGTGATGCCAAACATTGATTGTCGGAGAAGGCAGGTCACTTTGCCTGGTTGGCTGAAGAAGAGTAAAGAGGAGAGAAAACAGAGCAGAAGAGAGACAAGGAGAGTGTAGGTGAGGGACCGGTTGTTGGCTCTGACAATGGGAGTGTCCTTGTGCTTAATAAAAGTTCCAAGTACCCAAGAGGTCAAGAAGGAGAAAGAAACAGCTGGTGAAATTAAACCAATTCCTAAGGTTTCTTCAAACGTTAGAAAGACCAGCAATTTCAAGTTACATCCTTTCTTTTCTTCATTTGGATAATGATCTTCTGGACATTCAAAACAGTCATCCACATCTGGAAGGAAAATCAAGGAAAATTGTCATCTAGCAATTCCATCGCATTCAAATTACTTCGTTTCAGTTCTTATTCCTTTGAGTTCTTTCCACTGGTTACCAAATGGATCATGTTTTTATGAAAATTCAGTTATTCCTCAAATGGCAAATATAGGATTGGCATAAAACAAAGCATAAATGGAAGGAAAAGCACCTCTTTGTCCCTTCGGGGAGAGGGGGCGGTCTAGAAGTCCAATAAATAATAATAATTTTAAATTTTATTGCAATATAGGCCATTTGGACATTCCCCATTTTTTCCCCAAAACATGGAAAATAAAAACATGAGGATATATGTAAGTCTCTAGTAACAGAGTGTATGGACCTGAACAACAGATTGTGAGTCACAGCTATAAAATTGAATATTCACTAATAACTAAAAATATTAGTTGGGGTAAGGGTATTAAAGTTTGCTTAAATTTACTTATTTATTTAGTAACATACGGGTTCTTATTTTCTTATTTTCTTTTGATCCCTGAAATAAGCGCTTGGTCTTATTTTCAGGGAGGTCTCATTATTTTTGAGGTGCAGGAGGCGGCGAGCGTGGTCACTTCATGGCTGCTGCTGTGTTGCAATATTTTTGGGGAGGGTTTATTTTTGGGGAGGGCTTATTTTAGTGCATGCGCTCAAAAGCCCGATTGGGCTTATTATATGGGGAGGTGTTATTTTCAGGGAAGCAGAGTATTCATTCATTCATTCATTCATTCATTCATTCATTCATTCATTCATTCATTCATTCATTTATTTATTTATTTATTTATTTATTTATTTATTTATTTATTTATTTATTTATTGGATTTCTAAACCGCCCCCTCTCCCTGAAGGGACTCGGGGCGGTGTACAGGTAAAATTAAAAATTATCACAATCAACAATACATATAAACTAAAACCGAATTAAATAACCCTCTGTACAAATTTATAAAATTAAAAACTTAACCTTAAAACCGAATAAATAATTTAAAATCACAAACTGAGGCGGGAAGCGTGGAATTAGGCCAGGCCGGCTAGATGAAACAGGTGGGTTTTGAGTTTCTGGCGGAAGGAGCGGAGGTCCGTGGTCGTTCTAATGTCAGGGGGAAGGTCATTCCTAATATGTTAATGTTACATGAGCCAGAAGACTGTAATGTCAATACAGACTAGTACTTTGGCTGCCTAAGACTGCTAGCTCTGTTGGTCTATGGAGATTCTCAGTCACTCGGGTTGTGGTTGTCCCAAAGGTGCTTTTTCAAGAGGCAACTGCACTTTCTTCTTGTTTCTTTGAATATGTTTCGCTTCTCTTCCAAGAAGCTTCTTTAGCTCTGAATGGGTAGTGGGGAATGCAAGGAGTTATATTCCTTGCAGACAGTTGGTCATTAAAAAGGACCTTTGGGACAACCATGACTTGGATGACTGAGAACATCCATTGACCTTTAGCCATGCAGTTTGGGATGAACACCCTTCAAATGGTGTAGGAGTATGAATGGATTTCCAGCAAAAAATTGCAGACTACAGGAACAATTTGCGCTTCAGTTTGAGAAGAAGACAATGCAAACTCATCCCCCAAAGCCTGCGTCTGTCTTCAACAGTGAAGGGACACAGGGCAGAAAGGAACACAGCTGCAGAAAGCACAACTCCACAACACAGTCCTTTTAGCAGCTCCAAGAAGGCTCCATACCAATTTGTATTATTCAGGTGACTCTGAGGACCCAGACAAACCTTCAAGTGGCCTCAATGACTCTCTAAAAGGATGCAAATGACCAGATGTTTGCAAGGAGTATAAATCCTGGTTTTATTCCTCACCATCCAGTCAGAGTTGAAGAGGCTTCTTGAATGAGAAGCAAAATATCTTCAGAGGGGGCTTTTTATTCCTCACCATCCTTTTATTCCTCACCATCCAGTCAGAGTTGAAGAGGCTTCTTGAATGAGAAGCAAAATATCTTCAGAGGGGGCAAGCTAGCTCTGCACCAGAAAGGAAGTTGAGTGGCTTTCCTGCAGCATGATATGCGGCCCTGTCCCTCCACCAAAGCTGCCTCACAAATGAGCATCATAAATGGGAAGTGCAGCACCAGCAGGATTCTATCCATCCACATGAAGTGACAGCTCGCCTCCCCACTGAATTGGTACCTATTTATCTACTCGCATATAACATGCTTTTGAACTGCTAGATCGGCAGAAGCTGAGGTGAGTGATGGAAGCTCACCCCACCACACCATCAGTGGTGGGATTCAAATTTTTTTTACTACTGGGTAGTAGTAGTAGTAGCCACTGGGTGTGGCTTTGTGGGCATGGCAGGGGAAGGATACTGCAAAATCCCCACTCTCAAAATTTCTGCTACCGGTTCTCCAAAACTTGTCAGAACTGGCTGATACCACCTCTGCACACAAACTCAAGCTCAACCCGTCCAAGACTGAGTGGCTGTGGCTTCCGGCACCCCGGTTCAGCCAGATTATTCCAACTCTGGCCATTGGGGGCGAAACACCGGCCCCTGTGGAGAGGGCGCGCAATTTGGGTGTCCTCCTGGATTCCCGGCTGTCTATGGAAGATCATGTGGCAGCCGTGGCCAGGGGGGCGTTCCATCAGATACGCCTGATATGCCAATTGCGCCCCTTACTGGACCGGAGTGCCTTACGCACAGTCACTCAAGCACTCGTCACCTCTCGACTCGACTACTGTAATGCTCTCTACATGGGGCTTCCCTTGAGGTGCACCCGAAAGCTGCAGCTAGTCCAGAATGCAGCCGCGCGGGTGATTCCAGGAGTGCCTAGACACTCCCACATAACACAAATCCTGCGCGAGCTGCACTGGCTTCCTGTGGTCTTTCGGGTGCGCTTCAAGGTTCTGACGACCATCTTTAAAGCGCTCCATGGCTCGGGGCCTAGTTACATGCGAGACCGCCTCCTGCCCCATACATCCCTCAGACCGATACGCTCCCACAGAGAGGGCCTCCTCAGGGTGCTGTCGGCTGGACAATGCCGACTGGCGACACCCAGGGGAAGAGCCTTCTCTGTGGCGGGCCCAGCCCTTTGGAACGACTTACCCCCTGAACTTTGCACCATCTCCAATCTCCGCCTCTTCCGCAAGTGTCTGAAGACACATCTGTTCCATCTAGCCGGCCTAGCGTAACCTCCATTACCGACTTTTAGATAGTTTTAAATTTGGGGATTTTTAATTCGGTTTTTAGCGCAGGATTTTAGTGGAATACGTTTTTTAAAATTTTATATGTTTTGTATGTATTTTAATATTCCTGTGCGCCGCCCTGGGTCCGCTTGGAGAAGGGCGGGGTATAAATATAATAAATATAAATAAATATAAAATATAGTGCTAGGACTCAAACCGTTGGAGCTTAATGACCTTCTCCAGCATTATTAAGCCATTGAACCACCGCTCCTCTTCATTTGCTTAAATCAACCTAATGAAAACTTGCTGGAATGTCTAACCTACCCTTTTGATTTGAAATCTTCCCTTCTGGACATGGAACACAGTCATAGCAACAGAATTGCTTCCCTTCAGCTTCCTTCTTCCAGTATCCAGGTGAGCAATGGTCATTACACAGAGAAATTGGAAGTACCTGATGATAAACATAAAAGATTTCTTTTACAAAGGAAGATTTTTTTTAAAAAAAATAATCCCATAGGATCCAGTCTGATATAGTAACTGGGACCAAAAATTGACCAGAGTAGATTCTTCAACATTATCCTGGGACACCTTCATTCATGAGCTATTTATAATTCTTTTCAATTGGGGAAAAGAATTCTTTACTTCCCAGAGGGCTGACTGAATATTATCTAGCTGGATTTATATTATACATTAAAATTTGTTGAAATTACAATGATGAGCCAAAGGGCTGGTTTGAAAAGGCAAGGTGAGTGGATTAATATGCGAGATGACAATGCTATGGAAATAAGGCAATGCCCATAGTTTGAAATATTTTTGCAACCAAAAACAAAACCTGACTTTTACATTGTAAGATAATTTTGTCACTTTCATTAATGCTTGATCATGGACCATATTTGCCCATTGTATTCCATTTTTTTCTTACAAACATAGAAATTAGATTTCTAAAGAGGCTAAGTATGGTTTCAAGGACCAAGGCCTCTATTTGGGATCACAATAGCTCAAGATATATTCCATCAAATGAGTTCATACCTGATTAAAAGCTGGGTGCCAGACAACCAGATCTTCATCAATGAATAATTCTTTGCCTGTTGAAGAACTTGGATCTATCATTCCGACTCTCACTCTTTGAAAAGATCGATTGGGAAATGTGATGAGGTTGATGATATCAAATCCACCCATTACTTCTCCGTTTTCATTCAGGGAAACTGTCTCTCCAGCTGAATTGTTAAAAGAAATGCCATGAAGAAATGGATAGAGCTATGTGAAAGAGAGTGAAAAGAGAGAGAATTGGAAGGATAATACAGGTAGTTCTCTATGTTGTTGTTGTTAGTTGCAAAGTCATGTCCAACCCATCGTGACCCCATGGATAATGTTCCTCCAGGCCTTCCTGTACTCTACCATCCTCTGGACTCCATTGAAGTTCATGCCGACTGCTTCGGTGATTCCATCCAGCTGCCTCATTCTCTGCCATTCCCTTTTTCTTTTGCCCTCAATCCTTCCCAGCATTGGACTCTTCTCCAGCGAGCCCTTCTTTCTCAATTAGGTGGCCAAAGTATTTGAGTTTCATCTTCAGGATCTGGCTTTCTAAAGAGCAGTCAGGGTTGATCTCCTCTAGAACTGACCAGTTTGATCGCCTTGCAGTCCAATGGACTCGCAGGAGTCTTCTCCAGCACTACAGTTTAAAGGCCTCAATTCTTTGGCGTTCAGCCTTTCTTCTGGTCCAACTTTCACAGCCATCCATTGCAACTGGGAAAACCATAGCCTTGTCTATGCATACATTTGTTGGTAGGGTGATGCCTCTGCTTTTTAGTATGCTGTCTAGATTTGCCATAATTTTCCTTCCCAGGAGCAAGCCTCTTTTAATTTCTATTTACTCTATTTAGTTTCTATTTATTCTATTTATTTCTATTTATTTTATTTAGTCTTCTATTTACAACAGTTCATTAGTGACTGTTCAAAGTTACTGTGGCACTGAAAAAAGTGACATGACCTATGACATGATCTCTTTTCACATTTATGATCTTTGCCATCTTCTGACAAGCAAAGTCCATGGGGAAGCCAGGTTCCCTTAACTGTGTAACTTAACAATATAGTAGTTTCTTGATGCTCACAACTAAGTGGATTTTATAAGCAGAAAATATTAAGTCTTTCCTCCATATGTCAACTCATAAAGTTGCCATGGTGAGGAAAAGGGGATAGCACATTCCACGCACACCTTCAGCTAGAGTCGGATCTCAAGCTTATGAGGCATGCACCTCGTTGGTGAATGTGATTTATGACACAGACTGAGGGGAGAGTGGAAACAGGGGTAAAGTTCAGCCATAATTAAAATGAGATCAGATCTGACTGCAATGAGGTATTGCCAAAATGGTGTTCCTAATAAATGACTCTTTTTCTTTTGAAACTTGGCTCAAGGCTCATGAATTAATTAGGGCATCTTTCGGAAACATGACAGACAGTCTGATCTGATCTCATTTGATCACTTCTAGATTAAATTGTTCACTGAGATAATAGAAGTTTTCAATGCGGAGAGAATACCTGCCAAGGCTGCAGATGTGGAAGGTTAGTTTTTTTACTCATCACAGTTTTTTTCCTATTGAATCTTGACATGAATAGAGACTGCAAAGCATGAGCCACAGCATAAACAGCGTTGTAGATACTGTAGCTTTGGCCAGTCATTTCCATTTCAAACACAGGCCCAGGAAGATCATCCAGCTTCATCTCCCCAGTGCACTGCCTATTGGACATTTCTTGTAATTCTGATTTTGAGAATGAACAATCAAACAATTGTTCCCAAACGTCCTGCAGAAACCCATCTCTGCAGCCTGAATGAGGTTTGAGGGTCTGAAGAAACTCCTTGAAGCCTGCAACTGCTCTTGAATGAACACTGAAGGAAAGAGCCCCATGGAACATCTGGAGATCCCAACTGATTTGAAATCCTGATAATATGAAATCAATCTGTGCAGTTGTGATCCACACCTTTCTAAATAGTGCCGTTTGCTTGTTTTCAGGGTCTGCCACAAACATGACAGCTCTCAGCCACGTAATTGTCTGTGATTCTCCGTAGACAAGAAATGCGGTGCTGTTGCTATTCCTCAAATTATTGACAATACTTGAGATTACGTGATAAAGTTCTCCCAAGTGTTCTATGTGGATTAGTTGCGCAAGCCTTTCTATGAACGATGAGCAGATGCCATTCTGTGAAAGTAAGGGCTGCATTTTCTGTAAGAAACGTTCTCCATTGTTGTTATCTATAGTAAAAATCCCAATCCACGTCCACCTGAAATGATGAAGCAGTTGGATAATTCCAACATATTGATGGTCCTCTTTTGGAACCATGAAATAAAGTGAAGATCGCTTGCTGGTCAGAAACTCCTCTTGGGCTAATGAGCCGTATGTCAGCTGAAAGAAAGCAGAGTAACATCCTGTCGAGTTGTTAGCTCAAACCCGATATTTCTGGATCTAGTTTTCCTGTAAACAATATCCAAGAAAGGATTTCCCCCTCTATTTTGTTTAAAATATTAATATAGAATGGAATTTCTATGAATTATTTAAAACACATTATAATACCATGTTTTTTGGACTATAAGACGCACCGGAATATAAGATGCAAAATGTACCTTTTGAAGAGGTAAATTTAAAAAAAATTTTTTTGCACTCTGCAGGCCTCCCAAACCCTCTGCACGTCTCGTTTTTTTGCAAAAAAGGGGGGTATACAGAGGTTTTGGTAGTCTTATATGGTGCCTCTGGGGGCTAGGGGGGAAAAACAGCCCTTTTTTGCTTTTTATGCCCTCCCCAGCCCTCAGGAGCACTTTGCAGACCTCCCAAAACCCCTGCACGTCCATTTTTGCAAAGGTAGTGGGGTTTTGGTAGACCAAAACGACTGTATTTAGCATATAAGATGCACCCAGATTTTCATCCTCTTTTTTGGGGGGGGGGGAAAGGTGCATCTTATACTCTGAAAAATATGGTAATTCATTTGGTTGAACAGGACTGGGGCGTGCTACATTCAAATCTTCCCTCTACTTCTATGATTGGTGTTGCAGTTTTATAAAACAAGTGACAAGTATTATACCTCAAGGTCTACAAGGTCTTACAAATGTAAGTCTAATTTGTACTTGTATTTATATTTATTAGTTTGTTGAACATGTGCAAGATACCAGGCATAAATATAAGCATGGATACAAATGAATAAAAATAGATGGGGACAGTAGGACAGGGACGTTAGGCATGCTACTGCACTTATGCACACCCCCTTACAGACCTCTTAGGAATGGCATAAGGCCCACAGTAGACAATTTAAGGTTAAAGTTATGGGGGTTTGAGGATGTAACAACAGAGTCAGGTAGTGCATTCCAGGCGTTGACCACTCTGTTGCTGAGGTCCTATTTTCCGCAATTAGGTTTGGAACAGTTTACCTTGAGTTTGTATCGATTGTTTGCCTGTGTATTATTGAGGTTGAAGCTGAAGCTTTACTTGACAAGTAAAATGTTGTAGCAGACAATTTTGTGTACTATGCTTAGATCAGTGGTCTCAAACTCAATTTACCTGGGGGCTGCTGGAGGCAGAGGCTGGGCCGCATAAGGGATCCCACAGAGGTCCACTCCCCCTGCGGGCTGCACTAATATTATACTTTCATATCATGGTGGGGACCACAAGATACCATCCTGCGGGCCGCAATTGGCCCATGGGCCGCGAGAATGAGACTTCTGGCTTAGATCATCCCAAAGGCGACACAGTTCCAGATTGTTCAAGCCCAAGATTTCAAGCCTGGTGGCATAAGGTATTCTATTGTGAGTAGAGGAATGGAGTAAACCTCTTGTGAAATGGCTCTGGACTCACTAAATTGCATTAATATCTGATACACAGTGTGGATTCCAGGCAGACGAGCTGTATTGGTGAACTGGTCTGGCAAAGATTGTGTATGCCCTCATTAGTTAATACATTGTTTACCAGAAAAGAAGCTTCACAAAATTAGATTAACAATTCTTAATTCCTTTTTTGGAATGCTGTTACAGTGTTAATATCTGATTCTATACTACATACATACATGCATACATACATACATATGATATTACAACAGTGTTAATATCTGATTCTCAATAATTATGTGATAACAAAGCACAGAAATTTTCTACTCATCTTCTCTGCACTGACCTGTGGAACCTTGTAGAAACCTACAACTTCAGCTATGTTAGATGATGTATCAGAACCTAATCCTCCAATGATGGCCATCAGGTTCTTCTGGCTATCACATTTGTAGTTAGGGACAAAGTCCCGGGATTTGAAAAGGAGGTCCAGAGTAGTGCGATAGGTCATCCATGGATTGTGGTAACTATCATGGATGTGGAATCCAAGAGTCATATTAGGTAAGATCTGGGGATCCTCATTGATCTTCTTCACAGCAAAGGCCAAGGTGAGGATGTGTTGGTAGAATTTAGTTATTACACTGAAAATAGATTGAAGACATCTTTTCAAAATAATGATAATTTATAATTTTGCAAATTATTTTAGGATGGTCATTACACAGCTGACCACTGGAAAACCTACTTCTGATTGAAGGATTAGTTAACTTTATAATCAGTCCAAATATACTTGGAACACAATTTATTTCCTTTAATATTTTTCCAGAAAGGTAATCGTTATAAAACATACTATGTTAATTTCTGAAATTTTAACTTCAGTGTTTAGTTTAAGCTAGAATGCTGTGGCTTTGTTGTTTTCTCAATTGATTTGGTTTTCTAGGAAATTTACTGAATTAGAAAGAAGTATGGATTATGGGTGAGATTGTCTCTAAACCCAAACACCTTGCTCATCTGAATCTTCTCAGTTCTGAAGGAATGCTCCGTGAGTGCTCATGATTCTAAGTTCCCCCAGAGTCGATATCTAAGGTGTTTCTCCTCTTTGGCTGCAGCAGATAGAAATACTAAAACACCTTTACTCTATCCTACCATTCCTTAGGGACACAGTGGCTCAGTGGCTAAGATGCGGAGCTCGTTGATCAGAAAGGTTGGCAGTTCAGCGGTTTGAATCCCTAGCGCCATGTAAGGGATTGAGCTCCTGTTACTTGTCCCAACTTCTGCCAACCTAGCAGTTCGAAAGCACGTAAAAATGCAAGTAGAAAAGTAGGGACCACCTTTGGTGGGAAGGTAACAGCATTCCGTGCACCTTTAGCATTGAGTCATGCCAGCCACATGACCATGGAGATGTTTTCAGACAACACTGGTTCTTCGGCTTTGAAATGGAGATGAGCACCACACCCTAGAGTCAGGAACGACTACGATATATGTGCAAAGGGAACTTTTACCTTTACCATTCCTTACCTCCTTAGTAAAATAGAATGCCAATAGATTTAACTAAGTTCCCATATTTTTGTCTATGGAGATTCTCAGTCATCTTGGTCATGGTTGTCCCAAAAGTCCTTTTCCAATATTTCACTTCTCATCCAAGAAGCTTGCAGAACTGAAGCAGAACTGAAGCAGAACAAAACACTTCTTGGATGAGAAGTAAAATCTTTTCAAAGCCAAAACCAAGAAAATCCAGTTGCCTTTTGGAAAAGCACCTTTATTTTTGTCTCATGAAATGTGGCAGAGGTGAATTTTTTTAGCCTTCTTCTTTTTGATAAGTTCCATGCAATCAAATGTGCTTTACTTACAAGAACATTGTTGATGAAACAAACGCAATGAATGTTCCCCTTTCTCTCACCACAAGAAAACTTCCAAAACACAAAGAATTCTTACATTTACCTGAAAAACTCTACATTTTCTCTATAAACAGCTATTAATCATATAAACAATTCTTTGCTATTGTAGGTAAAAGTGAGGAGATTTAAAGGAAAATCTTTACATTGGTGAATCATAAAGGTTGACAAAAGGATGCTGTTTGAATAGAGTTTGATAGAAATGGTAAATCAAGTGGGACATCATCCCACCGATGACGAAGTCCCCAGGTTGATACCACTCATGTGGAACAGGGAAAGCATCACTCGCAGGGCAGCTCAGAGTAACTGCTTTGTGCATCAGGAGGACCGATGTTATGATTCTCTGTGTATGGAGAAAATGTCTGAGATTATCTTCAAGGAGAACTTCTGGCAGATAAAACAGAAGGAAGAGAACTTTGTGGAAATGAATCACGCAGAGTCAGCATTACCACTTCCTTCCTTCCTCTGTGTGGCTCTTGAAATATTTATATAGATTCTTTCTGAATTTCTATTCCCTTCTGTGCAGAAGGTTTGATATTGTGGCCTTCTAGAGTAATGGAATGATTGCAGTCATTCATAAGGGACATAATTGCCATGGAACCATTGGCTACCTGGTGATTTTTTTGTTTATATGTCTGATCAACAACTTTCCTTCTTTGGAGTGATGTAATAAGTGATTGATGCTTAACCTGCTTTGAAAATAGTGGAGAAATGGAATTGGGAAGTTTGTAGCTACAACATTGCTCTCATTCTAGAAATCAGCACAAAGATTTAATTTTAATTAATGGATCGAGAATCCCTTTCCCTGCAAAAAATGTTGGATGAAATGGTCAAACATCAACTGTCTGGTACAGATTAACTGGTCTTGATTTGAAAATCCTTTGGAAACTAGATAAAAGTGAGAGTGAAATAGAAATAGAAGAAGAAATAAGAGTAGACAAGGATATTTGAAAAATATAAAACTATTTCAAAAATGTAAAAGTAAAACATGTTTTACATTAATCTCGTATGTGCTTTTTAATATGAATGGGGAATTCACACACACACACACACACACACACACAAATCATAGTTGTTCTGTTCCAAGATCTATACTTTCTGAGCAGTTTGGTGAACTGGTTATTAGAAGAACCAGGGGAGAGATTGTAGCAATATTCCAATATTTGAGGGGCCACCACCAAGATGACAGGGACAAACTATTTTCCAAAGCACCAGAAGGCAAGACAAAAACCAATGGACAGAAGCAATCTCCAACTAAGGAAAAATTTCCTAACAGTGAAAACAATGAACCAATGGAATGGCTTGCCTTCAGAAGTTGTTGGTGCCCCATCATTGGAGGCTTTCAAGAAGAGCTGGACAACCATTTATCTGAAATGGTACAGACTGTCTTTTTTGATCAGAGGGTTAATACAATACAATACAATACAATACAATAGCAGAGTTGGAAGGGACCTTGTAGGTCTTCTAGTCCAACCCCCTGTGTGGGCAGGAACCTGATACCATTTCAGACAAATGGCTATCTAACATCTTCTTAAAGACTTCCAGGGTTGGGGCATTCACAACTTCTGGAGGCAAGCTGTTCCAGAGGTTAATTGTCCTAACTGTCAGGAAATTTCTCCTCAGTTCTAAGTTGCTTCTCTCCTTGATTAGTTTCCACCCATTGCTTCTTGTCCTGCCCCCAGGTGCCTTGGAGAATAGTTTGACTCCCTCTTCTTTGTGGCATCCTCTGAGATATCGGAACACTGCTATCATGTCTCCCCTGGTCCTTCTCTTCAACAAACTAGACATACCCAGCTCCTGCAACCGTTCTTCATATGTTTTAGTCTCCAGTCCCCTCATCTTGGTTGCTCTTCTCTGCACTCTTTCCAGAGTCTCCACGTCTTTTCTACATCGTAGCGACCAAAACTGTATGCAGTATTCCAAGTGTGGCCTTACCAAGGCACTATACAGTGGCATTAACACTTCACGTGATCTAGATTCTATCCCTCTGTTTATGCAGCCTAGAACTGTTGGACTAGACAACCTCCAAGGTTCCTTCCAACTCTGTATTATGTGACAGAATAGTATAGGTGAAAGCTATGTCTAGTCTAGTGAAAAGAAGAACTAGGGGAGATATGATAGGAGGGCCCTGAAAACGCACCTATTTCGTGCGGCCGGCCTGGTGTAGTTTTCTTTTAATCAATTGTAATTTTTTAATTGATTTTAGTTGATTTTATTAACTGTTTTTATATGGTTATCTGGTTTTTAGAACGGGCCCTTAAATTTAATTAGTTTTAATGTATTTTAATGTATTTTTGTATCGGATGTTTTACTGTTTTATTATGCCTGTTCACCGCCCTGTGTCCTGCAAGGGAGAAGGGCAGTATACAAATGTAATAAAAATAAAAGTAAAAGTAAAGTTCTAATGTTTGAAAGGCAGGGTGGGTTTCTGCAGGTTCGCACCTACTCGCGAGAACCGGTTGGTGAAATTTAGAGAACCGGTGAGAGGGGGTTCCACCGGCGTACCTGGAAGTAAATCTGGCCCACCGCTGCCAGTGACCCAACGGGAAGGAAAGGAAAGGAAAGAAGGAAGGAAGAAAGGAAAGAAGAAAGAAAGAAAGAAAGAAAGAAAGAAAGAAAGAAAGAAAGAAAGAAAGAAAGAAAGAAAGAAAGAAAGAAAGAAAGAAAGAATTTATCATCACAATTGAGTCCAAAATTTTGGTTGCTAAGCAAGAGCGTTATTAAATGAGTTTCACCACATTTTAAAAGGTGGCCACTCCCACCTGTCACATGACTGCCAAGCCACACCCACAAAATAGGCCACACCTACAGAGTAGGTTCTAAAAAATTTGAAACCCACCCCTGTTGAAAGGCCACCACAAGATTGAGAGGGACAAACTATTTTCCAAAACACCAGAAGGCAAGATAAAAACCAATGGATGAAAACTATTCAAGGAGAGAAGAACTAAGAACTAAGGAGAGAACAATCAACCGGTGGAATGACTTGCCTTCAGAATTTGTAGGTGCCCCATCACTGAAGGCTTTCAAGAACAGATGAATAGACAGGCATTTATCTGAAATAGTATAGTACTGTCCTGTTTAAGCCGAGGGTTGGACTAGACAACCTCCAGGGTTCCTTCCAGCTCTGTAATCCCATGTTCTATGTTCTAAATATTTTACAGGATAGTCCTTAGTAGAGGTGAAACTTTGGAGAAGATATTAAAATGATTTGAAGTGTCTATACCAGGGATGGTGAACCTTTTTTGCCTCGGTTGCCAAAAGCACACCCACATGCTTGCATGCCCATCCCCATAATTTAATACCCTCCTCACCATGCTCCCTGAGCATGCATACGTAACCCCGCCCCATGCTGCCCCATGCATGCATGCATGGCTTTCTTGGAGCCTGGGGAGGGCAAAAACTGGTCCAACACGCAAACTGGAAGTTCAGGAACAGACTTCCGGGTTGCCCTTTGGGCCATTTTTCACCCCTCAAAGGCAAAAATCAGGCTGAAAATCAGCGTGCACATGCGTGCTGGAGCTGACAGGGCAATGCCTCGCGTGCCTTCAGAAATGGTTCCGTGTGCCACCTCTGGCACCCGTGCCATAGCTTCATGGATCTATACAGTACCTACCAAGATCAGAATCATGCTCGCTAAAGTGCCATTTCAAAGTGCAAAGAATGTTTGATGCTTTTGAACTTTGCTGCTGGGAAAGATTTCTGAGAATTCCATTGGCAGCCAAGAAAAAACCCCGGTGGCTCATGACACAAATCAATCTAGAATTTTTACTCGAAAATCAAATGACCAGGCACAAGTTATTTTATTGGGGCACCTCATGTGAAAACTCAGCTCTCTGGAAAAGGCCCTCATGCTGGGGAAGATGGAAGGAAAGAGAAATAGAGCAGGGAGGCTGACATACTCAACTATGTTGGCTATAAATGGTCCCATTGGGAAATTTGAAAGAATAGGTGAAATATCCATTGTTTATTTATTTATGTTTTATTTAGCTAGTTTGTCAAACATGTACGAGATAACAGGTATAAGTATAAACATGGACATGAACAAAGGAAATGGATGAGAATAAATGGGGACAGTGGGACATGGATATTAGGCACACTGGCGTGCTTATGTGCTTGTGCACACCTGCTTACAGACCTCTTAGGAAAGGGGTGAGGTCCACACTAGACAGTTTAAGGTTAAAGTTATGGGGGTTTGAGAATGTAACAACAGAGTCAAGAAGTGCATTCTGGGCATTAACCATTCTGTTGCTGAAGTCCTGTTTTCTGCAATCAAGTTTGGAGCAGTTTACCTTGAGTTTGTATCTTTTGTTTGCCTGTGTATTATTGTGGTTGAAGCTGAAGTAATCATTAACAGGTAGGACATTGTAGCAGACAATTTTGTGTATTATGCTTAGGGCCAGACCTTAATCGGCATAGTTCTAGGTTGTTCAAGCCCAAACTTTCAAGCCTGGTGGTATAAGGTATTCTATTGTGAGCAGAGGAGTGGAGTACTCTTCTTGTGAAATACCTCTGCACTCACTGTATTGTATTAATGTCCGATATACTGTACAATGTGAATTCCAGGCAGATGAGCTGTATTTAAGAATTGGCTTGGCAAAAGAAACTTTTGCAAAATTAGATTGACAACTCTTAATGGTTTTTTGGCAATGCTGTTACACTGAGCTCTGGGACTTAGATCATTTGAGATGAGTACTCCTAGGTCCTTGACAGAGTGTGGGTCATCTATTAGGTCGTGTCCGCTCAGCTTGTATTTGGTGTTCTGGTTTTTGTTGCCAATGTGTAGGACAGAGCATTTGTTAGCAGAGATTCGGAGAAAAGATTTGACCCAGTCAATGCACTGTCCATAAAATATGTAGGTTTGCCTGAAGCCTGGGGAGTGCAAAAATGACCTCCCCCAGCCTTCCGGAAACCCAGAAATCAATTAAAAAAAGAAAAGTCATCTAACCATCATCCCTTGCCTGCTTCAATATTTTGAAAGAAAGAGAGGGATAGAAGGAAAAGCAAATCAGAACAATAAAACAAAAGAAAAGTAATCTGTCCATTGTCTCTTGCTGTTTTAATACTTTAATTGCTATGCTATTTCTATTGACCTGCCTCCCCAATTCCTCTCCTAAATCTTTGTCTCTAATATCATCTGCTTCTTGAATGTTCAATGTAAGCAATTATCTAGGGAGGCATTCCTAATGATGTGCTATAAGCATGTACTCAGCACATTTAAATTACTTACCAAAAACCTGAAAGTCCAACAAGACCAGTCTGCTCTACCTAAGAGTCTTTTATTCTGAGCAGCCAACCCCCACTTTTTTTACTTGCTATCTTTTGTAAGCAAGATACTTATACCACACAACTTTTTTCAAATTCCAAAGAGAACTAACTTTAGCACACTTCAAGTCTCTCCCCATAGCAGTTTTGGAGGGTTGATGAAATTATGTCCCTATGAAAAAGCGGTTCTTGAACCTAAGTTGACATGCTACTAAGGGGTGGTATTCACTTACTTTCCCTACTGGTTCGCAAATGTGCACCCCCATTCATGGATGCACCCAGCCTTCCATGCATGCTCTTTGCTCAAAAAAGTCCCTAAGTAGGATGACATACAGCCAAAGCGAGTGGGTGGGCACTTCTGTGATTTCTGCTACTGGTTCAGGCAAGCTGGCTGAATACCACTTCTGATCCTACCATATACTATATCCTTTATAAGGGTTCAAGGATCCCTTTTATAGTTCCTTACCTGGTAAAACAAGAAAATCTCTTCTTTTTATTATATATGTGTTATCAAATCAGCATGATTCAGTCTCCATGAAGGTAGCTAAATTGTGTTCTGTTGCATTTTAAATTAGCTAGAATTTCATTAGTCACCACCGATTGTAATACACATGCTTACATGCCTACCACAAAAAGAACATATACACTTTGCTTAATTTCTTTTTCTTAACTGCTGCTTGTTGTTTAATTGAGGTCTCAACAGAATAATGTAGCATTTGGGGAAAAAGATACAAGACAGCAATCCACCACTGGATGCTAGGATGGAGAAGATCTCCACAGCCACCATATACTTCCCCTTTGTGCTCAGGTAAGTAGGGACAAAAGTCAACCACACACTACAAAACACCAGCATGCTGAAGGTGATGAACTTGGCTTCATTGAAAGCATCTGGCAACTTCCTGGCAAAAAAAGCCACCATAAAACTAACAATGGCTAAAAATCCCAAGTAGCCCAGGACAAGATAAAACATGACAGAAGATCCCACATTACATTCTGCTATGATTTCCCTGGTGAGAGAGTGCATATCCAAATTTGGGAAAGGAGGAGAGGTTGCCATCCACCAAGAGCAAATATTTGCTTGAACAAGGGTGCAGGAAATAACAATGGAACTAGCCAGTTTTCTCCCCAACCATTTCCTCATGTTGGATCCTGGTTTGGTGGCCATGAAAGCTACAACTACGGTGATGGTTTTAGCTAATACACAGGAAACAGCCACCGCAAAGATGACGCCAAAAGCAGTTTGGCAAAGAAAGCAAGTGGTCTTGTTAGGCTGCCCAAAAAACAGCAAAGGTGAAAGGAAGCAAAGAAGAAGGGACAGAAGGAGTGTAAATGTAAGTTCCCGGTTGTTGGCTTTGACGATTGGGGTGTCTTGGTGCTTAACAAAGGTCCTAAGGACAAAAGCTGTTGTTATAAACAGGCTAATCCCAACCAAGGCTAAACTCATCCCCAATGGTTCTTTATGGGACAGAAAGTTTAAAGTCTTGAAAAAGCATCGATCTTGCTTCTTGCTCGGATATTGATCTTCTTGACATGGGGAACAGTCAACCGTATCTGGACAAGAAAAAAAGAAATTAAAAAATTGCCCATGTGTGTTCATGGGACATTTCCATATTCTATTAAACCTAATCTCTCTCTGTTAAACACTGTTGCATTATCCTAGGTCTTATGTTTGTATGCTGTTGGTATTTAACCAAACCTTTAGCAAGTATAGGATTAAAACTATTTTTGTGCTTTTAGAGTTTATAGAGTATACTAGCCAATAACCTGGCATTGCCTGGGTATATATTTATAGGGGGAAAATGTCTGGACCTAATGTAATTTCTAATGTTGGATTTTTCCCCTTACCAGAGGGAGCCTCCTTGTAGAGTACTGTGAAACCATTACCATGGCAATTCCACTGTGCTGTACAGTAGAATTCATTTTATGGCAGTACAGTAGAAACCATTTTAAAGCACAAGAGGCTGTATCTTAACAGAACAACCCACCGAGAAGGGTTAGGGTGTCTTACCCTCACAATATTTGTTTCCAGAGAGTAAGTCATCTGTGTACCAAGTTTGATTGAAATTCCTTGAGGCATTTCAGAGTTATGCTGAAACACACACACACACACACACACACACACAAACACACATCTATCTATCTATCTATCTATCTATCTATCTATCTATCTATCTATCTATCTATCTATCTATCATCGAGTCCCTTCGGGGAGAGGGGGCGGTTTATAAATCTAATAATTAAATTAAATTAAATCTATCTTCTTTCTTTGAAAATAATGTTTGAGGAGGGCTTTGTTGCTCTCTGAGCTGGGTTGTTTCCTTGTAGACATTTCATTGCCCAAACTGAGATATTACCAACTGAAAAGAAGGTTTGCTCAAAGGTGTGAATATGGCTATGAGGTGAGTCTGCTTCGGTCCACTTTGTTCCATGGAAATGAGTATTGGTCAGGTCAGTAGAAACATAAAAGGAAGCAGCCTTTGGTGGGAATGAGTTACTTACAATAAGAAGGATGTGTGGTAAACATCAAAGGAAATACTGAACAAATCTGGACTGGATACGAAAGTGAGTGAGCCATAGGTAAAAGGTGGTTTGATCATAGACATGGACTCAAATCAGGGGTGGGATTCAGCTGGTTTGGACCAGTTCAGGCAAATCAGATGTTAATTTTAATCTGATTCGCCGAACTGGTAGTTGAAACGGCTGACTGATCCCCTGCACCCTGCTCCACCCCATCCTGTTTTGGATGCCAGGTAAGTGCAGGGCCCATGTGGAGGCTCTGAGAGAGTGAAAAATGGGCCTAGAAGTACTGGAAGTATGGAAATGGACCTCTTTCCTGCCTCCAGAGGACTTCCGGAGCCCCGTGGAGGCCATTTTCGCCCTCCCGGAGGCTTAGGGAAAGCCTCCAGAGCCCGGAGAGAGCAAAAATCCCCCTCTGCAGTTGTGCAGGAAGCCAACTAGGTGATACCTCCATGGCCATGCCCACCCAGCAACCAGGAAGAGAACCAGCTGCTTAAAAAATTTCAATTCCACCCCTAGTTCAAATCACAGAAGGAAGTATGAAGAAGAACTGATAACAGATCTCTGGATCGATCCAGAGCTCGCTTATCGGCTGAAGAGGCCTTTCCTAAAGGCTTTTTCTGAAGGCCTCTGTAGCCTATAACCAAGCTCTGCATTGATCCAGAGGTCTGTTATCAACCTCAGAGCAGTGGTAAAATTCAATTTTTTTACTACCAGTTTTGTGGATGTGGCTTGGTGGGCATGGCAGGGGAAGGATACTGCAAAATCTCCATTCAATCCCCACTCCTGGAGAAGGATATTGCAAAATCTCCATTCCCACCCCACTCCTAGGGGAAGTACACTGCAAAATCTCCATTCCCTTCCCACTCCTGGGGGGAAGGATATCACAAAATCTGTATTCCCACCCCACTCTGGGGCCAACCAGAGGTAGTATTTGCCAGTTCTCTGAATTACTCAAAATTTCCACTATTAGTTCTCCAGAACCAGTCAGAACCTGCTGAATTTCACCTCTGCTACAGAGGCCTTCAGAAACGCCTTGCTGAGCCTTGCCAGATGAAGAAGTTTCTGAAGGCCTCTGATAGTGAAAAAGAGGCTGGAGGTGATGCACACAAGGGAGGTGAGCCAGTGGATGACCCCCCTCCCTGCCCTGAAAGTAAGACCTGGTACCTTTTTGGGTGGCAAAAAAGACAGGGGCTTATTTTTGGAAAAACACAGGTAGCACATTTTGCACATGTTTGCTTGCATTAATGCATGCTGGAATATTTTTTGTACTATATTACCTACCTATTTGGTGTGAAATCTCCCCTTCTGGGCAGGGAGCACAATCGTAGCAGCAGAATTTCTCCCCTTCCTTCTTTTTCTTTTGGTAACCAGGCTGGCAAGGATTACTACACAGAGAAAAGGGCAGAACCTATCCATAAATGTGAAAATAATTTAAGATAGAAAAAGTGGTTTTCTTTGTCATGTAGTAAATTAAAAATAAAGCTTGCATTGATTCATATGGATAAATATGTGCATAAGGTAGATTAGCAAGAATTTCTTGAGACTGGTTGGGGAGAATTTGATCAAGATCAAAGACTTGATTCCCAAGTAATGTTTCAGAGATAGAGATATGGTCCCATTATTGGCCACCGCAAAAAGAGCAGAAGGCCCAGCAACGCACAACATAGAAGCAGCTATGAGGTGACCACACTAGTGGCAGGCAGGCAGGCAGGCAGGCAGGCAGGCAGGCAGGCAGGCAGGCAGGCAGGCAGGCAGGCAGGCAGACAGACAGACAGACAGACAGAGGGGTTTTGGTGGGTGGGTGGGTGGATGGATGCATAGATAATTATTTAGATAGATAGATAGATAGATAGATAGATAGATAGATAGATAGATAGATAGATAGATAGATAGATAGATAGATAGATAGATAGATAGATAGATAGATAGATAGATAGATATGGATGTATAGATAGATAGGGATGGAGGGATGTATAGATTATAGATAGATAGAATAGAGATAGATAGATAGATAGATAGATAGATAGATAGATAGATAGATAGATAGATAGATAGATAGATAGATAGATATGAAATAGAGATAGAGATAGAGATAGATAGAGAGAGATAGAGAGAGAGAGAGAGAGAGAGAGAGAGACAGACAGACAGACAGATTGATAGATGAATGAATGGGGAGAGAGAGAGAGAAATAGTGGTAGAGATATAGATATAGATATAGATATGGACAGATAGACAGATAGACAGACACAGAGAGAGAGAGATCAATAGATGAATGGATAGAGAGAGAAATAGTGGTAGAGAGATAGAGATAGATAGAGAGATAGAAAGATAGAGATAGAGATAGATTGATGGATGGATGGATGGATGGAGAGAGACAGAGAGAGAAATAGTGGTAGAGATATAGATATAGATAGATGATAGATAGATAGATAGATAGATAGATAGATAGATAGATAGATAGATAGATAGATAGATAGATGATATATATATAGAGAGAGATAGAGATAGAGATAGATGGATGGAAACAGAGAGAGAGATAGTGGTAGAGATAGAGATATTTAGATATAGATATAGATATTTCTTTCAATTTTGTTAATCTTCTTTTGTTACGAAGTTGCTACCCTGTTTCCCCAAAAATAAGACATCCCGGATAATAAGCCCAATTGGGCTTTTGAGCACATGTGCTAAAATAAGTCCTCCCCCAGAGATAAACCCTCCCTGAAAAAATTGCAACACAGCAGCAGCCATGAGATGACCATGCTCACCGCTTCCTGCACCTCACAATTAATAATACCTCCCCAAAAATAAGGCCAAGCGCTTATTTCACGGGTCAAAAGAAAATAAGGTCCTGTCTTATTTTTGGGGAACACGGTATTGCTCTTCATTTGAAAATATAACTACCCACACAGAGGCAATTCCTAAGCCAGAGGAAGTGTCTAATCCATCAAATACTTTTTTCAGATAATGGAGCAGTGGATTTAAATTGAGAAAGTTCACCTGGTTGAAAAGCCTGTGCCAGCTCTTTCTATCCTGAGAAAAGCTGAAGGTTTGCTCTTCCTTGGTAGTTATCCTTCCAACTTTGACTTTTGTGAAGGAGTTGTTTGGGAATATGACCATCTTTGTTATATCAAAACCAGTGGCAACCTCCATTTTATCATTAAAAGCCACTCTTTCTCCAGCTGAGTTGTTGAAGGAAAGGCCTTGAAGGAACCAGTGAAGCTGTCAGAAAAAGAAAGAACAGCTAAAACATCACATATAACACAGTGGGAAAATTGACACAAGCTGCAGTTCACCTAGTTCAGGGATCTGCAACTTTAAACACTCAAAGAGCCATTTGGACCCGTTTCCCACTGAAGGGAAAACATCGGGAGCCACAAAACCTGACTGGGCTCAGATTCCTTAATCTATAATCTGACTATAATATATTTATTTATTTATTTATTTATTTATTTATTTATTTATTTATTTATTTATTTATTTATTTATTTATTTATTTATTTATTTATTTATTTATTTATTTATTTATTTATTTATTTATTTATCAATCATATTTATATCCTGCACCCATCTCCCACAGAGGGACCCGGGCGGCGCACACAAAAATTAAAAATACAAATATACAAATGTACAAAAATACAAAAACTCTTAAAAACCATATTAAACCCAACCCTGCGCTAAAACATAATTAACCCCCCCCAAATTAAAACTTTGATCAACTAAGAGTCTTGTTATATCTTTACATTTTATATTGTTTTATTTGTTTTCTAGTATGATTTGATTTCTTATACCTGTGACTATCACTAAGTGTTGTACCTTATGCTTCTTGATGAATAAGTTCTATTTTATTTTTGTTCATGTACACTGAGAGCTTATGCACCAAAGACAAATTCCTTGTATGTCCAATCACACTTGGCCAATAAAGAATTCTGTTCTAGTTCTGGTTCTGGTTTAGATTCTAATTCTGTTTTTTTTATTCTATTCTATTCTATTCTAGTCTAGTCTAGTCTATTCTAGTCTAGTCTAGTCTAGTCTAGTCTAGTCTAGTCTGTTCTATTTTCTATTCTATTCTATTCTATTCACCAGGTTGGCAGGAGTTGGAGCGAATGATGGGAGCTCATCCCACCACATTCACAAGCTCATCTTGAATGAGCTTGCGAATCATCAAACCAGTGTCCTAACCACCAGAGCCACCATGATCCTTATTACCTGCCAAGGCTGAAGTTCTTGACATGCAAGTCTCTTTCTTTTCACCAATGCTCGGTGGAGGGACCTAAATGAAGACATGGCCTGTAAAGCATGTGCCAAAAGATAGACAGCATTAAGGATACTGTAGCTGTAACCAGTCATTGGCATTTCAAAAACAGCATCTGGAAGCACCTCCAACTTCTCTTCCCCATTGCATATTTTATCGTGCTCCAAAGATTCTTTGGGTTTTGAAAACGTACAGTGAAAAGCTTGCTCCCAAAAATCCTTCAGGAAAGTGTCCCTTTGTTCTGAGCAGCATTTTAGGTTCTGAAGATATGTCTGAAACCCGAGTGGTTCATTTGAAGGAACCTCAAAGGAAATGGTGCCTTGGAATAATTCTGAATCCCAGCTGGTGACCTGGCCCATGATTGTGAAATCGATTTGGGCAGTCACAATCCACAGCTTTCCCATTGATGCATTTTCCTCATGAAAAGAATCAGACTGAAACATTAAAGAACTCAGCCACATCACCGTGAGAGTTTCTCCATACACCACAAATATGTTGGCTCTGTTGTCCATGATGTATTGATAAGCACTTGAGGATACTTCATTGATTTGGGTTAACGATGGCAAACGGCCCTGGCTTGGGATTCTTTGTATGAAGGCCGAACAGATTCCATTCTGGAAAAACAAAGGTTCCAAGATCTTCAAGAAATGATCTCCACTCTCGTCTCTCAAAACAATGAGTCCAACCCAGGTCCATCCAAAATGCTTCAGTAATTGAACAATCCCTGTGTACTGATGGGCTTCATTTGAGACCATGCGATACAAGGAAGGAAACTTTGTTGGGTTGTTATGGTCAGAGGCAAAAGAACCATATGTGAGCTGAAAGGAAAGGCAGATATATTTGATTGGATTAGATTAACAGAGTTGGAAAGGACCTTGTAGATCATCTAGTCCAACTCCCCACCAAGGCAGGGGATCCTACCCATTTCTGACAAATGGCAGTTCAGTCTCTTCTTGAAAGCTTCCAGTGATGAAGCTCCCACAACTTCCGAAGGCAACTTCTGTTCCATTGGTCGATTCCATTGTCTGACCTTTGGGTGCTTTGCAAAATAGCTTGGCCCCCTCCTCTCTGTGGCAGCCCCTCAAATATTGGAAGACTGCTATCATGTCTCCCCTGATCCTTCTCTTCACTAGACTAGCCATGGCCAGTTCCTGCAACTGTTCTTCATATAGTTTAGTATCCAGTCCCCTAATTATCATTGTTGCTCTTCTGCACTTTTTCTTCATTATCTTTTTTATAGTGTGGTGACCAAAACTGGATGCAGTATTCTAGGTGTGGTCCTACTAAGAGTTTATAAAGTGGTATTAGAACCTCACTTGATCATCTCTCGGTCTTTGTGACTGCCTTTTTAGAACATGGAGTCTCAGATCATGATTTGAATGTCTTTTCTTCATTCCAAGTAAACAGTGCTGGTTTATGGGAAAATGAAACAATTTCTAAAAAAGAATAATAATAAGTAAATCTGTTTGAATCCTTTACTCTGCCTTATTTTGCTGTTCTTTAATTGCCAAGATCCTTTCAACCACAATAACTTGGCTTCATTTTGAATAGTCAAACATTTGTTGTCAGTCAAATCTTTCTTCCTTTTTTCTAAACTATAATATTGTTCCAAAAATGAATTAAATGCCTATCTATTCCATCTTAGATAAAAGTAAAGGTTCCCCTTGCACATATGTGGTAGTTTGTTCCCGACTCTAGGAGGCTGTGCTCATCTCTGTTTCAAAGCCAAAGAACCAGAGCTGTCCGAAGACTTCCCCGAGGTCATGTGACTGGCATGGCTAAATGCCGAAGGTGCATGGAATGCCGTTACCTTCCCACCAAAGATGGTTCCTATTTTTCTACTTGCATTTTTACATGCTTTTGAACTGCTAGGTTGGCAGAAGCTTGGACAAGTAACAGGAGCTCACTCCATTATGCAACACTAGGGATTCGAACCGCTGCCAACCTTTCAGATTGATAAGCTCAGCATTTTAGCCACTGAGCCACTGAGCCCTTCTACCTTAATTCATAATCAAATCAGTATACCTTTCATAGTCTTGTGAGAGTTGGTTAAGGTATTAGATTGCAAACCAGGAGACTGTGAGTTCTAGTCCTTCATTTATCATGAAGCTAGGTGGTTGACCTTGGTGAAGTCACCCTTCCTCAATTCTAGGAAGGAAGCAATGGCAAACCGCTTCTGAAATCTTGGCAAGAAAACTATAACTCTTGGCAAGTCACCAGGAATCAAAACAACTAGAAGAGACAAAAAATGTCCTTGAAGATCTTACCTGTGGAATTTTATAAAGGATTAAGATGTCAGACATATGGAAGGAGATATCAGAGCCAAGTCCCCCAATGATGGCCATGAGATTTTTCTGGATGTTGCATGCATAGTTGGGGACAAATCTATCAAATTTGAAGAGCAAGTCCAGTGTGGTCCGATAAGTCATCTTCTCATCGTAGTAACTATCATAGATGTGGAATCCAAGTGTGACATTGGGCAAGATCTGGGGATTTTGATTGATCTCATTTACTGCAAACACCAAGCCTAGGACATGTTGGTAGAACTTTGTCACTATGCTGAAAGACAGTTACGTTTAGATTGTACAACCCATATAACTGGGTTCTTAAAATCAGTCTCTGGATCCATTTAATTACTACAAGCAATCTAAAATGTGGGGAAAAAATCAATAGAAACAAAAATTTCTAAAATTCCCTTTTAGGAGAATTTATTAGTTGTACAAGGTGTAACCAGTCACCCTCTGAGTTTTGGGTACCAACATGGTTCTCCTCATACAATATGTCAGAGAGGGGAGAAGTTTAAAGAACAGACAAAACTGGGTAGGGAGGTGGTAGAAACAAGAATGGTTAACAAAGATTAGGGGAGACACAATAGCAGTGTTTCATTATTTGATGGGTTCCTACAAAGACAAGGGTGTCAAACTATTTTCCAAAGCACCAAAAGGCAAGACAAGAAACAATGGATGGAAACTAACCAAGGAGAGAAGCAACCTAGAACTAAAGAGAAATTTCCTAACAGGGAGAGCAATCCACCAATAGAATAATTTGCCTTCAGAAGTTGTGGGTGCTCCATCACTGGAGGCTTTCAAGAAGAGACTGGACAACCATTTGTCTGAAATGGCATAGGATCTCCTGCTCAAGCAGGGATTGGACTAGAAGACCCCCAAGATGCCTTCCATTTCCAATACTCTGTGCCCTAGGTTCTACATGCAGAAGTATAGTATAAACTACTGATTTATAGTTAGCAAAAACTAGTTTTAAGGGAATGAGAAGCAAAATGTTTTCAAGGAAAAACAACACAAGGAAATCTAGTTGCCTTTTGGAAAAGTACCACAAACTGGATGATTGAGAATTTCCACAGACATTTAGTTTTAAATAACTATTTTCCCCTTCAGATGTTTCACTTATTTGACTTGATATTTCTAACTGTTGGGGTGGAAGCTATTTTTATTATGATGGCTTATACCCCAAAGGTTAACTAACACCATTCTCTCCAAATGATGACTACTGCATATACACTTATATCTTTGATATATAATGTAGAGTAGAGTAGTGTAGAGTAGAGTAGAGTAGAGAAGAGAAGAGTAGAGTAGAGTAGAGTAGAGTAGAATAGAACAGAACAGAACAGAACAGAACAGAACAGAACAGAACAGAATAACAGAGTTGGAAGGAACCTTGGAGGTCTTCTAGTCCAACCCCATGCTTAGGCAGGAAACCCTACACCACTTCAGACAAATGGTTATCCAACATCTTCTTAAAAACTTCCAGTGGTGGAGCATTCACAACTTCTGAAGGCAAGTTGTTCCACTGATAAATTGTTCTCACTGTTAGGAAATTTCTCCTTAGTTCTAAGTTTCCTTTCTCCTTGATTAGTTTCCACCCGTTGCTTCTTGTCCTGCCCTCAGGTGCTTTGGAGAATAGCTTGAGAATAGCTTCTTTGGGGCAGCCCCTTAGATATTAAAAGACTGCTATCGTGTCTCCCTTGGTCCTTCTTTTCATTAAATTAGACATACCCAGTTCCTGAAACCGTTCTTCATATATTTTAGCCTCCAATCCCATAATCATTCTTGCTGCTCTTCTCTGTACTCTTTCTATAGTCTCAGCATCTTTTTTACATAATGATGACCAAAACTGGATGCCGTATTCCAAATGTAGGCTTACCAAGGCATTATAAAGTGGTCTCAACACTTCACGTGATCTTGATTCCATCCCTCTGTTTATGTATCCTAGAACTGTGTTGGCTTTTTTTGGCAGCTGCTGCACATGGCTACCTCATATTATTTAGATGGTTGTTCACTAAAACTCTAAGATCCCTGTTACATATTGATCCCTCTCATATATTGCTAATACATAGAACATAGAATAACAGTTGGAAGGGACCTTGGAGGTGTTCTAGTCCAACCCCTTGATTGAGCAGGAGGCCCTATAACATTTCAGACAGGTGGCTGTCCAATCTCTTCTTAAAAGCCAGTGATTGGGGACCCACAACTTCTGAAGGTGAGCTATTACACTGATTAATTGTTCTCACTGTTAGGAAATTCCTCTTTAGTTCTATGAAGAAGAATGGAATTATTGAATAAATTCAGTGACTGGAACTGAACTAAACAAGAATTATTTTGGAAGTAGTTACTCCAATTATAATGTCTTGGAGGTATAAATGGAGAGAACATGAGAGAGAGACTTCATCTTATTTATTTACACATTTCTCCTTTCATTCGTCCTCAGAAATTGTGAAGAATAAGTTTGTAAATGGTCTCCTCCCTTCATTCATCCATTACATTTGCATATCAGCAAGTCTTACGATTTACAAAGTTGTCCAACTGACATCTTCTTTCATAGAAAAGAGAAACGGAGTTACTCTAAAGTCAGATCCAAGAGTTTCTTACATTGGAAGCTGGAAGCTCAAGTCCATTGAAGGTTGCTTGTGGAAGGAAAGTTCATGAAAAAAGTACCACATCTGAGAAGTAATCCCACCTAGGAGGAAGTCTCCTGGTTGGTATGCTTCATGAGGGATGGAAAGGGAATCGGGTGTGAAGCAGACCTTTGCATTGATGTTGTCGATATGAGATAAAAGAAGAAAGAAGACTTCTAATGTCATCATCTAAGTGCAGATTCATCTAAGTGCAGATTATGTGCTCAGATGTTCATCAAGAACCTTGTCCCTACGACTATATTTAATTCAAGCAAGTGCTTCCAATAATGGTTCAACAGTGAGAATGTCATAGATAGCATGGAAAAGTGGAGGGGGGGGGGGGAACCCGACAGCCACATCTGTCTCTTCTCCCCAGTTAGCCCAGATTTGAATGGCTGGGGATAAAAGGGTTTTATAACCAGGTTTGAAATTACCCATCAGATGTTTTTCTTTTAACTTTGGGTAAAGCTGTTGGATTTCCTTTCAAAGTAGTAATTATTATAATTTGGGTAATTGCAAGGAAGACAATGAAAGCTGCAATGTTATTGTCCTTATTTTGTATCCATGGAGATTCTCAGTCATCCAGGTTGTCCTAACAGTGGTTTTTTGAAGATATTTTGCTTCTCATCCAAGATGTCAGGCCTGAAAGCCATCTTGTGCATTGGGCTTCCTGGCCTGTCACATACCGCCCCGAGTCCCCGAGGGGAGAGGGTGCGGTTTAGAAATATTAAATTATTATTATTATTATTATTATTATTTACTGCTGTGGGAAAATGGGAGGAGGGATTATGTGGAACAGGGCCGCTGAGTAATAATAACTTTGAATTTATTAACCGCTCCCTCTCCCCACAGGGACCCGGGGCGGTGCACAGGAGGAACTAAAAACAATATAAACAATAAATACAAAAATATTACCTTTAAAACACAATTAAACAATGTTATCCCGTGCTAAAAAATTAAAAACCCATTAAAATACATTTAAAATCTGTAGACAGAGAGACTATCCAAGGCCAGCCAGTCGAAAGAAATGGGTCTTTAATTTCGTACGGAAGGAGCGGAGGTCCGTGGTCGTTCTGATATCGGGGGGAAGGTCGTTCCAGAGGGCCGGGCCCGCCACAGAGAGAGCCCTTCCCCTGGGCGTCGCCCGCTGACAAAGTCTAGTGGACGGCACCCGGAGAAGTCCCTCTCTGTGGGAGCGAATCGGTCATGAGGATGTATGGGGCAGGATCCGATCCCGCAGATAGCTAGGATTGTTAGTGGATTATTAAGTGCTGGGACAAGACTAATATGGGCCCCCTCACCTACACATGGACACATAAATCAATGACGTACATAACTGTACATTTATTAATTACATTCAAACATTCTTGCAAAAGTTGTAAAAATATCCCAATTAAAAAACAAAAGGAAACCAGAAGCAACCACAAACAAAGAATCTTACTTTAAGATCAGAGGTTTATTGTTTCATAAGCAATTTGGAAGAGCCAACATAGCATTACTTACATTAACAACCTATTGCAGTAAGGTCAGTGGTGGGTTCAGGATCTCGTCGCAACTAGTATGCTGCGGCAGGGCCGGGTGTCCACACATGCACACCCACTACCCTGCAGTGCTCCAGCTGCTCAGTGGAGGTCACGCAGGCGCTGTAAGCTCCATGTGCAAATGGCCTGGTTGGCTTAAAAGCAGGTATGGAACGTGGGCGAGCGGGTGGGTCAACCAAAACACCATTCCGGTATGGTAGCCACTGCTCCCAGCTGCCACTAGTATGCCCATACCAGGGCATACCGGCCAGAACCCACCACTGAATAAGGTCCACTGACATAGTTGAATACAGCAAGGCTTAGCTACACCCAGTGGCCCTGAACTCTTCCCAAGACATTCTTTTTATACTTTTCTGCACACATTTCATAACTTGCCGTATTTTTCTTTTTTTTTTTTTTTATTGAAAAAGTTTTATTGGTTTTACATTTTTTAACAGGATAGGGTAATGGTTACAAAGAAATTTTGAGAGCATTCACGTTAGAGTCGTCGGACCTTCCGAGACCTCAAAATACACAATAAAAAAGTTATCATAGAAAACATTTTCCATACCACTACAAGATGAAAGCAAGTACATTTACCAAAATTCTCCGTTCCATGCTGTCAGACATTTACAAAAAGTCCAGATAGAAATATTATGCAAAGTTGTTCAAGAAAAATCAAGGCAAAGTTATTTTTTTGATCTAAGTCTTTTGGCTATTGTATCTTCTTTCTCTCCTCCCTGGCCCCCCGTGGGCGGGGCCGTGGCCCCCTCCGTCCCCCCTGGATCTTCCCCCAGGACAGAGGAATGTTTTTTAAAAAAGGCTTCCGCCTCAGCAAGTGTTTTAATCCTCACTCTTCCTCCTTCCCAGAACACCAGCATCCCTTCAGGCGTCATCCACTTGAACCAAATCCCGTGATCAAACAAGGTTTTAGACAAGAAAGAAAATTTCTTTCTTGAATCTCTAATTTTTCTAGGGATCTGCTTCAAGATAGTGACCGTTTTTCGTTGATAAGTTAAAGGTTTCTCTCTCTGCGCTTTCAGGATTTCCTCTCTGGTTGACCTTCTAACAAATTTCACATGTATCTCTCTAGGCACTTCATTTATCCTGGCATATGCTGAATTAATTCTGTAGGCTAGGTCAATGTCCCCCCTGATCTCATCCTTAGGTTTTTGTAAATAGTCTGCTAAAATTGTGCTCATAAGACCAGGGAGGCATTCACCAGATTCCTCAGAAACATTTTGAAATCTCAAAAAGTATGTCATTCTTTCCATATCCATCCTAGACACATGCCCATATATTTCCACAACCTCATTAGTAACATTTTTAATTTCCCCCTTAGCCCCCTCCAACCCCCCTTCCAGTTCTTTATTCTTCTGTGTGTTATCCAGCACTTGTCTTCTTGTATCCAACAACTCCTTCTTGAAGATAATATTTTCAGCCCTCTGGGCCTTTATTTCTGATATCAAAGTTAGCATAGAGGTTTCAAGAGAAGCCATTCTTTGTTCCAGATTTACAAGTGCTGCTTCTTGTGCCATGGTTAAAAGTTAGAGTCACTGCCACCAAGATGGCGTTTTCCGGGTGGGGCTGGTGGGGCAAACCAGGAGCTCAGTTCAGTTCAGGGCTGTGAAGTTGCAAACAATTCAGAAACCAAAAGAGACACAGTTTCCCAGGTCAGCAAATAGTAATAACGAAGGTATTCCAGAGAAGAAGTCACAAATCCATCAAAAGAAATTTTTTTTCAAAAATCCAGAGGGAGTCCTGCTTTCAAAGAGACGCTGGAAATTTCCTTAGTTAAAATAGTCAGGCAGGGACAAAGAAAAGCCGCTTCCACCGCCCATCTCAAAGCCAGAGGGAGAGAGTAACAAAATAAGAATTTTTTTTTAAAACCAGCCAGACCTAGAAACAATGTTGCAAAGAATCGCATTCCACTTTCCCTTGTTAAAGACAGTCCGGAGTGAAAGTTTCCACTTTCTCTTTGCAGAGAAGCCATTTTAACGTGCCGCTTAAATCCGAGGGTTTTTTTTTTAGAAATAAACACCCCCCTCCCAGTCCGTTCAGCCTGGCTGGCAGCAAGGAAAAAAAAGGTGTTCTTTTAAACTCACTCCCCCTCGCAGCTGAAGCCTCGGCGATCCGCCCGATCTCTCCGTTCAGCCCTCTCCATTAAAGCAGATGGCACCGACAACCTTTGGAGAAGGAAAAAACCCCGCTAGCATGTTCCTCTCCACCTAGGTCGCAGAGAGGAGCGCCCTCCCCACCGCCGTGACGAGGCCGCTCCCTCTGAGCCGACCCTACGGGAAACCTCCGGTAACCGGAGAGTTTTGCCCCCGTGGGGGGGCAGAAAAGGCAACAAAGCGGCGAGCGAGCCCTGGGCTCGCCCGTCTCCGCTGGAGCCGGATACCGGAAGTCAACTTGCCGTATTTTTCAGAGTATAAGATGCACCCTTTTCCCTCAAAAAAGAGGGTGAAAATCTGGGTGCATCTTATACACTGAACACAGCATTTTTGGCCTCCTGAAACCCTGCCCCCTTCTCAAAAATGGTCGTGCAGAGCCTCTAGGAAGCTTCCAGAGTGTTCCTGGGGGGGGGGAGGCAAAAATGAGCGGAAAATGGGCTGTTTTTGCTCATTTTCGCCCCCCCTCAGCCCCCCAGGAGCACTCTACAAGCCTCCTAAGGCTATGCATGCCCTTTTTTTGATGAAAAAGGGACCCATTTTTGTGAAAAACAGATTGTTTTGGGGAGGTCTGCAGAGTGCAATTTTTTTTTTATAATTTGCCTCTTAATTTAATTTAATAATTTAATTTAATATTAGACTTATAAACCGCCCCCTCTCCCCGAAGGGACTCGAGGCGATGTACAGGGGAAAAAATTAAAAACCATATAAACAGACAATATATAACAAAGCTAAAAACGAATTACATTACCTGTACTAGAATTTAAAAATATTAAAATAGGAACCCTCCTAAGCTAAAATTCCCTAAATCTAAAATCCATTTATGTCCTTGACAGAAGTTATGTTATAAAATCAATGTCTGGTACATTTCACAATTATGTTAGTTTAAAACTTTGGTTCAGTCGTGACATCCCGACTCGACTACTGCAATGCTCTCTACATGGGGCTTCCCTTGAGGTGCACTCGAAAGCTACAGTTAGTCCAGAATGCAGCCGCGCGGGTGATTACGGGAGCCCCAAGACACTCCCATGTAACACCGATCCTGCGCAACCTGCACTGGCTTCCTGTGGTCTTTCAGGTGCGCTTCAAGGTTCTGACGACCATCTTTAAAGTGCTCCATGGCTCAGGGCCTAGTTATATGCGAGACCATCTCCTGCCCCATACATCACTCCGGCCGATCCGCTCCCACAGAGAGGGCCTTCTCAGGGTGCCGTCGGCTGCGCAATGCCGACTGGCGACACCTAGGGGAAGAGCCTTCTCTGTGGCGGGCCCTGCCCTTTGGAACGACCTACCCCCTGAACTTCGTACCATCTCGGACCTCCGCCTCTTCCACCAGTGTCTAAAGACACATCTCTTTCAGCAAGCCGGCCTAGCCTAACCTTCCGTTGGAGCTATTTTAATTTGGATTTTAGCATAGGACTGTAATTTAATATGTTTTTAAATTCTGTATTTTATTGTTTTATATGTTTTTTAAATTCCTGTGCGCCGCCCTGGGTCCTTCGTGGAGAAGGGTGGGATATAAATTTAATAAAAATAAAAATAAATAAAGTGAGGTCTGCAAGCTCACTCCTAGGCCTATTTCCTGCAACTTTCCAATGGACATTTTTCTCCCCTCACATTTTGATTAGTTTCACTTGTTTTACATTTAACGCCAAACTGAAAAAGTGTTTGTCATCCCCTTTTATTAATCTCATCACATTTCTGTTATTCCTTGCGTTTTTGAGCTCCAGATTTTTGAGATGGCATTTCATAACTCTTCAAAAACTGAAATGAAATATAAAATACATGCAAAAACAAAATGAAACTAAACTTGCAAACTTAAACAAGTAAGTAATGAAATTAAAATTCAATAAATTACATACATAACTAAGTTTCAGATTCATAAAGATTATCTCAAACAAGGCTGCAAGGCGGTTTTGCTATACACACTAAGTATGGAGTATGAAGCATATATCCAATATGGTTTTAAAAAATTGGTTTTGTAATATTTTTTAAAAAAATCCACCCTTCATGGGCCCCCGAACAAATAATTGGCTGCACCCCTCAGGCCTGATGTGGAGCATGGGAGATATATAGTCAAAATAACATTCCTTTCTCAGAGAATTAAGGACATCTTGCCCTGCACACGGAAGGGTGTGACTAGAAGGCATCTCCAGTGGGGATGATGACTGATTGGGCCATGTGATGGATATGTGGGGGCTGGGACAGGGACTTGGACTTTGAGGAACTTCAAGACTTGGACTCTTTTTTCATTAGGGTGTTACTTGGAACACTGGCATGGCACGTATTTATGATAATTGCAGTATCCTGGGGTCATGTGATCCTGTTTTGCAACTTTCCAACAACCAAAGTCAATGGGTGAACAATTGCAGTGATTCACTTCACAGTTGCTTACAAGAAAGGTGATAAAATGACCCTCCAGTTTGAATTTGTTAGCGCATATGATCTGGATTTCCAGGGTTTTTTCCCCCAACATGTGATGTATTGTTAATTCAAATCATCCATTTGGACAGAAGAGTTGAGTCAATTAATGAATCAATTGAGTCGACCAATTGAGTCGAGTTAAATGAAAAGAAGGACTAGGGGAGACATGATAGCAGTGATCAGAGGAGATCAACCCTGACTGCTCTTTAGAAGGCCAGATCCTGAAGATGAAACTCAACTACTTTGGCCACCTAATAAGAAGGAAGTTCTCACCTTAGAGTAGCCTAATGCTGGGAATGATTGAGAGCAAAAGAAGAAGGGGATGACAGAGAATGAGGTGGCTGGATGGAATCACCAAAGCAGAAGGTGTGAGCTTAAATGGACTCCAGAGGATGGTAGAGGACAGGAAGGCCTGGAGGAATGTTGTCCATGGGGTTGTGATGGGTCAGACACAACTTCACAACTAACAACAACATGGGGGAAAAACTTTCAACACATAACTCTTCCTGGAATTGCTTCAAATTACTCTCATTTGCTCAAAGCTCCAGAGATTTTCCAGAAAGCAGTGAAAAATAGAAAACAAGGTTGATAGAGGTTATAAACTAATCCCGGTTCCATGAAAAGCATGGGGTGGTGGGCAGAACCTGTTCTTTCTTTGACCAGACCAATTTTAGTTTTGAGTTGTAGAAACCTCAAGCCCATGTCTGTATCTCCACTGCAGTTAAAGGTTTAGATCGATGCTTTTTTCTTAGGTGTGCATGTGTTGAGGAAATCTAGCATGCTAAGTCGGATCCACTGGTGTGGGTTGATATGTTGGAGACCTCTTTTAGAAGATGTTTTGGCTGCTGATGTGTTGTTTATTCTGATGTTCCCAGTGATCAAAGTGAATGCCCTCAAGTGTCCACAAGCTGATCCTATTCCAATTCCACATGAATGGTACCAACCAGGTGATCTCCTCATTGGAGGGATGGCTTCACAGCATCTCTATGCCTTCAGTGAACATAAATTTGATGAACACCCATCTCAGGAGCTCTATGGACTTTCAGAGTAAGCAAATCTTACACTTTTCTTCACCTAATCATTCCTTGTTTATTCTCAGCTTTTCTATGCGTTGGTGCCTGTGCTTTTGAGTTAAAAGCTGTTCAAAGAGCTGTTCAAAGAAAGCAGATGAAAACTTAATCTGGACAAGCTTGAAAGCTTGAACTTTCATAGAGTTTTGGGCTATAGGCTAAATAAGACTTTTTTTGCTCTCATTCACATATTTCATGTTGTCTTTTAGAAAAATGACATAATATGCACCAAAGACAAATTCCTTGCGTGTCCAATCACACTTGGCCAATAAAGATTTATATCCTATCCTATCCTATCCTATCCTATCCTATCCTATCCTATCCTATCCTATCCTATCCTATCCTATCCTGAATAGATTAGGGGACAGTGCCCTAATCATCTTTGTTGGTCTTCTCTGCACTTTTTCTAGAGTCTCAACATCTTTTTTACATTGTGGCAACCAAAACTGAATGCAGTATTCCAGATGTGCCTAGACTAAGGCCTTATAAAGTGGCATTAACACATCACATGAGCTTGATTCTATCCCTCTGTTTATGCAGCTTAGATGTGTTGGCTTTTTTGGCAACTGCTGCCCACGGCTAGCTTCTATTTAAATGGTTGTCCACTAGGACTCCAAGATCCCCCTCACAGTTATTATAATTATTGAGCGAGGTACCACCTATAGTACTGTACCTGTGCTTTTTTTTTTTTTTGGCCTAAATGTAAAACCTTACTTTTTTCATCATTTTGTTAGATAGCGCCCAATGCCCAATGTTCAATCTGAATTATTAGATCACAACTTTCTAAGACATTAATAAATAAAAAGAAGAAAATATTTAAAATATATCCTCAGTCTATTGAGTAAAATAAGAATAGAATTTACTGATTTGTTATTTTTTGGGAGAACATCAATATCCAACTTCAACCTAAGTTTATTTGAAAGGCCGAATTATAAATTTATCTTCAGTGTTCTTTATAAAACGGGCCCAGGTTCATGAAAAATGGGGCATTTTTTGAAAGTTTTGCAGAATGCAAAACCCCTTTTTTAAAATTTGCCTGTTCAAAACCTTGGTGCGTCTTATACTCCAAAAAATATGTTATTTATCTACCACTATGTAATACACTAACAGTATTTTTCAGTAGTGTTCTATGCATTGTAGCATTGTTTTCTGAAGACTTTCTTTATTTGCAGTCTCATCACAAAATTTTACCAGCATGTCCTTTCCTTAGCCTTCACTGTGAAGGAGATCAGTGAGAAGCCACAAATCTTGCCCAATGTTACCTTCGGCTTTCACATCTATGACAGCTACAATAATCCAAAGATGACTTATCGGACCACTCTGGACATGGTCTTCAAATCACATTCATTTGCCCCCAACTACAGATGTGGCACCAGGAAAAATCTCATAGCCATCATTGGAGGACTTGGGTCAGATACTTCATCCCATATAGCAGACGTAGTTGATTTGTACAAGATTCCACAGGTGGGTCTAGGGGGTTTAACCTGTACGTCTTAATTGATTAAAAGGTTAATCAATTGATTAAGGATAACCAAGAGTATTCTTTAGTGTTAATTCTCATAAATCTCACCTAAGATTTAAGTGAGTCAGAATCAGAATTAGATTCCAGGGTGAATACATAACAGAATAACAGAGGTGGAAGGGACATTGGAGGTCTTCTACTTCAACCCTGCTCAAGCAGAAGATCCTATGGCATTCCTGGTTGTCCAGTCCCTTCTTAAAAGCCTCCAGTGATGGAGCACCCACGACTTTTGGAGGCAAGTAATTCCACTGGTTGATTCTTCTTGCTGTCAGGAAATTTCTCCTTAGTTCTAAGTTGCTTCTCTCCTTGATTAGTTTCCATATGTTGCTTCTTTTCCTGTCTTCTGCCTCTTTGGAGAATAGGTTGACCCCCTGTTGTGTTCTGTTAAAATTCTGCTGCCTTTTAAACACATTTCCTGTTAGGTTGAATGAAACAGGGATTTTCCAGAAATGTATCTACATTTTCAAAAAAATGAGAAGTTGTGGATAAGGACTAAACTCTCATCTATCTATCCAATTTTTGTATTATATATTATTATATTATATAATATTATATAATGTTATATAATATAATATTATATATTATTATATTATATAATATTATATAATATTATATAACATTATATAATATTATATTATATAATATTATATTATATAATATAATATTATATTATATTATATTATTTCATATTATATTATATTATATTATATTATTATTATATTATTATTATATTATATTATATTATATTATATTATATTATATTATATTATATTATATTATATTATATTATATTATATTATATTATATTATATTATATTATATTTATTATATTATATTATATTATATTATATTATATTATATTATATTATATTATATTATATTATATTATATTATTATATTATATTATATTATATTATATCATATTATATTATTTCATATTATATTATATTATATTATATTATATTATATTATATTATATTATATTATATTATATTATTTCATATTATATTATATTATTTCATATTATATTATATTATATTATATTATATTATATTATATTATATTATATTATATTATATTATATTATATTATATTATATTATATTATATTATATTATTTCATATTATATTATATTATATTATATTATATTATATTATATTATATTATATTATATTATATTATATTATATTATATTATATTATATTATATTATATTATATTATATTATATTATATTATATTATTTCATATTATTTCATATTATTTCATATTATTTCATATTATTTCATATTATTTCATATTATTTCATATTATACTATATTATATTATATTATTTCATATTATTTCATATTATTTCATATTATTTCATATTATTTCATATTATATTATATTATATTATTTCATATTATTTCATATTATTTCATATTATTTCATATCATATATCATATCTTATCATATCATATCTATTTTTCATATTTAAAAAAGGCTGTATGTATGTATGTAGGTAGGTAGGTATGTTCCAGCATAACTCTGGAGTGCCTCAAGCAATTTCAACAATTTACTAGAAACAAATACTGATTTGTGTGTGTGTGTGTATTCTAGCATAACTCTGGAATGCCTGGGCTATTAAGGAGAGCAAGTGCAGTGTCCTAGAGTAGCAATTGTTTATGATGTCAATTCATTCGCAGCTTCTTCTGGAAAGCCAGCCGTGACGTTCACCCTCTGGTGGGCCAATGGGGAAGTGCCTGATGTATTTGGGGCAAAGTTCCAGGATCGTAGACAAGGCGGAAAACAGGAGCACATGGGAGGCAGAAGGGAGAGGGCAGGGATAATGGACATGGGAGTAATGGGGGTGGGGGAAACCGCTCTCAATGGCTCCCTGTGGTTTCTGGCGTCACGATATAGTCAGCTGGTTCCATCTCTATCGGGGGCGAGTCATTGGCCCCCGTGGATAGGGCTCACAATCTGGGCATCCTCCTGGATTCCTGGCTGTCATTGGATGACCATGTGGCAGCCGTGACCAGGGGGGCCTTTTATCAGGTGCACCTGATACACCAGTTGCGCCCCTATCTAGATCGTGACACCTTACGCACGGTCACACAAGCGCTCGTCACCTCCCGCCTGGACTATTGCAATGCTCTCTACATTGGGCTTCCCTTGGGGTGCACCCGGAGGCTCCAGCTAGTCCAGAATGAGGCTGCGTGGAGGATCCTGGGAGTGTCTCGATATTCCCATGTAACACCTCTCCTGCGCGAGCTGCACTGGCTCCCTGTGGCCTTCCAGGTGCGCTTCAAGGTGCTAGTAACCATCTTCAAAGCGCTCCATGGCACGGGTCCTGGCTGCTTGCGGGACCACCTCCTACCACATACCTCCCTTAGACCTGTCCGCTCCCACAGAGTGGGCCTCCTCAGGGTGCCATCCGCCGGACAATGCCGACGGGTGGCCCCCAGGGGGAGAGCCTTCTCTGTGGTGGGGCCTGCCCTCCGGAATGACCTACCCCCGACTTTCGGATCATCGCGGACCTACGCCTCTTCCGCCGGGCACTAAAGACATATCTATTTCAAGAGGGCGGCCTGGCTTAGTTTTAATGGACATAGTTTTAATTGATTGATTTTAACCCTTTTTCTATTCTAAATTTTAGCACAGACCTTTATTTAATTTATTTTTAACTGTTTTGTACTGTATTGTTTTATACTTCTGTGTACCGCCCTGAGTCCCTTTGGGGAGATAGGGCGGTATACAAATTTGAATAAACTTAAACTTCCCTGTCAGACAATCACTTCGACATCTAGAAACACTGGGTTATCAGATAGCGTTCCATAAAAATGCATAAGCAAAACAAAAACCTCTCCTTAACTTCATGGCTCATTGTTGTTGTTGTTGTTGTTTTTGTAGCTCACATATGGATCATTTCCTCTGGGAGAAATTGACACCAGTCAATCATCTTCACTTTACTTTATGGCTCCAAATGAAGTTCCTCAGTATATCGGGATTATCCGATTGCTTCAGCGTTTTGGATGGAAATGGATTGGGCTGTTTGTTGCAGACACCGAGAGTGGAGAACACTTTCTGCAGAGATTGGAGCTCTTGTTTTTCCAGCAGGGAATCTGTTTATCTTTCATACAAAGATTCCCAAAGCTATTGCGCTTGGATGACCTGGGCAAATTTAGCGATATCATGGTTGAGTTTTATACGCATTTCAAAGACGTTAAAACCAACGCCTACATCATCTATGGAGAATCTCTGACGTTAGCCTGGCTGACGGCTCTCAAATCTGTATGGGAAGCTGCAAATCGGGGAAATGCATCTTTCAGCAAGGTGTGGATCACCACCAGCCAAATCGATTTCACGCTAACAGGAACCCAAAGGGAATGGAACCTCCAATTATATGACGGGGCCATTGCCTTTCAAATCCATTCAAGTGAAAATCTGGAATTCGAGGAATTTCTCCGGTCCATAAGACCCTATGCAGGGCAAAGAGATGGATTCCGAAACCATTTTTGGGAGCAAGCATTTGACTGTTTCTTTCCTAATTCAGGACAGTCATCATTGGGAAGCCACGAATGCACTGGGGAAGAAGGACTGGGAAGCCTTCCGGAATCTCTGTTTCAATTACAGGTAACAGGACACAGCTACAGCATCTACAATGGGGTTTACGCTGTGGCTCATTCTTTGCATAGCATGCTATCCAGAAGATCCAATTTGAGAAAAAAATTGGCGGATAAAGTGGCTGAATCTTTGGAACTGCAACCTTTTAAGGTAATGTTTCTCCAGCAAACTTTCTTTCCTTTCAGTGAAGAATTTTGTAAAGAATAAGTTAGCTACAGAGGTGGTATTCAGCTGTTATATTTCTGGTATTACCCCAGAAAATGACTAGGTTTTCCTACAGGGAGAAAGATGCATTGAAAATGGGATTGCTTCTCATATTTATTCTGCAGGAAAGGGGGAAAAAAGACTTGGAACAATTATCCTCCCTTCCAAGTCTGTACTGGCTCTGGAATATAGAGAATCTAGAGGGATATCCCTCTATATTTCAGAGCCATATTTATTCACGATATCCTTGATTTGCTGGAAGACTAAAACAAAAGAGGAGCTAGTAACAAGACACACAGACCCCACTGGAATAGATCACTCAACCCTGATGTCTGAGAGATAAAGAACAAGACCCAAATGAGAAAACATATATATGTGCATCTCCAGAGGTGATATTCAGCCAGTTCAGGCTGGTTTGTTGAAACCGGTAGCAGAAATCATGGGTGGGGTCGGCCCGCCTACATACCCACCCCGTCTCTATGCTGTTCTACTTAGGCATGTTTTTTTTAGGGTGGGCACATGCGCAGAAGGCACGTGTATGAACAAAGCACATGCATGGTAAAAGGGTGGTAATGAAATATGCAACCCACCACTGGTTAGCTCACAAAATGAACTTAGCCTTAATTAATATGTTGTTCAAATAGCTATGATGTCAAGCCTAAAGCTCACTGGGCTGTGGCCGGTTTTCCTTTCTGTGTCTTTCTTTGCACATGACTTCAGGCCAGTGGTGGGTTCTGAATGCTGTTGCAACCAGTACGGTGCAACGAAGCTGGGCGCCCACCACATGAACACATGCAGCATGCACAGGCATCCTTACCATCCACGCCACCTCTGCAATGCCTCCGCAATGCTCCAGCTGCTCAGGCACTGCGCGGAAGCCCTGAAAACTTCAAATACCAGTAAAGAATGAGGGTCGGCAGGTGGGCCCTCCAGAGCACTATACCAGAATGGTACCTGGTGCTCCTGGCAGGCACCAGTACGCCCCTGTACAGAACCCACCACTGTAAATTGGACCTGAATGGGAGTAGAGGTAGATGTGAGTTCATAGTCAAAACAGCATAGTTCCCCAATGAGTCAGGGACATTCCAATGGCTGGCTGGCCAGAGGAGGAAGAGAGACATAATAACCAGGCAACCAGCCAGTATTCAGATTGAACAACATGATTTATTGTTTTGGGGGGGAAAGGGGAATCTTTACTTATTGTATTGGAAAGCACAGTAACATTTAGAGTTGGCTTTCCACCAGTTGTGCCAAGATGATATTTCCTAATAAAGCTGTTCTTTGAGGAATCAACCTGCCTCAGAAGGAGGTATTACTCTACAATGGGAGGTATTACTTGAAAAGTTGACATATGATATTTAAAAAAACCCCATAATGATCTTCTCTGTCCCAGTGAAATTTCAGTTAACTTTCTACAGAAGGAAGATTGTATCACATCATCTTGTGTAGGTTACTCATTGACAATGCTTTGTGGGTTGACTTATTGTTCTGTTGAGCAAAAGTGGATATTTACAAAGGAAGGTACTAGGATAATGTTGCAGGATCCAATCTGAATCGGTCACCAGGACCAGAATTTTTGTCTTCCAAGCTTCCGGACTTGTGCTGGAGCCCATCCTCAGGGAATTTCTCTCTCACTAGAATGTGTTGTGGCCCGCCAGCAGCCAGCAGAGCTGGCAGCAGATTCAGACAGTGAGGAGGTTTGTGGGGAACATGGGCTAGTCCTGGAGTCTGCCCTTCGCACAGTCACTCAAGCACTCGTGACATCCCGACTTGACTACTGTAATGCTCTCTACATGGGGCTTCCCTTGAGGTGCATTAGAAAGCTACAGCTAGTCCAGAATGCAGCCGCGCTGGGTGATTACGGTAGCCCCTAGATGCTCCCATATAACACCGATCCTGCGCTACCTGTGGTCTTTTGGGTGCGCTTCAAGGTATTGACGACCATCTTTAAAGCGCTCCATGGCTCGGGGCCTAGTTATATGCGTGACCGTCTCCTGCCCCATACATCCCTTCGTCCGATCTGCTCCCACAGAGAGGGCCTTCTCAGGGTGCCGTTGGCCGGGCAATGCCGGTTGGCGACACCCAGGGGAAGAGCCTTCTCTGTGGCGGGCCCTACCCTTTGGAACGACCTGCCCCCGGAATTACGAACTATCTCTGACCTCCGCCTCTTCCGCCAATGTCTAAAGACATACCTTTTCCATCAAGCCGGCCTAGCGTAACCTCCGTTGTGACTATTATTAGACAGTTTTAAATTTGGGGATTTTAAATTGATTTTAGCACAGGGGAAATTTAATAGTTTTTTAAATTTTATATTTTGCCTATATTTGTATGTTTTAATTTCCTGTGCGCCGCCCTGGGTCCTTTTTGGAGAAGGGCGGGGTATAAATACGAATAAAAAAAAAAAGTCTGGGGAAGGCTCTGATGAGGGCTCTGTGTCAGAGGCAGAGAGGGGGCCAGAGCTGTATGCCAGCTATCAGCTGCCTTAAGAGTCAGACATCAGTGAGGCAGATGAACAGCTGGAACCTGTTCCCAGTGTGCACATGCACAGAGTTGCCAGATGAAGGGAACAACTAAAGAACAGGGGTCAACTTGGGAGTAAGGCCAGATGATGAATGGCCCCTCCCAGAGGAAATAAAAGAGGAGCAAAAGGGGAGTGGAGTTTGCAGGAGACAATTAGTTTGCTAGTTTGTTAGTGACGCTCCGAGACTCCTTGCCAAGTTCTGCAGATATCGGACTGTCAGTTCTCCAAGCCAGATAAGATCTGTGACTGTAAATCCTCCTTTGAAAGACTTTACTGGCTTTGAATGAGCAGAATTCACTGTAAATTAATAAAATGTTTTTTTGCTGGGACAAGGAGTTTGTTTCATGCTCTTGGGAAGCCTCAGTTAGAACAGAATGTGGCGCAGACTGATAGAGAATTGTTCCCCCAGGATGGGCTCCAGCATGAGTTGGCAAGCTCAGAAAGCAAAAATTCTGGTCCTGGTGATGAACCCAGATTGTGTCCTGCAAAACCGGAAATCCTTTAGAATGCAAGCATTTTGTTTTGATTTCACCCATTTCATCCAGTGAAACTGCATGAAGGATTTCAGAAATAGAACATGAACTGTCTAATGTTGATTTCTTTCATTATCGTTATTTCAAATTCGTGGATTTCTTTTCAAGTAGCTCCACCCATTTCTTCAAGGCATTTCTTTCAACAACTCAGCAGGAGAGGGAGTCTCCTTTAATGAGAAGAGGGAAGTTGCAGGAGGATTTGACCTCATCAACGTGATTGTTTTTCCAAACAAGTCTATCCGGAGTGTGAAAGTTGGAAGACTAGATCCCGATGCGTCTTATGGAAATGAATTGATCATTAATGAACACCAGATTGAATGGCACAGAGGTTTTAATCAGGTAGGGGCCTACATATACCATATTTTTCGGACTATAGGACATACTTCCCGCTCCCTAACAGTGGGTGGAAATATCTGTGCTTCTTATACAACAAATGTTGAAGCCCTGCCCACCCATCGGTCTCCATCTTTTGGCCATTTTCATCTTCTGCACACTCCATTTTAGATCTGTTCCTGGCTGCAGGGATCACCACAGCACATCACTGCTGATCGCCACCAATTGCTGCCTCTGCGGGTCACTTTTTTTGGCCTCCACACATCATGTTTTCAGCCTCAGCATGCTCCATTTTAGATGCATTCCAGGTGGCAGGTATTGGCAGCACCTGGAACTGGCTGAAAACGCAACATGCAGAGGGCAAAAATGGGGCATGCTGAGGCCAAAAATGCAACACGCAGAGGGAGCAATTGGTGACAATGTGCTGTGATGATCCCCACAGCCTGGAATGGATCTAAAACAGAGCATGTGGAGGCTGAAAATGTGATGCATGGAGGCCAAAAATGCGGAGGAGGCGATGGGCTGTGGTGATCCCCTCAGAGTTGATTGGGGGTATTCTGGGAGGCCGATCCACCCGCCAATGAGCTGTTCCTGCTGAATCAGGCTGCAATAACATGCTGAAGCTGACCAGGCTGTTTGCTGTTTGCTGCAAGGATGCTAGCCAGATGAATACCGATGGATGGTGGTAGGCAGAGACATTTTTTTCCTCATTTTCCTACCCAATAACTAATGTGTGCCTTATACTGCAGAGCATCTTATACTCTGAAAAATACGGTATGTTGAATGCTTATAGTTTTGCAACTTCCTTAAATGGAAAAATTCAAATGCCTCCAACCGTTCCATGCTGGCCATGATTTTCTTTATAACTAATTAACTATCTATATTTTCAGCTGATGAAAATCTTAGCACCTATTTTTGCAATCTTTTTTTTTTTCATTTTATGAGCAGGTTCTTCCAGTTTCTCTGTGCAATGAATACTGTCACCCTGGATATTGGAAGAGAAAATCTGAAGAGAAAATCTTCTGCTGCTACGATTGTGTTTCGTGTCCACAGGGGAAGATTTCAATCAAGATAGGTCAGTTTTGAAATCCTACAAACTATGAGAACTTTCAGCTGCAAAGAAATGGTTTCTCAAAAGTTATAATTTGTCATGGTTATTCATGTGAAGTGCCAGAGAAATCAAGAGATTAAGGCAATTCAAGCGAGAATAAAGATGTATTTCAAGATTAAGCTCTCTACAAGAATCAGGCCAACTAATCGTCGTGGCAAGAAACAATGGATCAAAACTAATCAAGGAGAGATCATCTAACCTAGAATTACGGACAAATTTCCTAACAAAACAATTAACCAGTACAATCACTTATCCCCAGAAGTTGTGAATGCTCCAACATTGGAGGTTTTCAAGAAGAGATTATATAGCCATTTGTCTGAAATGGTATAGATTCTCCTGCTTGAATAGGGTGTTGGACTAGAAGATCTCTAAGGTCCCTTCTAACTCTGTTATTTTGTTAATATAGGTACACAATAGGGGGGGGGGGTTTGCTGCCAGCATTACTGCCAGTTTGGTATGCCAATAAATAAGTCTGTGCATGCACAAAACGTTAAAAAATGGAAAAAAATAAATTTGTGTAATTAAAATTGTTATGTCTATGCGCAGAACTGAAAAACAAGATGGCACCGCTGACGGTGCTGTTTGGGGAACTAGTTCAGAGGCATGGCAGGCCTGGGTCACTTCCGGTTTCAGTGACCCAAACCTCAGTGACCTCAGCTGAACCAGTCTAAACCAGTAGGAACCCCCCACTGGTTCACAAACAACTAATATTACTCTTCAAGCAACAGTCTAAAGCATTCATTCAAATGTGGTAAACGGGACAATGAGTTTCCATCTGTTTTTTTTAAATCCAGACACAGAAGATTGCTTCAAATGTCCTGAAGATCAGTATCCAAGCATGGAGCAAGATCGATGCCTTAACAAAACAACGAGTTTCCTGTCCTTCGAAGAACCTTTAGGAATCAGTATGGCCTCTGCTGCTGTTTTCTTTTCCCTCATGACAATTAGTGTGCTTGGAATTTTCCTTAAACGCAGAGATACCCCTATCGTCAGGGCCAACAACCGGGACCTCACTTACACTCTCCTTATCGCCCTTTTACTCTGCTTTCTCTCTTCCTTGTTATTCCTTGGTCAGCCAGGGAGAGTAACCTGTCTTTTCCGGCAACCAACATTCAGCATCATCTTCTCAGTTGCTGTTTCTTGTGTGTTAGCTAAAACTATTACAGTGGTTGTAGCTTTCATGGCTACTAAGCCAGGTTCTTCAATGAGAAAGTGGGTGGGGAAAAGATTGGCTCTTTCCATTGTCCTTTCTTGTTCTCTTCTTCAAGCAAGCCTTTGCATTATATGGCTGGCAACCTCTCCTCCATATCCTGAGTTAAACATGCACTTCCTTATGGAAACCATGATTCTGCAATGTAATGAAGGTTCCATCTTCATGTTCTATTGTGTCCTGGGCTACTTGGGCTTCTTGGCCATTGCCAGCTTTATTGTGGCTTTTCTTGCCCGTAATTTACCTGACACCTTTAATGAAGCCAAGTTCATCACCTTTAGCATGTTGGCTTTCTGCAGTGTTTGGATCTCCTTTATTCCAACTTATCTGAGCACAAAAGGAAAAGCCATGGTGGCTGTGGAGATCTTCTCCATCTTGTCATCCAGTGCTGGTTTATTGGGATGTATCTTTTTCCCCAAATGCTTCATCATCTTATTGAGGCCAGAACTAAATAGCAGGCACCAACTAATCAAACGAAACAATTAAATTATGTTTACATTCTTTTTATAAATAGAAAGGGAAGGATGTTAGCAAAGAAAAATTAAAGACTTTTCAATCTTCCTTCCAACTTTCCAAACCAACATTCGTGTTATGTAGTTATAATGGCACCGGGTCAGCGTTCGGGGCTCAGCACCCTGGACAGCACCCCAAAGTTTGGGGAGCTGTTAGAGTTTTAAAATGAGATTTGGATTAATGTCAGGGTTCCCAGAAATGCCCTCAACAAAATAAAAGTCCAAGGCTTGAAGATCCTCAAAATTCCATTTTATTAGAGATGTCATATTAGCACGTCTGGGAAAACCCGAATCTGAAAGCTTCCAGGTTTTCCCCACCCAAATGAAAGTTCAAGTCCCTGCCCCAGCATCCACATGTCCATCACATGGTCCAATCAGGCACTGTCCCAACTGGAAATGCTTCCCAGTCACTTCATAGCAGCTGCAGTTCAAGATGGCTTTGACTTTCTGAGAAAGGAATGTTATTTTGACTATATATCTCCCATACTCCATATAATCCACCCTCCCATTTTCTCACAGCATTAAATTTGACAGGCCAGAAGGCCCAATGCAAAAGATGGCTTCCAGGCCTGATGCTCTCCTCCATTTTCTGAATTAGATTCATTCTCAGTTACTGAAGAAGTGATTTAACAATGTAGTAAAGGTCATCCCAAAGGTGCTTTTTCAAGAGGCAACTGGACTGGACTTTCTGGTTTTTCTTTGAAGGCATTTTGTTTCTTATCCAAGAGTCTTCTTCAGCTCTCTCCAGAGGTGAAGAAGCTTCTTAGATGAGAAGCGAAATATCTTCAAAGAAAAAAACCACAAAGTCCAGTTGTCTTTTGAAAAAGCACCTTTGGGACAACAATGACCTGAATGACCAAGAATCTCCATAGACACAATGAAGGTCAGTTTTTAAGTTTTACATAGTCCTGTCTAGATAAGCCTCATAGCTTTTACGAGCTTTATCATGACTTTATCTGCTTGTAAAATTGCTGGAAGCTTCAATGAAGCATTCCCTTTAACATGTTGGTTTTTTGCAGTATGTGTCTCCTTTGTGCCAATCTATGTGAGCACAACCACAACCTACTGTATTTTTTGGAGTATAAGACGTTCCAAAGTAGAAGATGCCCCTTACTTTTGGGGAGGAAAACAAGGGAAAAATACCTGTTTCTGCCTCCCAGCAATTTCCCTCCTGGGCAACAAAGAGCAAACAGTACAGACAATATACACTGTTTGTAGTGTTATATTTCAGACTATACTTGTACAGATGCTGTTAAAACCGATGTGCTTTCTGGGATTATAGTTATTCTCTGCTATTTAAAAGAATAGCACTTTTTAAAACAATAGCACTGGGCCTCTTCAGATCAAACATTTATTTTAAAAAGCTTCTTCACTTTGTTAAGTTGTCTAGAATAATAATAAAGCAGTCTTTAAAAAATAAGTCTAATAATTTAAACATTCTATAGGCATTTATAGCTGTTGACTTACCTCCTTACAGCAAACAGCTGGTTAGCACAAGGAAAAAGAAATCTGCCTCCTGGAAATTTGCCATGTGGAGTAAACAGCAAGTTTCACTTTCAATTTCTCCTGATCATCAGCTGTTTCAGGCTGCAGGGATTGCTATAGTCTATTGAAGCCTCCGCAAGCCCCTGTTTGCTGCAGAGGTAAATTGCTGGGAGGCAGAGGCAAAAGGGTTGAGGCTAGTGGGTGGGTGAGGCTACATTCAGTGTATAAGATGCACCCACATTTTCACCCTCTTTTAGGGAGGAAAAAGGTGCGTCTTATACTCCGAAAAATATGGTATGTGACCACAAGCACAAAACATGGTGGTTGTGTAAATCTTTTTCATCTGGACCTCCAGTGCTGATTTATTTGTCTTTTTCCATTAAATGGTTTTTCACTCTGCTGTGACCTGAGTAAGCAGGGCACAATTAATTAAAATAATGATTAAATAATGCATCTTTCTCTGTATATTGTCAAGTTCTTATATCATATGCTGGCCCCCCAAGAGTAATTGTTCCTTCAGTCCAGGTCATTCTAGAACAGGCGTGTCAAACTCAAATTCATTGAGGGCTACATCAGTTTAATTTAGTTTAGTTTATTTATATTTTTATACCGCCCTTCTCCTGAAGGACTCAGGGCGGTGTACAGCCAAAATAAAACACAGATATACAAAAGTTAAAACAATTTAAAAACATATTAAATAATTTGGCCCATAATAAAAGTTAAAAAACCAACAAACCCAATTAAGATTAATAAAATTTGTATTTACGCCAGCCCGGCTTGTTGAAAAAGAAAAGTTTTAAGAGCACGATGGAAAGTGCGTAAGTCAGGGATAATTCATAATTCCGGGGGAAATTTCGTTCCAGAGGACAGGGACTCCCACAGAGAAGCCCCCCCCCCTTGAGTGTCACCAGTCGACATTGTTTAGCCGACGGCACCATGAGGAGACCCTCTCTATGGGAGCGTACTGGCTGGTGGGAGGCTCCCAGTGGCAGAAGGCGATCTCGTAGGTACCCAGGTCCTAAGCTATCAGAGTTGAGATTGACCTCAGGGGTGGGGGGGGGGCATGGCCAGGATGGGCATGGCCAGCTCAATGTCAATCGTGTCAGGGGTGCCTAGGGTGGCCTGAGTGCTTTGTCAGTGAAAATGGGCTCCTGAACTCTTTTTCCAGCTGTGATGGCCTCTTTGTCACTTAAGTCCTAGTCAAACTTCCAAGTTGGCTATATGGGGCTGCCCTTGAAGAGTTTTCAGAAGCTTCACTTGGTGTGCAATGCTGTATTACAAGTATTATATGTGCTTCCAGAATTATGCATATTACATCTCTGTTCTGTGAGTTTCATTGGTTGACCATTCACCATTGGATCCAATTCAAAGTGCTGGTTTTGAACTTCAAAGTCTTTTCTGGCTTATTTATGGAAATAAGTATCCTATTGCCAGGCCTGCAGCCATCTTTTCTTTTGGGTCTTTTGGCCTGCCACAATTTCTATTATTCTACTATGCATTTTCTGTTGTGGGAAAATGGGAGGGGGAATGGTAAGGAGTCACATACTATGTAGCCACAACAAAATTCTTTCTAGAAAGCCAAGGTCATCCTTTGTCTCACCTCTGCCACTGACTGGAATTGGATGGGTGGAACTGCCAGCATGGCAGTGGAAGATTGGACTATGTGATGGACTTGTGGGTGTTGGGCAAGTTTGTGAACTTTCAATTGGGTGGGGAAAACCGGGAAGCTTTCAGATTCAGGTTTTCCCAGATGTGCCAACATGGCTCTCTTAATAAATTGGAACTTTGAGGAATGCTTTGCCTTGGACTCTGATTTACTTTTGGATGCTATTTGGAACCTTGACACCCTAAGATTTGAAAGAGATATTCTATGTGTCTTGACTGTTTGAGGGTGACAAGTAATTGAATGGTTAAGATGATGGGCTTGTCAGCTGGAAAGCCAGGTTCAAGACCCAAGCTCCATGTGACAAGCTTCAGCTCTGGTCCTCACCCCAGCTCCTGCCAATCTAGCAATTTGAAATCATACAAATGCAAGTAGATAAATAGGTACCCCTTTGGTGGCAACAGTGGTCCATAATGTCATGCTGGCTACATGACCTTGGAAATGATTTTGGACAGCTGTGTTTCAACAGCCTTGACACAGAGAGGATCACTGCCCCCTACAGTTGGCAATGACTGGTGGTGTGAAATCCACAGGGATTCTTTTACCATTTCCCCCTGTCTGTTTGGGAACTACATTGGTTTAACATAAGAGGAAGGTCTTTCCTGGTATGGTATTTTGTCAAAGTGCCAGGCTTCTAATGGATTCCACAGTGCAGTGGTCGGCAAACCGCAGCTCGTGAGCCACAAGCGGCTCTTTGGCCCCTCGAGTGCATCTCTTCCTCCACCCTCACCGATGGTGGGACTCCTGGGTGCAGCAACCCTCCCTACATGCCAGATCCACTCGCTCACCCACTGGCTGCTGGTTCCCTCCCTCCTCCCATGGAAAGAGACCAAAGAGGCAGCCGTAGCCTCCCCCACTGTGCTTCCCAGGGGCTGAGAAGGCTCCGCGAGAGGGGGAAGGAACCAGCATCCGGTGGGTGAGCAAGTGAGTAAGCAAGCGCGGCCGACGGGCGAGCAGGCCAGGCTACTTCCAGGGGAAGGCTCCATGGGGGGGGGGGAAGAGACAGACAGACAGACAGAGAGAGGCACAGACACAGAGAGAGACAGAAAGGGAGGGAGGGAGGGAATCAGAGAGAGTGACAGACACACACAGAGAGACAGGGAGAGACAGAGAGAGGGAGGGAGAGAGAGAAAGATAGACAGAGACACAGAATGAGTGATTAAGTGAGTGAATGTGAGACAGACAGACACACACACACACACACACACACAGAGTGACAGAGATGGGTGGACGAAGGAGAGAGAGACAGAGATACAAAGAGAGAGAGAGAGAAAGAAAAAGAGAGAAAGAGAAATAAAGAAAAAGAAAGTAAGAGAGAGAGAGAGAGAGAGAAAGAAAGAAAGAAAGAAAGAAAGAAAGAAAGAAAGAAAGAAAGAAAGAAAGAAAGAAAGAAAGAAAGAAAGAACTTATGACCATAATTGAGCCCAAAAGTTTGGTTGCTAAGCAAGACCATTGCTAAGTGAGTTTCACATTTTCCAAGTTGGCCACACCCACCCGGTCACATGACCTCTGAGCCACTCGCACAAAACAGGCCACACCTTCTGGCTCTCAAAAGAAATTTCAATCATGGTAATGTTGATATTTGGCTCTGTTGACTAATGAGTTTGCCCACCACTGCCATAGTGCATTTCGAGTTCACTTGGTCTAGGATGGTCACATTTTCCCAATTCAATCAATCCTGTGCGAGTTGCACTGGCTTCCTGTGGTCTTTCGGGTGCGCTTCAAGGTTTTGATGACCATCTTCAAAGCGCTCCATGGCTCGGGGCCTAGTTATATGCGAGACCGTCTCTTGCCCCATACATTCCTACGGCCAATCCGCTCCCACAGAGAGGGCCTTCTCAGGGTGCCGTCGGCCGGACAATGCCGACTGGCGACACCCAGGGGAAGAGCCTTCTCTGTGGTGGGCCCTGCCCTTTGGAACGACCTACCCCCTGAACTTCGCACCATCTCCGACCTCCGCCTCTTCCGCCAGTGTTTAAAGATACATTTGTTCCATTTAGCCGGCCTAGCGTAACCTCCACAAATGACTATTTTAGACAGTTTTAAATTTGGGGATTTTAATTTGTTTTTAGCGCAGGATGGGTATGAAATAAGTTTTTTAAATTTTTACTTGATTTTGTATTGTATTTTAAATTCCTGTGCGCCGCCCTGGGTCCTTTTGGAGAAGGGCAGGGTATAAATTTAATAAAATAAATAAAAATAAAATAAATCAGTCAATTTATTACAGTCTTAGACCAGAGACCAGAATAAATTAAAGTGCTCAGTAAATATACAATTAAAAAGTCTAGTGTAAAATAATAAATAACAGCTAAAATATATAATAAAATCCAGTCTGTGGATTATATATGGTCTAGCTATACTACAATTACAATCCATTAACTGTTTGGCCCGTTGTAGATTCAACACTAAAAGGGAAAGGACTAAGCAGTGCAAAGGGTTTGCCACATTTGTTATCTAACACAATTATGGTGAGAAGACATGTGCTTCCGACGAATCCCAGAATCTGGCCACCTGCGCTGTAGTTATAGATTATTTATCTTTAAGCAACCACTGAAAATAGGATACCTGCCAGGATACCTAGCAGTTATTAGCAGAATGTTTTTTCCAGTGGTGGAATCTTACCAGTTTTACTACTGGTTTGGTGATCGCACACTTCGCCCGTACTGGTCTGAACCAATAGAATCCCACCCCTGGTTTTTTTCTCTAATCTCTGTGTAAAAGAAACATCTAAGGAGCATGTGACCCACAGTCTCCACCTCTCCTGAGCCTCAGGAACAGAGTCTTTCTATCAATGTCTTTCTATCCTTTTTTCCAAATGAATCATTTGAATCCAAATGATTTTTTATTATGTCTTCTTATTGCTAGTTGGTGATCATGGATGCATTCTGCCAGACTTCTGCCTGTTTGTCCTATGTCCATGATGGCGAACCTATGGTACATGTGTCCAACATGAAGTCATGTTGCTTGGCATATGCAGCTTTGCCTGTTTGTCTTCCGGGTTTCTGGTATGCATGCATGTGCAATGATCATAAGAACATAAGAACATAAGAATAGCCTTGCTGGAACAGGCCACTGCCCATCCAGTCCAGCATTCTGTCTCACACAGTGGCTCACCATTTGCTTCACGGTCTTCCCAAGCAGATGTCTTCACCTGCTTATGATTCCCTGCAAATGGCATTGAGAGATATCCTGCCTATCTCTCCAACCCGGAGGGTGTCCTTAGGCATCCATCATGATAACCATTGATACCCTTGTTCTCCATGAACTCGTCTAATCCTTTCTTAAAGGTGTTGAGGCTGACAGCTGTCACCACTTCTTCTGGCAGGGAGTTCCATAGACCAGTGATCCTCTGGGTGGAAAAGTACTTCCTCTTATTTGTTTGAGGTCTAGCTATCAAAAGTTTCATAGAGTGCCCCCTAGTTTTAGTGTTGTGCGATAGGGAAAACAGTTTTTCCTTTCCTACTTTGTCCACACCATGCATGATTTTATAGACTTCAATCAGGTCACCTCTCAGGCGCCGTCGTTCTAGAGTGAAGATGCCCAGCCGTTGCAGCCTCAGATGGTAAGGAAGGTGTTCCAGCCCCCTAATCATTCTGGTTGCCCTCCTCTGCACATTTTCCATTTCCATAATATCCTTCTGAAGGTATGGTGACCAGAACTGGTGATGGTATGGTGATCAGTTGCCCTTTGTGTGCATGGCAGTGCCGAAAACCAGTGTGTGCATGTACACTTGCCAGCTGATTGTCAGGCATGCATGCATGCTAGAACCTGGATGTTTGGCTTTTCCAAAGCGTGATCCCTTCTCGCATGCGGCAGTGCCGGAAACCATCCTGTGCATGCATGCTGGCCTGCTGATCATTGGGCATGCATGCACTCTAGAACCTAGACTTTTCTGTAGTGCAGCCCCAATGAGAACACAGACACACAATATTTCCATGCGACCTTTTTGGCACTTGATGCTGAAAAGTTTCGCCCTCACTGTCCTATGCAGTGATTGCTGAAGTCCTTACACTGTATGTGGCAATGTAAATGACTCCTGTTTTCCCCCCCTTCTGGAGTTGCAAGATCATTAGGTTTGCTTAGCATGTTTTGGAGGGCTTTAGTTGGCTTGTATGCTATGCTCATTCCATATGGTTGCAGCACTCTGTTGGTGGTTTCTGAGATATTCTTGATGAATGGCAATGTTATTCTGTATTGGGTTGAGTGGTCAGGCACTTTTTGATAAAGGATTAACTGTTTATTATTCATGCTTTGCAGGCTCGACTGATCCTATATTTATCTTTTCATTCTTAACATCTCCCTTGTATACATCTAATGTTATTATTTGACAAGTGAGAATAGGGAATATTGAAATATTCAAAATTATGTGCTGTTTTATAGCTTTGCCTAATAGCAATTGCAATCGACCTTAGACACATACCATTTCACAGTGCTTCACAGCCCTCTCTAAGCAGTTTACAGAGTCAGCATATTGTCCCCAAAAATCTGGGTCCTCATTTTACCTACCTCATAAGGATGGAAGGCTGAGTCAACCTTGAACATGGTGAGATTCGAATTGCCAAATTGCAGTCGGGGGGCAGTCAGCAGAAATAGCCTGCTGCGTTCTAACTATTGTGCTACTGCAGCTCAATATTCAACCAGCCCGATTCAACCAGCTAACTCCATCACTGGCCATAGGGGGCGAACATCTTGCCCCTGTGGATGGGGCACGCAATTTGGGTGTCCTCCTGGATGCCCGTCTGTCCATGGAAGATCAAGTGACAGCCGTGGCCAGGAGGGCGTTTTACCAGGTTCGCCTGGTTCGCCAATTGCGCCCCCTATTGGATCGGGACGCCCTTCGCACAGTCACTCATGCACTCGTGACATCCCGATTGGACTATTGTAACTCTCTCTACATGGGGCTCCCCTTGAGGTGCACCCGGAGACTTCAGTTGGTCCAGAATGCAGTCGCGTGAGCAATTATGGAAACCGCTAGGTCTACCCACGTAACACCGCTCTTGCGCGAGCTGCACTGGCTGCCTGTTATCTTCCGGGTGCGCTTCAAGGTGTTAGTTATCATCTTTAAAGCGCTCCATGGCTTGGGACCTAGCTATCTGCGGGATCGGATCCTGCCTCATACATCCTCACGGCCGATTCGCTCCCACAGAGAGGGGCTTCTCCGGGTGCCGTCCACTAGACTTTGTCAGCGGGCGACGCCCAGGGGAAGGGCGCTCTCTGTGGCGGGCCCTGCCCCCTGGAACGACCTTCCCCCCGATATTAGGACAACCACGGACCTCCGCTCCTTCCGTCTGAAACTAAAAACACATCTTTTCTGCTTGGCCGGCCTAGGGTAGTCTCTCTGCTATAGGGTTTTTATTTAATTATTGGGTATTTTAGTGTTTAATGGGATTTTAGCACAGGTATTAGATTTAATTCGTTTTTATGCTATGTTTGCATATTTATTGTTTTATTTTTCCCTGTGCACCGCCCCGAGTCCCTGTGGGGAGAGGGAGCGGTTTTACAAATTAAATATTAAATAAATAAATAAAAAATATTGGAGATTGGATTTCAAATAACAGGTAGAAATTAAATGTGGATTGATTTCAATAAAATGTACACATTGTTTCTCTTCAGATCATATATTTAAACAAATTTAATTAAAATCACACCTGTTTTTTGGGAACAGAAGAATGAACAATCCTGTACGTTAAGAATCATATAAGAAGGATCCAAAAGCATTGTGGTAAGACCAGCTGGAAAATAGCAGGCTCTACTGAGCCTCGTGGAAATCCAATCCAAGAATCATATTTAACTGCATACATTTAAAGTTTGGTTAAACTTAAATAATTCTGCATATATTATTTGGATACTCATAGTCTTCATTTCAACTTGACAATATAATTGGAATGGAATGTGATATTTTCATTATTTAATTTCTTTTTATTAATTAATTGATCCTTGTTGTTCAATTCTGGCCTCAGCAAAATGATGAAACATTTTGGGAAGAAGATACATCCAAGTAAGGCTGCACTGGAGGACAAGATAGAGAAGATCTCCACAGCTACCGTGGCTTTTCCTTTTGTGCTCAGATAGACTGGAAAGAAGGACATCCAAACACTGCAAAAGGCCAACATGCTAAAGGTGATGAATTTGGCTTCATTAAAACTGTCAGGTAAATTACGGGCGAGGAAAGCCACAATGAAACTGGCAGTAGCCAAGAAACTGAGGTAACCCAGGACACAATAGAACATGAGGATGGAGCCTTCATTGCACTGCAAAATTATGGTTTCTCTATGGGAGTGCATGTCTAATTCAAAGAATGGATAAGAGGTTGATAGCCAGACAATACAAATGTTGACTTGCACAATAGTGCATGAAAAAACAATGAAAAGGGCCAATCTCTTTCCTACCCATTTCCTCATCTTGGTTCCTGGCTGGGTGGCCATGAAAGCCATGACCACAGTGATGGTTTTGGCCAAGACACAAGAAATAGATACTGAGAAGATGATACCAAAAGCTGGTTGTCGGAGAAGGCAAATTACTTTCCTAGGTTGGCAAAGGAATAAAACGGAAGAGAGAAAGCAGAGCAAAATAGACACAAGTAGAGTATAAGTGAGGTCTCGGTTATTAGCTCTAACTATGGGAGTATCCTTGTACTTAATGAAAGTTCTAAGTATCCAGACTGTTATCAAGCAAAAGAAAGCAGCAACTGATGCCAGAATGATTCCTAAAGGTTCTTCGTAGGATAGGAAACTTGTTGTTTTGGTGATACAATGATCTTGCTCCTTGCTTGGGTACTGATCTTCCGGACATTCAAAGCAATACTCCATCTCTAGATGAAAAGTTAAAAAAAACCTTCATCATTGATGAACAAAGTCAAACTATACTATCATTGATTCTCATTCTGATTTAATTCTCTCCCCCATATTGCAACATCATACGAAAATGTAATGTTTACTGAACATCATCATGTGGGACCAAAGACAGTCTTTGAAATGTAGATTTTCAAGACCTCAAAATGTTGACAGGATTCAGAAAGTGCACAATTGAAAAAAATAAGAAATTGGCAGATAGAAATGGAGGATTCAGGAGCAAATAAATAAATAAATAAATAATTTAATTTATAACCCGCTCTCTCTCCCCAAAGGGACTCGAGGCCGGGCACAGGGAAATTAAAAGTACACATAAAACCACAAACAATACAGTATTAAAAAAGAATTAAACTAAACCCTGCGCTAAAATCCCATGTTAAAACTAAGACAAACCCCTAAAAATCCCTAAAAACAGTTAAGTTATCCCAAGCTGGCCAAGCAAAAGAAATGTGTTTTTAATTTTTGACGGAAGGAGCGGAGGTCCATGGTTGTTCTGAGGTCGGGGGGAAGGTCATTCCAGACGGTCGGGCCCGCCACAGAAAAGACCCTTCCCCTGGGTGTCGCCCGCTGGCATAGCCTGGTGGACGGCACCCGGAGAAGTCCCTCTCTGTGGGAGCGGATCGGCCGCAGGGATGTATGGGGCAGGATGCGATCCCACAGATAGCTAGGTCCCGTGCCATGGAGCGCTTTGAAGATGATGACCAACACCTTGAAGCACACCCGAAAGACGACAGGCAGCGAATGCAGCTCGTGCAGGAGTGGTGTTACATGGGAAAATCTAGAAGTTCCCATAACTAGTTATATGCGAGGCTGCCTCCTAGGTCTCGCCTAGTTATATGCGAGACCGCCTCCTGCCCCATACATCCCTTAGACCGATACGCTCCCACAGAGAGGGCCTCCTCAGGGTGCCGTCGGCCGGACAATGCCGACTGGCGACAACCAGGGGAAGAGCCTTCTCTGTGGCGGGTCCAGCCCTCTGGAATGACCTACCCCATCACCGACCTCCGCCTCTTCCGCCAATGTCTTAAGACATATTTGTTTCAACAAGCCGGCCTAGCTTAACCTCCCATGGGGACTTTTAGGTAGTTTTAATTGGGTTTTAAAATTTGGTTTTAGCGCAGGATAGGATTATTTAATAGTTTTTAAAATTATATTTATTGTATTTTGTATGCTTTTTAAATTTCCTGTGCGCCGCCCTGGGTCCTCTGTGGAGAAGGGCGGGATATAAATTTAATAAAATAAATAAATAAATAAATAAATAAATAAATAAATAAATAAATAAATAAATAAATAAATGAATGAATGAATGAATGAATGAATGAATGAATGAATGAATGAATGAATGAATAAATAAATAAATAAATAAATAAATAAATAAATAAATAAATAAATAAATAAATAAATAAATAAATAAATAAATAAACAAACTGCCCGTGTGGCTGCATTCTGGACAAGCTGAAATCTTCGGGTGCACCTCAAGGGGAGCCCCATGTAGAGAGCATTGCAGTAGTCCAGTCGGGGTGTCACGAGAGCATGAGTGACTGTGCAAAGGGCACCCCGGTCCAGTAGGGGACGCAACTGGCGGACCAGGCGAACCTGGTAAAACGCCCTCCTGGCTACGGCCGTCACTTGATCTTCCATGGACAGCAGAAGAGCAGAAGATGGTAGTATCACCAAAAGGGACAAACCAGTGTCTTTCATGAAAATACATTGAATTGTCTACTTCTGGAATACGGGAGAACTCCACTCATATATAATTTTTGAAAAATTGTGTCCTGTTCATTTTCTTGTGCCTCCTTATTTCAGACCCAAATGCATCATTTTTTTGTAAACTCATTGAGTAAGCTCATCTCTCAATTATAAGCAAGGTGGAAGAGTTCTTCTAAAATGCTGGGCTCAAGCCAAATTCATAAGAAATTCCCTTGAGAATGGCAGAATTTCAAATGAACACGAACTTTATATAATTTTGAGATCATTTGTTGGTGAAATTCCCATGGTTCCCTGGACTTCATCTGAAACAGTGGTAGTGGGGTGCTGCATTTTCCCACCCCCCCATGCATGTACATGCAACACCTCCATGAATGTGTGCACCCACACTCCCGCACATAAACGCACATCTCCCAGCAGAGACCAGAAAATCAGCTGGTTGGCAGGAGGCACATGCATATTGGAGCTGACCTGGGTAACAGCTCACGTGCCTGCAGAAACGGCTCCGCGTGCTACCTGTGGCATTCATGCCATAGGTTTGCCATCATCCTTCTAAGAGAAGGAGTGGAAGAACAGAGGCAGAGTCAAAAGAGGGATCAGTCTAGAATCTCTGTGTAGCCACAAGTGGGCTAAGTCAAACTCCCCTTGAAATCCATGAACACTTATATAACTGCAAGCAGATGCTAACCATTAGTTGAGAAGTTTCCTGGGCACAGGCCGTTTAACATTAAATCAGTTTCAAGCGTGGACCTGTAGGAGATGGCCAAGATAACCCTGAGGAGGGTCAAGTGCAACTCAAGTTTGAGTCCCAGCACGCCTGCAAGAGATCCAAGTTCAGCCCACCTTGAATGCCTAGTTATATGCGGGGCCTAGTTATATGCGAGACCGCCTCCTGCCCCATACATCCCTCAGACCGATACGCTCCCACAGAGAGGGCCTCCTCAGGGTGCCGTCAGCTGGACAATGCCGACTGGCGACACCCAGGGGAAGAGCCTTCTCTGTGGCGGGCCCTGCCCTCTGGAACGACCTACCCCCTGAACTCTGCACCATCTCTGACCTCCGCCTCTTCCGCAAGGGTCTGAAGACACATTTATTCCATCTAGCCGGCCTAGCGTAACCTCTTGTATTGACCATTAGACAGTTTTAAATTTGGGATTTTAATTCGGTTTTTAGCACAGGTTTTACTAGAATAAGTTTTTTTAATTTTATATGTTTTGTATGTATTTTAACATTCCTGTGCCCTGGGTCCGTTTGGAGAAGGGCGGGATATAAATTTAATAAAAAATAAATAAATAATGCTTCTTATCTCCCGCTCATTTCTGTTGACTGCTAGTTGGTCAGATTCTTCTAGAGAGCCTAAGCTTTCAATACACATTTATACTCATTTGAAATGCCCGAACCTCATGATTTCCTAGGCAGGACCTGGTCTTTTGAACCTGACATTTAAATGGCCATCATAGCAATTCTTAGTTCTGAGAGAAACATTTCTTTTTAAGCCTATATCATAATCAGAACTGACCTATCTTATCTGAAATCTTTTCTTTGGGACATGGAACACAGTAATAGCAGCAGAACGGTTTCCCTTCTATTCTTCTTTTCCAAGATCCTGGGTAACAGTACTCATTACACAGCGAAATAGGAAGAATCTGCCCACAAGACAAAAGAGAGCTCATATTACATTTAGATATTAAAATATGTGTAACTATTTATAGAATTTATAGCAAATGTCTATGGAGATTCTTAGTCATCCAGGTCATGGTTGTCCCAAAGGTGCTTTTTTCAAAAGGCATCTGGACCTTGTTTTTTCTTTGAAGATGTTTCACTTCTCATCCTAAAAGCTTCTTCAAAAACACTTCATAGTGTTTTACAACCCTTTCTAAACAATTTACAGAGTCAGCATCTTGCCCTCAACAATCCGGGTCCTGGTTTTACTGACCTCAGAAGGATGGAAGGCTGAGTCAACCTTGAGTCGGTCAGGATTGAACTGCTGGCAGTAGGCAGAGTTAGCCTGCAATAACAATAGCTCTTAGACTTACATACTGCTTCACCGTGCTTTACAACCCTTTCTAAACAGTTTATAAAGTCAGCATATTGCCCACAACAATCTGGTTCCTCATTTTACCAACCTCGGAAGCAATAGCAATAGCCCTTAGACTTATATAACACTTCATAGTATTTTACAATCCTTTCTTAACAGTTTACAGAGTCAGCATATTGCTCCTAACAATCTGGATCCTCATTTTACTGGCCTCGGAAAGATGGAAGGCTGAGCCAACCATATTATTGTTTTTCTACAGAAAGTAAAAGTAAAACGTATGCTCAAATATACCTTTGTATCATACTATTTTCAAAACAATAATGCAGTGTTATATAATTTTTCAGACAAATAAATGTTGGTAGGATCAAATGAAAAGCAAAAAAGAAGGAGGAGGAGGAGAAGGGGAAGAGGGAGGAGGAGGAGGAGGAGGAGGAGGAAGAAGGAGAAGGAGAAGGAGAAGGAGAAGGAGAAGGAGAAGGAGAAGAAGAAGAAGAAGAAGAAGAAGAAGAAGAAGAAGAAGAAGAAGAAGAAGAAGAAGAAGAAGAAGAAGAAGAAGAAGAAGAAGAAGAAGAAGAAGAAGAAGAAGAAGAAGAAGAAGAAGAAGAAGAAGGACAGACAGACATGATCCATTCCAAAGCAGGAGTGGTTTTGACTATACCTGGTTGAAACCTGGGTGCCAGATAATCCTATTTTCATCAATCTCCAATTCTTTTCCTTTTTCAGCATTAGGAGGTAATCTACCAACTTTGACTCTCTGAAATGAGTTGTTTGGAAAAGTGATAAGGTTGATAACATCAAAGCCTCTTGTTACTTCCCCTTTTTCATTAAAAAAGATGTTCTCTCCAGCTGAGTTGTTAAAAGAAACACTGTGAAGAAACTGGTGGAGCTTTTTTGGGCGGGGGGAAGGGGGAAAGAGGGGAATATAAAGCAGGAAATGAAATGATAAATAAAGGAGAAAATTTGTAGCTCAAGGGTTGAAAAGAGGGGTGCTAGATTAGTTATTAGGGATGGAGTGGCTCAGTGGCTAAGACACTGAACTTGTCGGTCAGAAAGGTTGGCAGTTTGGCGGTTTGAATCCCTAGTGCCACATAGCAGAGTGAGTTCCCATTACTCGTCCCAGCTTCTGCCAACCTAGCAGTTTGAAAGCAAGTAAAAAAGGCAAGTAGAAAAATAGGAACCATCTTTGGTGGGAAGGTAACAGTGTTCTGTGTGCCTTTAGCATTTAGACATGTCGGCCACATGACCACAGAAGACAGTGCTGGCTCTTGGTTTTGTAACAGGGATGAGCACCCCCCCCCTAGAGCAGTGCTTGTCAAATAGTGGGGCGGGCCCCCCAGGGGGGGCGCAAGGCTCCGTAAAGGGGGGCGCGTTTGACCTCGGCAAAGGATTTAATTTTTTTTAAATTTCTAATGCACTTTAAATCTTTTCTGCTACAGTTAATAAAGCTATTCTTTGTTGTAAATTGATCCACATTTCTTTCTTTTTTTATTCTCTTATACGTTAATAAGGATACAGTGTTATGCAGAGGTGTACTTATAACAATTTTATAGACAAATGATACTATTTACAGTCGCACGGGGTGTGTGAAATGTTTTCTTCTTCCTAGGGGGTGCATGACAGAAAATAATTGAGAAGCACTGCCCTAGAGTCAGGAACGACTAGCACATATGTGTGAGGGGAACTTTAACCTTTAGACTGGTTATTGGTGATGCTATCTTGTTTGGGTAATGAAATTCCTGCAAGAAAGCAAGCAAACTCAGGACCACATAAATGATAAAACTAGAAGAAAACTCTCAGCAGAGATTGCTCAGAATTCATTTGACTGGGTGTACAAATTCATTAAGAACAATGATTTTACCTTAGTACTTAATGTATACCTAAAGATAAAAGGTTTGCCCTGGCCATTCATTTCTGATTCTAATGGGTGGGTCTCATCCCTTAACTGAGGGAACCAGCTTCAACTGAAACCATTTCAATGATCATGTGGTCAGCATTACTATAGGCTGATCAATAGCAATAGCACTTAGACATATACAGCCCTCTCTAAGTGGTTTTGCAGAGTCAGCATATTGCCCCCAACAATTTGGATCCTCATTTTACCCACCTTGGAAGGATGGAAGGCTCAACCTTGAGCCTGTTGAGAGTTGAACTGCCAAATTGCAGGCAGCCGGCAGTAGCCTGCAGTACTGAACTCCAACCACTGTGCCACCAAAGCTTACAGGCTGTGGGGCTCATGGAACACTGTTATCTTCCCACCGAAGTGGTACCTACTTATCTACTCACATTTGCATGCTTTCTGCTAAGTGGGCAGGAGCTGGGGCAAGTAACAGGAGTTCACCCTGTCATATGGCACCCGGATCTCAAACACAGGCTGTCAGCTTTCCAGCGAACAAACTTAGTGTCTTTAATTTCAACTGCTGAGCCATCATGCCCCCAAAGTGCTTAACCCATAACCACAGACCTGCAGTCATAGTAACTGCAATGGTTTTCCAAAATGTTTGGAACACCCCTATTTTTAGAAATGGACCATTCTGGTTGAGTATAGCTTTTGTTCTCCTGCCAATAAGAGTGTATGCAGCATTGCACTTGCATCAGATATGTATGTATGTATGTATGTATGTATGTATGTATGTATGTATGTATGTATGTTAGGTTTTTGACACAAGTGTATATATATGTATATGTGTGTGTGGGTGTGTGTGGGTGTGTTTGTGTGTGTTATGTTTTTGAGCTGATCAATAATTTTGAGCTCATGGCCTAATGGCTAAGGCTCCTGCCTAGCATGTAATACTTCCCTGGTTTGAATCCCAGTAAGGGTATGGCTAGCTGATGAGAGCCAAAAAGCTTGAGAGAGATCTATACTAGTCTCCCTGACTTATTTATTGATCAGCTCAAAAATGTAACACACATATAAAAAAATTACACAACGGAACTCATAGCTTTCTATCTACATGGTCTTTGGTGATGAGCCAAAAGGCAGAAAAGGAGAGCAGTATGCTTCCTCCCTTAATTGGGGCTTAACAAGGTGTTGTGACACAAGCATATATATGTTTGCTCTCCCATTGCATCAGCTGAGACAGGGGGATTAGTATCTATAATTGTTCCACAACACCCTTTTAGGGCCCCAATTAAGGGAGGAGACATACTGTTTCCTTTTCTGCCTTTCGGCTCATCACCAGAGACCATCTAGATAGAAAGCCATGAATTCCGTTGTGTGATTTTTTAATATGTGTGTTAGTTTTATGAGCTGATCAATAAATAAATCAGAGAGACTAGGAGACTAAGCTCGAAATAGATCTATCCTAGTCTCTCTGATTTATTTATTGATCAGCTCATAAAACTAAAACACACACACAAACATACATACATGCACACACACACACACACGCATATATATATATATGCTGGCATTGCTTGCTTCGGGTATTTTCTGTGTAAGGCATGGAAATGTTATTGCAATGTTTCGACAAGATCTCACTTGTCATCGTCAGGCTTTGGTCTGTGACATGACTGACGATGACAAGTGAGATCTTGTCGAAATGTTGCAATAACATTTCCATGCCTTAAACACAGGAAAATACCCGAAGCAAGCAATGCCAGCATACCTACACCCGTGAAAATCTACGAAAGCATATATATATATATATATATATATAAGCTGATGTAATAGGGGAACTGGTTTGGCTTAAGTGTGAGGCTTCTCGCCTTGCATGCAACATAGCCCCGGTTCGAATCCCAGTAAGGGGTATGGCTAGCTGATGAGAGCTAATAAGCTCGAAATAGATCTATCCTGGTCTCTTCTAATTTAATTTATTGATCAGCTCATAAAACTAACTATATATGTAGGTCTTTGGTTGTTCGGGTTTTCTCCCGCGTAGAATTGGAAGTATCTTCACGACGTTTCGATGAAGTCTCATTCATTATCTTCAGGCTGGTGCTTCCGGCTTGGTGCTTCCAAGAGCAAACAAGGAATCACCAAGAAGCCCCTGGAAGCCCCTGGAAGCACCAAGCCGGAAGCACCAGCCTGAAGATGATGAATGAGACTTCATCGAAACGTCGTGAAGATACTTCCAATTCTACGCGGGAGAAAACCCGAACAACCAAAGACCTACATACAAACACCCGCGAAAACCTCAGAAAACATATATATATATATATATATATATATATATATATATATATATATATATATATATATATATATATATATATATATATATATATATATATATATATATATATATATATATATATATATATATATATATATATATATATATATATTGGTTCTCTGTCTGGATGATCTCTAGGTTGAGTCGAAGGGCAGAGAGGGATGACGTTAAGTCTCCTCCCCTTAAAGGGACCCTGAACAGGAGCTGTGATAATATTCTCTTATATGTGTGTATGTGTGTGTGTGTGTGTGTGTGTGTGTGTGTGTTAGTTTTTATGAGCTGATCAATAAATTTAAATTTGAGAGACCAAGATAGATAGATATTCTGGTATTGCCATCCTCGGGTGTTTTCCCATGTATATAGCATGGAATTGTTATTGCAACATTTCGGCAAGATCTCACTTGCTATCCTCAGGCAGTTGCCTTAACCATTTTGCCTTTCACCTCCAACCTAGGTAGCAGTATGCATACATAAACACTGACTTATTTTTAGATCTGACCATGAAAACATCAAATGTCTTTTTGCTACTGAGGTCATTATGACCTCATGTCTGTAATAGTGAAGCTGAAATATTACATCTGTGGTTAAGGGTTAAATCTTAGCTTATTTTCCAATCCTTATCAAAATGTAAAACCCGCCATCCTGGGCCGTTACATTGGACTATTTCAGCGACGTGGAGAAGGGGGATCTGCTGTTTGGGTAACAGTCGATTCTCCATATTAATCTATTCCAGGGATAGTCAATTATTTTTTACCTACCACCCACTTTTGTATCTCTGTTAGTAGTAAAATTTTCTAACCGCCCATCAGTTCCCCAGTAATGGTGATTTATAAAGTAGGGAAGTCAATTAAATTAAAAAAAGGAAAGTGCTTCAGTATTGGACAAAACCCCTACTGCCCACCATGAAAGCTGGAACGTCCACTAGTGGGCAGTAGGGACCAGGTTGACTACCACTGATCTATCCAGACCTCGTGCTGGAGAGGACACTCCAACTTTGACCACTTTCCAGAGCATGATACCAGAGTCTTTTGAGATTGAAGGACACCAATGCAAATCAAAATATACTAAACACCTATGATAAAGGAATTTGTACAGATGTTACCTGCCAAGGCTGGAGATTTGTGAGTTGAATGATTTTTCCCATTTTTTGTATGTTTGATAGTAAAGTTTGCAAAGAATGTGCCACAGCATAGACACCGTTATAGATACTGTAACTATGACCAGTCATTTCCATTTCAAAGATTGCTTTGGGCAGGCTGTCCAGTCTCTCCTCCCCAGTGCATTGTCCAGCGTTCATTTTTGGAAATCCCGAAGGAGGAAAGAAACAGTCAAATACTTGCTCCCAAAAATCCTTTATAAATCCATCTCTCTGCCTCAAAGAAGGATTTATGGACCGAACAAAGTCCTGAAATCCCAAAACATCGTTTGATTGGATTTGAAAAGAAATGGCCCCATTGAACATTTGCAGATTCCAAGTCTTTTGAATTCCTGTGAGTATAAAATCAAATTGACTGGTCAGGACCCAAACTTTGGCAAATGACATGTTCTCTTCAAAAGTAGGATCCAGAAAAAATATGACACTGGTGAACCATACGAGCAACAAAGATTCTCCATAAATGATAAATGTGTTTGCCTTGTTGTCTGTGTAACGTTGATGAAGAGTAGATGTTATACCACTAAATTCATCCAGGTTATCGAAAGCGGGTATTCCTGGGACCTGTTGTAGGAAGGCTGAACAGATTTCATGCCGTAGGAGCAAAAGCTGCAGTTTATGCAGAAATTGTTCTCCGCTGTCAGACTCGGAAGCAAAAAGCCCAACCCACTTCCATCCAAATTGTTGTAGCAATCGTAGAATCCCAATGTATAGAGTAGCTTCGTTTGGGGCCATAAAGTAAAGCGAGGATAATTGATTGGCATCAAATGCTTCTGGTGGATATGAACCATATGTAAGCTGAAAGAAAGTCAATAGGTTAAACGAGATTAACAGAATAATAGAATAACAGGAGTTGGAAGGGACCTTGGAGGTCTCCTAATCCAACACCCTGCTCAAACACCCTATACCCGTGATGGCGAACCTATGGCACGCGTGCCACAGGTGGCATGCAGAGCCATTTCTGAGGGCATGCAAGATGTTGCCTTGTCAGCTTCAGCACACATGCACACGCTGGCCAGCTGATTTTCAGCCTTGATTTTCAGCAGTTTTTTTAATCCTCTGGAGGCTTCAGGAAAGACTCCAGAGAGTGAAAAATGGACTTACTGGGCCCACCGGAGGGCCTCTGGGAGGGGGGCGTTTTCACCCTCCCCAGGCTCCAACAAATGTATTTATTTATTTTTATTTTATTAAATTTATATCCCACCCTTCTCCACAGAGGACCCAGGGCGGCGCACAGGAAATTTAAAAAGCATACAAAATACAATAAATATAATTTAAAAAACTATTAAATAATCCTATCCTGCGCTAAAACCACATTTTAAAACCCAATTTAAAACTACCTAAAAGTCCCCATGGGAGGTTAGGCTAGGCCGGCTTGTTGAAACAAATATGTCTTAAGACATTGGCGGAAGAGGCGGAGGTCGGTGATGGTACGTAGTTCAGGGGGTAGGTCATTCCAGAGGGCTGGACCTGCCACAGAGAAGGTTCTTCCTCTGGGTGTCGCCAGTCGGCATTGTCCGGCCGACGGCACCCTGAGAAGGCCCTCTCTGTGGGAGCGTATCGGTCTAAGGGATGTATGGGGCAGGAGGCGGTCTCACATATAACTAGGCCCCGAGCCACAAAGGTTGTATGTGTATTTGTGGGGCAGCAGGGTGGGGTGTCACGCACACATGCACAGGGGGCATGGCATGGCATCTTGCCCCTGTGGATTGGGTGCGCAATCTGGGTGTCCTCCTGGATGCCCGGCTGTCCATGGAAGATCAAGTGACAGCCGTGGCCAGGAGGGCGTTTTACCAGGTTCGCCTGGTTCGCCAATTGCGCCCCCTATTGGATCGGGACGCCCTTCGCACAGTCACTCATGCTCTCGTGACATCCCGACTGGACTATTGTAACTCTCTCTACATGGGGCTCCCCTTGAGGTGCACCCGGAGACTTCAGTTAGTCCAGAATGCAGCCGCGCGGGCAATTATGGGTGTTTCTAGATTCACCCACATAACACCGCTCTTGCGCGAGCTGCACTGGCTGCCTGTCGTCTTCCGGGTGCGCTTCAAGGTGCTAGTTGTCATCTTCAAAGCGCTCCATGGCTCGGGACCTAGCTACCTGCGGGATCGGATCCTGCCCCATACATCCTCACGGCCGATTCGCTCGCACAGAGAGGGACTTCTCCGGGTGCCGTCCACTAGACTTTGTCAGCGGGCGACGCCCAGGGGAAGGGCCTTCTCTGTGGCGGGCCCAGCCCTCTGGAACGACCTTCCCCTTGATATTAGAACAACCACGGACCTCCGCTCCTTCCATCTGAAACTAAAAACACATCTTTTTCGCTTGGCCGGCCTAGGATAGTCTCTTCTGATTGTTTAGGGATTTTTAGTAAATATTTGGGAATTTTAGCGCAGGGTTTTCTGTTTAATATGCCTTTTAGTCAGTATTTATGTATGTTTATTGTTCTAAATTTTGTATTTTTTCTAACTTTTTAATTCCCTGTGCCCCGCCTCGAGTCCCTTCGGGGAGAGAGAGCGGGTTATAAATAAAAATTATTATTATTATTATTATTATTATTATGGGGGGATTAAATGATGGGGGTGGACACCCGAGTGTGTGCAATATTGCACAAGCGTGTGCTTTTGGCACCCGAGGCAAAAAAGTTTCACCATCACTGCCCTACACGATTTCAGAAAAATGGTTGTCCAATCTCTTCTTAAAAACCTCCAGTCACTGAACCACTCACAAGTTCTAAAGGCAAATCATTCCACTGATTAATTATTCTCACTGTCATGAAATTTCTCCTAGTTCTAGGTTGGTTCTCTCCTTGATTAGTTTCTATCCATTGCTTCTTGTCCTGCCTTCAGGTGCTTTAGAACAGGGGTCTCCAACCTTTGCAACTTTAAGTCTGAAGGACTTCAGCTGGAGAAGTCTGGGAGCTGAAGTCCTTTAGACTTAAAGTTGCAAAGGTTGGAGACCCCTGTTTTAGAAAATTTGTTGACAACCACCCTCTTATTCCTAGCAGTCACTTCGATATTAGAACAGTACTATCACACCACCCCTAGTCCTTCTTTTCATTAAACTATCCTGTTTCCCCGAAAATAAGACCTCCCCGAATAATAAGCCCAATTGGGTTTTTGAGTGCATGCACCAGAATAAGCCCTCCCTGAAAATATTGCAACACAGCAGCAGCCATGAGGTCACCACGCTCGCTGCCTCCTGCACCTCAAAAATAATATGACCTCACTGAAAATAAGGTCAAGCACATATTTCGGGGGTCAAAAGAAAATAAGATCCTGTCTTTTTTTCGGGAAAACATGGTAGACATACCCAATAAGTTAGGCTAAGTGCTCTGTTTTCCACTGCTCTTTAGGGTCTAGCTGAAATAAAGAACATTGTTCCTGTAATTTATTCCTGTAATTATTACTACAATTATTGGGACATTCATTCATTCATTCATTCATTCATTCATTCATTCATTCATTCATTCATTCATTCATTCATTCATTCAGGCAACTAAGGAACACATTTGAGCAGAAAAAGGGAAAGTAGCACTCAAATGCCTTATCACTTATGCTGGCTGAGAAATTTTCCATTACTCCCTAAGTGTGAGTTATAACCTTCTTGCTAGCTTCTTGTTTTAATGAGTGGCTTTGTAGGTGTGTTAGGAGTAGACTCCTATAGTTGGGTAGACAATATATAATACCATAATGACAAATAGTCATTGTGACTTTAAGGATGTTGGAATGTTAGAGTGCAATTAGTAAGTACAATTATCTCTAACTATAAGAGGAAGCCAGGAGAGTGCATATCTCTCTCTCTGCTAGACTTGCTGTTTGATAACTGAATTGTGTCGTGAACTGTGAATTACTGAAGAAGAAGACGGAAGATTGTGTCTGCTGGCTGTAAGCAATATTTGATATTTGTTGAGACTTTGTTTTTGACTCGATTTAACATCACTGCTTATTGAGCACTGGTTTAGTTTAGTAGTTTTTACAACTTCAGTAAAAGCTATTTTGCTTTACTTAAACAGTGTCTGGTATACTAATTGTGTGTACATTAGCAACATTCTTCTAGCTGCATATTCTGCTGCACACCCTCTGCTGTCTCCCAACGGAAATACCACCTAACACTGCATGTGAGGGTGTGTACACAGTGGTGGGCTGCAACCAGTTTAACAACCAGTTCGGTGATCGCGCACAGTGCGGTGCACACATGCTTCACACAGCATTCAACACACAGCAATTTGAAACTCAGCTGCTTACCTGCCAAGGCTTCCCCAGTAAGTAGAACAGGGAAGGCATGAAAATTAATGGTGCCACACAAATCAGTTGAGCCAGAAAGAAGGAAATATAGGACAGGATAGGGCGGGGGTGAGTGGGCAGGGCCAGCTGATCTACTAAGAACTACTAGCTCATCTGAACTGGTCCGAACCAGTGGCAGCCCACCACTGTGCACACCAGAGGTGAGTTCCTACCAGTTTGGACCAGTTCGGCCAAGTAGGTAGTAACTCAGCCTGCCATGCCCCAGAACTGGTTCTATCAGTAGCGGCAGCATCTTGATTTTCGATTCTGTGATTGCACAGAACAATCTTCATTGTAAAAGTTTAATTTCCCCCCCCCCCCAATATTTTTAACATTGTGCACATGCACAGACCTTTTTAGGTGCAAATGTGCATGAGAATGGAGCGCATGTTTGGTGGGCAACAAAATATTTGCACGCTGAAGTAGCAGTAATGCTGGCAGGAACCCACCCTGGTGTGCCCATACCCCATTTGAGTAAGTTTTAATCCTGAAGACTGCCTGGATAAATCCCTACAGTATTCTTGGCAAGATTGTAGGAGTGATTTGCTATACTTCATAGGACTAACCCAAGGTCATCCAGCTGGGTTTATGTCTAAGGTGGAACTAAAAGTCACAGTCTCGCAGTTGCTAGCCTGATACTTTTGACCATTGTGCCAAATTGGCTTTCTTTTTTGGGGGGGCGATAAAGTACAGAACCCCATGGATATCAATATAATACAATACAATAGCAGAGTTGGAAGGGACCTTGGAGGTCTTCTAATCCAACCCCCTGCCTAGGGAGGAGCCCTATGCCATTTCAGACAAATGGTTATCCAACACCTTCTTAAAGTCTTCTTAAAGACTTGCAGTGTTGGAGCATTCACAACTTCTGGAGGCAAACTGTTCCACTGATTAATTGTTCTAACACTCAGGAAATTTCTCCTCAATCCTTTGGGCTTGAGGTGACATCTTAGTAATCTCCCAAGGAGCTGCCACAAACAAGAGGAGGCCAACCTCTTCTCCAATCTATTCTGTTCTGCAGACAGAACAAGAAGCAATGGATGGAAACCAGTCAAGGAGAGAACCAACCCAGAAATAAGGAGACTTTCCTGACAGTGAGAACAATTAACCAGTGGAACATCATGCCTTCAGAAGTTGTGGGTGCTTCACCACTGGAGGTTTTTAAAAGAGACTGGAGATCCACTTGTCTGAAATGATATAGGGTCTCCTGCTTGAGCAGGGGGTTGGAGTAGAAGACCTCCAAGTTCCCTTCCAGCTCTTTTCTATTCTAAACAAAGGATTTGGTTAATTATTCTCATATCTACACCAACCTGAGGTATCTTGTAGAAATCTATAATTCCTGCAATATGGGAAGAAGTATCAGACCCAAGTCCTCCAAGAATGGCCATGAGCTTTTTAGGAATGCCACATTCATAGTTGGGAAGAAATCTATTTGATTTGAAAAGCAGGTCCAGAGTGGTCCGATAAGTCATTCTTGGATCATAGAAGCTGTCTGAGATGTGGAGACCAAGTGTGACATTGGACAAGATTTGTGGATTCCCATTGATCTCCTTGATAGCAAATTCTAAGGAAAGGATATGCTGGTAGAATTTTGTGATCATACTGAAAATAACCAGAGAGTTTCAGAAAACAAGTCTGCAGCGAATGAATTAGTTCATATAATATTATACTTTCTGGCTGTGACCAGAACTGGAATTGAAAGGTCAAATGCCTTTTTGGTGCTAATATTTCAGAATTACATAGCTTGATTGCACTAAATTGCAAATCTGTTTGGAGAAGTAGCCATTCTATTATTCGTTCCATTATATCTGAAAATGTACTCATAAAGACATACAATTTTATAGACTGTTAGGTTGTAAGCCAAAAATATGTGTATATGTGCCTTGTTTCTACAGAATGAAATTTAGTTTTTCCTTGATTTAATTTTTCTTTCAGCTTTGCTGGGTCCCAACCTAGGTCTGAATAAACAGACTAAATATTCTTGTTCTTTAGGTCTCTCAATGGAAGTTATTATTATTATTATTATTATTATTATTATTATTATTATTATTATTATTATTATTATTATTATTATTATTATTATTATTATTTAATTTATATCTCCACAGAGGACCCAGGGCGGCGCACAGGAAATTTAAAAACATACAAAATACAATAAATATAATTTAAAAACTATTAAATAAACCTATCCTGCGCTAAAACCAAATTTTAAAAACCCAATTTAAAACTATCTAAAAGTCCCCATGGGAGGTTAGGCTAGGCCGGCTTGTTGAAACAAATATGTCTTAAGATATTGGCGGAAGAGGCAGAGGTCGGTGATGGTACGTAATTCAGGGGGTAGGTCATTTCAGAGGGCTGGCCCCGCCACAGAGAAGGGTCTCCCCCTGGGTGTCGCCAGTCGGCATTGTCCGGCCGACGGCACCCTGGGAGGCCCTCTCTGTGGGAGCGTATCGGTCTAAGGGATGTATGGGGCAGGAGGCGGTCTCGCATATAACTAGGCCCCGAGCCTTGATTTAGTTGATCTAAATTTGTTGATTTAATATTGCAGTTTTGTACTAATTTTTATAGCTATTTCCCATCTTACATAAAATTTATTTTGGTTAAACAAAGTTTTTAGAATAACAGCATTGGAAGGGACCTTGGGGGTCTTCTAGCCCAACCTCCTGCTCAGGGAGGAAACCCTACACCACTTCAGACAAATGATTATCCAACATCTTCTTAAAAACTTCCAGTGTTGGAGCATTCACAACTTCTGGAGGCAAGTTGTTCCACTGATTAATTGTTCTAACTATCATGAAACATCTCCTCAGTTCTAAGTTGCTTCTCTCCTTGATTAGCTTCCACCCATTGCTTATTGCCCTACCCTCATATGCTTTGGAGAATAGCTTGACTCCCTCTTCTTTGTGGCAGCCCCTGAGATATTGGAACACTGCTATCATGTCTCCCCTAATCCTTTTTTTCTTTAAACTATCATTAGATCCAATGCAGAAACTGAAGGGCAGTCAAGATCCTCATTTTTTTTTTGTTAGACCAGAAACAAGAGATGGGATGGGCAAACACAAACAAGGGGCAAATTCAGTGGTGGGCTGCAACCGGTTTAAAAACTGGTTCGGTGAGCACGTGCATGCAGCATCCAAAAAGAGCCCGTTTTAAACTCTAAAACTAAAGAAAAGGGAGTTAAACTATTCTCCAAGGCACCTGAGGGCAGGACAAGAAGCAATGGGTGGAAACTAATCAAGGAGAGAAGCAACTTAGAACTGAGGAGAAATTGCCTAACAGTTAGAACAATTAATCAGTGGAACAACTTGCCTCCATAAGTTGTGAATGCTCCAACACTGGAAGTCTTTAAGAAGATGCTGGATAGCTATTTGAATGAAATGGTATAGGGTTTCCTGCCTAAGCATGGGGTTGGACTAGAAGACCTCCAAGGTCCCTTCCAACTCTGTTATTGTATTGTATTATTGTGCAAATCAGCTCATCTGAAAAACACAGAAATATAGGATAGGATAGGGCAGGGGCAGTTGGGCAGTTCTGGTTACTCACCAGAACAACGAGTTCGCCCAAACCAGTCTGAACCGGCAGCAGCCCACCACTGGGCAAATTCCCATTAAGTGAGGTTAGATATTTGCTTACTTCGTAATCTCAAATATCCTGTGTGATGGGTATTCATCAAACCAATGTTCATTGGAAACAAATATTATCTGAGAAACCATCCCTCCAATTAAGAGATCACCTGGCTGGTGCCATTCATGCAGAGCAGGAAAAGGTTCAGCAATGAAGCAATTCAACCCATCCACTTTGATCACAGGAAACATCAGAAGGAAGAACATGTCCTCAGTACAAAGGCTACAAATTGAGACAGTCAGTCGGATTTTTTTAAAAAAAATGGACTAGTCCAGGTGCACCTCTTGAGAGAAATGAATTTATCTAACCTTGAACTTCAACAGGAGACTAAAGATGGCAAAATCATGACATTGAATAGCATTGTTTCTCTTTTTACCAACAAGATCCCCACAGAGAGGCTGAGATTTTAACTTCACGCTTGCTTTCTGTTTTTTGAATGTTGCTGCGTAGCTTTCACTGATTTGAATAGAGCAAGAAATGATAAACGATCGGCCCAATTCTCAGAAGACTTAAATTGTCCATTCTATTTTTTTTTTAATCCACAATGAAAACAACAGGGACTTCCCATGGGAGAGTTATTTTAATTGATTTTTAAAATAGTAGAGTACAGCTTTTATTGACATTGTACATCATGTATACAAAGTAGTGTTTTTTAGACTCACTGGTGCAATCCATGAGAAAAAATACAAACAACATAAATAATATAAAGAATAATCCCTATGCAAATAATTAGTGGGGGGGAGAAAAAGAAGGAAAAAGTATAACTAGATTTATTTATTTATTTATTTATTTATTTATTCATCCATCCATCCATCCATCCATCCATCCATCCATCCATCCATCCATCCATCCATCCATCCATCCATCCATCCATCCATCCATCCATCCATCCATCCATCCATTTATTTATTTATTTATTTATTTATTTATTTATTTATTTATTTATTTATTTATTTATTTATTTATTTATTAGTTTTATATACCACCCTCTCTCCCGAACATGGGACTCAGGGCAGCGCACAGGAATTACAAAATATAAAAATACAACAATCCAAAAATTAAAACTAGTATTAAATAAGGTTAGCCTATGCTAAAAGCATGATTTAAAAACCCAGTTAAAATAGTAACATAGCTACATCAGCTATGCCAGGCCGGCCGCACGAAAGAAATATGTTTTTAATGCCCGGCGAAAGAGGCGAAGGTCTGTGATTGTGCGGAGGTCGGGAGGCAGGTCGTTCCAGAGGGCGGGGCCTGCCACAGAGAAGGCTCTTCCTCTGGGGGCCGCCAGCCAGCATTGCCCGGCAGACGGCACCCTAAGGAGGCCCTCCCTGTGGGAGCGGACTGGTCGGGTGGAGGTATGTGGTAGGAGGTGGTCCTGTAAGTAGCCAGGTCCCATGCCATGGAGCGCTTTAAAGATGGTCACTAAGACCTTGAAACGCACCTGGAAGGCCACAGTCAGCCAGTGTAGCTTGCGCAGGAGAGGTGTTACATGGGAGTGTTGCAGGAAAGCCAAGACACACAGACAAGCTCTTCAAAGCAGCAAAGAGTTTATTGTGCACAGATTCAGAGATGGGCCCGCAGCCCATACAAACATGTCTGAACCCCGATAATCAGAAAGGGGTCTGTTCTTATACCCTTGGTTACGTATACATTCCTGTTAACGTATAGTTGCACAAATATGGAGTTTAGGGCCAGTAATGGTCTTAGCTGAGACAGTAATGCTTAGATCAACAAGATATATGTTCGGGTAAGCTATTTGTAGATATTGGTTTGATGAATTAGGGAACTACAGATATGCAGAGCATGTGAATAGGCCGGTTACAGGAAACATCTGTCTGGGTCACAACGACCCTTCTGCATTTCCCAGCAAATACCAAAAGAGCCTTGTTAGCAAACTTTCCTCAAAGCTTCTTGACCAATGTTTGCTGATCCATACTCGAAGCCTTAGGCCAGCTTCTCCTGTTTCTACCTCAGGAGTATCTTGAAACTCCCAGAATCCCCTGCGTGGCCGCATTCTGGACTAACTGGAGCCTCCGGGTGCACCTCAAGGGAAGCCCCATGTAGAGAGTGTTACACTACTCCAGGCGGGACATGACCAGAGCTTGAGTGACCGTGCATAGGGCATCACGATCCAGAAAAGGGTGCAACTGGTGTATCAGGTAAACCTGATAGAAGGCCCCCCTGGCTACGGCTGTCAGATGGTCATATGCTTCTTCGTGTGGATGAGTGATTGTGGTTGTTTTAAAAGCTGATTTCAAATTCATCTTGCCTCCTAGTCGATTTCTAACTTTCCAAAAACAACACTTGAATCATCTTTTTGCTGTTTATTTCCCCAAAGTTCTTAATCTTTAAATTCATACTTAAAATTTCTTTTATTGAGAACTGAAGGAAACTTGCACACCGAATGCCATCAAACATGCTGTTCCAAAGGCTCTTAATATTTGCAAAGCAGTTAAAAAAAAACCTTACTCTAAAATTACTAATGAAAATCCCCCGACAATCAACTTTTCTAGAATTCAAAGTAGTTCTTACCATATTTTTCGGAGTATAAGACACACCTTTCCCCCCAAAGAGGGTGAAAATCTGGGTGCGTCTTATACACTGAATACAGCATTTTTGACCTCTTGAAACACCGCTCCTTAACAAAAATGGACGTGCAGAAAGTTGGGGGGGCTGCAAAGTGTTCCTGTGGGCTGGGGAGGGCAAAAATGAGTGGAAAATGGCCTGATCAGATTCAAGGCCCGTGGGCCAGATCTGGCTCATGGGGTGCTTAGATCTGGCCTGCGGGACTGCCCTGGAAACAACAAAAGACCAGTTTGCGGTGCCTCTGCCAGTGAAAATGGAGCTTGGGAGAGCTGGATGTACTTCCCGGCGAGAAGTATCTGTATTTTCTTCTCTTCAAGGAAGTAAAATATTGCATCTGTGTGGGTTTCTCCTTTCCTTTATTTTGTATCTCTAGGCACAAATGTTTAATGGTTAGCTTGGGGAAGGTCTAAGACAACTCTCCATGGCCAACTCATCATGATCAAATGTCCATGGCCAACTCCCCATGGAACAATTCAATGCTATTAATTGTTTCATTTATTTCCTTTCATTATTGGTGACCACATTTTCATTGAAATTATTGCAACTCTTGTACTTCTGGATGAATTTTCTTTATTTTATTATTATTGGCTACAGTTCCATTGAAATTAATATCTATCTATCTATCTATCTATCTATCTATCTATCTATCTATCTATCTATCTATCTATCTATCCATCCATCCATCCATCCATCATCTATTCTATTTAGTATTTGTATAAATCATCTATCTATCTATCTATCTATCTATCTATCTATCTATCTATCTATCTATCTATCTATCTATCTATCTATCTATCATCTTTCTTTCTTTCTTTCTTTCTACTTTTCATCTATCTCTTATCTATCGATGTATCGATGTATCTATTCTATTCTATTCTATTTAGTATTTGTATCAATCATCTACCTACCTACCTCTGTACATACCTACCTATCATCTATCTAGTCTATTTAGTATTTGTATCTATCCATCTATCTATCCATCCATCCATCCATCCATCCATCCATCCATCCATCCATCCATCCATCTATCTATCTATCTATCTATCTATCTATCTATCATCTATCTATCCACCCATCTAGCTGGCTAGCTAGCTAGCTTTCTGACCATATGTCATACATACATGCACTTGCATGTAGTTAATATATTAAGTCTCCTAAAAGCAAGCAACCAAGGAAACCTAATTCCAAACATTTGCTAGCTTAGGGTGTAGGAAAAGGAAAGGGTTGGGTTGAAGATTCTTGGGAAATGATTGAAAATGCAGAAGCATGAACACTTCTTTTGGAATGAGTCACCATAATATGTATTAACAATAATCCACCTTAAAGTGTCCTTTGGCAGAAATCAAAACTATATGTTTCCTGTTGATTGCAAATTTGTTTTGTCAGCAATTATTCATGGTGAGAAAGATCACACAATGTATTAAGTCCTCTTTATTAGTTGCTCTCTTTGGTTTAGCCTAGGTCTGAAAACAATGATGTAACATTTTGGCAGGAATATGCATCCCAGTAATGCAGCGCTGGAGGACAAGATAGAGAAGACCTCCACAGCTACCATGGCTTTTCCTTTGGTGCTCAGATAGGCTGGAAAGAAGGAGATCCACACACTGCAAAAGGCCAACATGCTGAAGGTGATGAACTTCGCTTCATTAAAACTGTCAGGTAATTTACGGGCAAGAAAAGCCACAATAAAGCTGGCAATGGCCAAAATACCCATGTAGCCCAAGACACAGTAGAAGAAGAAAGCTGAGCCCTCATGGCATTGTAAAATCATTTCTTGGGGCTGTGAATGCATGTCCAACTCAGGGAATGGGGGAGATGTTGACAACCAAACAATACAAATACATATTTGGATAATAGAGCAGGACAGTACAATAGAAAAAGCCAATCTTTTCCCCACCCATCTTCTCATCTGAGATCCCGGTTTGGTCGCCACAAAAGCCACAACTACAGTGCTGGTTTTGCCCAGTATACAAGAAATGGCCAATGAGAAGGTGATGACAAATGTTGGTTGACGGAGAAGGCAGGTCACTTTGCCAGGCTGGCTGAAGAAGAGCAAAGAGGAGAGAAAACAGAGCAGAAGAGAGACAAGAAGAATGTAGGTGAGGGACCTGTTGTTTGCTTTGACAATGGGAGTATCCTTCTGCTTAATAAATGTTCCAAGAACCCAAGTGGTCAAGAAGGAGAAATAAACAGCAGCTGAGGCTAAACTAGTTCCTAAGGTTTCTTCAAATGATAGAAAGACCACCGGTTTCAGGATACATTCTTTCTGTCCTTCATCTGGATATTGATCTTTTGAACATTCAAAACAGTCATCCATATCTGTAAGGAAAGTCAAGGCATTTGTCATCTATCCATTCCTTGTTGTTGAAAATTATTTTTCCTAGTGGATGCTCACTGCTACTGCTAATGAGTTCTTTCCAGCAGTAACTAGTCCAGACATGGGCAAACTACGGCCCGCGGGCCACATCCGGCCCATTGGGCTTTTTAATATGGCCCAACGGTCAGAGTCCAATTAGAGTCTAATCGGTCTTCCATTTGGCTTCCGGCACTTTCCAAACTCAACTCTGTCTGATCATGGAGCCAAACCCAACGTGACCGACCCACACCCTCAATGTTTAAAATCCCGTCGCCCCATTAAAAGTTTGGACCAAAGATGGGTTATTATCCCCTTGTATCGCCACGATGCGTTCCCCCCAAAAGTACAAGAAATCGCATATTCGACAACGGATACCCGCCTGGTATTTTTGTTTCCCTGTCACAGATTTGCCAGAAACAGATCTGAATTTGCTGTCCAAACAAGTGTAGGAATGGTTGTCTGGCTCCTGAAGATATTAAATTAGTATTTTTTTTAAAAAAAAATGAGGAAACTCAGGGAGTTTAGTCGTTGTGAAAGTGCGGAGCCCATCGGAAAGATACAGGCCGAGGAAGGGAAGAGCAGTCAAGAAGGAATGAAATCAGTGTCGGCGGCGGCAGTGACTGGAGCTTTCGAAGGCGTGAGCGATTTGGAATGGGGCTGCTGTTTCCTAAGTGGAAGAAATCTGCTGAGGTAACATGCATCATTATCCCTCTGACTCTGGAGGGATAGTTCTTTTGGAGGTAGGGAGACCATTCATTTCTCACGCGGGTATAGTCCAAAGATCATATTTAACAGAATAACAGAGTTGGAAGGGACCTTGGAGGTCTTCTAGTCCAACACCCTGCTCAGGCAGAAAACCCTACACCACTTCAGACAAATGGTTATCAAACTTCTTCTTAAAAACTTCCAATTTTGGAGCATTCACAACTTCTGGGGGCAAGTCGTTCCACTGATTAATTGTTCTAATTGTCAGAATTTTTTTTAGTTCTTAGTTCTAAGTTGCTTCTCTCCTTGATCAGTTTCCACCCATTGTTTCTTGTCCTGCCCTCAGGTGCTTTGGGGAATATGTTTTTGTGTTCTATGTTTAGAACATTAGTTGGTTCTGCAAACCAACTTCCTGATAAAATATCTGATCCATTCACAGATCTATCTTTGTCTGCTGAAACCTATTTGCATGTTTATACTTATATCTGTTATCTAATTCTTGCTTGATGAAATAAATAAATAAATAAATTAGAAAATAGGGATCACTTTGGTAGGAAGGTAACAGCATTCTGTGCACCTTCGGGGTTTGGTCATGCTGGCCATATGACCATGAGGATGTCCTTCAGACAGAGCTGGCTCTTTGGCTTTGAAACGGAGATGAGTCGGGAATGGCTAGCACATATATGCAAGGGGAACCTTTACCTTTACTTTATCCTATAATAATACAATAATACAATAGAAGAGTTGGAAGGGACCTTGTAGGTCTTCTAGTCCAACCCCCTGCGTGGGCAGGAACCTTATACCATTTCAGACAAATAGCAAACTAACATCTTTTTAAAGACTTCCAGAGTTGGGGCATTCACAATTTCTGGAGGCAAGCTGTTCCAGAGGTTAATTGTTCTAACTGTCAGGAAATTTCTCCTTAGTTCTAAGTTGCTTCTCTCCTTGATTAGTTTCCACCCATTGCTTCTTGTCCTGCCCCCAGGTGCCTTGGAGAATAGTTTGACTCCCTCTTCTTTGTGGCGCCCTCTGAGATATCGGAACACTGCTATCATGTCTCCCCTGGTCCTTCTCTTCATCAAACTAGACATACCCAGCTCCTGCAACCGTTCTTCATATGTTTTAGTCTCCAGTTCCCTAATCATCTTGGTTGCTCTTCTCTGCACTCTTTCCAGAGTCTCCACGTCTTTTCTACATCATGGCGACCAAAACTGTATGCAGTATTCCAAGTGTGGCCTTACCAAGGCACTATACAGTGGCATTAACACTTCACGTGATCTAGATTCTATCCCTCTGTTTATGCAGCCTAGAACTGAATTTATAAAAATCATGATATATTTGTTTACCGAGTGAACAATATTACAAGGGGGGAGGGGTGTTCCTTGGCGCTCTCTGAGCTTGCTTATTTTCCCTTAGATGTTTCATTACCCAAACTAGGTAACATCATCAGTGCTACTCCTAATGATGTTACCTAGTTTGGGTAATGAAAGATCTGCGAGAAAACAAGCAAACTCAGAGATCACCAAGGGCCCCTCAGGTCAATCGTGAGCTATAAATATTCTCCTTTATTAATCTTACAGGGCGGTGGGAAGTAAACCCTCAAAAGGCAAATGAAATTGAAAATATGAAAAATACATAAATATATAATAGATGATGTGATCATAGAAGGCCTATGTTAGTTAGTTTACTTCATTGTTATTGCACCTCGTACAACAAAATTCCATGCCATCTTCAGTGCACATTATAACTATAAAAATAAAACACAAACACGTTCTTCATATGTTTTAGTCTCCAGTCCCCTAATCATCTTGGTTGCTCTTCTCTGCACTCTTTCCAGAGTCTCCACCTCTTTTCTACATCGTGGCGACCAAAACTGTATGCAGTATTCCAAGTGTGGCCTTACCAAGGCACTATACAGTGGCATTAACACTTCACGTGATCTAGATTCTATCCCTCTGTTTATGCAGCCTAGAACTGAATTTATAAAAATCATGATATATTTGTTTACCGAGTGAACAATATTACAAGGGGGGAGGGGTGTTCCTTGGCGCTCTCTGAGCTTGCTTATTTTCCCTTAGATGTTTCATTACCCAAACTAGGTAACATCATCAGTGCTACTCCTAATGATGTTACCTAGTTTGGGTAATGAAAGATCTGCGAGAAAACAAGCAAACTCAGAGATCACCAAGGGCCCCTCATGTCAAACGTGAGCTATAAATATTCTCCTTTATTAATCTTACAGGGCGGTGGGAAGTAAACCCTCAAAAGGCAAATGAAATTGAAAATATGAAAAATACATAAATATATAATAGATGATGTGATCATAGAAGGTCTATGTTAGTTAGTTTACTTCATTGTCATTGCACCTCGTACAACAAAATTCAATGCCATCTTCAGTGCACATTATAACTATAAAAATAAAACACAAACACGTTCTACACAACTAATTGAAAACCCATGATATTGCATTAATATTGCACTATACCACACATATGCACATTTGCACAAAAATAGGTCTCTGCATGTGCAAAACATTAAAAAAAGAAAAATAAATAAATTTGTGCACTTACAATTGTTCTGCGTAGGCACAGAACCAAAAAAACAAGATGGCGGTCCCATAGGAGAACCGGTTTGGGGGCATGGCAGGCCTGGTCACTGCCAGTTCCAGTGACCTCAGGCCATCAAACCACTACCAGTTTGGTGGAACTGGTCCGAACTGGTAGGAACCCACCTTTGTATACAGTAGAATTCAGTATGGTTAATGTCCTGGGATAGAAGCTGTTTTTCAGCCAATTTGTCCTTGTTTTTATTATCCTGTACTGTCTTCCAGATGGTAAAAGTTCAAAAAAAAAAAAAGGGTACCCCAGATGAGATGGATCTTTAGGAATGTTTTAAACTTTCTTAAGACAGCGGAAACTATCAAGCTCTTCCAAAGAGGGAAGAGGGCAATCCATGATCCTCTGGGCAATTATGTTGACCTTCTGTAGCGCTATACTATCTGCCACTGTGCAATTGGCAAACCATATGCAGGTGCAAAATACTCTCTATGGTGCAGCGGTAAAAGATCACCAACAGTTTTTCATTCAGCTGTTTCCTGAGAAGTCTCTGGTAGTATAACCTCTGCTGGGCCCTTTTAACCAATGCTGAAGAGTGAATGTCCCGGGTCAGGTCCTCTTTTTGGATAACATCCAGAAACTTAAAATGGCTCAATGGACATATATTTTGGGCCAACATTAAGAAAATCTACCTGCCAAACTCTTATAAGCAAATTTTGATTCCTGAATAGGAGATTGCAGTAAGTCTCCTATTCATGCAGTCCACAGTATAGAAAGGAACATTCAGCCTGGCAAACTCATAAAACTACTAATTCTACACATCTCAAAGTAATTAATTACATTTTGCTTAAGTCAATCTAATGGAAACCAGATGGATTGTCTCACCTACCTTTTTGATTGGAAATTTTTCCTTCAGGGCATGGAACACAGTCATAGCAACAAAATTGTTTTCCTTCTATCCCTTTCTTCCAGTCTCCAGGGGAACAATGGTTGTTACACAGAGAAATTGGAAGTACCTGGTCATAAATATGAAAGGTTTTTCAAGGAAAGATTTTTTTGGGAAAAAATATTCTGATTATTCTCCTTTATGACAGGAAATAATTACAATGGCCTTTTTGAAGAATAACAGGGTGAGGAAATAAATGTACATGATGACAATCTTCTGGAAGCAGGCATGACTTCTATAATTTCAAATGGAAATGTAGCTCAGATATGAAAATCTGGCTTTTACATTGTAATGTCCTTTTGTCAGTTTGGTAAATGCTTGAACATGGTCAGCATTTGTATAGAACAGGAGTAGTCAGCCTTTTTATACCTACCGCCCAGTTTTGTATCTCTGTTAGTAGTAAAATTCTCTAACCGCCCACCGGTTCCACAGTAATGATGATTTATAAAATAGGGAAGTCAATTAAATTGGCACGGGACCTAGTTATCTGCAGGATCGCATCCTGCCCCATACATCCCTGCGGCCGATTCGCTCCCACAGAGAGGGACTTCTCCGGGTGCCGTCCACTAGGCTGTGCCAGTGGGCGACGCCCAGGGGAAGGGTCTTCTCTGTGGCGGGCCCGACCCTCTGGAACGACCTTCCCCCCGATATTAGAACAACTACGGACCTCCGCTCCTTCCGTCAAAAATTAAAAACACATTTCTTTTGCTTGGCCGGCTTGGGATAACTTAACTGTTTTCAGGGGTTTTTAGGGGTTTGTTTTAGCTTTGGGGATTTTAGCACAGGGTTTTGTTTAATTCTTTTTTAATATTGTATTGTCTGTGATTTTATATGCATTTTTAATTTCCCTGTGCCCCGCCTCGAGTCCCTTCGGGGAGTGAGAGCGGGCTATAAATTAAATTATTTATTTATTTATTATTTTATAAATTAAAAAAAGGAAAGTGCTTCGGTATCGGACAAAACCCCTACCACCCACCATGAAAGGCTGATGTATCAGGGATACCGGATAGCTCAAGGCATAGAAAGGCTATCCTTATATGCTGGAAAGCACCGGTTCAAATCCCAGTAGAAGGAGTATGGCCAGCTGAAGAAGGCTAATAAGCCTGAAATGGATCCATCCTGGTCTCTTTATTTTCAGCCCTTAAAAATCTAACATATATATATGTGTGTGTGTGTGTGTGTTGCATTTGTGCTGATAAATAAATAAATAAATAAATAAATAAATAAATAAATAAATAAATAAATAAGGGAGACTAGTATAGATCTATTGCTAGCTGTTTAGCTCTCATCAGCTAGCCATACCTTTAATGGGATTTGAACTGAGGCAGCATTACATATTAGGCAGATGTTTTAGCCCCTAAGCCACTGGCTCTCCTGTATCGACTAAGCCATGGAAATAAGTATGGTATTGTGTTACATGGAATTTTGTAGACTCCTTGGTTCCAGATCCAGCTAGAAAACCAAGGAGTCTACAAAATTCCATGTAAAAGCTGCCCTGCCACTTACATAGGACAAACCAACAGAAGGATTAGTGCACGTATTGCTGAACATAAAAATGCTTTAAAAAATCATCTTAATACCTCATCTCTCTATCAACATTTCAAAACTACAGGACATGACATTGACTTTCAAGGAACTAAAATGATCTCCAAGGCGGAACAGCTCAACAGGAGAATAATCAGAGAAGCCATTGAAATAGAGAAACAATCTAGCAGCATGAACAGACGTGATGATACCTCCCGCCTACCAGATATCTGGAAGCCAGCATTGACCAGCAGACGAGCCCCACCCTCCAGCCAAGCCGTTGAAATTCAAAACAAGGAGAAACATACAAATGAGACCAATCAGCATCAATCTACCAGTCACGATGCAACTGCACAGCCAATCAACCCACTCACAACAATAGTCAGCACTCCACCCCCCCACCAAGATTTAAAGAGGGGCGATGCCTCCGCAGTCACACTCACAGACACAAGTCTGCCTGATGATGACAAGTGAGATCTTGTCGAAACGTTGCAACAACTTTTCTATGCCTTATACACGGGAAAATCCCCGAAGTCAGCTATACCAGCATATATATATATATATATATATATATATATATATATATATATATATATATATATATATATATATATGTGTGTGTGTGTGTGTGTGTGTGTGTGTGTGTGTGTGTGTGTGTGTGTGTGTGTGTGTGTGTGTGTGTGTGTATGTGTATGTGTATGTATATGTATATGTATATGTATATGTATATGTATATGTATTTATGTATGTATGTATGTATGTATGTGTATATATATATGTATACACATACATATATATATATATGAGAGATAATTATCACAGCTCCTGTTAAGAGGTCCCTTTAAGGGGAGGAGACTCAACGTCATCCCTCTCTGCCCTTCGACTCATCCTAGAGATCATCCAGACAGAGAACCTAATTAGATTACTGCTGTGTGACATTTTTTAGATATGTGTTAGAATTTTAAGGGCTGAAAATAAAGAGACCAGGATGGATCCATTTCAGGCTTATTAGCCTTCTTCAGCTGGCCATACTCCTTCTACTGGGATTCAAATCCATCCTGGTCTCTTTATTTTCAGCCCTTAAAATTCTAACATATATATATATGAGATCTCACATTGCTCCTGGAAGCACCAAGCCCGAAGCACCAGCCTGAAGATGATGAATGAGATTTCATCGAAACGTCGTGAAGATACTTCCAATTCTACGCGGGAGAAAACCCGAACAACCAAAGACCTACATACAAACACCCACGAAAACCTCAGAAAACATATATATATATATGTGTATATATATATATATATATATATATATATATATATATATATATATGAAGATACTATGTTACAGCTTCCTGCTAGGCCTGTTTAAGGGAGGAGACAAACTTGTCATCCTTCTCTGCCTTTCGACTCCTCTTTGAGATCATATATATATGTTTTCGTAGATTTCGTAGATTTTCACGGGTGTAGGTATGCTGGCATAGCTGGCTTCGGGGATTTTCCCGTGTATAAGGCATAGAAAAGTTGTTGCAACGTTTCGACAAGATCTCATTTGTCATCATCAGGCAGGCTTGTGTCTGTGAGTCACATATATATATATATATATATATGTTTTCGTAGATTTCGTAGATAACATATATCTGTTAGATTTTTATTAATTAATTAAGAGACCAGGATGGATCCATTTCGGGCTTTTTAGCCCTCTTCAGCTGGCCATACTTCTACTGGGATTTGAACCGGCGCTTTCCAGCACATGAGGCAAGCCTCTCTATGCCTTGAGCTAACCAGCTTCCCTGATTACATCATCCTATTATTATTATTATTATTATTATTATTATTATTATTATTATTATTATTATTATTATTATTATTATTATTATTATTATTATTATTATTATTATTATTATTATTATTATTATTATTATTATTATTATTGCTTTAATTTTTATACTGCCCTATCTGCCGTAGGGGACTCAGGGCAGTGCACAGAAATGTAAAAATATAAAACAATACAGTACAAAACAGTTAAAAATAAATTAAATTAAGGTCTGTGCTAAAATTTAGATTAGAAAAAGGATATAGATATAGATAGATATAGATATAGATATAGAGAGAGAAATGTCTTTTTTTTCCTTTTAGAAAGAGACTGAAAGAAAAGATGTAGAAGAGACTATGTTCAAGCCATCTTCATGGTATCATAATGGATCAAATTATAGTTTATTAAATGACTCCAAACCTGGTTAAAAGCTGGGTGCCAGATAATCACATCTTCATCAATGTATAATTCTTTCCCTTTTGGAGCACTGGGATCTAAGACTCCAACTCTAACTCTCTGAAAGGATCTGTTTGGAAAAGTGATCAGGTTGGTGATGTCGAAGCCACCTGTTGCTTCTCCTTTCTCATTCAGGAACACTCTCTCCCCGGCTGAATTGTTAAAAGAAATGCCTTGAAGAAATGGATGGAGCTACTTGAAAGAGAATGAAAGACAGACAGAATTGAAAGGGTAATAATGGAGAAGCGAACATCATGTTCTAATTTCCTTCAGTCATTCTACCCCTTTCTGCAATAATGCTCAAATAAGTACATTGAGAAAATTGAAAATCTGTATTGAAAAGAAATGTAAAGGTTCACTCTATTATTAATCTGATCTTATTTTAAGTAAAAATAGTGTCAATTAATAAAAGCAAAATGAAAACAGGCTATTTTGTATAGGATTTCTATTCACTATTTAAAGAATTAATCAAACCTATGGCATAATTTATTTTATTATTTTATTTATTTGATTTATATCCCGCCCTTCTCCAAAAGGACCCAGGGCGGCGCACAGGAATTTAAAATACATACAAAATCGTAATACAAAAATTTAAAAAATCTATTAAATGCCGGTCCTGCGCTAAAAACTAATTAAAATCCCCGAAATAAAACTATCTACACTAGTCCCAGCGAAGGTTATGTTAGGCCGGCTTGATGAAAGAGGTGTGTTTTTAAACACTGGCGGAAGAGGCGGAGGTCAGTGATGGTATGGAGTTTCTGGGGGTAGGTCGTTCCACATAAGTGGTGGATAAGATAAGTAATCTTATCCACCACTTTTCCTTCTTCATTGGTACAGAGCTATTTGAGAGCCTGGGGTCGGACAAATTTCATTAAGCCAGATTTTAGAATTTGAGATTTAAGTGAGGAAGGGAGGAATGAAGGGAGGGAGGGAGGGAGGGAGGGAAGGAGGGAGGGAGAGAGAGAGAGAGGGGAGAGAGAGAGAATACATTCATATTCTCAACACTGAAAGCATTTATGAGCTAAGTAGAAGTATCTCGCGGATTTTTTTATTCATGGAAGGAGAAGGAAAACTAATAATAATAATAATAATAATAATAATAATAATAATAATAATAATAATAATAATAATAACAACAATAATAATAATAATAATAATAATAATAATAATAATAAGGGGACTCGGAGCGGTGCACAGGGAAATTAAAACATATAAAAATATATACAAACAATAACATTAGAACAACTATGGACCTCCGCTCCTTCCGTCAGAAATTAAAAACTCACTTTTTCTGCTTGGCCGGCCTAGGTTAGTCTCTGCCCAGGGATTAGGGATTGTTAATTTTAAATGGGAATTTTAGTGCAGGGATAGTTAAATTTAATTTGTTTTTATTGTATTTATTGTATTCATGTATATATTTTATGCTGTTTTATTCCTCCCTGTACACCGCTCCAAGTCCCCTAGGGGAGAGGACGCGGTTATACAAATAAATATTCGATATTCGATATTCGAAATACAATAAATAAAAGCAGATTAAATTGATCGTCCCTGCGCTAAAAACCCCATTAAAACTAAATTCCCTAAACACCCCAGAGGTAGAGACTAACCAAGGCCGGCCAGACAGAAAAAGTGTGTTTTCAGTTTTCGACGGAAGGAGCGGAGGTCCGTAGTTGTTCTAATGTCGGGGGGGAGGTCATTCCAGAGGGCTGGGCCCGCCACAGAGAAGGCCCTTCCCCTGGGCGTCGCCCGCTGACACAGTCTAGTGGACGGCACCCGGAGAAGTCCCTCTCTGTGGGAGCGGATCGGCCGTGAGGATGTATGGGGCAGGATCCGATCCCGCAGATAGCTAGGTCCCGAGCCATGGAGCGTTTTAAAGATGACAACCAGCACCTTGAAGCGCACCCGAAAGACGACAGGCAGCCAGTGCAGCTCGCGCAAGAGCGGTGTTATATGGGCGTACCTTGTGGTCCCCATTATTGCTTGCGCGGCTGCATTCTGGACCAGCTGAAGTCTTCGGGTGCACCTCAAGGGGAGCCCCATGTAGAGAGAGTTACAATAGTCCAGTCGGGATGTCACGAGAGCATGAGTGACTGTGCAAAGGGCATCCCAATCCAATAGGGGACGCAACTGGCGAACCAGGCGAACCTGGTAAAACGCCCTCCTAGCCACGGCTGTCACTTGATCTTCCATGGACAGCCGGGCATCCAGGAGGACACCCAAATTGCACGCCCCATCCACAGGGGCAAGATGTTCGCCCCCTATGGCCAGCGATGGAGAGAGCTGGTTGAATCGGGCGGCCGGAAACCACAGCCACTCGGTCTTGGTCGGGTTGAGCCTGAGTCCGTTACTTCCCATCCAGATCCGCACGGCTTCCAGGCACTGGCACATCACCGCTACGGCATCGTTGGGGTGGTTTGGGGTAGATATATACAGCTGAGTGTCATCAGCGTAGAGATGGTTAAATGTTAATGTTAATGTTAATGTTAAATGATTGTATAAAACAGTGTTTCCTTTATTTATTATGCAAACCCTGATGCTTTTCTACATAAATTACACTGATACCTAACATCTGGCAATTTGCAGATGTGGATGGTCAGGGGTTACTTTATCCATCATTTTCTTTTTTTAATGATAAAAAATTCCATTGACGAGACTGAAATTTGCAAAGACAGGTTTTTTTCATCTCTTTTATTCTATAATATATAATCAGTTGTTACATTACTAACTTTGTACCCTGAGTATCTGTCTTGATCTGGATGGGGAGGAACGGGCTCCGAGTCAACCCGTCCAAGACCGAGTGGCTATGGTTTCTGGCACCACGACATAGCCAGTTAGTCCCATCTCTGGCTATCGGAGGTGAGTTACTAGCCCCCGCAGAAAGGGCCCGTAAGGTTGGGTGTCTTCCTGGACTCTCGGCTGTCCTTAGATGACCACCTGACAGCCATAGCCAGGGGGGCCTTCTATAAGGTTTACCTGATACGCCAGCTGCGCCCCTTTCTGGATCGTGACGCCCTACACACAGTCACTCAAGCTCTCGTCATCTCCTGCCTGGACTACTGTAATGCTCCCTACAAGGGGCTCACCTTGAGATGCACCCGGAGGCTCCAGTTAGTGCAGAATGCGGCCGCGCAGGGGATTTTGGGAGCCTCAAAATACTCCCATAAACACCTCTCCTGTGCGAGTTGCACTGGCTGCCTGTGGCCTTCTGGGTGCGTTTCAAGGTCTTAGTGACCATCTTTAAAGCACTCCATTGCAGTGGACCTGGCTACTTACAGGACCATCTACTACCACATGCCTCCACTCGACCCGTCCGTTCCCACAGGGATGGCTCCTTAGGGTGCCGTCCGCTGGACAATGCCAGCTAGCGATTCCCAGGGGAAGAGCCTTCTCTGTGGCAGGCCCTGCCCTCTGGAACGACCTCCCTCCAGATCTCCGCACAATCACAGACCTTCGCCTCTTCCGTTGGACATTAAAAATGTACTTCTTTCATTTGGCCGGCCTGGCATAGCTGGTACAGCTATTATTATTTTAAGTGGGTTTTAATTAACGTTGTTAGCATGGGCCAAATCGTATTTAATCTCAATTTTAACTACTTGATTGTTTGTATTTTTATATTTTACAGCTCCTGTGCACCGCCCTGAGTCACATGTCGGGAGATAGGGCGGTATAGAAATGAAATTAAAGTTAAAGTTAAAGTTGATCTGTTGCAAACAAGCCACATTTGATTATGATGAGAAAGGCTGTTTACTGACAGAAAAGATAGGTGTGGCAGACAGCCATTACCTGCCAAGGCTGTAGGTTTGAAAATTCAAACATTTTTATTGTTCTGTGTGGTGCTCTTGACCTCGTGGCCTCACGCAAAGAATGTGCCACTGCATAAACCGCATTGTAGATACTATAGCTTTGGCCAGTCATCTGCAATTCAAACAGAGGAGAAGGCAAAGTCTCCACATGCTCTTCTCCACTGCAAATTCCATTGTACATTGAGGGTGAGTCTTCATTTGAAAGTGAGCAGCCGAACAATTGCTCCCAAACTTCTTGAAGAAATCCATCTCTGTGGGTTGAAGGCTTGATGACTTGAAGAAATTCTTTGAACCCACCAACTTCTTGTGAGTGCGCTGTAAAGGAAAGAGCCCCATGGTACAACTGGAGATCCCAACCTCTATGGAATCCGGTCAGTATGAAATCAATCGGGAAGATCAGGATCCAAACCTTTCCAAACGATGCAATCTCTCTGTTTTCAGGATCACGTAGGAACACAACAGTTCTGAGCCACAGAATCGTGAATGATTCTCCATAGACAAGAAAGACATTGGCTTTCCGATCTACCAATTTATTAGAAATAATCGAGATTAGGTCAAAGAGTTCTGAAAGTTCATCGAAGGGAGCTTGTTGTGGAATCTTTTGTGTGAAGGCCAAACAGATCCCATTTTGGGAAAGCAGCTGATGTATTTTCTGCAAGAAATGTTCTCCCTGGTTTTTATCAAACGTGAAGACTCCAATCCACGTCCATCCGAAATGGAGAAGAAGTTGGACTACTCCAATGTACTGATGGTCCTCTTTTGGCACCATGCAATAAAGTGAAGATAATTTGGTAGCCTGGAACCCTTCTTGGGCAAAGGAGCCATAGGTTAACTGAACAAATAAAAGGCAGTTTGTTCATAAGAAGGAAAAAATATGGAAATTGAGCTCTAATGGTTTCTAACTCCTGTCTGTGCATTTGGTTGGATTAGATCAGATTTAGATTAGATTAACAGAGTTGGAAGGGATATTGTAGATTATCTAATCCAATTCCCCACTCAAGCAGGAGACCCTACACTATTTCTGACAAATGGCAGTCCAATCTCTTCTTGAAAGCCTCCAGTAATGAAGCTTCCACAACCTCCGAAGGCAGCTTCTATCCCATTAGTTGATTGTTCTCATTGTCAGAAAATTTCTCTTTATTTCCAGGTTGAATCTCTCCTTGATCAGTTTCCATCCATTATTCCTTGTCTGGCCTTCAGTTGTCTTGGAAAATAGTTTGACCCCCTCCTCTCTGTGGCAGCCCCTCAAATATTGGAACACTGCTACCATGTCTCCCCTAATCCTTCTCTTCACTAACAAGCCATGTCCAGTTCCTGCAACCATTCTTCATGATCCCTTCCCACTCTATTATTCTCTTATTTTTGGATTCTATTTATTTTGTTAATGTTCATTACAAAAGAAGATAAGTTTCTTTCTTATTGCCCTCCCCTAAATTACCTGTGGGATCTTGAAGAGACTTACACTTTCTGCCATGAAGGAAGAAGTAGAGGCATCTAACCCTCCAATGATGGCCATGAGATTCTTCTGGTTATCACATTTGTAGTTAGGAAAGAATCCCTGGGATTTGAAAAGCAGGTCCAGAGTGGTGCGATAGGTCATCCTTGGGTTGTAGTAACTGTCACAGATGTGGAACCCGAGAGTAATGTTATATAAGATCTGGGTGTCTTCATTGAGCTCCTTCACAGCGAAGGCCAAGGCAAGGACGTTTTGATAGAATTTGGTTATGACACTGTCAATAATTAAATCCCCCCATTGAAGAAGTCATTTTAAAAATGTTATAATGTGGCATCATTTCTAAATATGTAACAAGGATTTTCATCTCTGTTGGAAATAGGTAGATGATAACTACAATGTACTAATATATTGTAATAATTTGTACAGTGTGTTTCCATGGTTTGAAATAAATATGCACAACAGCAGAAGAGTAATAATGTTTTCTAAGCTACATTTACTTTCTCTCAGTTTAGCATGAGACAAAATATGAACAGATTCAGCTGCTATCATTTATTTACTGCTTGCAGATCTTTTTTTAAAAAAATTAACTTCAACTCATTAAATATGCTTCAAAAAACCTCAATAAGTCTTTTTGGAGCTTTAATGTACGAATCAAAAAGACCTGAAGACTTTAAAGTATTTTCATGAGAAAAACTTTAAGTCAATGTAAAGAAAATATTTCTTCAGCATATTAGGACCCACACTCTGTCTACTTTCCATAAATGACCTTTGCAATCGTATCATGAGCAATTGTGTTCTCTTCGCTGATGATGTAAAACTATTCAGTATCACCGATAATGCTGCTGCCATACAAAGAGACCTTGACTATGTGTCACAATGGTCAAACAATTGGTAACTCCAATCTTAACCAACAAATGCTCCGTCTTACACATTGGCAAAAAAATAATAATAATCAGAGTACAATCTGGGTGGATATGACCTCGCAGGAAACTCCCACACTGTCATGGACCTTGGAGTACCCATATCAAATGATCTAAGTGCCAGAGCTCACTATAACAGCATTGCCAAAAAGGCATTAAGACTCATTAATCTTGTGAAGCTTCTTCTCTGGTAATATTGTGTTGCAAACTAGGGCATATAAAACCTTTGCTAGAGCTATTCTCGAATACAGCTCATCTGTCTGGAACCCGCACTGCATATCAGACATTAATACAATTGAGCGAGTCCAGAGATATTTCACGAGAAGCGTCCTCCACGCCTCTGCTCACAACAGAATACCTTATACCACCAGGTTTGAAATTTTGGGCTTAGACAATTTAGAATTACGCCGCCTTCGGTCTGACCTGAGCGTAGTACACAAAATTATCTGCTACAATATCCTACCTGTCAATCACTGTTTCAGCTTCAACCACAACAATACATGAGCACACAATAGATACAAACTTAAGGTAAACTACTCCAAACTTGATTGCAGAAAATACGACTTCAGCAATAGAATGGTCAGTGCCTGGAATGCACTACCTGACTGTGGTTTCATCCCCAAACTCCCACAACAATAACCTTAAACTGTCTACTGTTGACCTCACCCCATTCCTAAGAGGTCTGAAAGGGGTGTGCATAAACGCACCAATGTGCCTACCATCCCTGTCCTTCTGTCCCACTGATTCATATCCATTTCCTGTATTCATAATCATGTTTATACTTGCATCTGTTATCTTATACATGCTTGACAAAATAAACAACCAACCAGATGTACTGAAAAGACAAAGAAAGCTTAGATTAGATCCAATATGTATATTATGCTGAAACAAGCTTTTACTCATACAACAAGTATTTGGGCAGCTGGCTAAGACTGGGGAATACACCTGAAGAAATAATATTCTTACAGTGGTAACTGGTAAGGTTTTAGAGAAGGATGTTCCTTAAATTCAATTTCAATAAAGTTATAAAAAAATTGAGATGCCATCCCACCAATGATGAGGTCACCAGGCTGGAACCATTCATGTGGAACAGGGAAAGCTTCACTTGCAAGGCATCTTAGAGTAGCTACTCTGTGCACCAAGAACATCAGAAGGAACAACATCTCCACTCTATTGTTGTATTTGGATCGATCAGTCAAACAGAAGTTGTGGTAGATAAGGCAGAAGGAAGAGAATCTATGGAAATGAACTTCATAGAGTGACCCCTTTGTGGCCTCTAGATACATTTATACCAATTGTTTATCAATTTCTATTTTCTTCTGCAAAGGGACTTTGATGTCTTGGGCAACATGAATAATAGACTGATTTCAGTTATTTATAAGGGATATAATTACCTTGGAACATTGGTAAGCTGGCAATTTGTCTTCGCATAGTTGATCAACATCTTTCTCTCTTTTGGGTCACCTAACTGATTGCTAACCTGTTTTGAAACTACTTGGAAAAGTAGAATTGAGAAGATTTCCCCCCCCCCCATTTTTCTATAGTTCTTCAAATGTATTCAGTAAAAATCATATTCTACTGTACAACAGTACAGTAGAAACCATTTTAAAGGACAACAGACTGTATCATAAGTCCTCAACTAATGCCCACGATGGAGCCCAGAATTTATGTGGTTAAGTGAAAAATGTGTGAAGTGAGTTTGGCCCTATTTTATGACTGATCTTGCCACTATTGTTAAGTTTGAATTGCCCCCATTGTTAAATGAGTAACACAGGTGTTCAGTGAATCTGACTTCCCCATTGACTTCCCTTGTCAGAAGTCGCAAAAGATAATCTGTGCCCTTTGCACAGTCACTCATGTTCTCGTGACATCCCGACTGGACTACTGCAATGCTCTCTACATGGGGCTCCCCTTGAGGTGCACCCGAAGACTTCAGCTTGTCCAGAATGCAGCCGCGTGGGCAATTATGGGAACCTCTAGGTTTTCCCATGTAACACCGCTCCTGCGCGAGCTGCATTGGCTGCCTGTCGTCTTTCGGGTGCGCTTCAAGGTGTTGGTTACCATCTTTAAAGCGCTCCATGGCACGGGACCTAGTTATCTACGGGATCGCATCCTGCCCCATACATCCCTGCGGCCGATTCGCTCCCACAGAGAGGGGCTTCTCCGGGTGCCGTCCACTAGGCTGTGCCAGCGGGCGATGCCCAGGGGAAGGGCCTTCTCTATGGCGGGCCCGACCCTCTGGAACAACCTTCCCCCCGATATTAGAACAACTACGGACCTCCGCTCCTTCCGTCAAAAACTAAAAACTTCTTTTGCTTGGCCGGCTTGGGATAACTTAACTGTTTTTAGGGGTTTGTTTTAGTTTTACATGGGATTTTAGTGCAGGGTTTAGTTTAATTCTTTTTTAATATTGTATTGTCTGTAGTTTTATATGCATTTTTAATTTCCATGTGCCCCGCCTCGAGTCCCTTCGGGGAGAGAGAGCGGGTAATAAATTAAATTAAATTAAAATTAAATGATCGCATGACCCTGGGAGACTGTGACAGTCATACATATGAACCAGTAGTGGGTTCCACATCCTGAACCAGGATGTGGTCCAGCTGCTGCTACTGCTGGTTTGCTCAGGTATGTGCCCCGCACATGCGTGCATTTCACACGCATGAGCAGTACTAAAAAAAGATTCTAGAAGCCAAAAACAAGATGGTGCCGCTTATGGCACTGCCTATGGCACTGCTGAGACAACTGGTTTTAGGGCGTGGCGATTGCTGCCGATTGCCAAACCGGGCCAAACCGGTGGGAATCCACTACTGTTCCCACCACTAAGTGCTGGTTTGGTGACCTGGGTCACTGGAACCAGCAGCAACACAGGCCTGCCACGCCCCCAAACAGGTTCTCCTGGTGACACCATTTTGTTTTTTTTGCTTCTGCACCTGCACAAAGCAATTTTTATTTAGAGACTGCCGGAACCCACCCCTGGTATGAACCAGTTGTCAGGTGACTGGGTGTAAATCATGTAACCATGGTGATGATGCAATGGTCATAAGTGTGAAAAGGGGGCATAAGTCACTTTTTCAATGCCATTGTAACTTTGAATGGTCATTAAGTTTACTGTTGTAAGTCAAGGACTACCTATATCTATATAAATAAAAAGTTAACTATGAGTTTGTTCAAAACCGCTAATCTCAGAAACTACTGCACCAATCGCCACCAAATTTTCACACAACGTTCCTTACCCCAATGATACGTACAGATTGTGTGGATATGGCACCTGTGCCAGGTGTACGCCACACAAATGTACAACTGCAGCTCTTCTCACTCACCCCCCTCCCCTTCGCGGCCCGTCCCACCTGGCCGCATTTTAGCTCACATCAGTTGCACGCACGGTCTGCGTCATATCCGCAATGGTTGCCTCCTCAGCAGCCTCTCTCTCCTCCGCTGTTGCTGACACGTCGCTGCCACCACCACCACCACTGCCCCCCTGCCACTCCCCCTGCCACCGCTGCTGACCCACTGTTGCCGCCCCCCCCCACTGCCCTCCGCCACCGCTGCTGCCCCCACCACCAACAATAGGTAGGTAGTGGGATAGAGAGAGAGGGGGAGAAAAACAGGAGGCAGGTAGGTAGGTAGTTAGGGAGATAGAGATGGAGAAATATAGTAGGTAGGTAGGTAGAGGGATAGAGGGAGAGGGAGAAATACAGTAGGTAGGTAGAGTAAGAGAGGGAGGGGAAACCAAGGCAGAGAAGGAAGGGAGTTGGTGAGAAGTTCTATGAGGGGAAACCTTTTCATTTAATCAAATTTGGCCACAGCAACGCGTGGTGGGTACAGCTAGTATATATATATACATAAATACATGCTTCATCTACCCTTCTTACCATTATTTCCCTTTCCCTTTCCCTTTCCTTTTCCCTTTCTCTTTCTCTATCCATCCATCCATCCATCCATCCATCCATCCATCCATCCATCCATCCATAGTTTATTCAAATTTATTCAATACACACACACACACAGTCCTCAAGTTACAATGGTTCATTTAGTGATCTTTCAAAGTTACAATAGTTACAATGGCACTGATATTCTTCCCCTCTCCCTCTCCCTCTCCCTCTCCCTCCTCCCTCTCTCAGCCATTCTAGGCCAGACCCATGCGGGATGATAAAAAAGCCAGGAACCTTGGGTTTCCAATAGAGAACTTTATTCCCACTACAAGCCAGGATCTCAGCATACAGTGAGTATGTAGATAAAATTAAAGCCAGCACTGGGAGTCTCCACCTTCCAGAACCTTTTATTTATATGGTTATAGTCCACACCCTGAAGCTAGTCACCATCCAGTGCTCCCAAATCCCTTGCCCTCTTAGTTGTTCAACTTCCCACTTTCGGTTCAAATGGCCCACTCAGTGTGGCTTTGCTGACATGCATGCATCAACCTAGTGTGATGCCATATGTTGTCACCTTGCATAGCTGGGAATTGGAAGTCTCATGATCACCTGCAGCTATTAGATGAGCCCCACCGCCAGCTGTCCTTGCCAGTATCCCCAACGCCATCAGGCTCATGTGGGTTGTCAACAGCTGCACCACCTGCTGCCTCTTCCCCCTCCCAGGAATGTCGAGCCTCAGACTGGGGCTTGACACACACATCTATTGCTAATGGTTGCTAAATTTCTTTTAAAAAATGTACTTTCAAAACTGAGAGTAGAACATCACCATGTTAAATTAGGAAATATTTGTCAATGATTGCTATTTTGTTAGAGTGAAAAAGATATAAATTCTTTTCCTGGATATTTTAATCCCCACTTCTAGAGTCTTTAATTTGTACTAGATGTCAGTTTGTGAAGCATCTCTATGAATACCATCAAACTGCCATAGAGAGAGAGGGGAATTCCAAACATATCTGTGGTCAAAAAGGAATCTCAAGCTGGCTTGTGAATGCGCATGTCTAAACTACCATCTCTCATTGGCTGTGGTTTACGGCGAATGCTGAAGGGAAGACAGTAATGCGGGCAAAGTTCAGAAGCAGATAAAGAAAGCAAAAAAGATGGCTGCTAACAAGAAATGCCTAATGAGGAATGCCTAATGAAGCTGTTAATAAAACACTGCTTTTTGTATCATAATATCGGGTTGCTTACTATGAAGCAGGCATCGTTAGGGTACTTGACACTAGTATTTATTCACTTTTGCTCCTCCAGCAGCTGAATCAGAGTACAAGGAGGTGTGGAAGTCAGGGTCAGCATCAAGACAACCTGAGAGCTCTGAGGGGGAAGAGAGAATGGATCTGGCAGAGAGACAGAGGTGGGGTCTGGGCCATCCATCAGCATTCAGATGGAGAGTCAACAGCTCAGGTCTGGAGGTGACTGATGCATGGATGAGGAGGCAGAGGAAAGGAGAGCAGTGGAAATCTGTGGGCTGAACCTTGGGACGGAAGAGCCACTGTTGCTAGTGCAGCCCCACCCTATCTCTGGGGATGAAAGGCAGTGGGCAGAGATAAATAAATGTGGCAGAAAACTATTCATCTCCCTGCCGGACAGACTTGTTAGCCTGCTTTGTTTGCCAGAGCTTCTTCTGATGCTCTTAATAAAAGAATCATTGATTTAAATATAGAGGGTTTGTTGTGTTTGGGGAGCTGGGTCAGAACATGCAGATACTTCTTTCTCTGGGAGCAAAGAGAAAACATCTGCTGTGAGCTCGGTGTAGGCATCAGGAAGAGCATCCAGCCAGTAAACACTCAGCTCCATTAAGACACTTTGATTTCACCCCTATGAAATGAATTCCAGCGTTTTGAAAGAGGGGAAAAAGAAGATACCAGAATAGAAGAAAAGGAACTGGAGAAGACAGCAAAATACAAAAGAAATGCAAATAGAAATAAAATGTCTGTGACAAAAGAATACAAGACAGTAATAATAATAATAATACATGCTTTGGGTGCAATTCCAAAAGAATCTGAGGAGTCACTTAAACACTATCGGCATCGACAAATTCACCACCAGTCAATTGCAAAAGACAGCTGTATTCAGAAAAGCTTGCAATGATACATTTAAACACCATCAAACATCCACATCTGCCATTCCCAGGTCCTTGGGAAGGATTTGATATGGGGAATAAATTGCCAAAGCCAGTTTGAACATCTAGTCATCTGACAAACCATAATAATAATAACAATAACAACAACCTCCATAAATCCTTCTTTGGCAAAAAATCAAATTACATGGTTCCTATAAATGCAAATAGTCCTTTAATCTTTTATGTCAGCATTTTTTTTTAGCAAGAGAGATCATATGGAGTACTATTTTGCCTTTATGAGTTGATCCCGGTGATTTAGCTGAGGCCTGAAAACAATGATGTAGCATTTTGGCAGGAATATGCATCCCAGTAATGCAGCACTGGAGGCCAAGATGGAGAAGACCTCCACAGCTACCATGGCTTTTCCTTTTGTGCTCAGATAGGCTGGAAAGAAGGAGATCCACACACTGCAGAAGGCCAACATGCTGAAGGTGATGAACTTGGCTTCGTTAAAGCTGTCAGGTAATTTACAGGCAAGGAAAGCCACAATAAAGCTGGCAAAGGCCAAAATACCCATGTAGCCGAAGACACAGTAGAAGAAGAAAGCTGAGCCCTCATTGCATTGTAAAATCATTTCTTGGGGCTCTGAATGCATGTCCAACTCAGGGAATGGGGGAGATGTTGACAACCAAATAATACAAATACATACTTGGAAGAGAGAACAGGAAAGGACAATAGAAAAGGCCAATCTTTTCCCCACCCATCTCCTCATCTGAGATCCAGGTTTAGTGGCCATGAAAGCCACAACCACTGTGATGGTTTTGGCCAGTACACTAGAAATGGCCACTGAGAAAGTGATGCCAAACAATGATTGTCGGAGAAGGCAGGTCACTTTGCCAGGTTGGCTGAGGAAGAGCAAAGAGGAGAGAAAACAGAGCAGAAGAGAGACAAGGAGGGTGTAGGTGATGGACCGATTGTTGGCTTTGACAATAGGAGTATCTCGGAACTTAATAAAAGTTCCAAGTACCCAAGATGTCAAGAAGCAGAAACAAAGAGCAGCTGAAGTTAAACCAATTCCTAAAACCCTTACCAAATTATAAATTTTCTTAAAAAGTCAGAAATGGGGGGCTATCCTAGGCCGGCTTGTTGGAATAAATACGTCTTAAGATGTTGGCGGAAGAGGCGGAGGTCCGAGATAGTACGAAGGTCGGGGGGTAGGTCATTCCAGAGGGCCGGGCCTGCCACAGAGAAGGCCCTTTCCCTGGGTGTCGCCAACCAGCATTGCCCCGCCGACGGCACCCGAAGAAGACCCTCTCTGTGGGAGCGGATCGGACGAAGGGATGTATGGGGCAGGAGGCGGTCTGGTATATAGCTAGGCCCTGAGCCATAGAGCGATTTAAAGATGGTCGTCAATACCTTGAAGCGCACTTTTTGGGTCACCTAATAATTGGCAGATTGCTTTGCAAACACTTGAAGAAGTGGAATTGGGATGATATTTTGGAGATTTGTTTTCTCACTTTTCTATAGTTCTTCAAATGTATTCAGTGAAAAGTTATGCATCCTTTTCTTGGATGTTTTAACCCCCATTTCTGGAGGCTTTCATTTTTACTAGTATTTATTCACCTTTGCTCATTATCTATATATATAAAAGGCAAATACCATTCACTCATCACAAAATCTCCACAACCGTATAGCCTAAAAAGTTGAAATTTGTCACATATGTTCCTCTTGGCTTCTAGGTGCTTGCTAAGAAAGGATTTTTCAAAAGGACCATCAGATCATTAATTAGACAGTGATTAACACGGTTTGATGCTAAGGAGGTCTACTCCCCCTCCCTACCTGAAAATGTATTCAGCTCCTGTGTGACAGGGGTGTCAAACTCCTGACCTGCCAGTCAAATGTATCACGTGCTGGCTCCATCCCTTCCCTGGTTTAGTGAGGGGAGGAAAAGTTCCTATATGTCATGTGATGTCACCAGAGCATTCTAGTGCATTCACCTGTGAAACTCCCAAGAAAAAACTCCAATTAATTCATGGCCTCAAGGTAAAGTTAAAAAAACATCCATTTATTAGGATTCACATTTTGGCTGAGCCTCCGGTGGAGTCAGAACTGAAAATTATTTGATGGCGTCTGAACTTTACCCCCTTATGCCCCCTCCCCTCCGCCTGCCATTAATCACATTACCAAATTAGCATTGAAATTAAATCTATGCATGCGCAGTCACAGGTCATCTTGAGATTCCATTCTGACCACAGGAATGTTTGGAATTTTCACTTCTCTATGGCAGCTTGATAATCATTATGATGATGGTTTGCAAGCTGACATCACCACTGACCAGGGAATTAGTCTTATAAGCCACCATTAGGCATGATGCCTAGAGGTGGAGCTCTCACCTCACAATCAGGTGGCTGTGAGTTTAATCCTAGGTATTGACAGATACTTTTCTCTCTGGGTACTGAGTAAATATCCACTGTGAACTCTGCATTGGTTACATGGAGGGGATCCTGCCAATAAATACTCAGCTCAATTTTTCTTTCTTTTCATCTTAATTTCTGGGAGACACAGTAACTTTTCCTTTTCTTGAAATATGGAAGAATAAATGTTGACTCACAAAGAACTATCAATAATTGAGATATGCAATTCTCTTTCATTTTAATAATTAATGTTTAGGAGTACTTTAAAGCACCAAACTCAACAATTCTCTTCGTGACTTATCATAATTCTCAAAACCAACATTCATTAAGCCAGTGGTGTCCAAACTTTTTTCAAAGAGGGCCAGATTGGATGAGGTGAACATGGTGGAGGGCCGAATATTTTTCCGAACATTCTTTGAACCACTACAATTAAATGCAAATAAATTATTTTGTGCCAAGTTAATTGCAAATGACATACTTTTCATTTCATAACATTAAGATCAACTGACAGTTGAGTTTTCACAATGTATTGAAAATAAATTTTAAAAAAACTTACCTACCTCTTTCTCTCTTTCTCTCTTTCTTCCCCTCTCTCTCTCCATTTCTCTCGCTCTTTTCTCTCTTTCTTTCTCTCTCTCTTTTTCTCTTTCTTTCTGTCTCTCTTTCTTTCTCTCTCTCTTTCTTCCTCTCTCGCGCTCTCTCCATTTCTCTCGCTCTTTCTCTCTTTCTTTCTCTCTCTCTCTCTCTCTTTCTTTCTGTCTCCCTTTCTCTCACTCTCTCTCTCTCTTTCTCTCTCTTCCTCTTTCTCTCTCTCCATTTCTCTCTCTCTCTTTCTTTCCCTCTCTTTCTCTTTCTTTCTCTCTTTCTCTTTCTCTCTCTCTGTCACTCTGTGTGTGTGTGTGTCTGTCTGTCTGTCTCTCACTCACTTAATCAGTCTCTATCTATCTGTCTCTCCCTCCCTCTCTCTGTCTCTCCCTGTCTCTGTGTGTGTCACTCTCTCTGATTCTCTCCCTCCCTCCCTCTCTCTGTATGTCTGTCTCTCTCTCTTTCCCCGTCTGTCTCCGATTCAATCTGATTCCGATTCATTCTCTATCTGTGTCTCTCTCCATCTCTCTCCCTCCCTCTCTTTCTCTCTGTCTCTGTCTGTCTCTCTGTCTTTCCCTCCCTCCCCTTCTGTCTCTCTCTGTGTCTGTCAGTCACTCCCTCGCCACTCGCAGCGGGCGAGGGAGCAGGCGGGGTGAGCACCCAAGGCTACCGTCATCTTAAGCACCACCGAGGCTGTCGCCCGGCAGGGGCGTCAGGCAGGGAAGCCGGTCGCGTCTCCATCGCGGCTCCCTCCGGCAGGCACCACGGCTTACGTTCTGAGGCCGCACGTCCGTCTTCCCTGCCTGACGCCCCTGCCGGGCGACCTTGTGTGGCGGGAGCTGCACGTTCTGGGGCTGCGTGGCTGGGAGGCAGGTGAACGCGCCAAGCGGACGTTCTGGGGCCGCGCGTTCACCTTCCTCCCAGCTTCGCAGCCCCAGAACGTGCAGCGATGGAGGTGCGACCGGCTTCCCTGCCTGACACCCCTGCCGGGCGACAGCCTCGGTGGTGCTTAAGATGACGGTAGCCTTGGGTGCTCATCCCGCCTGCTCCCTCGCCCGCTGCGGGAGGAGGCGTCCGTAACCTCCGTCCACCTCCCTCCCAGCCACACAGCCCCAGAGACAGAGAGAGGAAGGGAGGGAGGGCCACATTTACACAGAGCAGGGAGGGCTGTTGGAGGGCCGTATTAAACTGACCCCCGGGCCGCAAATGGCCCCCGGGCCTGACTTTGGACATGCCTGCATTAAGCTATAAGTAGGTCGTCCCACAGAGTTTCCACTGGTGATCCATCTCCCCTTCACCTCATGCTATGTGTGTTCATCACTTTGCCTTAAAATGCAACTAAAATTATATTTCAAGATATCACTTTAATAACTAGGAATACTGAAGGCAGTACCCTAGGATTACAGATGTTATGTCTTCAACCAATAATCTAAGAAAGTGGTCTATATCTTTTTTTGTCTACCTGTTATGTCATTGAAGGTTCACAACACTAACACTATAGTTAGCCATGAAAGTTCACTGGATGACTTTATCAATTACTCTTTATTGCACAACATGTCTCACAAGGTTGTTTTAGGGGGTGCTTTGGATTGGTTTGCCCCCATAAAGGTGGACCTTACATCTCCCAATCGGAAAACTGTGAGTTTGAGCCTAGGAACCGACTGATATTTTTCTTTCTGGCAGCATAGAGAAAATATCTGCTGTGAGCTCTATATAGGCATCAGGAAGGGCATCTGGCCAGTAAACGCTCAGCTCCATTAAATTGTCCCAGCTCCACCCAATCCAAGGGATTACAGGATTATTAAAAAGAAAAAAATGACCAGGGCAAAATAAAGCTAAGGTAGTACCAATAGCAATAGGCACTTTGGGTGCTATCCCAAAACATCTGGAGAGTCACTTAAACAACATCAGCATTGACAAATTCACCATCAGTTAATTGCAGAAGACAGCTTTATTCAGAACAGCTTACACTCTATAAACACCACCAAAAATTCTCAACTACAAATCCCAGGTCCTAGGGAAAGATTTCATTGTTGGGGGAGGAAACTGCCAAATCCACTGTGAACACCTAACATGCATGATGAACCATAAAAAATAAACCTCCATATACCCCTTTTAGGTCAAATTAAAAACTACATGGTTCCTGTAAATAGCAAATGTGCATTTTATTCTTTGTTGTCAGCATTTTTTCCTAGCAAGAAAGACCACACACAGGGTACTAATTCCTCTTTGTGAGTTGCTCCCTGTGGTTGAGGTCAGGCCGCAAAACAATGATGTAACATTTTGGCAGGAATATGCATCCCAGTAATGCAGAGCTGGAGGCCAAGATGGAGAAGACCTCCACAGCTACCATGGCTTTTCCTTTTGTGCTCAGATAGGCTGGAAAGAAGGAGATCCACACGCTGCAGAAGGCCAACATGCTGAAGGTGATGAACTTGGCTTCGTTAAAGCTGTCAGGTAATTTACGGGCAAGGAAAGCCACAATAAAGCTGGCAATGGCCAATATGCCCATGTAGCCCAAGACACAGTAGAAGAAGGATGTTGAACCCTCATTGCACTGTAAAATCATCTCTTGGGGCTGTGAATGCATGTCCAACTCAGGGAATGGGGGAGATGTCGACAACCAAAGAATACAAATACATACTTGAAAGAGGGAACAGGAAAGGACAGTACAAAAAGCCAGCCTATTCCCTACCCATTTCCTCATCTGAGATCCTGGTTTAGTGGCCATGAAAGCCAGAACCACAGTGATGGTTTTGGCCAGTACACTAGAAATGGCCACTGAGAAAGTGATGCCAAACATTGATTGTCGGAGAAGGCAGGTCACTTTGCCAGGTTGGCTGAGGAAGAACAAAGAGGAGAGAAAACAGAGCAGAAGAGAGACAAGGAGGGTGTAAGTGAGGGACCGGTTGTTGGCTTTGACAATGGGAGTATCTCGGTACTTAATGAATGTTCCAAGAACCAAAGACGTCAAGAAGAAGAAACAAAGAGCTATTGAGGATAAGACAATTCCTAAGGTTTCTCCAAATGTTAGACAGACCAGTAGTTTGTGGTTACATCCTTTCTTTTCTTTATTTGGATAATGATCTTGTGAACATTCAAAACAGTCAGACATATCTGGAAGAAAAGTTAAGAATTTGTCAGCTATGCAATCCATGTTTTTGAAAACCATAGTGGATGACCATTGTGATTCATTTTGAGTTATTTCCACAAAGCACTAGTGAAAATGCAGTTTTTCCCTTGCTGTATCACATAGAATTCACAAGTAAAGTGAGAAAGCCAAGTATACATTGAAATAATTAAGGATCATTTTTGTTTTATTTATTTTTCCAAACATAGAAAAGAAAACTGTGATGATGGTAAAAGAAGCAGAAGTACCAACTCTGATATATAGTCAATATAATCTGTTTAACTTCTTAACTTCGCCTAGACTACTGCAATGCTCTCGACATGGGGCTTCCCTTGAGGTGCACCCTAAGACTGCAGCTAGTCCAGAATGCAGCTGCGTGGGCAATTCTGGGTGCCCCTAGGCATTCCCAGGTAACACCACTCCTGCGTGAGCTGCACAGGCTGCCTGTGGTCTTTCGGGTGTGCTTCAAGGTGCTGATCACCATCTTTAAAGCGCTCCATGGCACGGGACCTAGCTATCTGCGAGATCGCATCCTGCCCCATACATCCCTTCAACCGATTCGCTCCCACAGAGAGGGACTTCCACTAGGGTGCCATCCACTAGGCAATGCCAGCGGGCGACGCCCAGGGGAAGAGCCTTCTCTGTGGCGGGCCCAGCTCTATGGAACGACCTACCCCCCCCCCCGAGCTCAGAACAACCCCGGACCTCCGCTCCTTCCGCCAAAAGCTTAAAACTCATCTCTTCCAGCAGGCCGGCCTGGCCTAATCTACCTTCCAGCCTTTTTAGTCTGAATATCTAAATTGTTTTAATTGGGTTTTTAAGGGGTTTAGTTTTTAGGATTTTAGGTTTTTAGCGCAGGGATATAGATGTTTAATTTGATTTTATATATTTATGATGTATCTATGTTTGTACGCTTTTTAATCTCCTGTGCACCACCCCGAGTCCCTTTGGGGAGAGGGAGCGGTCTACAAATTAAATTTGATTTGATTTGATTAAACAGATTTTTAAACAGATTTAGATTTTAAACTCTAAAATATGAGTAAGCAAAAGAAAGATTTGTCTTTTTGTTTGCCAATAAAAGGTAGGGTCAAATGAACAAAATGAATCACCTACATTTACCATCAAAATGAGATATTAATCTGAACTCTGGTCCAATCTTTTGTCTGCTTTCACATTCTATGTTGAAAATATTAAGTGGTTTTACAAACACCCATCCTATATTCCTTTGAGGTCGGAATATCTAATCTATTCACAAATCTTCATTTGCTTGCTGAAGTTCCTTTAGTTTCTCTTACTTTCAGAGTTTGTGGAAGACAAGGTCTAAAAAATGGCAGTGTTTGGGGTTCTGACAGATGACCTAATTAAATCATGAGCCTTGAGTCAAGCTTCAAAAGAAATCCAGTCATTTATCAGTAGCTTCATGTCAGCATGTACCCAAGTGAAGCTAGGTCTAACCCCGTGTAATTTATGGCCCAATTATGAACCTGTTTCCCACCTTCCCCCAGGGGGGTGTCATAAATCACATAAATCACATTGTCTACTTATCGTGGGCTGTAGAGATCACTCCCTCCCCAGCTCCTAGAAGCACCCTGAAAGACGCCTAAAGGCTATGCACAGCCATTTTGATGAAGGGGGCAAGGTTTCATGAGGCAAAAAATGTTGTATTCAGTGTATAAAATGCACCCAGATTTTCAGCCTCTTTTCTGAGGGGAAAAGGTGTGTCTTATAATCTGAAAAATATGGTAAATAGATAAGAGATCCTGTGATCATAGGCGATCTATGGCTTCATGGATATATATTTTGAGCCTGTATTTGGAAAGATTATCTCTTTATTTTATAGGCAGACTGACTCCTGAACAACAGACTATAACCACAGTGCAGAAATGTATATTCAGTGTGAAGAACTGGTGAAGGCACTAATTGTATGGATCCCAATACAATTTGCTTAAATCAGTCTAGTAAAACTTGATGGAATGCCTAACTTACCATTTTTATTTGAAATCTTCCCTTCTGGACATGGAGCACAGTTGTAACAACAGAATAGTTTCCCCTCCACTCCTTTCTTCCAGTATCCGGGGGAGCAATACTCATTACATAGAGAAATTGGAAGCACCTGGTCATAAACATGAAAGCTTTTGCAAAGGAAGATTTTGAAAAGAGTCTCTAATTCTTCTCCAATATGGCAGGAAGCAATATTTGACTTCTGAATGTTTTACTGAATTTTATGAAATGTGATACATAATTTATATAGATTCAACATCTTTTCAATTGATAATTGCAGAATGAATGGAGAGTATTTTTTTCCAGAATATGCTGTTCTTCTTTCAAAAACAGAAATTAGGTTTATAAATTATATAGATTTATACAGGAACAATGTTCAACATGGCTTTACAGACAAAGGTATCTTCATGGTATCATAATGGATCACAATACAATCCATGAAATGTGTCTATACCTGGTTAAAAGCAGAATGCCAGACAATCATATCTTCATCAATGAATAATTCTTCCCCTTTTGGAGCACTGGGATCTATCTTTCCAACTCTAACTCTCTGAAAGGATCTGTTTGGAAAATTGATCATGTTGGTGATGTCAAATCCACCAGTGGCTTCCCCTTTCTCATTCAAGAACACTCTCTCCCCAGCTGAATTGTTGAAAGAAATGCCTTGAAGAAATGAATGGAGCTATTTGAAAGAGAATTAAAGAGAGAGGGAGTTGAGAACAATATAATAGAGAAGAAACATATTCAAGTTTCATTCACTCATTCTTCTCATTCCTACAGTAATGCTCAAATAATGACATTGAGAAAATTGATAGTCTACATTGATCTATACAGATCTCCTCCATTAAAGATTTGAAGGAAAGATAGGAAAAATTGTCAATCAATAAAAACAAAACAAAAACGATCTATTTCGAATATGATTTATATTCACTATTTAAATAATGAATCAAATCCATAATGTTATCATCTACATATCATTTATTTATTTATTTATTTATTTATTTATTTATTTATTTATTTATTTATTTATTTATTTATTTATTTATTTATTTATTTATTTATTTATTTATTTCACATTTATAACCCGCACCCAACTCACCATAAAGGGACTCGGGGCGGCGAATTGTTGGTACAAAGCTACTTGAAAGCCAAAGGTATGATAATTTTCTTTTAACCAGCTTTTAGTATCTGAGACTCAAGAAGTCCTAAGAGACTTATATGGAGCAAATGTATTCTGCCTCCCCCCCATCCATCTATCTGCCTGTCCGTCCATCCATCTCTCTCTCTCTCTCCCTCTCCCTCTCCCTCTTTCTCTCTCTTCTCTCTCTCTCTCTCTCTCTCTCTCTCTCTCTCTCTCTCTCTCTCTCTCTCTCTCTCTCTCTCTCTCTCTCTCAATCTAATATTGTTTGATCTGATCTAATCTAATCTAGATTAATATGTTCCAATACATACATAAGATGTTAATGATACTATTATGGGAGGATGTTTTTCAAAATATAGATTTTTGTTTAAACCATAACTGAAATTAAGAGTTAAAGAATATTTGAACAAGACAAAGAGGGACCCATTTTGTTTCTGAAAGTAATAGAGTTTAATTTAGAGAAAGGATTTGATCATTTGAACACCAACATTATGTCTGTGTTGAAACAAGCATGCCAAAGGATTGTGTTCAGCTCAGTGCTGAGTTCTTTTCCTTTTGGAGCATCAGTGTGTAACTTTCTGACTTTAATTTTCTGAGAATGGTTATCCAACATCTTAAAAACTTCCAGTGTTAGAGCATTCACAACTTCTGGAGGCAAGTTGGTCTACTTATTAATTGTTCTAACTGTCAGGAAATTTCTCCTTAGTTCTAAGTTGCTTCTCTCCTTGTTTCGACCTCTTCAATAATCAAGTTGTGAGGTCAAAGCCACCTACACTTTCTATTTTCTTTTTAAAGTAAACTGTTTCTCTAGCTGAGTTGTTGAAAGAAACCCTTCGAAGAAATTTGTGGAGCTACCTGAAGGAGGTTAAGAGAGAGAGAGAGAGTTAAAAAACAACAATGTAACATTAAAAAATGATTAAAAATTCCCTTTCTTTCGTCCAAATTTATGGGAGACCAAATAACTTTTTCTGGCTTGACATATAGATGAAAAACTGTTGACTCACAAAGAAATATCCATAATTGGGATATCCAACTCTGTTTTGTTTTATTAATGAATGGTTAAGTGTACTTTAAGGCACAAATTCTAGAACCCTTTTGGTAGTTTATCCTAAGTTTCAAAACCCCTTCTTTGAAATGATAAAGGTATAGTAGAAGAAGCCTCCATGAATTATAAGTCCTCAGCCTAAAAGCCCTAGGTTAATTAAATTGCAAAAAGAAGAAAAAAAAAACCAAACAAACCCAGAAACCCTATTAAGAAGAGTGAAATATTCACATTTCAGAAAAGCCACCCCCCAAAAAAAAAGGAAAGAAAAAACATGGCTTTCAGAGATGTCCCCATTGAATTCTTGGAGCCAGGCTGTAGAAATTTAAAAGAGGAAAATTCTACATACAAATAAAATTGTTATCTATGGAATCAAGGATGATGTCAAACCCCCATTGACTGGACCAAGGGTTTACCCTAACTGTAAACACTTAAACATCCACAAAGGTCCTAACCAGAAGCCCTCCGTTCAATTCTGAAGCTGACCAGAAATTCGTTTTCCCCACCATAGCGTCTCCTCCTAGCATGGTGTCGTTTTTCTTCTGCCAACTGGAAGTCTGGTTCCCCCGCCATAGAGTTTCCTCCTAGTGCTGTGCCCTTTTTCTTGTACCTGCCCTAACCAGAAGCCCTATCAATTGTGAAACCAAATGGAAAACCCATGCCTTGCCATAGAGTCCCCTCCTGGTGTGTGGTGCTTTCCCAAACCAACCGGAAGCTCCTCTCAAAATTGTGGTGCCAACCCGCAAAAGGGAGCTGCAGCAGAAGGATGAAAGAGAGATGTGCGGCTCCAGAGCTGCAGATTGATGACCCCTGGACTAGACTGAAATTTGCAAAGGCATGTTTTATTTTTGTCTCCACCCCGCCAGGGATTATGGGGTCCTTAAATGAAGATGATGATATTTTATTTTTTATTGCCTTTTATTCTGTAACATAGAATGACCTCTTAATTTAATAACATTGTTTCTTCAGTATATGTCTAGATATGTGGTCAGAGGCCGTGGCAAATAAGCCATATGATACTATAGATGACCTTGTCTATTCTTTGAAAGAAAAAGTAAGTGTAGTATGGATACATCACCTGCCAAGGGAGCAGATTTGGAAATTCAAATCTGTGACTCTCTCTTGGTTGAGATTTTGATCTCACTGCCTCATGCAAAGAATGTGCCACTGCATAAACTGCATTGTGGATACTGTAGCTTTGGCCAGTCATCTGCAACTCAAACAGAGGGGAAGGCAGATTCTCCAAATTCTCTTCTCCACTGCAATTTTCATCGGACGTTAAGGGTGAGTCCTCATTTGAAAGTGAGCAGTCGAATAATTGCTCCCAAACTTCTTGAAGAAATCCATCTTTGTGGGTTGAAGGTTTGATGACTTGAAGAAATTCCTTGAACCCACCAACCTCTCGTGAGTGCACTGTAAAGGAAAGAGACCCATGGAACAACTGGACATCCCAACTCCTTTGAAGTCCTGTCAGTATGAAATCAATTGGGAACATCAGGATCCAAACTTTTCTAAATGATGCACCCTCTTTATTTTCAGGATCTTGTAAAAACACAACATTTCTGAGCCAAAGAATTGTGAAGGATTCTCCATAGACAAGAAAAACATTTGCTTTTCGATCTGTCAGTATATTAGAAATAGTTGTGATTTGATCCAGAAATGTTGATATTTCTTCAAAGGGGGCTTGTTGTGGAATCTTTTGTGTGAAGGCCAAACAGATCCCGTTTTGGGAAAGCAGTGGATGCATTTTCTGCAAGAAATGTTCTCCCTTGTTCTTATCAAATGTAAAGACTCCAATCCACGTCCAGCCAAAACGGAGAAGAAGCTGTACAATTCCACCATATTGATGCTCCTCTTTTGGGACCATGCAATAAAGTGAAGATAATTGGGCAGCCTGGAACTCTTCTTGGTCAAAGGATCCATAGGTTAACTGAACAAAAAACAAAGAGAGAGAGTCATATCCATGACAATGAAGGGAAAATATGCAAACTGAATAACCTCTAATGTTCATTATAAAAGAAGGCCAATTTATCTCTTACTGCTCTCCCCAAATTACCTGTGGAATCTTGAAGAGATTTATACTCTCTGCCATATAGGAAGAAGTAGAGGCATCTAATCCTCCAATGATGGCCATGAGTTTCTTCTGCTTATCGCATTTGTAGTTAGGAAAAAATCCCTTAGATTTGAAAAGCAGGTCCAGGGTGGTGCGGTAGGTCATCCTTGGATTGTAGTAGCTGTCATAGATGTGGAACCCGAGAGTGATGTTAGGTAAGATCTGGGAGTCTTCATTGATCTTCTTTACAGCAAAGGCCAAGGCAAGGATATGTTGATAGAATTTGGTGACAGCACTGCCAATAAGTTTTTAAAAATCCTATTGATGATTAGAACTGCAGAAAAAAACAATTACTACCAACCTGCCTTCCATTGAGGACCTGTACAATGCACGAGTCAAAAAGAGTTGTGAAAATATTTGCAGACCCCTTGCATCCTGGACGTAATTTGTTTCAACTCCTATCCTCAAAATGACACTATAGAGCACTGCATACCAAGACAACTAGACACAAGAAATTTTTTTCCCAAACACCATCACTCTGCTAAACAAATAACACCCTCATTACTGTCAGACTATTCACTAAGGCTGCATTACTATTGCTATTATTCTTCTCATCATTTCAATCACCCATCTCCTCCCACTTAAGACTGCATGACTGTAACTCTGTTGCTTGCATCCTTACGATTTATATTGATTGTTTCCTGGTTGCATATTTGTATCCTATGACTATCATTAAGTGCTGTACCTTATGATTCTTGATGAATGTATCTTGTCTTTTTATGTACACTCAGAGAATATGCACCAAAGACAAATTCCTTTTGCATCCAATCACACTTGGCCAATAAAGAATGCTATCTATCTATCTATTAATACATTTAAACCTTGTTATAATTTGGAATCATTTCCAAATGAATAATAAACATTTCTAGAAGGATGAGAATTTCACGTAATAAAATATGGCATTAATTTATAGACTGTTCCCATTTATTTCTATGCCTATAGCAAAAAGAATAATCAACTTTTTTCCAAGGTACTACTTTCCTTTTCTTTCAGCTTTGCACAAAACAGAATATGAACAGGTTCAACCAATATTGTTCATTTACTGCTTGCATGTTTAAAAAAAAATAACATTCTGTTCACTGAACATTCTTTTAAAAAAACTTCTTTTGCCAAATATTTAATGTATGAGTGAAAAAGACTCTAAGACTTTACAATATTTTCATGGGGAAGACATTAACTTAAAGAAAATATTTCTTCTCCCATAACCAGATACACTCAAAAGACAAAGAAGTTACATTAAAATGGACACGAAATCTGCATTTTGCTTTTAATGGTATAAGAAATTTTGGCTAAAGCTGACGAACACTTGAAGGGGAAAAAATTACATTGGCAAGGGATAAGGTTTGAGAGAAGGAGGGTCTTTAAATTCAATTTCATAAAAGTTGTAAAATATTTGAGACACCATCCCACCAACGATGATATCCCCAGGCTGGAACCATTCATGCGGAACAGGGAAAGCATCAATTGTAGGGCATCTTAGAGTAGCTACTCTGTGCACCAAGAACATCTGAAGAAGCAACATCTTCAGAGAAGTTCTGGCAGATAAAACAGGAGGAAGATAACCTGTGGAAATAAATCTCATGGAGCTACACCCTTTCTGTCCTCATGTGATTCTAGGAGTAATTACATGGTTTGTTTTTCTACTGCTATTCCCTTCTGCTGAGAATCTTTGATGTTTTAGCCTCCTTAGATAATAGATTGATTCCAGTTATTTGTAAGGTATATAATTATGTATGAAATATTGGCAACCTGACAATTTTTATTTATATGCCTGATCAGCATCTTTCTCCCTTTTGGATCATCTAATAAATGACTAATGGTTAACCATAATATTTGGAGAAGTAGAATTGGGAAGATATTTTCACTTTTCTATAGTTCTTCAAATATATACTGTATATCTTGCTGAAATGTTGCAAAGACAATCTCATTTTTACATGGGAAAACAGTCGAATACAACAAGACCAACATATATATACACTAAACACACACACACACATACACACTCACATGTTGTGGCCCAGCCGGCTCCGGATGAGCTGCTGACAGACTCTTATAGCGAAGAGCCCTATGAGTCTGCTCTGGAGAAGGAGGAAGGCATGGAGGAGGGCTCAGCGTCAGAGCAGGACTCAGAGAGGCTAGTTGGCCACCATGAGGCACCTGGTCATGGAGCAGTGGGGAGGATCAAAGGCAGTTTGTCCATGATGCCAGAGTGAGCAGGGCTGAGAGGCGGAGGCAACAATTACATCAGAAGCAGGCTCGCAGACAATGATTAAGGGCTAGGTGGTTGCTACGTGGCTCCTCCCAAGAGAGCTTATAGGTGAGATGTTGGGAGGGGACATTTGCAGGAAGCAACCAATTGAGATTCAGTATTCCAGAAAGCCTGAGCCTTCTAGTTGTGCTTGGGATTACGTGAGTTATCTGGGCTCATAGCCAAAGTATTCGCTTATCTCATAATTAAGCAGTGGCAAGCAGCCAAGCCTGTGTGTTGGGTGATTCAGCCCATGGCCTTCCTAGCCAGGAACCTTCCAGAGAGTTTCAATGAAGCCAAGTTCATCACCTTCAGCATGCTGGTGTTTTGCAGCATTTGGTTAGCTTTCCTTCCAGCCTATCTGAGCACCAAAGGGAAAGAGAAGCTAGCTGTGGAAATCTTCTCCATCTTGGTCTCCAGTGCTGGTTTATTCCTCTGTATTTTTGTCCCAAAATGTTATATTATTCTGTTTAAACCAGAGTTGAATAGCAAGGAACAACTGACCAAAGAGGAAGAATTAAGGGACTGATTCATTGCTGAATCCTCAGAGATTTGCTGTCTTTTAGTTTTGTGATTTTTATATATTTAATTTTACTTGGTTTGTTTTTCATTAAAGGCTTTTAATATACGTTTACATTTAATATGTAATATACATTTACACGTCTCAAACTAATTGAATATAAATCTCCTTCTGATAGATTTTAAAGTTTGAAGTAAAATTGTTGCTGGGTTTGGATTATAAGCCTGTTAAACCTACAGTATCCTTTACTAAATTGAAATTAATTGTGGCTTGATTACAATGGATATGGTTATTGCTAAGACTATTAATGTGGAGTATTTTCTCATTTTCTTTTAATGTATTTTCCTTTTGACATGTGTTCTTTCCTTATTTTATTTATTGTTGCAAAAAAAGTTTTATTGGTTTTTACAATTTTTTTTAACAAGGTAAGGGTATATAGGGTATAAGAGAAACATTTTGGAGGCATCCATATCGGGGGTGCAGGCCGCCCCCAAGGCTTCATAAAAAGATTAATTATTTTTCCATTTAAGGTGGCAGGAGTTACATATATGTCATTTCATAATGTTCGTGCATTCAATACATTGTTTCTACAAAGTATCCAAAAGAAAAAGTTACAGTATATTAAAGGAAATCATTTTTGTAAACCGAGTCTTGTAAATATTGTATCCTCATCCTCCCTCCCACCAATGGGTGGTGCCATGGCCCCTCCTGTTCCCCCATTTCCTTCCTCCAGGATTGAGGCATATTATTTTTTCTTTTTTTTTAAAAAAGGCTTGCACCTCTTCCATTGTTTTAATTTTTACTCTCCCCCCCCCTCCCAGAGCACCAACATTCCTTCAGACATGAACCATCTGTCGCAGATCCCATTTTTATATAATATTTTTTTTTCAAATAAGAGGGAATAATTCCCTCCTACGTCTGGAATTTTTTTCTCTCTTCCGGGACCTGTTTCAGAATGGCAAATTCTTTTGGCTCATATTTATTTTTATTTATTTATATTTTGTGGACCTGTGGTCAGGGGTGGGTTGGTGCTGGCAATACTGCCAGATCGGCGTGCAAAATTTTTGCTCTGCGCACATGCGCTTTTGCAACTAAAAAGATCTATGCATGTGTAAAACATTAGAAAAGGGGGGGAAAGTACAGTTCTGCAGTAAAAATCAAGATGATGGAGCCAAAGGAGAACCGGTTCAGGGGCATCGCAGGTCTGGATTGCTGCTGGTTCCAGTGGCCCAGAATAAGCCATTATTTCCTATGTAAGTGTCTTTTATAGAAACGTGGCTGTATTATTCTGCTTAAACAATAGCAGAATAGGGAAAGGCAGCTGACAAAGATGAAAAATTAAGCAATTGATTGATTGATTGATTGATTGATTGATGAATCAATAGTTTTGCTGTTTGGAATATCCCTTCAAAAATGTGATATTATTTAGTAAGGAACCCATAATGGGATGGAAGCCCATCAAATGACATACTTGACTGTGTGTTGTCACCAGGGGTAGGTGAATGGGGAGGGACATTGTTTTTATTATTATTTGTCTTGATTTTATTTTGTTTTTCTATGCTATGTTTTTTTTTTAATTGTTTGTAAGCTGCCTAGAATCACAGTGAGTGAATAGGCAACTATATAAATTTTTAAATTACAAAATAAAATAAAATAATAAAATAAAATAAAATAAAATAAACACATGAAAAAGAAATGACCAAGAATTTGGTGCTAGCCCTGGGTCCTATTAAGAAGAAAGGCGGGGTATAAATTTAATAAATAAATAAATAAAAAATGTGGTGCATCAATCACTTATGGACCTGACAAAGGATTTTGTGAAGACTGCTTATTTGAGACAGAAGTTTCCAATAATATCTGATGCCAAAATTAAGGAAGGCATTTTTGTGGTGTACAAATCAGATAGTATCAATGATAAGTGATTCAAATATCTGTTATTTAGAGTACAAAAAATTGCCTGGAAAGCATTTAAAGATGTAGCTACAAATATTCTTGGCCAATACATACCACCAAACCATATTCAACTTGCTGTCAAATTTGCTACATCATACAAGAAGCAGGAAATAAATAATAAGCTACTCTTTCATGAAAGTGAAAAATGTATCAATAACATGTGAGACTCTTGCTACTGTCTCTTGCTGTTGCACATTAACCACCAAATGTGCTCAATAAAACAGTGCATGATGACTTGCAAAAAAAACTAACTTCCTTTGAAAACAGAAACATATGCCCAAGGCAAGGCTGCTATTTGGTGAGATAGGAAATATCAGGGTTCAAATAGCATCCAAAATTAAATCAGAATCCAAGCTGAAGGATTCCTCAAATTTCCAATTTATTAAGAGAGCCATGTCGGCACATCTGGGGAAAACCCGAATCTGAAAGCTTCCAGATTTTCGCCACACAGTTGAAAGTTCATGATCTTGCCCCCATATCCACAAGTCCACCACATGGTCCAATCTTCCACTGCCATGCTGGCAGTTCCACCCATCCAGATCCAGTCAGGTGTAGAGGTGCAAAGACAAAGGATGACCTTGGCTTTCTAGAAAGAATTTTGTTATGGATACATACCATCTAACTGCATACAATCCCCCCCTCCCATTTTCACACAATAGAAAAAATGCATAGTAGAATAACAGAAAGTGTGGCAGGCCAAAGATCCAAAAGAAAATGTGGCAGGCCTGACAGGAATATCCGCCACCTAGGGCGAAACTACAAGGAAACAAAGATAAGATAACTGGGGCTCTGCAGGAAGGGTGATGCTGACCTTTTGTAGTGTAAAATGACTTAATGAATTGGACTAGAAGACTTCCAAAGTCTAGTCTAGTCTAATCTATTCTATTCCATTCCATTCCATTCCAAAAATGTCTGGTAATATTCTGACAAGAAAGTTCACCATCAAAATATAGAGGAGCATAAATCCTCTATAGTTAGCTCAAAACAATGTAAAACACAGTAGAAGTATAAAACACATTGGACTATGAACACCATGCAAAATCAGATTTTTCATGTCCTGGTAAACTTAAGGAAGTTATGGGCCACATATGCAACATCATAATGCCTATGGAGAATGTCTCAGTGTGAAGTGCATGATCAGCAAACTGGTTGTTAAACTGGGTGGATCCCACCACTGTTATCAGCCTTACAGACTAGCCTGAGTCCCTCTTCAACTTTTTTTTTACAAGTTATTTTTCTACAAAGACAAGATTACTCTATATTTAGGGGAAACTATTATTACTTCAACCTGGAAGGGGAATATGGGTGGGACTTGGACAGCATGTTTACAAGCAAAGCCATTACTCTCATTTGAACCTGGTTGATGCATTTATCTTTCCTACAATTACTGAAAACAATTTATTTTTCTTAGCTATGTTCAGACGACTTTAAAAGATCATGATAAAACAATGAGTGCATGTGCAGGGTGCTTTAGAAAAACCCTTCAGTGTTGGCATTGAAGATTGGAGCAAAGGTCCTACTGAGATAAATCAATCAGCCTCCTGGCCCCTTTCCTGGTTTCCATAAATTGCCTTTTGCAAATCTTTCCTGCATTGTTCTCCCTGCTAATGAGAGAGGGACAACGAGAAGATTGTTTCGTGTTCACGTTCTCTACTTAAAATAAAAGAAGAGCATGATTGGAGGGAAGGTTGAAATTCATGTAATCCAGCCCACTTCATAAGGCATCGTCTGGCAGATCACCATCCATCTTTGGGCTAAAGACCGCTAGTAAAGGAGACTCCACTGCTTTCTGTGGAAGTCTTTTTAAGAACACAGCACAGGCCATAGGAATCCAGAAATGTACTTAAAGAAGGGAAGGAATGTTCAACTGGTGTTGCACATGATATTCCTACTCACGTTGCCTCACTTAGCATGCAAAGTAATGGATAGGAATAATCTCATTTCTTTTCCACATGAGTCCTTTCAGCCTGGGGATTATGTCATTGGTGGGATCACATCCCAGGTTCTTCAACTCTTTCTCTTGCATGATTTCAAGTTGCCATCTTCATCAGTAAATATGAGGAGGAACAGGTAAGGAAATTCCTCTAAAATTCCTTACATGGGTTTCTACTATTTAAAATACGCTTCGCCTTCTATCATTACGTTTGGAAAACTCCTTCTTTCCATTTTCGTATATTGGTGAGACTAAATGGGAGATATTTTTATTTAACTTCATGTGAACTGATAAGCGTTGACGGTATGTCATAGAACTTTGCACACACTAAGACAATTTTCTTCTAAACAATTTAGTGGGAAGACCCCCACCCACCCATTTTTGGACTCCCTAGTACAAGTTGTAGCTATAAGGTTTCTTGGCTGTATGCCATCCAAACAGTAACCTTTGTAATATGTTAAAATTATCCCAACTGCAAAATGATCATGGGAAAGGATTAGAATTTCAATAAGCTTTGAAAGGTAGCTAATTTGATCAACCTGGACTTATCTGTGACTTTTCCAAAGCTGTAGCCCCAAAGCTACAGCTAGTACAAAACGCAGTTGCACGGGTGATTATGGGAGCCACTAGATGCTCCCACATAACACCGATCCTGCGCGAGCTGCATTGGCTTCCTGTGGCCTTTCGGGTGCGCTTCAAGGTTTTGACGACCATCTTTAAAGCGCTCCATGGCTCGGGGCCTAGTTATATGCGAGACCGCCTCCTGCCCCATACATCCCTTAGACTGATACGCTCCCACAGAGAGGGCCTTCTCAGGGTGCCGTCAGCTGGACAATGCCGACTGGTGACACCCAGGGGAACAGCCTTCTCTGTGGCGGGCCCTGCCCTATGGAACAACTTACCCCCTGAATTATGCACCATCACCGACCTCCGCCTCTTCCACCAGTGTCTAAAGACATATTTGTTCCAACAAGCCGGCCTAGCCTAACCTCCCGTGGGGACTTTTAGGAAGTTTTTAAATTGGGTATTTTAAATTTGGTTTTAGTACAGGATAGGACTGTTTAATATTTATTTTAAATTATATATTTATCTTTGTATTGGTATGTTTTTAAATTTCCTATACGCCGCCCTGGGTCCTCTGTGGAGAAGGGCGGGATATAAATTTAAATAAAATAAATAAATAAATAAAAACTTTCCTGACCACAGTATCTTGTAATTCCACTGGTAAGAAAACCATGACTTTCATTTTCTTCTGGGACTCACTCCCCCCCACTGAACGATACAGACTAGAGTAGGCATCGGCAATCCACGGTTCTGGAGCTGCATGTGGCTTTTTCATCCCTCTGCTGCAGCTCCCTGTCGCTCAAAATATATGCCACAACCAGGGGTGAAATTCAGCAGGTTCTGACAGGTTTGGAGAACCAGGAGTGGAAATTTTGAGTAGTTCCAAGAAGTGGCAAATACCACCTCTGGCTGTCCGCAGAGTGGGTTGGGAATGGAGATTTTACAGTATCCTTCTCCTGGAATGGGATGGGAATGGAGATTTTACAGTATCCTTCTCCTGGAATGGGGTGGGAATGGAGATTTTGCAGTATCCTTCCCCTGCCACGCCCACCAAACCATGGCCATAGAATCAGTAGTAAAAAAAAATGAATTTCACAACCGCCAATGTGTGACACCTGCCAGTGGTGTTGTGGTGTTTTCATATAAATTATATGTATCATTTCCCTTTCAGAATGATCCCAAATTTTTACCAGCACAATTTAGCTTTCCAATTTGCTGTAAACGAGATCAATGGGAATCTGAAGATCTTGCCCAACATCACCCTTGGGTTCTACATCGTGGACAGCTACTGCCAGGAAAAATTCTTCTATCACAGTCTTCTGCAGCTTCTTCTCAAGTCACATCGATTTGTCCTCAATTATAAATGTGACTCCGAAAAGAATGTGATAGCGGTGATTGCAGGATTAACTTCTGATATTTCCTTCCAGGTGGCCGACATTTTAAGGATGTACAAGATTCCACAGGTCAGACCCTCTGTAGATTGGGGACCTCTTGACGTGCTTTGCTTTGAGATATTTACATATTTATTCCATTGTTTTTATTTGCTTTGTCATATTCTTGACATTTACACAAATATATAAGGTAAAGGTTCCTCTTGCACATATGTGCTAGTCCTTCTCGGCTCTAGGGGATGTGCTCATCTCCGTTTCAAAGCCAAGGAGTCAGCACTGTCCAAAGACATCTCTATGGTCATGTGGCTGGCATGACTAAATGTTGAAGGTGTATGTTACCTTCCCACCAAAGGTGGTTCCAATTTTTCTACTTGCATTTTTATATGCTTTCAAACTGCTAGGTTGTCAGAAGCTGGGAGACGTAACAGTAGCTCACTCCGTTATGTGGTGCTAGTGATTTGAACTGCCGAACTGCTGATCTTTCTGATCGACAAGCTTAGAGTCTTAGCCACTGAGTCACCATGTCCCTTTTCTCCAAATACAAAGGAAATGATTAATGGGGGACAGTTTTAAGCACAATTAGATTCACTTCTAATCTGAAATATATGCTTGGAAAGTTTGTGTTGAGCTATATAAATGGATAATAAAGGCATATCCTTTTGGGGGGCATTCATCTCTATATCTTGTTCATGCTGACTTGACTTTTCTTAATGTTTGGAACCAAGCTTCAATCTTCATCAACAGGGAAGCTGTCACCTTAAAACAACTCCATCAAGCCAAGTCAGAAGAGATGAAATTTCAACTAAACATTTTATAATAGACATAAAATATAATAATAATAATAATCTTTATTGTCATTGTAATAATAAAATTACAATGAAATTGGTTCATTATATATCATATAACAGATTAACAGAGTTGTAAGGGACCTTATAGATCATCTAATGCAACCTCCTGCTAAAGCAGGAGACCACTCTTTCTGACAAATGGCAGTCCAATCTCTTTTTGAAAGTGTCAAGTGATGAAGCCCCCACAACCTCTGAAGGCAAGCTGTTCCATTGATTGATTGTTCTCACTGTCAGAAAGTTTCTCCTTGTTTCTAGGTTGAATCTCTCCTTGGTGAGTTTTCATCCATTATTCTTTGTCTAGCCTTTGGGTGCTTTGAAAAATAGATTGACTCCTTCCTCTCTGTGGCAGCCCCTCAAAAATTGGAAGACTGCTATCCTGTCTCCCCGGGTCCTTCACTAGACTAGCCATGCCTAGTTCTTGCAACCATTCTTCATATGTTTTAGCCTCCAGTCTTATAATCATCCTGGTTGCTCTCCTCTGCACATTTTCTAGAATCTCAACATGTTTTTTATAGTGTGGAGACCAAAATTGGATGCAGGATTTTAGATGTGGTGTTACTAAGGTTTTAGAGAGTGGTATTAGTACCTCACTAATAAGGGTGATGAAGCGTCGAAAGAGATGAAGTGTCGGAAGAGATGCCTAGAGAGCGGTTGGAGGGCCTCCCGCCCTGAGTCTGACCGGACACTGGTAAGGTCTTATTTAAAGACCTACCTAGTGGCAATAAGAGCGGCAAAACGCAATTATTTCTCTGCTCTTGTTACGTCTGCAGATAACCGACCATCCGCCCTGTTTAGGGTGACCTGCTCCCTTCTTCACTTGAGGGCGCAGGATGCTCCCCTACAGGGTCGAGCGGAGGATTTTGGGCGTTATCTGCATGATAAAATTGATCAGATTCGGGACGGGTTGGCCTCCGACTGGACTAGTTCAGATTGGCTGAAGGAGGCAGGTACTGCGAGTGTTATCTGGGAGGAGTTCGATCCTGTGACTCCTGAGGACATGGACAGGATGCTGGGGTGTCTGAACGCCACCACATGCTTATTGGACCCGTGTCCCTCCTGGCTGGTACTGGCCTCCCGGGAGGTTACACGAGGCTGGCTCCAGGGAATTATTAACGCTTCTTTGAGTGAGGGGTTCCTGCCGGCCACCTTGAAAGAGGTGGTGGTGAAACCCCTCCTCAAGAAGCCCTCTCTGGATCCGGCTGTTTTGGCCAACTATTGTCCTGTCTCCAACCTTCGATTCATTGTGAAGGTTGTTGAGAGTGTGGTGGCACGACAGCTTCCTCAGCACCTGGATGAAGCTGTCTATCTCACGCCAGTCCGGCTTTCGGCATGGGCACAGCACGGAAACAGCATGGGTCGCATTGCTCGATGATCTCTGGAGGGCTCGGGATAGGGGTTGTTCATCTATCCTGGTCCTGTTAGATCTCTCAGTGGCTTTTGATACCATCGACCATGGTATCATGCTGCACCGGTTGGAGGGGTTGGGGGTGGGGGGCACCGTTTTACGGTGGTTCTCCTCCTATCTCTCTGATCGGTCACAGTTTTCGTTGGCAGGGGGGCAGAGGTCGATGTCAAGGTGCCTCATTGTGTGGTCCCACAGGGGTCGGTCCTCTCGCCCCTCCTGTTCAACATTTATGTGAAGCCGTTGGGTGAGATCATTCGTGGTTTTGGGGTAGAGTTCCATCAGTACGCTGATGATACTCAGCTGTACATCTCTACCCCGGACCACCCCAACGATGCTGTGGAAGTGATGTCCTGTTGTCTGGAGGCCGTGCGGGTCTGGATGGGGAGGAACAGGCTCCGACTTAACCCATCCAAGACCGAGTGGCTGTGGCTTCCAGCATCACGGTATAGCCAGCTGATGCCATCTCTGTCTATTGGGGGGTGAGTCATTGACCCCCACAGAGAGGGCTCGCAACTTGGGTGTCCTCCTGGCCTCTCGGCTGTCTTTAGAAGAGCACCTGACGGCTGTGGCCAGGGGTGCTTTCTATCACATTCGCCTGATACGCCAGTTGCGCCCCTTTCTGGATTGTGACGCCTTACGCACGGTCACTCAAGCCCTCGTCACTTCCCGCCTGGACTATTGTAATGCTCTCTACATGGGGCTTCCCTTGAGGTGCACCCGGAGGCTCCAGTTAGTTCAGAATGCGGCCGCACAGGGGATTCTGGGAACGTATAGATGCCGTCGGCCAGGCAATGTTGGCTGGTGACCCCCAGGGGGAAAGCCTTCTCTGTGGCAGCTCCTACCTTCTGTAATGACCTACCCCCTGAACTACGGACGATCACGGGCCTACATCTCTTCCGTCGGGTCCTGAAGACACACTTATTTTGTGCTACCGGCCTGTCATAGTTTTAAAGTGATTTTAGTATGGAGTTTTTATATGCAAGCCAATTACATTTAATTCATTTTAACATACTATTTTAGCTTTTGTATTACCCATTTTTATTATGGCTGTGCACCACCCTGAGTCCCGAAAGGGAGGAGGGCCGTATATAAATTGAATAAAACTGAAACTGAACTCATGTGAACTTGATTGTATCCCTCTGTTAATGCAATTTAGGATTGCATTGGCTTTTTAATTTATTTTTATTTTATTTTATTAAATTTGTATAACGGCGCCTCTCTCCCCAAAGGGACTCAGGGCGGTGCACATGAAATTAAAATGGAAACATAAAACGACAATAATAAATACTAAAAAACCAATTAAAGACAATATCTTGTGCTAAAATCCTTAAAACTCTTACCCATTAAAATCCAATTAAAAACAATTTAAGGTTCAGTCTAGAACTTGATTGTGGGGATTAGGCCAAGCCGGCAAGATGGAAGAAGTACGTCTTCAGATGTTGGCAGAAGGACCACTGCCTGGTGGACGGCACCTGGCTCCCTCTCTGTGGGAGCGAATCGGACGAAGGGATGTATGGGGCAGGATACGGTCCTGCAAATAACTAGGCCCCGTGCCATGGAGCGCTTTAAAGATGGTGATCAAAAACTTGAAGCGCACCCGAAAGACCACAGGTAGCCAGTGCAGCTCGCGCAGGAGCGGTGTTACGTGGGAATGCCTTGAGGCTCCCAAAATTCCCCGCACGGCCGCATTCTGAACTAGCTGCAGCCTTCGGGTGCACCTCAAGGGGAGCCCCATGTAGAGAGCATTACAGTTGTCTAGGCGGGATGTCACAAGTACTTGAGTGACTGTGCAAAGGGCATCCCGGACCAGTAGGGACCGCAACTGGCATACCCGGCAAACCTGGTAAAAGCCCCCCCCCCGACCACGGCTGTCACATGGTCCTCCATGGACAGCCGGGAATCCAGGAGGATGCCTAAGTTGCGCGCCCTATCCATGAGGGCTAGATGTTCAGTGATGGCGTCAACTGGTTGTACCGGGATTTCGGAAACCACAGCCATTCGGTCTTGGATGGGTTGAGTCAGAGTTTGTTACTTCCCATCCAGGCCCATACAGCTTCCAGACACCGGGACATCACTTCAACGGCATCGTTGGGGTGGTTTGGGGTAGATATGTACAACTGCGTATTGTCAGCGTACAGATGGTATTCTACCCCAAAATCCCGGATGATCTTTTTTGTTTTAATATAGTGGGCAATGGGAATAAAAGTCATGCTGTTACATTAATATTTTGAGTAATGAGTTATGGATGACCCCTTCTTTCCATGTGTTGTACGTATGGTAGCTCCTCCATCATGCACCGATTGGTGGAGTTAGAGCTTATCTACTTCTTGTTCATGCATCCGTCTTGTTGGACAAAAGCTTTGCTCCTCTTATCTGTTACCTGTTCTGTTCTATCCAGGTCAGTAATGGGATCCTGCCAGTTTGACAACCGGTTTGGTGATTTTGCACTCTGCGCCCCTGAACAGTTTTAACAAAACTTACCTTCCACATTATTTCTGAGGTGTAACACAGCTGAGGTGTGGTAATCAGCTCTGTCATGTGAATCAGCTGAGAGGATATAGGGAAGTAAAGCATAGGGGTGGGCAAACAGGCCTACCAGATCATCAGAGTGAACTGGTTTTCTACCCTTCTGATTGTCAGAGCTACCAGTTTGCCGAACTGGTTGAATCCCACTCTTGATCCAGGTGATCTGTCTATCTGTCTGTCGGTCTGATTGTGTCTCACACACTCTGTGTAAAAGTATTTTTGATGGATGTAGGTGTGCTAGTGTGTGTGTGTGTTACAGGAAGGGGTGTTTTTCATAACTGTTTTCATCCTTCCAAAATCAGCCTGTTCTGTCATGTAAACTCTCATGTATCCTGACTCTTCTGCCATCTTCTCATTTATTTCTGAAACATCTCCTCTCTTCTTAGCTGGCCTATGGATCCTTCCCCTCTGAAGGGAGAAATGGACTGGATCCCTCCTTCTTCCGTATGGCCCTCAGTGAAGACTCCCAGGTCCGAGGCATCATTTCTCTGCTACTGTATTTTGGATGGACCTGGATTGGCCTCTTTGCTGAGGATGGTGACAATGGAGACAGTTTCCTGCTCACCCTGGAGTCCCTATTCTCTCAGAATGGAATCTGTTCCGCTTTCACTGAAAGAGTGCCCCAGAGGGGGAAACAGAGTGTGAATGATTGGCATAAGATCAGTGAGCTGGTGGAAAGAATACAGCTCCATTTCACACAGAGCAGAGCGAGAATACTGGTTGTTTATGGAGATGCAATGACCCTGATGTGGCTGAACAATGCACTATTTGAAGAAAATGATAGATGCAGTGAAAAAGCATGTGATGGAAAAGTTTGGCTTATGACAGCCCAGATAGATGTTGCATTGATGAGTCAACAGGGAGAAACTGCATTGGATTTGTTTCAAGGGTCTCTTTCCTTCGTCCTGCATTCTACGGAGATTAGTGGCTACCAACATTTTCTCAAGCATCTCAAACCTGGCCACAGCCCACAAGACAGGATTCTTAAAAGTTTCTGGGAGAAAGCTTTTAAATGCCATTTTTCAAATTCAGAGAAACGGATAAAAAATCAATGTACTGGGAAGGAGAGCTTGGAGTCACTTCCTGCATCAACTTTTGAAATGGCCATGAGTGGGCAGAGCTACAGCATCTACAATGCAGTTCATGCTGTGGCCCAGGCTTTGCATTCTGCAGCCTCATCTCGGGCTGTTTCTAGGAGAACATTGGGTGGCAAAAGACTTCAGCCATGGCAGGTAATGCTTCAACCTATATTTTCCAGGTGATCCATTGCAAATTATGGCAATATTATTAATACAATTTTCCAAGTAGAAGAATGAATAATAAACTTGGGGGTGGGAGTTAAAAATCAGTGAAGAAATGTTCGTGGAAGTTGGAAAGGACCTTTGTAATAATCAACTCCAGAGGTGTCAAACTTGATTTTATTGAGGGCTTCATCAGGGTTGTTTTTGACATGGAAGGTGTTGAGGTGGATGTGGCATCACTTGTGTTAGTATTGTGCTCAGCGGTAGTAACTGTGAGAGGGATCTTGGAGTCCTAGTGGACAACCATTTAAATATGAGCCAGCAATGTGCAGCAGCTGCCAAAAAAGCCAACACAGTTCTAGGCTGCATAAACAGAGGGATAGAATCTAGATCACGTGAAGTGTTAATGCCACTGTATAGTGCCTTGGTAAGGCCACACTTGGAATACTGCATTCAGTTTTGGTCACCACGATGTAGAAAAGATGTGGAGACACTAGAAAGAGTGCAGAGAAGAGCAACAAGGATGATTAGGGGATTGGAGGCTAAAACATATAAAGAACGGTTGCAGGAACTGGGTATGTCTAGTTTGATGAAAAGAAGAACTTGGGGAGGCAAGATAGCAGTGTTCCAATATATTAGGGGTTTCCACAAAGAAGAGGGAGTCAAGCTATTCTTCAAAGCTATTCAAGGAACATTGGGTAGAAACTAATCAATGAGAGAAACAATTTAGAACTAAGGAGAAATTTCCTGCCAGTTAGGACAATTAATCAGTATAACTTGCCTCCAGCGGTTGTGAATGCTGCAACACTGGAAGTTTTCAAGAAGATGCTGGATAACCATTGTCTATAGTGGTCTAGGGTTTCCTGCCTAGGCAGGGGGTTGGACTAGATCTCCAAGGTCCCTTCCAACTCTGTCATTCTATTCTGTTCTGTTCTGTTCTGTTCTGTTCTATTCTATTCTATTCTATGCTATGCTATGCTATGCTATGCTATGCTATGCTACGCTACGCTACGCTACGCTACGCTACGCCATGCCATGCCATGCCACGCAACGCCACGCAATGCCACACTTTGCTACTTGGAACACCTGTGATGGAAAGGACCTTTGTAATAATCTACTCCAGAGGTGTCAAACTTGATTTTATTGAGGGCTGCATCAGGGTTGTTTTTGACATGGAAGGTGTTGAGGTGGATGTGGCATCACTTGTGTTAGTATTGTGCTCAGCGGTAGTAACTGTGAGAGGGATCTTGGAGTCCTAGTGGACAACCATTTAAATATGAGCCAGCAGTGTGCAGCAGCTGCCAAAAAAGCCAATACACTTCTAGGCTGCATAAACAGAGGGATACAATCAAGATCACAGGAAGTGTTAATACCACTTTATAAGGCCTTGGTAAGGCCACACTTGGAATACAGCATTCCAGTTTCCTGCCTAGGCAGGGGGTTGGACTAGACCTCCAAGGTCCCTTCCAACTCTGTCATTCTATTCTATTCTGTTCTATTCTGTTCTGTTCTATGCTATGCTATGCTATGCTATGCTATGCTATGCTATGCTATGCTATGCTATGCTACGCTACGCTACGCTACGCCATGCCATGCCACGCCACGCCACGCCACGCCACACTTCGCTACTTGGAACACCTGTGATGGCTCTCAATCTCTGTTTTCAACTGTGAGGGCCTCCTACAACCTTCTGCCAGTGAAAACAAAGCTTGGGATATACATCCACATCTCTCCAAAGCTTCATTTTTGCTGGTAGAGACCCCCCTGTTACTGGGGCAGCTTCATGTGCCAGATCTAAGCACCCTGTGGATTGGATCTGGCCCCTGGGACTTGAATTTGAAACCCTTGACTTAGTCAAACACTTGCCTACTGCAACATCCACCATTTCATAATTTGTATTCCAATGTATTTATCTGGCTTCAAATATAGGAGTAGCTGGGAAAACATTGAAGGAACTCTCTTCCATGTTGAAATAAAGTTGTTCTGAGCCAGTTTCCACCTGCTCTTCCAGCAGAAGCTATGAGTCCGCAAGAACCCCAGTAGTGAATGTGTCATGTCCCCATTGGTGTCTGAATCCAAGGGGGAAGATGAATAGCTGACAGAGAACAGAAGAGTGGCTCTGTTGGCTGTGGAGGAAACTGGGGTATGGCAAAATCAAGCTGGGCAGAGCAGAGGAGAGATAGAACAAGGGAGAGGGGGTTCAGTTAAAGACCAAAGCCCACCCCCTCCTCATCCTAGAGCATGCAGGGAAGAACGGGGAAAAGAGCAACGTGGGTTGCATGGCTTATGAGGGAGGAACGAGCCATGATTCCCTTCACAAGGCACACCTGGGGATGGAGTTTAAAGGAGAGGTTGTCAGGAACAAACACTGAGTTTAACTGCTTATCTGAGTTCGTGCCATCCTCCCAACTGGTTGAACTACTGCCATGCTACTTCACTTCTGGAACTCCTTATCTTGCCTGCCCTACCGGATCAATTACCTTAACTTGACTTGTTGGATTTATAGATGAAAGTGTTCTGCTTACAACATTTGGACTGGAGTATTTTCAGCCAAGGGCTGTTGCAGGCTTGTGGAAGAGCTTTTCTCCAGGCCAGACATTGGGGGCACAGTTGGTGCTACTAAAGGGACTCATACTGGTTCTCTGGCTGTGTTGTCTTTATGCCATGCCCCAGGTCATCACAGAACGAAACCACTTAGTTATGAGAGTATGGTACAAATCGTATACTCATACATAGTCTCTATATAGAAAAGTAGCAATATATTAAGTTTGATTTCAATAATGGGTGGTAGAACATCAAGCAAGAATATAAAGTTGTTTTCCAAACTATTGATAATTGACATTTGCTATTGTCAGCAATGGAATCTATGTTTTACCAGGTTTGAAATAAAAGTAAAAAGTTACAGGAGCAATGGTGGTGAAGTGGTTAGAGTGCAGGCTGGCTGCAATTTTGCAGTTCAAATCTCACCAGGCTCAAGATTGACTCAGCCTTCCATCCTTCTGAGGTGGGTAAAATGAAGACCCAAATTGTTGGGGGCAATAAGTAAATCACTTAGAGAAGGCTGCAAAAGCACTGTGAAGCGGTATATAAGTCTAAGTGCTATTGCTATTGCTAATACACTTGCAAACATTAATTGGGCCAAATTTCTACCAAGACCTGTTATTACTGCGAGAGTCCCCGCTCTCGCAGGTCTGGCCCTCCGCTTTAACGAGGGCCCACCTTGATGAGGGATTTATTAATCCGGAGAGGTGGGCGAAGCGTGGTCTCGGGGGTTTTTTAGTCAAACATTTGTTAAGTATTTTAGGGGGTACCACGGAGGGGGGAGAGGATAGACAGGTTGAGGCTAGTAAAAAGGGAATGGGTGGAGCCAGCAGACTGAGGAAGGAAGCGGATGGATCCAAGTCATTTCCATTGAGGGTCTATTTATCAAGACAGTTGTAGGGAGGGGCAGGTTTTTTATATTGAAAAGGTTTTATTGGTTTTACATTTTTTCTATAGGGTAGGGTAAGGGATACAAAGAAATTTTGAGAGCATTCACGTCAGAGTCGTCGGCCCTTCCGAGACCTCAAAATACACAATAAAAAAAATAACAAAAAAAGCATTTTTCATAACACTACAAGGTAAAAGCAAGTACATATACCTAAATTCTCAATTCCATGCTGTCAGACATTTACAAAAAATCCAGATACAAATATTATGCAAAATTGTTCAGAAAAATCAAGGCAAAGTTATTTTTTCGATCTAAGCCTCTTGGCTATTGTATCTTCTTTTTCTCCTCCCTGGCCCCCAGCGGGCGGGGCCGCGGCCCCCTCCGTCCCCCCTGGATCTTCCCCCAGGGCAGAGGAATGTTTTTTAAGAAAGGCTTGCGCCTCAACAACTGTTTTAATCCTCACTCTTCCTCCTTCCCAGAACACCAGCATCCCTTCGGGTGTCACCCACTTGAACCAAATCCCATGATCAAATAAAATTTTTGACAAGAAGGAAAATTCCCTCCTTGCTTCTCGAATCTTTCTAGGGATCTGCTTCAAGATAGCAACCTCTTTTTGTTGGTAGATTAATGGACTACCTCTCTGCACTTTCAGGATTTCCTCTCTGGTTGACCTTCTAACAAATTTCACATGTATCTCTCTAGGCACTTCATTTATCCTGGCATATGCTGAGTTAATACTGTAGGCTAGGTCAATGTCCCCCCTGATCTCATCTTTAGGTTTTTGTAAATAGTCTGCTAAAATTGTGCTCATAAGATCAGGGAGGCATTCACCAGATTCCTCAAGAACGTTCTGAAATCTCAAAAAATATGTCATTCTTTCCATATCTATCCTAGACACATGCCCATTTGTTTCCCCAACCTCTTTAATAACATTTTTAATCTCTCCCTTAACCCCCACCAACCCCCCTTCCAATTCTTCAGTCTTCTGTGTGTTTTCCAGCACTTGCTTCCGTGTGTCCAATAGCTCCTTCTTGAAATTGATGTTTTCTGCCCTCTGGGCCTGAATTTCTTTTACCAAAGTTTGTATAACAGTTTCAAGAGAAGCCATCCGTTGTTCTAAACTTGCCAGTGCTGTTTCTTGAGCCATGATTAACTGTTAAAGTCAATGCCACCAAAATGGCGTTTTCAGGGTGGGGTTGGTGAGACTAACCGGGAGCCAAAAGTTCTGATCAAGGTTGAAACGTTGTAAAATTCAGGAACCAAGAGAGAGACAATTTTCCAACTCAATAGTTATAATAACGAAGGTACTCCAGAAAGGAAATCACAAATCCAGCAAGAGAAAAATTCTTCATCAATATCCAGAGAGAGTCCCAATTGTAAAGAGACGCTGGGAATTTTCCATAGTTGAAATAATCAGGCAGGGACAAAGAAAAGCCACCTTCCACCGCCCATCTCAGAGCCCAGAGGAGAGAGTAGAAAAATAAATTTTTTAATCCAGCCAGACCTAGAAACAATGTTGCAAGTAGCCGCATACCACTTTCCCTTGTTAGAGACAGTCCGGATTTAAGATTTCCGCTTTCTCTTCCAGAGAAGCCATTTTAGAGTGCCGCTTAAGTCCGAGGGTTTTTTTTTGAGAACAAACACCCCCCTCCCAGTCCGTTCAGCCTGACTGGCAGCAAGGAAAAAAAGTCTTTTTTAAACTCACTCTCCCTCGCAGCTGAAGCCTCGGCAGACCTTCCGATCTCTCCGCTCAGCCCTCTGCATTGAAGTGAATGGCGCCGACAGCCGTTGGCGAAGGGAGAACCCCCCGCAGCATGTTCCTCCTCACCTAGGTCGCGGAGGGGAGTGCTCTCCCCACCGCCGTGAGGAAGAACGTCCCCTCCGAGCCAACCCTACGGGAGACCTCCGGTAACCGGAGTGTCTCGCCCCCGTGGGGGGGCAGAAAAGGCAACAAAGCGGCGAGCGAGCGCTAGGCTCGCCCGTCGCCGCTGGAGCCGGAACCGGAAGTCGGGAGGGGCAGGTTCATCTTCCCGGTTGGGGGCACAAGGCCAATGGTTGCAAACGGTCAGGTGCCACAATCCCCGCAGGCTAGGTGGTCAGGGATTACAGAGCCAGGGCCCGAGGCTGATGTTTTGCAATGCCAGGTCCATGGTCAACAAAGCCCCCCTCATCCATGACCTTGTGTCAGAGGGGGAGCCAGACCTGGTGGGAATAGCGGAGACCTATGTAACAGCAGCCCTGCCCGAGCTCCTTGAGGGGATCGCCGTGATGGCGATTGAAACCCCCAGACTGGTTGTCATGGGGGACTTTAACCTGCCATCGGTGGGCGAATCATCAGAGGCAGCTCGGGAGTTCATGGCCTCCATGACGGCCATGGACCTGACCCAAGTAATTCGGGGGCCCACACACGAAGGAGGACACACGCTGGACTTAATCTTTGTCTCTGGTCAATGGAAGAGTGATCTTGGTATAGGGGAAATAGCCATCACACCCCTGTCATGGTGAGACCACGCACTTCTCTGGCTCGACTTTCCAAACGCTACACCCCATCGCGGGGAGGCGGAACCTGAGTCACCTATATAGTTCCGCCCCAAGCGCCTGATGGACCCAGATAGGTTCCAGACGGCGCTTGGGCCATTACCTGTGTCCTTGACCCGCGCCCCGGCGGAGGACCTCGTGGCCGCATGGAATACTGCGGCCACGGGGCCTTAGATCGGTTTGCGCCCTTGCAGCCTCTCTTGCGGCGATGAACCACCCTGGCTCCTTGGTTCACCGAGGAGCTGAGGGTGATGAAGCACCACAAGAGACGCCTAGAGAGGAGATGGAGAACCACACGGTCTGAATCTGACCGAACACAGGTGAGAGCCCATTTACGGACTTACCTTGTGGCGTTGAGAGTGGCTAAACGTCATCATTGTGCCACTCTCATTGCATCCGCAGATAACCGCCCTGCCGCCCTGTTTAGGTTGACCCGCTCCCTCCTTCAACAGAGGGTGCGGGAAGCCCAGTTACAGGGTAGAGCAGAGGAATTTGGGGATTATCTGCAGGATAAAATCGCTCAGATTCGGAGCGAGTTAGCCTCCATCGAACGTGGTCCAGTGGGATGCCCCGAGGCAGATCTTGAGACAGTTTTGTGGGAAGAGTTTGACTCTGTTACTTCCGAAGATATGGACAGGTTACGTGGGTGACTGCGAGCTACCACATTTTTATTGGACCCGTGTCCCTCCTGGCTTGTACTGGCATCCTGGGATGTTACACGAGGCTGGCTCCAGGAGGTGGTCAACGCTTCCTTGAGTGAGGGGTCCTTGCCGGTCTCCCTTAAAGAGGCGATGGTGAGACCCCTCCTGAAGAAGCCCTCTCTGGACCCAGCACTGTTGGTAAATTACCATCCGGTCTCCAAAATTCACTTTTTGGCGAAGGTTGTAGAGAGTGTGGTGGCACAACAGTTCCCCCGTCATCTGAAGGAAATTGTTTATCTGGACCCGTGCCAGTCCAGCTTCCGACCCAGGCACAGCACCGAGACAGCATTGGTCGCGTTGGTGGATGATCTCTGGAGGGCCAGAGATGGGGGTTGTTCCTCCATCCTGGTCCTATTAGACCTCTCAGCGGCTTTTGATACCATCGACCATGGTATCATATTGCATCGGCTGGAGGGGTTGGGGGTGAGGGGCACCGTGTTATGGTGGTTCTCCTCCTACCTCTCTGGTCGATCGCAATTTGTGTTGGCAGGAGAGCAGAGATCGACCTCGAGACCCCTCACTTGTGGGGTGCCTCAGCGGTCGGTCCTCTCGCCTCTCCTGTTCAACACATATATGAAGCCGCTGGGCGAGATCATCCGTGGTTTTGGGGTAGAGTACCATCTCTACGCTGACGATACGCAGCTGTATATATCTACCCTAACCACCCCAACGATGCCGTAGAGGTGATGTGCCAGTGCCTGGAAGCCGTGCGGGCCTGGATGGGAACCAACAGACTCAGACTCAACCCGTCCAAGACTGAGTGGCTGTGGTTTCCGGCATCCCGGTACAACCAGTTGACACCTAACCCCTGTGGATGGGGCACACAACTTGGGTGTCCTTCTTGATGCACGGCTGTCCATGGAAGATCAAGTGACAGCCATGGCCAGGAGGGCGTTTTACCAGGTTTGCCTGGTACGCCAGTTGCGTCCCCTATTGAATCGGGATGCCCTCTGCACAGTCACTCATGCCCTCGTGACATCCCGACTGGACTACTGCAATGCTCTCTACATGGGGCTCCCCTTGAGGTGCACCCAAAGGCTTCAGCTTGTCCAGAATGCAGCCGCGCGGGCAGTTATGGGAACCTTTAGGTTTTCCCATGTAACACCACTCCTGCGTGAGCTGCATTGGCTGCCTGTCGTCTTTCAGGTGCGCTTCAAGGTGTTGGTCATCTTAAAGTAACAATATCCCATTAAACCCATCTTCTAGATTAATTAAACATATATAAATCATAATATACATTTCTTTTAAAGTAACAGTATCCCATTAATCCCATCTTCAAAATTAATTATACATATATATTTCCCCACCCTCCACCCAAGCCCTCCCCCACCTCCCATTCAAACCCACCACCCTGACTTCCGCTATACACCACTTTAATAATTCCAAAAATCCCATATATTATTTACTCTGTTCACCTGTCAATCTAAACATTCTTACCTAAAGGCTACATAATATTTCCTAGTCTGGCATTTATTCTGTATATAATCAATCCATTTTACCCATTCCTGTGTATAATTCTCCTGCTTCTGATCTTTTAAGAAAGCTGAAATTTTTGTCATTTCCGCAAACCCCGCCACTTTCTGAATCCATTGATCAATTGTCGGTAAAAAATCTTTTTTCCAGTGCTGAGCAATCAACAACCTAGCTACTGTAACCATATACAAAAACAATTTCATTTCCCCCTTTGAAAAATCCTTAATTATACCCAATAAAAACATTTGCGGAGTAAATTGTAATCTTTTCTTCAATACATTTTGCATAACCCACCATATTTTTATCCAAAAAGCTTTAACCTTAGTACAGGTCCACCATACATGAAAAAATGTTGCATCTAAATACCCGCACCTCCAACATTTTGGTTGAATATTAGGATACATACATGATAATTTCTTAGGATCCAAATACCATCTATAAAACATTTTATAAAAGTTCTCCCTTAAATTTTGTGACTGCGTAAATTTAACATTCTGAACCCATATTTTTCCCCACGAATCCAACATAACCGGTTCATCAAAATTCTGAGCCCATTTAATCATACAATCCTTCACCAATTCACTTTCTGAGTCTCTTTCTAACAATACATTATATATTCTTTTAACATGTTTTGGACCAGTCTCCTTTATCTGCTTAATCAGTTCCACTTCTTTATCCATGAAACCAACCCTCTGGTCTTCTTTCCATCTCATCTGTAACTGATTATAGTGTAACCAATTTAAAATAATTCCTTCTTCCAACAGTTGTTCCAAAGTCTTCAACTGCCATATACCCCCATCAGCAAAAAGCACATCTTTGTATAAACATCCCCCGAGTGACTTAGTATTTGTAATCCACATGGTGTCTGCAAGATCCAACCAAAGCGGTATTTTATAATCCCAATTAGGCCGGTGCTTCTTCCATATTCTCATCAAGGCATTCCGGAGAACATGATTATTAAACACTTTGTCCACCCTATCTTCATAAAAAAGATATGCATGCCATCCCAGAACAAGGTCGTGACCTTCTATATTCAACAATTCAGTTTTTGTTTCCCCAAACCATTCTGCTATATGCGTCAGTACCACTGCTTCATAATACAATCGAAGGTTTGGGAATCTGAGGCCACCTCTTTCACGAGAATCTTGCAAAATCTTCATCTTTACTCTCGGTTTTTTCTCCTTCCAAACAAATTTATTTAATGTTGCTTGCCATTCTAACAAAGTTTTATCTGATTTGAGCACCGGTATCATCTGGAATAAAAAAATAAATCTAGGTAGAATGTTCATTTTAACTGCTGAAATTCTTCCAAGCAAAGATAGTTGTAGCTTTTTCCATGCTTGTAGGTCTTTCTGTATCTTTTGCCACAACACTTCATAATTATTTTGAAAGAGTTTTGTATTTGAGTCTGCAATTTGTATACCTAAATATTTAACCTTGGAAACTATATCAAAACCTGCCAAACTTGCAAGTCTCTTTCTTTGAGTCTCTATCATGTTTTTAACAATCATTTTCGTTTTGTTTTGATTTAGTCTAAACCCAGACACCATGCCAAATTCTGCTATAATATTTTTCATCTAGATTATTGAATTCAAAGGATGTGAAAGGGTAACAACCAGATCATCGGCAAATGCTCTAGTTCTGTATTCCTTTTGCCTAATAACTATGCCATTTAAGGAGTTTGAGTCCCGAATTGTGTTCAACAAGACTTCTAGAGTTAAGATAAATAACAATGGAGATAATGGGCAACCTTGTCTTGTACCTTTCTGTATCTCGAAAGTCGTAGATAAATTTCCATTAATAAGTTGTGCATTTTGTTGCTGGTATATTGCTCCAATCGTCTGTCGAAATCGTATTCCCATATCCATCTTTTCCAAAGTCTTGGTTAGAAAGTTCCAATTCACTCGATCGAAGGCCTTTTACGCATCCAAGAAAACCAGCACTGCAGAGATCTGCTTATTCTTATCAAGATAATCAATTAAATCTATGAGTTGCTCTGTTACTTTAAGAGAAATTTATATTATGGCTGTTGGGAGGAGAGGGGGTACAATATTTGTATGAGAAACTTATTTTAAGATGGGGGGAGGGGAGGGGGCATAGTACTTGTATGTGATTTATATTATATGTTGGGGGGGAAAGGGGGGAAAACTTGTTTGTATAAAACTTTTTCAATAAAAAAAAAGGTGTTGGTCATCATCTTTAAAGCGTTCCATGGCACGGGACCTAGCTATCTGCGGGATCGTATCCTGCCCCATACATCCCTGCGGCCGATTCGCTCCCACAGAGAGGGACTTCTCCGGGTGCCGTCCTCTAGGCTGTGCCAGCGGGCAACGCCCAGGGAAAGGGCCTTCTCTGTGGCGGGCCCGACCCTCTGGAAGGACCTTCCCCCCGATATTAGAACAACTACGGACCTCCGCTCCTTCTGTCAAAAATTAAAAACGCACTTTTTCTGCTTGGCCGGCCTAGGTTAGTCATCTGTTTATTGTTTTAATTGGGTTTTTAAGGGTTTAGTTTTTAGTATTTTGGGTTTTTAGCGCAGGGATAACTTGTTTAATCTGATTTTTATATATTTATGATGTATTTATGTTTGTATGTTTTTTAATTCCCCTATGCACCGCGCCGAGTCCCTTTGGGGAGAGGGAGCAGTCTACAAATTAAATTTATTATTATTATTATTATTATTATGATGATGATGATGATGATGATGATGATGATGATGATATTTTTGAATAATTTAAATTATACAAAATTAATAATTTACATAATAGATCCCAAGAGTTTCACAGAAATGTATCTCCCTCCCTGGCTGGCTACTTACCAAGCTCCCTATTTCCTTTTCCATCAGCTCCACTTCTTTCTCCAAGGAATTTCCTTCAACAACTCAGCAGGAGAAATGGTGTCCTTCAATGCAGAAGGGGAAGTAGAAAGTCAATTTGTCATCACCAACCTGCTCACCTTCCCTAATCGCACTTTTCAGAAGCTGAAAGTTGGAAAGCTTGATCCCAAGTCAACGGAACGAAAGCACATCTTCCTTAATGAGGATGCAATAGTGTGGCATGCAGCTTTTAACCAGGTGCACAACATAGGATCCTAGTTTTCTTTTATTTTTTTAATTACAATCTCATTAGTGTGGATTACAAAAGTTAGAATTCCAGTCTTTTCAATCAATCAATCAATCAATCAATCAATCAATCAATCAATCAATCAATCAATAAGTTTAGTTAGTTTATTGGTTTATTGGCAGTGTACAGCCAAAATAAAACAGATATATAAAAGTTAAGAACAGTTTAAAAAACATATTAGATAATTTGGCCTCTCATAAAATTAAAAAAACCAAGAAACCTTGGTTAAAATTAATAGAAAATCATATTTAAAATATTCATTTTTATGCCAGCCCGGCTTGTTGGAAAAGAAGGGTTCAATCAATCAATCAAACAAACAAACAAACAAACAAACAAACAAACAAACAAACAAACAGAATAGAGCTGGAAGGGGCCTTGGAGGTCTTCTAGTCCAACTCTCTGCTCAAAGTAGGAGAACCTATACTATTTCAGTGGTTGTCCAGTCTCTTCTTAAAGAGCTGCAGGGTTGAAACACCAATAACTCCTGAATGCAAGTTGGTTAATTCAGTGTTTCTCAATCTTGGTGATTTTAAGTCCTATGAACTCCACCTCCCAGAATTCCCCAGTCAGGAATTCTGGAAGTTGAAGTCCACAGGACTTAAAGTCACCAAGGTTGAGAAACACTGAGTTAATTGCTCTCACTGTTAGGACGTTTCTCCTTAATTCCAGGCTGCTTCTCTCCTTGATTAGTTTCCATGCATTGTTTCTCATTTTGCCTCCTAGTGCTTTGGAAAAATAAGTTGACCCCCCTCTTTTTTGTGGAAGCCCCTCAAATACTGAAATAATGTTATCATGTCTTCCCTCATCCTTCTTTTCTTTAGACTAGCTTGACCCAAAACCTGCAGCCATTCTTCAATGGTTTAGTCTTCAGACCTCTGATCATCTTAGTTGCTCTTATCTGAACTTTTTCCAAACATTTCTCAACATCTTTTTTTTTAATTTGTAGTATGGTGACCAAAATAGATTGCAGTATTCCAGGGGTAGTCTTTATAAAGAGGTACTAATACTTCAAATGGTATTTATTCTATGCCTCTGTTTACACAACAAAGCTGGTTCATGTTCCCCTCTTAATTCTCGGTCCACTATAAAGCAGAAAAGCTTACTTCTTGAATATTGATGGATATATTTTGATTCTAAATTATCTTTATTCTATGTAGGCGGTACCCCATTCTGTCTGCAATGAATATTGCCAACCAGGTTTTCAGAAGAAGAAGAGAGAAGGACATAAATTTTGTTGTTATGACTGTGCCCCATGTCCAGATGGGAAGATTTCAAACCAGAAGGGTAGGTGAAGCTGTATAGACAATATTTCAAAGAGAAGGACCATCAGTCATCAGAGAATGTTATTCAAATAAAAATGCAATGTCTCCTTCATTTAGAATGCTAACTTCAGATAACAGGTTCTGGTGTGAAAAGGATACAAGCTACGATGCCCATTGCATACAAATTAAGTTTCAGTAGAAGATTGTAGCATGTATCTGACTTCAGGAAGAAATATGAACAAAAATTCTCAACATAAGAATAGAATGTGGTCATTTTCTGATATCTTGTTTTTTTCTTCCAGATATGAATGAGTGTTTCAGTTGTTCAAAATATCAATATGCAAATAAAGGACACACTCAATGCATGCCCAAAGTGATAACATTTCTCTCTTATGAAGAACCCTTAGGAATCAGCTCAGCTTCTGCTGCTCTGGTTTTCTCCCTGACTACCGTCTTTGTTCTCGGAACGTTCATTAAGCACAGAGATACTCCAATAGTCAAAGCCAACAACCGTGAACTCTCCTACATTCTCCTTGTCTCCCTTCTGCTCTGTTTCCTCTGCCCTGTGCTGTTCCTTGGTCAGCCAAGCAGAGTCAACTGTCTTCTGCGACAGCCCACTTTTGGCATGACCTTCTCAATGGCCACTTCTTGTGTCTTGGCCAAAACTGTCACTGTGGTGGTGGCTTTCATGGCTACTAGGCCAGGATCAAACATGAGGAAGTGGATGGGAAAAAGACTGCCCAACTCCATTGTGCTCTGCTGTTTCCTCATTCAAGCAATTCTTTGTGTTGGGTGGATGACAATATTTCCCCCATTCCCAGATCTGGACAAACATTCATTCACCAAACGTATCATAGCTGAATGCAATGAAGAGCCCATTGTGATGTTTTTCCTTGTTTTGGGGTACATGGGGCTCCTTTCCATCATCAGCTTCATGGTGGCCTTCCTAGCCAGGAACCTTCCAGAAAGTTTCAATGAAGCCAAGTTCATCACCTTCAGCATGTTGGTGTTTTGCAGCATTTGGTTAGCTTTTCTTCCAGCCTACTTGAGCACCAAAGGGAAAGAGAAGCTAGCTGTGGAGATCTTCTCCATCTTGGCCTCCAGTGCTGGCTTACTCGGTTGCATCTTTGTCCCCAAATGTTACATTATTCTGGTTAAACCAGAGTTGAACAGCAAAGAACAGCTGACAAAGAGAAAGAATTAAGGAACTGACATATGGTTGAATTATTATAGCTTTGCTCTATTGTATCGTGATTATAATTTATTTAATGTTAAGTGTGTGTTTATATTAAAGGTTGAAAAACATTTATCCTTTTTAGATCAATTGAATACATATAAATATCCATTTGATTGACTTTGACACAAGTTGGTGCTATGTTTGGATTGTGAACCTGTTAAAACTATGCTGTACTAAATGGAAATTTAATAATAATAATAATAATAATAATAATAATAATAATAATAATAATAATAATAATAATAATAATAATAATAATAATAATAATAATAATAATAATAATAATAATAATAATAATAATAATAATAATAATAATAATAATATTTAATTTTGTATACCGCGTCCTCTCCCCAAGGGGACTCGGAGCGGTGCACAGGGAAATTAAAACATATAAAATATATACAGACAATAAATACAATAAATAAAAACAGATTAAATTAATCGTCCCTGCGCTAAAAACCCCATTAAAACTAAATTCCCTAAACACCCCAGAGGTAGAGACTAACCAAGGCCGGCCAAGCAGAAAAAGTGTGTTTTCAGTTTTTGACGGAAGGAGCGGAGGTCCGTAGTTGTTCTAATGTCGGGGGGAGGTCGTTCCAGAGGGCTGGGCCCGCCACAGAGAAGGCCCTTCCCCTGGGCGTCGCCCGCTGACACAGTCTAGTGGACGGCACCCGGAGAAGTCCCTCTCTGTGGGAGCGGATCGGCCGTGAGGATGTATGGGGCAGGATCCGATCCCGCAGATAGCTAGGTCCTGAGCCATGGAGCGTTTTGAAGATGACAACCAACACCTTGAAGCGCACCCGAAAGACGACAGGCAGCCAGTGCAGCTCGCACAAGAGCGGTGTTATATGGGCGTACCTTGCGGTCCCCATTATTGCTCGCGCGGCTACATTCTGGACCAGCTGAAGTCTTCGGGTGCACCTCAAGGGGAGCCCCATGTAGAGAGAGTTACAATAGTCCAGTCGGGATGTCACGAGAGCATGAGTGACTGTGTAAAGGGCATCCCAATCCAATAGGGGGCGCAACTGGCGTACCAGGCGAACCTGGTAAAACGCCCTCCTGGCCACGGCTGTCACTTGATCTTCCATGGACAGCCGGGTATCCAGGAGGACACCCAAGTTGCGCGCCCCATCCACAGGGGCAAGATGTTCACCCCCTATGGCCAGTGATGGAGTCAACTGGTTGAATCGGGCGGCCGGAAACCACAGCCACTCGGTCTTGACCGGGTTGAGCCTAAGTCTGTTACTTCCCATCCAGATCCGCACGGCTTCCAGGCACTGGCACATCACCGCTACGGCATCGTTGGGGTGGTTTGGGGTAGATATATACAGCTGAGTATCATCAGCGTAGAAATGATACTCTACCCAAAAATCACGGATGATCTCACCCAGCAGCTTCATATATGTGTTGAACAGGAGAGGCGAGAGGACCGACCCCTGAGGCACCTCACATGTGAGGGGTCTCGAGGTCGACCTCTGCTCTCCTGTCAACACAAATTGCGATCGGCCGGAGAGGTAGGAGGAGAACCACCGTAAAATGGTGCCTCCCACCCCCAACCCCCCCAGCCGACACAATAGGATACCATGGTCGATGGTATCGAAAGCCGCTGAGAGGTCTAATAGGACCAGGATAGAGGAGCAACCCCCATCCCTAGCCCTCCAGAGATCATCAACCAACGCGACCAATGCCGTCTCGGTGCTATACCCGGGCCGAAAGCCGGACTGGCGCGGGTCTAGATAATCAACTTCCTCCAGGTGACGGGGAAACTGTTGTGCCACCACACTCTCTACAACCTTCGCCAAAAAGGGAAGGTTGGAGACGGGACGATAGTTGGATAATAAAGCTGGGTCCAAAGAGGGCTTCTTCAAGAGGGGCCTCACCATGGCCTCTTTAAGGGAGGCAGGCAAGAAACCCTCACTTAAAGAACCGTTGACAACCTCTTGGAGCCAGCATCGTGTCACCTCCCAGGATGCCAGTACAAGCCAGGAAGGACACGGGTCCAGTAAACATGTGGTGGCTCGCAGTCGCCCACGTAACCTGTCCATATCGTCGGAAGTAACAGAGTCAAACTCCTCCCAACCAAGATCTGTCTCGTGGCATTCCACTGGGCCATCAATGGAGACTAGCTCGTCCTGGATCTGAGCGATTTTCTCCTGCAGATAAATCACAAATTCCTCTGCTCTACCCTGTAATGGGGCTTCCCGCACCCTCTGTTGAAGGAGGGAACGGGTTACCCTAAACAGGGCAGCAGGGCGGTTATCTGCGGATGCTATGAGGGTGGCACAATGGTGACGTTTGGCCACTCTCAGTGCCACAATGTAAGTCCGTAAATGGGCTCTTACCTGTGTTCGGTCAGATTCAGATCGAGTAGACCTCCATCTTCTCTCTAGGCATCTCTTGCGGCGCTTCATCACCCTTAGCTCCTCAGTAAACCAAGGGGCCAGGGTGGCTCGCTGCCGCAAGAGAGGCTGCAAGGGCGCGACCCGATCCAAGGCTCCCGTGGCCGCAGTATTCCATGCGGCCACGAGGTCCTCCATCGGGACGCGGGTCAGGGGTACAGGAAGTGGCCCAAGCGCCGCCTGGAACCCATCAGGGTCCATCAGGCGCCTGGGGTGGAACCAGATAGGTAAACTAGGTTCCGCCTCCCCGCGGTGGGGGGCAGCGGTTGGAAAGTCGAGCCGGAGAAGTGAGTGGTCTGACCATGACAAGGGTGTGATGACTATATCCCCTATACCCAGATCACTCTTCCATTGGCCTGAGACAAAGATGAGGTCTGGTGTATGTCCACCCTCGTGGGTGGGGCCCTGAATTAGTTGGGTCAGGTCCATAGCCGTCATGGAAGCTATGAACTCCCGAGCTATCTCAGATGATTCGCCCACCGATGGCAGATTAAAGTCCCCCATGACTACAAGCCTGGGGGTCTCAACTGCCACCGTAGCGATCACCTCGAGGAGCTCGGGCAGGGCTGCTGCTACATAGCGGGGAGCCAGGTGTACAACCAGCAAGCCCAACTGCCTCCCTAGGCCCCACTTCACGCAGAGGAACTCACAACCGGTGGTCTGTGGCACAATGCTCTCTCTCGGCTCAAGACCTTCCTTAACAATGACCGCTACCCCACCACCCCTACCTAGGGCCTGAGGCTGATGAAAAGTGCGGTAGCCTGGTGGGCACATTTCAATGAGGGGAAGTCCCCCCTCGTGGCCCAACCAGGTCTCCGCAATTCCCGCCAGGTCCGGCTCCCCCTCCGACACAAGGTCATAAATGAGGGGGGCCTTGTTGACCACAGATCTGGCGTTGCAAAACATCAGCCGCAGGCCCTGGCTCTGTACTCCCTGACCACCTAGCCTGCGGGGGTTGAGGCACTTCACCGTTTGCAGCCAACGGTTCTGTGCCCCCAACCGGGAGGATAGAACTTGTCTCCCCTCGGACCTGCCTCTCCCCACGACCCTTTGAATGGAAGTGCCCTCTGCCGGAACGACTCGTATTTCCCCCCCCCCCTAACGGATCCCTCCGCTTCCCTCCGTCGTCTGCTGGCCTGGCCCTCTCTTTCCCCCTCCGTCTCTACCTGTCTAACCCCCCCCCCTCCCTATTACCCCCTAAAATAGACAATAATTTGTTAATTAAAAAACCCCGAAGACCACGCTTCGCCCACCTCTCCGGATTTATAAATCCCTCATCAAGGTGGGCCCTCGTTAAAGCGGAGGGCCAGACCTGTGAGAGCGGGGACTCTTGCAGTAGCAATAAATCAGTCCTGGAGTACATTGCGATATAATAAATAATTAAATAGTTAAAATAATTATAAATATATATATACAATGTAAGAATAAATTTCATCAGAGGGTCATGGGTAAAAAGATTATAAAAAATATCAATGGCCTTAGTTTAAAATATAAAATTTCATAAATAGATGGTAGAATTTCATGAATAGATGGTAAATAAGGTGGAATTAAAGTGCATCAATAATTGGGAAATTGCAAAATAGTTGGGAAATGGTAGTTCAGCTGTTTCTGTCCATAGGTCTTTCTGAGGGACTACAAGAGTCTCTAAGGGACATTTGATGTATAAAGTCTGACAAACCATGGTGAGGAGGGTTTCAAAGTTCTTAGTTCTTATAAGTTGCATCTGCGACTAGGTCTTAAAGTCTTAAGTCCGCTGGAAACACAGGAGTCTATTCTCCCAGATGGAGGTTCAGGCCCAGGAGGGGTGGGTTGGTTAGGCCCAGGCCAGCCCTGTTTCGACCTCCTGGCCCTGCCCGGCCCAGCCAGCTGGAGACACCAACATCCCACTCTCCGGACGCGGGCCTGATTTATAAGGCCTCTCCCATCGGCCGATCACCAGGGCCATGGGGTATCCTCCCTTCCTATCCCGACCGAACACATTTCTGTCAGCATCCTCTGGCCGTCGCCGGCCTGCCCAGTGACAGACCACTTGGTCAGTGGCCCCGCCATCAACGTCGCCGGGGACACCAGCCTCTGGGCCGGTTGTAGGTTGATTACAATTAATTTATTTTTCATTTAATTATTTATTTAATTTTTTATACCACCCTACTCCCGAAGGACTCAGGGCAGTGTACAGCCAAAATAAAACACAGATATACAAAAGTTAAAACAATTTATAAACATATTAAATAATTTGGCCCATAATATAGATTAAAAACCAACAAACCCAATTAAGATTAATAAAATTCGTGTTTATGCTACCCTGGATTGTTGAAAAAGAAGTTTTAAGAGCACAGTGGAAGGTATGTAGGTCAGGGATAATTCGTAACTCTGGGGGCAATTCATTCCAGAGGGCAGGTGCTCCCATGGAGCAGGCTTTCCCCCTGGCTGTTTCCAGTTGACATTGTTTAGCTGACAGCACCATGAGGACTCTTTCTCTATGCGACTCCCTCTCTATGAGAGCATACTGGCCGATGGGAGGCTCTCGGTGGCAGAATGCGATCTCATAGGTACCCAGGTCCTAAGCCATGGAGCGCTTTAAAGATAGTAACCAACACCTTGAATCACACTCGGAAGACCACCGGAAGCTAGTGTAGCTCGCTCAGGATGAGTGTTACATGGGAGCGTCACGTTACCCTCATAATTTCCTATGTGGCCACATTCTGGAGCAGTTGGAGACTCCGGGTGCTCTTCAAGGGGAGCCCCATGTAGAGACCATTACAGTAGTCCAGACGGGAAGAGACAAGGACATGAGTGACTGTGCACAGGGCATCCCGATACAGAAAGGGACGCAACTGGTAGATCAGGTGAACATGATAAAAAGCCCCCCTGGTGACAGCCGTCATATGATCTTCCAGGGACAGCCATGCATCCAGGAGGACACCCAAGTTGTGAACCCTTTCTGTGGGGGCTAAGGTCTCACACACACCCATAGCCAGCGATGGAACCAGCTGACTGTAACAGGATGCCAGGAACCACAGCCATTCAGTCTTGGAGGGGTTGAGCCTGAGCCTGTTCTTCCCCATCCAGATCTGCATGGCCTCCAGGCACTGCGACATCACATATGTTTATTGGTAAGTATTAGCATAGTATATTTTTCTCATTTTCTTTTACTATATTTTCCTTTTGAAAATGTGTTCCTTATTTACTTTATTTATTTATACCTGATGGATTTATAATTTATATTAAACTAGCTGTTAACCAGGTATTGTCCTGGTATTTATTTATAGGGGGAAGGTGTCTAGACCAAACGTAATTAAGGAAGGAAGCATACTGCTGTCCTTTTCTGCCTTTTGACTCATCACCAGAGACCATCTAGACAGAAAGCTATGAGTTCCGTTGTGTAATTTTTTTTTATATGTGTGTTATGTTTTTGAGCTGATCAATAAATAAGTCATTGAGACTAGTATAGATCTATTTCAAGCTTTTTAGCTCTCATCAGCTAGCCATACCCTTACTGAGATTTGAACCGGTATGCTTCCTCCCTTAATTGGGGCTTAACAGGGTGTTGTGACATAAGTATATACTTATCTTCCTGCCTCAGATGATCAGGAAGAGAACCTGGTGGCCTAATGGCTAAGGCTCCAGCCTAGAATGTAATACAGCCCCAGTTCAAATCCCAGTAAAGGTATGGCTAGCTGATGAGAGCTAAAAAGCTCGAAATAGATCTATACTAATCTCCCTGACTTATTTATTGATCAGCTCAAAAATGTAACACACAAACGTGTGTGTGTGTGTGTGTGTGTGTGTGTGTAGCATGTGTATATATCGTTTTGTAGGTGTTTAGGTAGATATATACTTTCTCTTCTGAGCAGACAACAGAATTTCATTTTTAATGTGTGCCAGTGTGCTCACAGTAAAAAAAAGTCAATAAAGTTACCTATTATCTTATTTTTCTCATTCTCTTATTTTAGACATATGTAGAGAGTAAGACATGATCAAATTACTATCAGTATTGTGTATTTATTAATATTCAAGTATCAGCTTTTTAACTATATAAATAATTGTGCCTGCCCGCCTCATTGTTACAATCCTTTTGTATGTTCTAATTCTTTTTTCTAGACCAGCCTTCAAATGTTTCCTTCAAAAACTTGCATTACTTTTCTACGGAGACAAGATGTTTAAAGAAAACATTATTATGAACTCAACTGGAAGAAGGGGGTGGGTGAGACTGGAGAACATGTTTACAAGCAAAGCTGTTACTCCGATTTGATCTTGGTGGATGCAGTTGTCTTTCCTGTCATTACTGAAATCACTATTTTTTTTCTTGGTCGTGTTAGGAGACTTTTGAAGACCATGAAATAATGACTAGGTGTGCATTGACTGTCTGTGATTTAGAAAGCCCCTTCTCCACTGATGTGGAAGAGTGGAACAAAGATCCTACTCAAGCACTTCGTGGTTTCCACATTTCTCTCTGGTAAATCTCTCCTGTTTTTCCTGCTGATGAAAGAGAGACAGAGAGAGGGAGGGAATTTTCCCCTTGATGAGCTCTACTTAAAGAAAATGAATCTCAGTGGGGGAGAGAAGTCATCTAATCCAACTAATTTCACAGGCAGTATATTTTGCACCTCTCTTATTGAGTCTGTCATCTGCACCTCTACAATTGTCTGGTTTGGCTCTGCAACCCAGCAAGACAGACCCAGACTTTGAGAGATAGTTAGAACTGCAAAACATTTTTGCAACCAACCTGCCTTCCATCGAGGACCTGTATACTGTACGAGTCAAAAAGAGGGCTGTGAAAATATCTTCAGACCCCTCATATTCTGGACATAAATTGTTTCAACTTCTACCCTCAAAGCTACACTACAGGACACTGCACACCAGAACAAGACCCAAGGACAGTTTTTCCCTTAATGCCATCTCTCTGCTAAACAAGTAATCCCCACAACACTGTCAAATTAGCTACTAAGACTTCTCTTCCTTCCTACTACCTCTCTCTTTCCACTTATGACTATAACCATGTTGCTTGTATCTTTAAAATGTATGTTGTTATATTTGTTTCCAAGTATAATTTGATTGCTTATTGGTAACCTATGACTATCACTAAGTTGTAACTTATGATTCTTGATGAAAGTATTCTATTTTATTTTCTTTATGTACACTGAAAGTATATGTACCAAAGACAAATTCCAGGTGTGTTGAATCACATTTGGCCAATGAAGAATTCTATTCTATTCTTGCAGAACATCAGCGCTCTCCTCTTGAAAGACCTCCAACAAAGAATTCACTACTTCATCTGGAACATTGTTAGCATCCAGCAAACATTGCATGATTCCAGAGATGTGCCTAAAGAGAGGAAGGAATCTTTCAATGTTGCAGCACATGATGTTCCTTCTTATGTTTCCTCATATAGTGAGCAAAGAAATGGGATGGACTGAACCCAGACATCTTTCACACGAGTTTTATTGGCCTGGAGATTATGTCATTGGTGGGATCACATCCCAAGTCATTTCTGTTTTTTCCTTGAATTCTTTCCGGGAGTCTCCTTTTTCAAAAAAGAAGGATATCCGACAGTAAGAAATTTGCTTCTCACTGAATAAGTTACTGTTAAATGTATCCTGGAATTTGTACGTCCTATCCTTATGATATTTATTTTTTTATTTTTTCAAATTTATATCCCGCGCCCATCTCCCACAAAGGGACCCTGGGCGAGATTTGAGAATCTCTCTCTATTTTGAAAGGCTAGCATGAGAAAAAACAAGGTGTTTTTGTTTTTTAATGATTGCTTGAATGCATTTGCACGATGAAATAGAAACATGCATGCAATTTTGTTTCAAATCATGTTATTGCAGTTTTTCAATGGTTATTTTTCTTTTCCTCTTTAAAGCTCAAAAGTCCAGCCTGTAGCTGCTGGTTTTCTGGGTTATCACTCATCCAAATAACTAGACAGTTCTCATGCTACTTAGCGGTTCAAAATCCATCACAATTGTTGAAGTGATGGCGTATCAGGTTAGGATTACAAATGTATGTAACATTTATTCATTTGTTTGTTTATTTATTTATTTAATTTGTTGAACAATGTAGTAGGTAACAGATATAAGTAGAAACATGGACATGAAGAAGGAAATGAGTACAAATAAATGGGGATAGTAGGACAGGGATGATAGGCATGTTGGTGTGCTTATGCATGCCCCCTTTATGGACCGCTTAGGAATGGGGTGAGGTCCACAGTGGACAGTTTAAGGTTGAAGCTGTGGAGGTTTGGGGATGTAACAATGGAGTCAGGTAGAGCATTCCAGGCATTGACCACTCTGTTGCTGAAGTTATATTTTCTGCCATTGAGTTTGGAGTGGTTTACCTTAAGTTCGTATCTATTGTTTGCCTGTGTATTATTGAGATTGAAGATGAAGCAGTAATTGACAGTTAGGATAATGTAGTACACAATTTTGTGTACTACGCTTATGTCAGACCATAGGCTGCATAGTTCTAGTCTGCCCAAGACCAAAATTTCAATCCTGGTGGCATAAGGTATGCTGTTTTGAGTAGAAGAGTGAAGCACTCTTCTCATGAAGTATCTCTGGACTCACCCAAATGTGTTAATGTCCAATATATAGTGTGGATTCCAGGCAGACGAGCTGTATTCAAGAATTGGTCTAGCAAAGGTTTTGTATGCCCTAGTTTGCAATATAAGAGAACATTGTTTGTTTGCTTGCTTGCAGATTGTAGTTCTAAATTGCACATCTCACTCAGTAGCTTTGCAATAATTAGATGGCCATTTGCACGAACTTAAATCAACACTGCAATCTAATGATCTCATGAACATGCATTATGATTGGCAAATTTGCAGCACTGGCTTCTCTTTTAGTCCTGGGACTTTTCCTGCTTAGAATTCTAGGATTTCTTGGTAGTGTAATTAGTCATGTCCAATCCTCAGATTATCCAGGACTGGCTTTTTTTAACAGTCCTTTCAAGTCAAATGCAATTCCTGGAGCTTCATCAGAAACTGAGTGCCACTTCTTATCAGCACAGACATTATCTGTCATTTGTGGTCAGCTAAGCTTAAGCTGGTGGGACGCAGTGTTTCAGTGGCTAAGATTCTGAGATTGTTGATCAGAAAGGTTGAAGGTTCAGTGGTTCAAATCCCTAGCGCTGCATAACGAAGTGAGCTGCTGTTACTTGTCCCAGCTTCTGCCAACCTAGCAGTTCAAAAGCATGTAAAAAATGCAAGTAGAAAAATAGGAATCACCTTTGGTGGGAAGGTAACAGCATTCCGTGCACCTTCGGTGTGTAGTCATGGTGGCCACACAACTACGGAGACGTCTTCGGACACCGCTGGCTGTTCAGCTTTGAAATGGAGATGAGCACGGGCTCCTAGAGTCAAGAATGTCTAGCACATATGTGGAAGGGGAACCTTTACCTTTAAGCTTAAGCTGAGGATCTTGCACAGTCTGTACAAAACAGGGGGAGGAGATGTTGTTAAATTGTGCCTTTTGATCCTGTTGGAGATTTTATGAGAAATAACATCATATCTCTATTTTCAGAATAAACAGAAAATTTTATCAGCATAATTTAGCTTTGGCATTTGCCATCCATGAGATCAATGGGAATCCAGAGATCTTGTCCAATATCACCCTTGGATTCCACATTGTGGACAGTTACAACGATGAGAAAACTTTCTATCACAGTGTTTTGCAACTTCTCTTCAAATCACAGCAATTTGCCTTGAATTACAATTGCGACTCCAAAAAGAATGTGGTAGCCACAATTGCAGGATTAAATTCTGATATCTCCTCCCAAGTCGCAAGCATCTTAACTCTTTACAAAGTTCCGCAGGTGAGGTCTCTAGGTGGGAATCGTTTTTCTTGGATATATCTTTGGAATTCATTTATTATTATTTTTTCAATTTGCTTTTCAGAATGGTGTTTTCTTAAATTATGAGAAAATAGAATAGAATAGACAAAATATGGAATGAAGTGGAATGGAATGGAATGGGAGGGAATGGAACAGAATGGAACAGAATGGAACAGAACAGAATAGAGAAAATACGGAATAGAATAGAATAGAATAGAATAGAATAGAATAGAATAGAATAGAATAGAATAGAATAATAGAGTTGGGAGGGACCTTGGAGGTCTTCTAGTCCAACCTCCTGTTTAGGCAGGAACCCCTACATCACAAAATGTATTTCTTGTCTTCTTTTAATATTGTGAAACCAATGTAGTCAACTTACTATTTCTTATTTATGGTTATTGGGCATTAAGTGTACAACCTCAGTAATTATTTTCACACACATATAGACACACACATGAATACACCCCTTATTCTCTTGATGATGGAGTTCCCTTTTCTGTCTCATCAGCTGTGACTTTAAGCCATGCCTTGCTAAAGCAGAGGTCCCCAATCCCCGGGCTGCGAACCGGTGCCAGTCTGTGGCTTGATAGGAACTGTGGCAGGGCCAGAGAGGAGGAGGAGGGAGGAGGGGGAAGCCCCCTGGGCAGAGCATGCACCAAGTGCGGGAGAGCGCAGGCGCGGCTGCTCTTGCCATTGGACGCCCTAGAGGGCTGAGTGAGCCGACTCCCCCCCTCATGTGAGCATGCATCACCTGTTCTTCCTCCCCCCCACTCCTCCTCTACGCTGGCCAGTCCGCAGAATTTTCTTTAAAATGAAACCGGTCTTTGGTGCAAAAAAGGTTCGGGACCCCTGTGCTAAAGAACGCCGAGGTGGACCAAGGTACAATCAGGTACCTTCACAGGGGAGGCTTCATGAAAAATTTCTCACCCAGACTAGGAGAACATTCTTCCAACTCATTACTGAATTTCATCTCCTCTCCTCTTAGCTGGCCTATGGATCCTTTGCCTCTGAAAGGAGAGATGGATCCGACCCTTCCTTCTTCCGTATGGCCCTCGGCGAAGACCACCAGGTTCAAGGCATCCTTTATCTAATAAGAAATTTCAGATGGACCTGGATTGGCCTCTTCGCTCAGGATGGCGACAGTGCGGAACGTTTCCTACGCTCCATGGAGTCCCTGTTCTCCAAGAATGGAATCTGCTCCGCTTTCACCCAAATAATTCCACAGCAGCATTTAGAAAGTATAAACAATTGGACTAAACTCACTGAGCTGGTTGAAAAACTTAACTTTCATTTTACAGAGAGCAAAGCAAGCACCTTCATCATCTATGGAGATACCTCAACCACATTGTACATGGCTTCTTTACTAGTTGACGTATATGAAAGATGCATTGAAAAGGCATGTGGAGGAAAGGTGTGGATTATGACAGACCAGATAGATTTCTCTGAAGGGCTCTATGCCAAAATTCATATGTTCCATGGAGCTCTTTCCTTCATGCTTCATTCCAGTGAGATTAAGGCATTTTGGGAATTTCTCCACCTCCTCAGACCTCCAAAGTTTAAAAATCTGGAAGATTTTTGGAACCGAGCCCTCAAATGTCTGTTTGCAACTTCAGAGCAAGTGGGAAAGAAAAAATGTACTAGAGAGAAGAGCTTGGAACCCATCCCTACCTCACATTTTGAAATGACCATGAGTGGGCACAGCTATGGTGTCTACAATGGAGTTCATGCTGTGGGCCATGCTCTGCATTCTGTAGGTTCAGCTCAAGCCAGCTCTAGGGCACTGGATAGAAAAAGGCTTCAGCCTTGGCAGGTAATGCTCCCCCCATATTTTCCACATTAAGCTTTTTTTTTTTTTGAATAAAATTTTTTATTGGTTTCTAAAATATACATGGGGAAAAGGAATAGGGTGTATAGAAAATTTTGGTGGTTTCATGCTGGCAATGGTGGCCCTCCCACTCCTCACAGGTTACAATTTAGATATTTTAAAAATACAAGATTACAGTTTAACAATAATATAAAGGATAAGCAAAAACATATTTTCACATTGTGTCGATCGTCTGTTAAATCATTTTTTTTCCTTTGCCATTTCTCCATATCCACAGTTATAATAATAATTCCACTGAGCTCATTTTTGTGATCTAAGTCTTTTTGACATCATTTCCTCCCCCCCCCCGTCTCCTGGCGGGGCCATGGCTCCTTCTGCTTTTTCTCCGCCTCCATCATCTCTGTCTTCCAGGAGGGAGACGTGCTTATTCAAAAAGGCTTTCGCCTCAATTAATGTTTTGATTTTAATCTTATCTCCCTCCCAGAAGATCAACATTCCATCTGGTAGCAACCATTTGAACCAAATCCCTTTATTGTATAGTTTTTTAGACAGGAAGGAAAATTTCCTTCTTGCTTCTCTTATTTTTTTGGGAATTTGTTTCAGAATAACTACATCTTTATCATGGTATCTCAGCCCCCCCACCCTTTGTGCCCTCAGCACCTCATCCCTCATGGATCTCCTGAAAAATTTAACATGAAGCTCCCTTGGGAGGTTATGAATTATAGCATGTGCTGAATTAATTCTGTATGCCAAATCTATATCCCACCAAATTTGGTCTTTTTCTCTTTTAAGATATTCTGCTAATATTATACTCATCACTTCTTCAATATCTTCATTTTCTACTTCCGGTATATTTTGAAACCTAAGGAAGAAAGACATCCTTTCAATTTCTGCTTTTAAAATATAGCTTTGTAACTCTAAATTTTGTTTCTGTAACTCCTTAACTTCCCCCCCCCACCTCCACTGCCCCCTCCTTCAACGACTCAATCTCTTCTTTATTTTCTGTTGTGGTCTTTTGGACATCTTTAATTTCTGCTCTGGAATCTGCCATTTCCTTCCGTAGATCAGTTATACTTTTTAAAAGTTCCTGGAACATTCTTCTGGAGCTTCGCCAGTTGTTTCTTTCTGTAATAAAGTAGCAATTTTCAATTGTTGAGTTTCCGGGCTAGAGCCGGCAGAAGGGGGTGCAGATGCAGATTTCCCGGTTGGTGGCTTTCTGGGACCCATTGTCTCAGTTCAAAAGAAGTTAAAAAACAAATGGCATCAAACAGCGAACAGCTGGGATGGTTCGGAATGTCAGAAGAAATTCAAATTCATTAGCCCAAGTTACAGAGGAAAAAAAGAAATATTGTAATCCACTTTCAGGGAATCCACATGTGGGAGAGATAAGAAGGGCTCCCAGGGGGGAGCACACAAAGACACCAAGGCTCTTCTCAAACGGTTGCCTGAGGCTGTTTTACTGGCACGAGAAAGTTTTGATGTAAGAACATAGAGTAGCCATTTTAACCTCGCCCTTTTCCGGGGAGAAAAGTGAAAGTTACAATTTGTTTCGAAGAAATTGCTCCGTGGCAAATTGTTGCTTTTGCAAAACCATTCTCTCCAGGTAATTGATTCAAATGGCAAAGTTTTTAAATCCTTGTTCACTCCCCATCGGAGAGCTCGTTTGAGCGCCACTTATTCTTCCGAGGGGGGGGCTAAATTTTTTTTTATTTTATTTTATTAAATTTATACCCCGCCCTTCTCCAAACGGACCCAGGGCGGCGCACAGGGATGTTAAAACACATATAAAACATATAAAATTTAAAAAACTTATTCTAATGGACCCTGCGCTAAAAACCGAATTTAAAAACCCAAATTTAAAACTATCTAAGAGTCAGTAATGGGGGTTACGCTAGGCCGGCTAGATGGAATAGGTGTGTCTTCAAACACTTGCGGAAGAGGCGGAGGTCAGAGATGGTGCGGAGTTCAGGGGGTAGGTCGTTCCAAAGGGCAGGGCCCGCCACAGAGAAGGCTCTTCCCCTGGGTGTCCCCAGTCGGCATTGTCCAGCCGACGGCACCCTGAGGAGGCCCTCTCTGTGGGAGCGTATCGGTCTAAGGGATGTATGGGGCAGGAGGCGGTCTCTCATATAACTAGGCCCCGAGCCATGGAGCGCTTTAAAGATGGTCGTTAAAACCTTGAAGCGCACCCGAAAGAAAGAAAACCTCCCCCTCTATTTTCCGTTTAAATTGATTAAACAAAATTCACATTGTTTCTGTCACTTGGAACTTGGAAGATCCCTCCATTGCTGGCGTTTCAACCACACATTCAATTTAAAGTATTTCCTCCGGGATCCATTGGGCAAAGAGGCAGAGTTTGCCCCCCCCCCTTTATGCCTTCCCAGCTCCTAGGGAGAAGCTGGAAAAAACCCCACCAGCTGCCACTAGGTTGGGGGCTTCCAACAAGCCACCCATTTCAGCAAAAAATCCCTCCAGGATTTTTTGTGCCCCCTAAGGAGCCCGCCAGAAAGGCAAACGGCAGACAAAACGTCCGTCGCCGTCAAAAGCCAGAAGTGAAGTCCCCTTAAGCTTTTTATTATACCACCAACTGATAACGTGGAATTGTTTGGGTATTTATTTATAGGGGGAAATGTCTGGACCAAACGTGCTGTATAGTAGAAGCCATTTTACAGCAGTAAAGTAGAAGCCATTTGAAGGCACAACAGAACACATACACTGAGAGTGTGTTAGTGGTGTCTTACCCACACAGTATTTGTTTCCAGAGAGTAAGTCATCTGTGTACCAAGTTTGGTTGTAATTGCTCAAGGTGTTCCAGAATTATGTGAATATATATAACAAAAGGCAACAAAAAATAGCTTTCTGTCTAGATGTTCTCCTATGGTGAGCTGAAAAACAGAAAAGGAAAGCAATTCTGCTTCCCCCCATATTTGGGGCTTACCAGGTTGTTGTGACACAAGTATATACTTATTCCCCTGGATCAGCTGCTCAGGAGGAGAACCAGTGGTCTAGTGGCAATTACCAATGCCTCACATGTAATATTTCCATGGTTCAAATCCCAGTAAGGGTATGGCTAGCTGATGAGAGCTAAATAGCTTGAAATAGATGTATACTAGTCTCCTTTATTTATTTATTTATTTATTTATTTATTTATTTATTTATTTATTTATTTATTTATCAGCACAAATACAACACACACACACATATATATTGTATATATGCATTTGTAGTGATAGATAAATAAATAAAGGGAGAAATATATATGTGTGTGTGTGTGTTTGTGTTTGTGTGCATGTGTGTGTGTTTGTGTGTGTGTCTCCCTTATTTATAAGCAAAAAATGCAACACAAATGTAACAAAGGCAATGAAAAAATCGCTTACTGCCTGGATGGCCAAAGCAGCACTCCCTTATTGCATCAGCTGAGACGGGTATTTAGTATAGGTAATAGGCTAGGCTAATTGCTAGGCTCCTGCCTGATATGCAATACAGACCCCGTTCGACTCCCAGTAAAGGGTATGGCCAGCTGATGAGAGCTTATAAGCTCAAAATAGATCTATCCTGGTCTCTCTGATTTATTTATTGATCAGCTCATAAAACTAACACACATATTTTTTAAAAATTACACAACGGAACTCTTGGCTTTCTTTCTAGATGGTCTCTGGTGATGAGCCGAAAGGCAGGAAAGGAAACAGTATGTCTCCTCCCTTAATTGGGTCCTCTTAACAGGATGTTGTGGAAACTATTATCTATACTAAATACCCCTGTCTCAGCTGATGCAATAAGGGAGAGCCGGTTTGGCTGAATTGCTAGGCTCCTGCCTGATATGCAATACAGCCCCAGTTTGAGTCCCAGTAAAGGGTATGGCCAGCTGATGAGAGTTAATAAGCTAGAAGGGTAAAGGGTATGGCCAGCCGGTTCAAATCCCAGTAGAAGTATGGCCAGCTGAAGAAGGCTAAAATGCCTGAAATAGATCTATCCTGGTCTCTTAATTATTAAATCAGCCTTTAGAAATCTAACATATATATATATATGTATGTATGTATGTATGTATGTATGTATGTATATATGTGTGTGTGTGTGTATGTGTGTGTGTGTGTGTGTGTGTGTGTGTGTGTTTTCATAGATTTTCACGGGTGTAGGTATGCTGGCGTGGCTGGCTTCGGGGATTTTCCCGTGTATATAGCATGGAGATGTTATTGGAAGCCTGCCTGATGATGACAAGTGAGATCTTGTCGAAATGTTGCAATAACATCTCCATGCTATATACACGGGAAAATCCCCGAAGCCAGCCATGCCATATATATATGTTAGTTTTATAAGATGATCAATAAATAAATCAGGGAGACTAGTATAGATCTATTTCGAGCTTTTTAGCTCTCATCAGCTAGCCATACCCTTACTGGTATTCGAACCGGAGCTGTATTGCATATCAGGCAAGAGCCTTTAGCCATATATATAAACAAACTGTTTCCCCCCACCTTTGTTTGTGTATTTCTGTTTCTATCAGCTCCACATCGCTCTTCAGGACATTTCATTTAATAATTCAGCAGGAGAAGTCGTGTCCTTCAATGCGGAAGGGGAAGTAGAAAGTCAACTTGATATCACCAATCTGCTCACCTTCCCCAATCATACCTTCCAGAGGGAGAAAGTTGGAAAGCTATATCCCAGGTCCATGGAAGGAAAACAAATCTCCCTTAATGAGGATATGATAGTGTGGCATACATCTTTTAACCAGATGTGCAATGTAGGACCCTACTTTCATTTATTTTATTTTATTTTAAAATCAGACATTCCGAACATTGTACCTATAAGTACAACATGGAACCATTGGAAAGGAGCACAATGATCACCTCTTCCAGTCCTCTTCAATGTGCCAGATGTCACTGAGGCCACCCTAAAAAGTGGCTGTCCAGTCTCATCTTCAGAAGATTAAGATTCACAACTCCTTAGAAATATTCATCTAATATATTCTTTATTGATATTTTAGATATTTATTTGGCTTTCATTGTCTTGTGAAAATGAATGTAAATACTGAACAACAGAAATGTCCAGGACCAAAATAATACATTTACTATTATGTATAATTCTTAAAGATATGTGATCGCCAAAAACAAATCTGAAAAAGTAGTAGACACTGATCACTTCCTAAATATCATCTTACAAAGTGCTGGGATTCTAAAAATTTTCCTTCCAGTTCTCATGCCGAAAGGGGTGGGACAGTGGGGCCAACCAGAGTTGGTATTTGCTGGTTCTCCGAACTACTCAAATTTTCTGCTACCGATTCACCCAAAACGATCTGAACCAGCGGAATACCACCTCTGACCTTACATTGTTTCAAGTGGAAATAATAGTGAGTCTTCAGAATGAGAGATGGTCTTAATGTTTGCATTATCCATTTTCTTTCATGTATGAACTCATGCTCGGGGAACAGGTCACACAATTTGTAGAAACCAATACTTAATAGTATAAAAGCAATTGAATTCCTAGTACCTTCAGATATTATTGTTTTCAGAACACCTCAATTATTTTTATCTTTCTGGATAGGGGGCCCCTTGTTCAGTGTGTAATGAGCATTGCCAACCAGGCTATCAGAAGAAGAAGAAGGAAGGGAAGAAATTTTGTTGTTATGACTGTGCTCCTTGCCCAGAAGAAAAGATTTCGGACAAGAAAGGTAAATTATGTTGTGCAAACAGTATTCCACAAAGAGAGACCATTGTGGATTGGATAATGTTATTGTGGTAAAAATGCAGTGTTTCCTTCAAATCAAGCTCAATCAGAATTTGTACATGTGAATTAGATAGCAAACTAGCTGAATACCCGTGCTTCACTACGAAACCATGTGATCAGGCCAGGCCATAGGCCAAATGAGTCACATACTGGGGACACCCATATAAGGCAACTGGTGGTTGGAAAAGAGTTCCTTTCAGGTGGGGAGGGGGAGTAGAATGCCTAGATGCTTAGCATCAATGCATGTTAATATAATTCTGTATAAGAAATACTGTTGACCTGATGGTCATTTTGAAAAATTCTTTCTTTGTGAATACTCGGAAGCCGGGATGAACATATGTGCTGGTTTTCAAATTTACATGCTTTACAGTTCTGAAGATTTTGTGTTGAGTGAGTGGTATTTGGGATAGATAGATAGATAGATAGATAGATAGATAGATAGATAGATAGATAGATAGATAGATAGATAGATAGATAGATAGATAGATAGATAGATAGATAGATAGATAGATAGGAAGGTAGGTAGGTAGGTAGGTAGGTAGGTAGGTAGGTAGGTAGGTAGGTAGATAGATAGATAGATAGATAGATAGATAGATAGATAGATAGATAGATAGATAGATAGATAGATAGATAGATAGATAGATAGATAGATAGATAGATAGAATGACCATTAGTGACAGTATAACTTATATTTCAGTAGTAGATGGTGCCATGTAACAGCCTTCAGGAACAAATATGTACCAAAAAACCTCAGTTTGTCAGAATTGAACCAGAATTTGGTTATTGTTTTTCAGACATGAATGACTGTTTCAGATGCTCAGAAGATCAGTATGCAAATGAAGACCACACTCAATGCATGCCCAAAGTGATAACTTTTCTCTCTTATGAAGAACCCTTAGGAATCAGCTCAGCTTCTGCTGCTCTGGTTTTCTCCCTGACTACAGTCTTTGTTCTCGGAACGTTCATTAAGCACAGAGATACTCCAATTGTCAAAGCCAACAACCGTGAACTCTCCTATACTCTCCTTGTCTCCCTTCTGCTCTGTTTCCTCTGCCCTGTGTTGTTCCTTGGTCAGCCAAGGAGAGTCAATTGTCTTCTGCGACAGCCCACTTTTGGCATGACCTTCTCAATGGCCACTTCTTGTGTCTTGGCCAAAACTGTCACTGTGGTGGTGGCTTTCATGGCAACAAGACCAGGATCGAACATGAGGAAGTGGGTGGGAAAAAGACTGCCCAACTCCATTGTGCTCTGCTGTTTCCTCATCCAAGCAATTCTTTGTGTTGGGTGGATGACAATCTTTCCCCCATTCCCAGATCTGGACAAACATTCATTCACAAAACATATCATAGTTGAATGCAATGAGGAGCCCATTCTGATGTTTTTCCTTGTCTTGGGCTACAATGGGCTCCTTTCTATCATCAGCTTCATGGTGGCCTTCCTAGCCAGGAACCTTCCAGAGAGTTTCAATGAAGCCAAGTTCATCACCTTCAGCATGCTGGTGTTTTGTAGCATTTGGTTAGCTTTCCTCCCAGCCTACCTGAGCACCAAAGGGAAAGAGAAGCTAGCTGTGGAGATCTTCTCCATCCTGGCCTCCAGTGCCAGCTTACTCGGTTGCATCTTTGTCCCTAAATGTTACATTATTCTGTTTAAACCACAGTTGAACAGCAAGGAACAGTTGTCAAAGAGGAAGAACTAAAATGGTATTGCTTTATTGATCATTTTTATTTGTTGTGTCTGCATTGTTCTTTTCATTGACTCTGAGCTGTGTAGCATTTTGTCTTTGCTGGTATTTGGTGACATTATTATGGTGTGGGTTGTTTCTTTTAAGCCTGGGAAATACTTTCATACCACCGATGAATTTATATAGCTGCTCTTCTCCCAATGACTCTAGATGATATGCAATATACTTTTAGGTAGAATTCCTTCTAGACAAACTCTAAAACAATGCAGGTTGATGCTAAATTAATATTTTTGAGCCTATAAAACTTGTGCCATGTTAAATATTTAATTTTGGTTTGATTACTGGTTATGTTGGTTAACTCCACATTCTACTAGGAGTTATCTAGCTAATAGATAGATAGATAGATAGATAGATAGATAGATAGATAGATAGATAGATAGATAGATAGATAGATAGATAGATAGATAGATAAATGAGAGAGAGAGAGAGAGAAAGAGAGAGACAGACAATATAGATAGATTATCGAAGTATATTATTCTTTTTCTCTTTTCAATCACTTCTCATTTTAATCATTTTCAATCATTTCTCTTTTTACTCATTCTCTCTCTTTTCTGTTCATCACATTACTACATAGGTAGTAATGCTACTACAATACCGCAATATACAGAGTTATAGAATAACAGAGTTAGAAACAACTTTGGCGATCTTCTAGTCCAACTCTCCTGCTCAAACAGAAGACCCTACATCATTTCAGACAAATGGTTGTCCAGTCTTTTCTTTAAAAGCCTCCAGTATTAGAGCATCCACAATGTTACAATACAATACAATAGCAGAGTCGGAAGGGACCTTGTAGGTCTTCTAGTCCAACCCCCTGCGTGGGCAGGAACCTTATACCATTTCAGACAAATGGCTATCTAACATCTTTTTAAAGACTTCCAGGGTTGGGGCATTCACAACTTCTGGAGGCAAGCTGCTCCACTGGTTAATTGTTCTCACTGTCAGGAAATTTCTCCTTAGTTCTAACTTTCTTCTCTCCTTGATTACATTCCACCCATTGTTTCTTGTCCTGCCCTCAGGTGCTTAACTTGACTCCCTCTTCTTTGTGTCAGCCTTTCAGATATTGGAACACTGCTATCATGTTACCCCTGGTCCTTCTTTTCACTAAACTGCTCAATTCCTGCAACCGTTCTTCGTATGTTTTTGCAAAAACCTATATGCAATTGTATTTTAAATAAAGATGCTTTTTATTGTTCATGGTCTCCAGAATTTTATTTCTGACAAAGTTCCACACCCATTTGTACTGCTTAGGTGACCCTGACAGTACAGATAAACCCCCAGGTGGTCTCAGTGACTCTCTAAAAGGATGCAAATGACTAGCTGTCTGCAAGGAGTATCAATTCTTCCATTCCCCACCATCCAGTCCAGGGGTGGATTCCTGCCAGTTCTAACCTCTTCTATATAAGAGGTTCCACAAATCTACAGTGCCGTTTAGAACCGGTTGCAACTCTCTCCCCCCGCCCATCTGCCCAACATCAAGAGGAAGAGTGAGAGGAGGAATTCTGGGAGTTGAAGTCCACAAGTCTTAAAGTTGTCAAGTTTGAACACCCCTGGGTTTTTTTTTCTAAAGGGTTAGGTGTGCAAGGGTCTTGTAACTTGACAGCTTTAAGACTTGCAGGCTTCAAATGCCAGAGTTTCTGAGCCAACATTTTGGTTGCTAAGCAAGAGCGTTGTTAAGTGAGTTTCACATTTTGCAAGTTGGCCACACCCACCCAGTCACATGAATGGCAAGCCACTCCCACCCAATCACATGGCCAGCAAGCCACTCCCACAAAGCAGGCTACACCTACAGAAGAGGTTCTAAAAAATTTTTGAAATCCACCACTGATCCAGTCAGAGCTGAAGAAGCTTCTTGGATGAGAAGTGAAGCGTTTTCAAAGAAAAAGAAGAAACTCCAGTTGCCTCTTGCAAAAGCACCTTTGGGGTTCTCTGGCACTGTGATTAAGCTTGTGTTTTTTGAGTATTAGTTCATAAAATTCTTATTTTAATAATAGTTATGTGCACAAGCTAATATATAGTTTCAGGGGGTGAATTTATCAACAAATATGTCCATTCTTTTGATAGAACAGAATTTCTTCTTATTCAGTTTTGTTTAGTTTACTTTATTGTCATTTCACCTCATACAACGAAATTAAATTCCATCTTCTAACTACAAAAATAAAACAGAAACACATATCCTTCACATTCTATACAATTGAATTGAAGCTATACCCTAGAATTCAATAAGGTTACTACACTGCAATAGAATCTGCTTTTTAGTTTATTTGTCCTTGTTTTTATTGTCCTTTACGGTCTGCCAGATAGTAATAGTTCAAAAAAAAGGGTGCAAGAATCGCGAAGATGTTTCCTGGAACACCTGAAGAATGTTGGAAATGCGAGCCAGCCAGGGGCACATTCTATCATCAATAGTGGACATGTCCACAAGCCCAAAGATATTGGGGTAAGATAAAAGATTGGCTTACGGAGATTATAGGAATCACTTTTCAACTAAAACCAGAGGCTTATCTATTGGGGATAAACCCCGGAGGCATAAGGAGGAAAGACTGGTATCTTTCCTCCTTATGCCTCTGTTAATGCCACTGTATAGTGCCTTGGTAAGGCCACACTTGGAATACTGCATACAGTTTTGGTCGCCACGATGTAGAAAAGACGTGGAGACTCTGGAAAGAGTTCAGAGAAGAGCAACCAAGATGATTAGGGGACTGGAGACTAAAACATATGAAGAACGGTTGCAGGAGCTGGGTATGTCTAGTTTGATGAAGAGAAGGACCAGGGGAGACATGATAGCAGTGTTCCGATATCTCAGAGGGTGCCACAAAGAAGAGGGAGTCAAACTATTCTCCAAGGCACCTGGGGGCAGGACAAGAAGCAATGGGTGGAAACTAATCAAGGAGAGAAGCAACTTAGAACTAAGGAGAAATTTCCTGACAGTTAGAACAATTAACCTCTGGAACAGCTTGCCTCCAGAAGTTGTGAATGCCCCAACCCTGGAAGTCTTTAAAAAGATGTTAGATAGCCACTTGTCTGAAATGGTATAAGGTTCCTGCCCATGCAGGGGGTTGGACTAGAAGACCTACAAGGTCCCTTCCAACTCTGCTATTGTATTGTATTGTATTGTATCTTTTCACACATATTAACACTGCAGCTAGAATAGTATACACACAGTTTTTGAAAGGGAAGGAACTACCATCAGACCAACTAATTATCAAGAAAATCTTCTGGTGTGCTGAATGGGATAGACTAACATATATTCTTAAAGACAGACAGGAAACAATATTTTATCAAAGTTGGGAAAAATGGTACGAATGGATAGAGGTAAAAAGATTACGGGGTAAGCGATAGGGAAAAATATACAGTGTAGATATGTAAATAGTAAATAAAATAAATATATGGAGCAGTAACAGTTATAAAGAACTAAAGATTAATAAATGTAAGATATAGATAAACAGAAATAACTGGAATAACTGGAAATGTAGTAAGATGATATATGATGTTGCTTGGTAACTGTATACATATAGGGGGTGAGTCACTCACAGTTATAACTATGTAGTTTTGTCTTGTTAATGTCCTTTTTCTGTTTTTTTTTTCTGTTATTAGTTTATAATAAAAACATTTTTTTAAAAAGGGTGCCCAGGATGAGATGGATCTTTAAGAATATTTTGAACTGTCTTAAGGCAGCAGGAGCTATCAAGCTCTTCCAAAGAGGGGAGAGGTTTCTGCTTAGTTAATAATAATAATAATAATAATAATAATAATAATAATAATAATAATAATAATAATAATAATAATAATAATAATAATAATAATAATAATAACTTTTAATTTGTAAAACCGCTCCCTCTCCCCACAGGGACTCGGGGCGGTGCACAGTGAGAATAAAAACAATAAATATACACATATACAAAATATACAAACATAACTAAAAACGAATTAAATCTAACACCTGTGCTAAAAATCCCATTAAAAGCTAAAATACCCAATAATTAAATATAAAACCCCATAGAAGGGAGACTACCCTAGGCTGGCCAAGCAGAAAAGATGTGTTTTTAATTTCAGACGGAAGGAGCGGAGGTCCGTGGTCGTTCTAATGTCGGGGGGAAGGTCGTTCCAGAGGGCTGGGCCCGCCACAGAGAGAGCCCTTCCCCTGGGCGTCGCCCGCTGACAAAGTCTAGTGGACGGCACCCGGAGAAGTCCCTCTCTGTGGGAGCGAATCGGCCGTGAGGATGTATGAGGCAGGATCCGATCCTGCAACTTGAAGTTATTGTACTTTCTTCTCTTGGGAAATTATATTCTTCTTCTGCCCCATGTAGCAGAAGACTCTTGTGATCAGCCTATTTGTCACCCAAATTGCTATTTGGTATTCAAATACTGAAGAAGTAGTTATCTCCCTGGAATTCACCAAGTCACTATAATTTCATCCAACCAATTCTCCACCAATCTCTCAGTGGAAATTTTGTTTAAAAAAAAAAGTAAGTCTGAAGTTGTCTATTAGGGCTGGGCTGTGTGACATGGGGAGCAGGAGGCAGCAGGAGGCAGGGTTCATGGGATTTGATCTATAAAATTCCACCGCCCCCTTTTCATCTTTTAACACCTGCCTGTAAAGGAAATGCTGACACTCTCAGTTGGTATTCATGCGTTTGTTGGCCAAGGAGTATCAATCCTTCCATTCCCCACCAACCAGTCCAGAGGTGGCAGTTGAAATCATCTACTTTTGCTATGAGATGGTGACACATCCAATGCTTTGGGACTTTGCCCTTATCATGGTGGGAAGAACATGTGGTCTGAAATGTCACTTAAGTAACGTTCTTCATGTTCCTCACAAATGGTACCAGCCAGGGGACTTCCTCGTCGGTGGGCTGATTTCTCAGATCATTTATGGATTCAGAGAATTGTTATTTGAGGATGAGCCTTCTCAGCACCAATTTGAATTTTCAGAGTAAGGAAACGTGCTGCGTTCCCTCTGCATCTTAGGCAGGTTGTCAAGAACGATGCAACTTAACATGCTTGTGTATTTGAAAGAACAAGTTATAGGATGCTTAAGGCATTGATAGATAAACTGGAGTGTTTCATTCATTTTTAGAATATTAAACAGGGTAGCAATTAATTAACCAGAGCATGAGACCATCCTTAAACACTGTTTTCCATCTTGTAATACTGACCCAGTTTTCTGAAAAAAGAAAGCAAGTTCCCCCAATTAAGACATAATTTATGATGCATCTCCTCCTCTCCTCTCCTCTCCTCTCCTCTCCTCTCCTCTCCCTGTTCACTAGTTTTCTCTATTTATTTATTTCTAAAAAGATGTTTTTACCTTGGCAAAAATCTGTTTAATAAAGTAAAATATTTATAACTATTACATATTATCTATCTATCTATCTATCTATCTATCTATCTATCTATCTATCTATCTATCTATCTATCTATCTATCTATCTATCCCTCCCTCCATCCATCCATCCATCCACACACATGGATAGATAGATACTGCTGTACACAACACACACACACACACAATTAAACCTGCAAATATGACTTCTACTATTCATGTGTTCCCTTCTCTTTTGGTTGGCATTGTTTACACAGAGTAATGAACAAATAAAAAGGAGAAAGCTTTTTTAAACAGATAATGGCCGAGTATTTATGTTGTTAATCAACATTTCTTGACCCAGCTAGGGAACATTATCAATGCTAGGTGTTTACTCAGACCTCCTTGCCTTCTAGCACTGATGGTGTTATCTAGTTTGGGTTATGAAATGTCTGCTAGAAAACAAGCAAACCCAAAGAGCACAAAGACATATCTATCTGTCTGTCTGACCCCTTATGTCAACCATGAGCTACAAATATTCTCCTTTGATAGATAGATAGATAGATAGATAGATAGATAGATAGATAGATAGATAGATACTGTAAATAGATAGATAGATACTGTAAATAGATAGATAGATAGATAGATAGATAGATACTGTAGATAGATAGATAGATAGATACTGTAGATAGATAGATAGATAGATAGATAGATAGATAGATAGATAGATAGATAGATAGATAGATAGATAGATAGATAGATGATAGATAGATAGATAGATAGATTAGAAAGAAAGAAAGAAAGAAAGAAAGGAAGGAAGGAAGGAAGGAAGATAGATAGTTAGATGGATAGAAAGACAGAAAGATGGAAAGATAGAAAGACAAAAATAAAAATATTTTTGATCCATAAAAAATAATAAGAAATTGAATATTGTTCCATTCTCCACTGTATGTTCTAAGTAGGTTACAATTGACAGAAGAAATGCCTGGAGTTTTGACCACAGATTCAGAAGATGCAAATTTTTCTTTCGAAATAAATAAATAAATAATGAAATTTCTACCCAGTTCATGTCTTTCTAATGCAGACATGGTAGTTGATCATCAATATTTTTTTTGGAGGGGGGAAAGGTAAGGATTTGAGAAGTGACATGTTATACCTTTTAGAAAACACAGGAAAAAAAGAGAATATCGTTGCAATGAAATTGCTATTAACTTTGGAGAGTAACTTTATGAATTATGAATGCATTTGTTCTCTCTCACTGAATGAAAAAAAAAGTTGAACCTTTATTTGCAGCGTAGTCACAAAGTTCCACCAGCATGCCCTTGCCCTGGCCTTTGCTGTGAAGGAGATCAACGAGAATGCCCAGATCTTGCCTAACGTTACTCTTGGGTTCCACATCTACGACAGCTACTATGATGCAAGGATGACTTACCGGGCCACCTTGGACCTGCTCTTCAAATCAACTAGCTTTCTTCCCAACTACAAATGTTCCGGGAAGAGGAATCTGATAGCCATCATTGGAGGACTTGGTTCTGATACCTCTTTTCATATGGCGGACATTCTCAGTCTCTACAAGTTACCGCAGGTAGGTAGGATTTTGCTTGCAATAGGCAAAAAGCAAATGAAAGACAGGACTGGACTAAAAACAAAAACAGTTGAAACTGAATAAGAGAATAACAGAGTTGGAAGGGACCTTGGAAGTCTCCTAGTCCAATCCTCTGCTCAAGCAGGAGGCTTTATGCCATTTCTGACAAATCGCTGTCCAATCTCTTCTTAAAAACCTCCAATGTTGGAGCACCCACAACTTTTGGAGGCAAGTCATTCCATTGATTGATTGTTCTAACTGTCAGGAAATTTCTCCTTAGTTCTAGGTTGGTTGTCTCCTTGATTAGGTTCCATCCAATGGAAGGTTTCACATTTTGTTACCACCAGCCACTTTGCGGGCTCATGCGACTTTTCTACACATGTGCCTGGGCTTCCGCACATGCACTTTGCTTGCACGCACACCTTCCGCCCATGTGGCCCGCCTCAAAAATGTTCCTAAATAAAGCCAGGTTGGGTGGGAAGACCCACCCATGATTTCCACTACTGGCTCAAATGAGCCGGTCTGAAACAGCTGAATACCACCTCTTGTTCCATCCAATGCTTCTTGTCCTGCCTTCAGATGCTTTGGTTATGCTGCATTATGTTCTAATGCCTTTAAAATAGTCCTGAAAAAACTCATTCATTTTAGCTCTTTGTACAAGAACAAAATGCTTAAACATTATCTCTATAGCATAGAGATAAATATTCTACCACTGTTTTAGCTTACTTTTTTTCCTCCCTTTGTTACGTACTGGTTTAGCTCACCTATGGATCATTGGTCCCTCAGATGAATTATTACACCCAAGTCCCTTCATTGTATTCCATGGTCCCAAATGAAGCTCACCAATACTCTGGAATCATCCAGTTGCTCCAATATTTTGGGTGGACATGGATAGGGCTCATGGCCCTTGATAATGACAACGGAGAGAAATTCTTGCAGACCATGGAATCATTGCTTTCCCAGAATGGAATATGTACAGCTTACACAGAACGAATTCCGCATGAAATTAGTTTGGATAACTTGGAACCCATTATTGATAAAGCGTCACATATCCACGTGCCGTTAACTGATCATAAAGCCAACACATTTATCGTTTATGGAGAATCAGTGACAATAGCACGGCTGAGAGCCATTGTATTTGTGCAGGACCCTGCCAATAAAGAAAAGGACTCATTCAGAAAGGTCTGGATCATGACAAGTGGGATTAACTTCATACTCCCAGGCCTTCAGAGAGGTTGGGATCTTGATTTATTCCAAGGAGCCATTTCTTTTATGATTCACTCAAGAGAACTTCAGGGATTCAAAACTTTTCTCCAGACAGTAGAACCTTCCTGGTCCCAAGAAGATGGCTTCTTTAAGGACTTTTGGGAGCAAGCCTTTGACTGTTTTCTCCCAAACCCTGATATGTCAGTAAACCACGAGGGTATGTGTAGTGGGAAAGAAACTTTGGAAGATCTGCCTGGACACCTTTTTGAAATGCAGACCATTGGACATAGCTACAGTATCTATAATGGTGTCTATGCAACTGTTCATGCTTTGCATGCCTTGTTCTCTTCTCAATCCTTCCAGAGATCTATCAAGAGGGCCAGATCTGTTGAACTTGTAGAACTTCAACCGTGGCTGGTAATGGCACTCAAAACAGGATTGTTTTTATTTCAATGTCCTGAACTTTATTTCTAGCTGAACATTTATGAATCAGGTGTTTTCCAAAAATACAACCTGCTCAGAAAGTAAGCCCTAGCTTGATTTTTATGTGTGGGCCCAATATAAGCCCTACTCCCCCAAATAAGCCCTAATTAAGACCCCCACTCACTCCAGGGTGCACAGGTGAAAATTAAGGTAGGGTGGAGATTCCCTAATACTTACCTTCGGACAGTTGCAGCCAGGCCTAGCACACCTTGTGTCAGGGTTCCAAATAGCATCCAAAAGTAAATCAGAATCCAAGGCAAAGTATTGCTCAAAGTTCCAATTTATTAAGAGAGCCATGTTCACACTGCAATTCAGTGGTTTGAATCCCTAGCGCTGCATTATGGAATGAGCTCTGGTTACTTGTCTCAGTTTCTGCCAACCTAGCAGTTCAAAAGCATGTAAAAATGCAAGTAGAAAAATAGGAAACACCTTTGGTGGAAAGGTAACTGTCAACGTTCCAAATAGCATCCAAAATTAAATCAGCACCCAGAGCAAAGTATTGCTCAAAGTTCCAATTTATTAAGAAGCCATGTTGGCACATCTGGGAAAACCTGAATCTGAAAGCTTCCGTTTTCCCCACCCAGTTGAAAGTTCAAAGTCTTGCCCCCAAACTCACAAGTCCATCACATGATCCAATCTCCCACTGCCATGCTGGCAGCTTCCACCCATCCAGTTCCGGTCAGGGGCAAAGGTGCAGAGACAAAGGATGACCTTGGCTTTCTAGAAAGAATTTTGTTATGTCTATATAGTATGTGACTCCGTACAATTTCCCCCCTCCCATTTTCCCACAGTATTTATTTTATTTATTTTATTTTATTCATATTTATATCCCGCCCTTCTCCACAGAGGACCCAGGGTGGTGCACAGGAATTTAAAAATATACAAAAAACAATACAATAAATAGAATTTAAAAATAGATTAAATTAAATTATGATCCTATGCTAAAATCAATTAAAATCCCCATTTTAAAACTATCCAAATGGTCAACAACGGGAGGGTTAGGCTAGGCCGGCTTGTTGAAAAAGATGTGTCTTAAGACACTGGCGGAAGAGGCGGAGGTCCATGATGATACGTAATTCAGGGGGCAGGTCGTTCCAAAGGGCAGGGCCCGCCACAGAGAAGGCTCTTCCCCTGGGTGTCACCAGATGGCATTGCCTGGCTGATGGCACCCTGAGAAGGCCAACTCTGTGGGAGCGGATCGGCCAAAGGGATGTATGGGGCAGGAGACGGTCTCACATATAGCTAGGCCCCGATCCATGGAGCGCTTAAAAGATGGTTATCAGAACCTTGAAGAGCACCCAAAAGACCACAGGAAGCCAGTGCAGCTCGCGCAGGATCGGCGTTATATGGGAGCATCTCGGGGCTCCCGTAATCACCCGCGCGGCTGCATTCTGGACTAACTGTAGCTTTCGAGTGCACCTCAAGGGAAGCCCCATTTAAAGAGCATTACGGTAGTCAAGTCGGAATGTCACGAGAGCTTGAGTGACTGTGCGAAGGGCAACCCGGTCCAGTAAGGGGCGCAATTGGCGCATCAGGCGTACCTGATGAAACGCCCCCCTGGCCACGGCTGCCACATGGTCCTCCATAGACAGCCGAGAGTCCAGGAGGACACCCAAATTGCGCGCCCTCTCCACGGGGGCCAGTGTTTCGCCCCCAATGGCCAGAGTTGGAGTAATCTGGCTGAACCGGGGTGCCGGGAACCACAGCCACTCAGTCTTGGACGGGTTGAGCTTGAGTTTGTTACTACCCATCCAGATCCGTACGGCCTCCAAGCACCGGGACAGCACTTCGGCGGCATCGTTGGGGTGGTCTGGGGTGGATATGTACAACTGAGTGTCATCAGCGTACAGATGATATCCCACCCCAAAACCACGGATGATCTCGCCCAGCGGCTTCATATATGTGTTAAACAGGAGGGGCGAGAGGACTGACCCCTGAGGAACCCCACATAAAATGGGTCTCGAGGTCGACCTCTGCCCTCCTGTCAACACATATTGCAACCGACCAGAGAGGTAGGACGAGAACCACTGTAGAACGGTGCCTCCCAGCCCCAACCCCCCCAGTCGGCGCAATAGGATACCATGGTCGATGGTATCAAAAGCCGCTGAGAGGTCTAACAGGACTAGGATAGAGGAGCAACCTCTATCCCGCGCCCTCCAGAGATCATCAACCAACGCGACCAATGCCGTCTTGGTGCTATGACTGGGTCGGAAGCCGGACTGGCGCGGGTCTAGATAGTCAACTTCCTCCAGGTGTCGCGGAAACTGTTGGGCCACCACACTCTCAACAACCTTCACTAAAAAGTGAAGGTTGGAGACCGGACGATAGTTCTCCAATAATGCTGGGTCCAGGGATGGCTTCTTGAGGAGGGGCCTCACTTTCAAGACGGCAGGCAAGGACCCCTCACTCAAAGATGCGTTGACGATGCCCTGGAGCCAGCCTCGTGCTGTCTCCCAGGATGCCATTACAAGCCAGGAGGGACACGGGTCCAATAAACATGTGGTCGCCTTAAGTCTCCTTGACAACCTGTCCATATCCTCGGTAGTAACAAAGTCAAACTCCTCCCAGAATGGTGCCTCAAGACCAGCCTCGGACAATCCCATCGGACCACTGTCGATGGAGGGTAGTTCATTCCGAATCTGAGTGATTTTGTCCTGCAGATAAATCCCAAATTCCTCTGCTCGTCCCTGCAGAGGGGCTTCCCGCGGCCTCTGATAAAGGAGGGAGCAGGTCACCCCAAAAAGGGCGGCAGGGTGGTTATCTGCGAATGCAATGAGGGTGGCACAATACTTGCGTTTGGCCACCCTTATCGCCACTAAGTAAGTCCTAATATGGGCTCTCACTAGTGTTTGGTCGGGTTCGGAGCGAGACGATCTCCATCTGCTCTCTAGGCGTCTCTTGTGGTGCTCCATCTCCCTCAGCTCCTCAGTAAACCAAGGAGCCTGGGTGATTCGTCACCGCAAGAGAGGTCGCAAGGGCACGACTCGGTCCAAGGCCTTTCCGGGTCCATCAGGAGCCTGGGGCGGAACCATCTAGGAATGACCGGTTCCGCCTCCCCGCGGTGAGGTGAGGCGATTGGAAAGTCCAGCCGGAGGAGAGCGTGATCTGTCCATGACAAGGGAATGATGGCTAAATCCCCTATTCCCAGATCACTACTCCACCGTCCCGAGACGAAGATTAGATCTAGGGTGTTTCCCCCCTCGTGGGTAGGGCCTAAAACTACCTGGGTCAGGTCCATGGCCGTCATGGAGGCCATGAACTCCTGAGCTGCTCCAGACGCCTCGCCTACTGACGGCAGGTTAAAGTCCCCCATGACTATCAGTCTGGGGGTCTCAACCGCCGCCTCGGCTATCACCTCTAGGAGCTCAGGCAGGGCCGTTGTTGCATAGCGAGGAGCCAGGTATACAACTAACACGCCCAACTGCCTCCCTAGGCCCCACTTCACAAGGAGGAACTCACACCCAGTCGTCTGAGGAATCGTGGTCTCCTTTGGCTCAAGACCTTCCTTAACCAAAATCGCCACCCCCCCACCCCTCCCTAGGGCCCTAGGCTGATGAAAGGCTCGGTAACCTGGTGGGCACATTTCAACGAGGGGTAAACCCCCCTCGAGGCCCAACCAGGTCTCCGTTATACCCACCAGGTCCGGGTCCCCCTCTGACATGAGGTCATGAATGAGGGGGGTCTTTTGTACCACGGACCTGGCGTTGCATAACATCAGCCTAGGGCCCCGGTCCTGTGATTCCTGCCCTCCTAGTCTGCGATGGGAGGGTGGAGCGTTGGAGCATGTGACCGCCTGTGTCCAGTGGCCACGGTCTCCCAACCAATGATACCCATTCCGCCTCCCACCGCCCCTGCCCTTCCCTAAGACCGGATCAATTGAAAAAACCTCAGTGGAAACGACCCCCCCTTCCCCTTCCTCCGTTACCCTTCTTCCGCCGGCCAGCCCAATCGTTTGCCCTCCCCCCCAGGACCATTCCCCCCCCACCCTGGAACCCCCTAAAAGCTGAATTAAAAAGTTAGATAGAAACCCCCTTAATTTGCGCTTCGCCCACCTCTCAGGAGCAATCAGTCCATCCGTGTTAAACAAGGGGGCCAGGCGTGCGAGATTGGAGACTCCCGCAGGCAAAGGAGATCACACCTAGAGTACACTGCTAAAAAACATAGAGGTCATCCAACCCAGGGGACATGGTGCAAGTCCACAAACAGAGTCCAGGGTAAAATAAAGTGACAAGTGGTTAAAATTGTGCAAATGGATAGTCCAAAAAGGCAGAGTGGTAAAGACAGTCAGACAGTCAGACTAAGATCTTCCAGATTTGGGGGGGGGGGGCACAATTTAGTCTCATCACAACCCCATCCATCTGTCTTCTTCGACAACACAGGTCACAGTCTGCATTTAGTGCCACAAGACTAGATGGTACATCGTGCGGCCTGATGTGAAATGCTGCCATGTGCTGACACAGCTTACTTCCTCAAGTCCAAAGCACACACTTTCAGATCTTCCTGGGTCCTCTTCGGCCACGATCCACCATTTCACGACCCGGCTGCGTGGCTCCCTCATCCATCCTTTCACTTCGGCATTCTCCTCGTTCTGCTCAATCTCTCTATACCAGCCCTTCATTCTCCTTCTTCATTCTCCTTCTCCATCTTCCATCTCAATATCCAACTCAATATCCAACTCCTTCACCACCTCCATCTCCTCCTCCATCTTCCACCACCTTTCTTCCTCATTCCTCTTTCCTCCTCTCCTCACTCCACGCTCCACATCTCCACATCTCCTCTGTCCACGTTCCTCTCATCCAATCTTCCTCTAACATCCTCTCACCTTCTCAGCTCCTCTAGCACCAGCTCCATTCCACCAACATTCCATCAACAAACAACGATCTCCATTTTCGCCACTCCAAAGCACACACCAGCCGCTTCTGCCTCCAGCCTCAGATCGGGTGGGATCCAATGGAAAATAACGCAGGTCGGGATCGGGTTATTAGGCCGCAGGGCCCAGCATAGGCCATACGGCCTGATGGTAGTCCTCCCGACCCGACATGGCCCGGCTAGTCTGTTCTTTCGTGTCCCGGCTTCGCGGCCTGCCTCCTACCTCCAGCCGCGCTGGGACACTCCAGGCCACAGAAGGCCGATTCGGACCTGCCCTGCTCTTCACCCTGCCATCACACACAGGGCTCGCTCTTCATTTCCGAGTGGCCCGGAGTGGCAGCAGGGATGTCCTCTTGCCAGGCCAGCCCTCGGAGATGACCGACGAGGGCTGGCAGCATCCTCCTGGGTAAAAATGACCTCCGGTCTCCCAGCCGCGTTTCACAGCGCGACCTCCATTTCCACGCATGCACAAACATAGAACAGAAGAAAACACATAGTAGAATAATACAAAGTGTGGCAGGCCAAAGTCCCAAAAGAAAAGATGACTGCAGGCCTGACGCCTTGGCCATTTGTTCTACAGCAAGCAAGGCTTTCCCGAAGGCCTCTGTAGCTGATAGGATCAATCCAGAGCTTTGTTATTGGCTAGAGAGGCCTTTAGGAAAGCCTTGCTGGCCTTGCCAGACAAAGAAGTTCCCAAAAGGTTCCGGATAGTGAAAAAGAGGGCAGGGGTGATGCATACAAGTGAGGTGAGGTAGTGGATGACATCCCCCACCCCCCCCAAAAAAGACCTGCTGCCTTTTTTGGTGGAAAAATAAATATAAGACAAGGTCTTATTTTCAGAGAAACTCTCGATAAATGTCCTTTCCGTGGGTACTTGATGAATCTGTACAATTTCACAGATTTGGTGTCTCAAAAATATTCTGCAAGATCAAACAACGTGTCTATTTTCTATATGAGGCTATCTCTGAGAGTTAATCGAATCGAATCGAATCGAATTTTATTTATAACCCGCTCTCTCTCCCCGAAGGGACTCGAGGCGGGGCACAGGGAATTAAAAACAGTTAAAAAGAATACAAAATTTAAAACAATAAACGTACATAAATACTAACTAAAAGGCATATTAAACAGAAAACCCTGCGCTAAAATTCCCAAATATTTACTAAAAATCCCTAAACAATCAGAAGAGACTATCCTAGGCCGGCCAAGCGAAAAAGATGTGTTTTTAATTTCAGACGGAAGGAGCGGAGGTCCGTGGTAGTTCTAATATCGGGGGGAAGGTCGTTCCAGAGGGCTGGGCCCGCCACAGAGAAGGCCCTTCCCCTGGGCGTCGCCCGCTGACAAAGTCTAGTGGACGGCACCCGGAGAAGTCCCTCTCTGTGGGAGCGAATCGGCCGTGAGGATGTATGGGGCAGGATCCGATCCCGCAGGTAGCTAGGTCCCGAGCCATGGAGCGCTTTGAAGATGACAACTAACACCTTGAAGCGCACCCGGAAGACGACAGGCAGCCAGTGCAGCTCGCGCAAGAGCGGTGTTACGTGGGTGAATCTAGAAGCACCCACACGATAGTGAGCTTCCTAATGGTTTATCTATGGAAAGTAACAAACTGCCAATTTGTTATTAGCCAGGACAACATGAAATAGGGAGTAAATGACAAAACAGTTGTTTACAACCATGTTATATTTGACTTACATGAAAAAAAAACCCAACTAAAATTCTTCTTCAAAAATAACTTAGTCAGTTGTTTGAATCTTTATGGGCAAGAGCTGTTTAGAATGGAATGGAATGGAATGGAGCGGAGAAGATCGGATCATAGCTGAGCAGAGCAGAGAAGGAATAGGAATAGGAATAGGAATAGGAATAGGAATAGGAATAGGAATAGGAATAGAATAGAATAGAATAGAATAGAATAGAATAGAATAGAATAGAATAGAATAGAATAGAATAGAATAGAATACCAGAGTTGAAAGACTACCTTGGAAGTCTTTTATCCAACCCCCTGTTTAGGTAGGAAACTCTACACCAGTTCAGACAAATGGATATCCAACATCTTCTTAAAAACTTCCAGTATTGGAGCATTCACGACTTCTGGAGGCAAGCTGTTCCACTGATTGTCAGCTGCAAAGGTGGATAGAAGAAAACTTATCCTGACATTCATTTGAGTTCTGTGAAGTCCTATCATTTCTTGATAGAACTTCAACATTGGATTGGTGTCACCACAACTTCAAACATATTCTGGAAGAGTGCAGAGAAGAGCAAACAAGATTAGGAGGCTGGAGGCTAAAATATATGAAGAACAGTTGTAGGAATTGGGTAGGTCTAGTCTTGTAAACAGAAGGACTATGGTTGACATGGCAGCAGTATTCCTGTATCTGAGGAGATGTCACAAAGAAGAGGGTGGGGGTTAACTTATTCTCCAAAGTACCAGAAGGCAAGACAAGAAACAATGGATAGAAAGTAATCAAGGAGAGAACTAATCTAGAATTAAGAAGAAATTTCCTGACAGTGAGAACAATTAATCAGTGGAATGGCTTGCCTCCAGAAGTTGTGGGTACTCCATCATTGGAGGCTTTTAAAAAGAAATTGGATTGATGTTGGACTAGATGTTGGACTAGAAGACCTCCAAGGTCCCTTCCAAACTCTGTAATTCTGTTAAAAATAAATGAAATCTTTAATTCGTGATTAACTTCTTTTCTTTAGCCTCTTTCTAAATAATATATGCTTTCTTTCTCTTGGTTTTTCAATCAGCTTCACCCATATCTGAAAAGGGTCTCCTTCAACAATTCAGCGAACGACAGGGTGGCCTTTAATGAGCGAAAGGAAATAAGAGGCGGATTTGACATTGTGAACATGGCCACTTTTCCAAACAGGTCCTTTGAAAGAGTGAAAGTTGGATGGATAGATCCAGATGCATCCAGTGGAAAAGAATTTAGAATTAGTGAGAACATGATTTTGTGGCACAGAGTCTTCAATCAGGTGTGGCTCTCTGGGTTCTGAAAGGACTCTCCTTTCTCCATCTGGTTCATAATATTTGTTTTATGAACAATAATATGAAGAAGCAGAGATGTTTCCAGGAATACTTGCCCTTATGAGAATAGAATAGAATAGAATAGAATAGAATAGAATAGAATAGAATAGAATAGAATAGGGGGTGGGGGTGGGGGTGGGGATGGGGATGGGGATGGGATGGATAGAATGGAACGGAACGGAACAGAACAGAACGGAATAACAGAATTGCAAGGGACCATGGAGGTATTCTTGTCCAACTCCTTGCTTAGGAAGGAAACCCTGCACCACTACAGACAAAGGGTTAGGATTAGGATTATCTTCTTAAAACCTTCCAGTGTTGGATCATTCACAACTTCTGGAGGCAAGTGGTTCCACTGATTAATTTTCCTAAATGTCAGGAAATGTCTCCTCAGTTGTACGTTGCTTCTCTCCTTGATTAGTTTCTACCCATTGTTTCTTGTCCTACTCTCAGGTGCTTTGGAGAGTAGCTTGACTCCCTCTTCTTCTTCCTCAGATATTGGAAGACTGCTATCATCTCTCCCCTGGTCCTTCTTTTCATTAAACCAGACATACCCAGTTCCTGCAACTGTTCCTCATATGTTTTAGCATCCAGTCCCCTAATCCTCTTTGTTGCTCTTTTCTGCACTCTTTCCAGAGTCTCCACGTCTTTTCTACATCATGGCGACCAAAACTGGATGCAGTATTCCAAGTGTGGCCTTACCAAGACATTATAAAGTGGTATTAACACTTCACATGATCTTGATTCTATTCCTCTGTTTATGCAGCCTAGAACTGTGTTGGCCTTTTTTTAGCAGCTGCAACACAGCTGGCTCTTTTTTTAAATGGTTCTCCACTAGGATTCCAAGATCCCTCTCACAGTTGCTACTTTTGAGCAAGGTGCCACATATACTCTCCCTGTTCGTTTTGTTTTTTTTGCCTATGTGTAGAACTTTATTTTTTTCACCACTGAATTTCATTTTGTTAGATAGTGCCCAATCTTCAAGTCTGTTTGAACATTGATCATTATATCATAATGTTATTACACTATATCGTATATATGAACCATGGTAGCATAGTGGATAGAATGCAGTATTGAAGGCTAACTCTTCCCACAGCCAGGAGTTTGATCCTTATTGGCTCAAGGTTGACTCAGTCTTCCATCCTTCTGAGGTTGGTAAAAGAAGGGCCCAGATTGTCGGGGGTGATATGCTGGCTCTATAAACTCCTTAGACAGTGCTGTAAAGCACTGTGAAGCAGTATATAAGTCTATTATTAGTGCTATATTATATCTACTATCAAAGCTTAACAGAGGCATCCAAAGGCTGTTAATGAGTCACTTTCACCATGTTTTATTTATTTTTTTATTATTCGATTTATATACCGCTCCTATCTCCATCAAGATGGACTCAGGGCGGTGTACAGGAAATTAAAAATCACACCAACAAATAACAATAAATACAATGATAATATTAAAATGAATTAAATTAGGTAACCTGTGCTAAAAATATTTCCCATTAATAAAATTATAAATCCAATTACTAATTGCTAAAATTATGTCCCATCTGAGCCCTAAGCTCTAAGCTAGACCGGCTTGGTGGAAGACGTATGTCTTAAGTGAGCGGCGAAAGAGGGGAAGGTCTGTGATAGTGCGGAGTTCCTGTTGATCCTGATTTCCCCTATGTTCCCCAGTCCAGTGAGGGATTTTCTTTATAGAACATTTGGGTCTTGATTAAAATGAAAATGCCAAATATTATGCAATAAGCTGAGGTGATGCAGTGGCTAGACTGCAGTGGTTAGACTGCAGGCTACTTCTGTTCACTGCTGGCTGCCTGCAATTTGGCAGTTCAAATCTCACAGGCTCAAGGTTGACTCAGCCTTCCATCCTTCTGAGGTGGGTAAAATGAGGACCCAAATCATTGGGGGCAATAGGCTGACTCTGTAAACTGCCTAGAGAGGGCTGTAAAAAACACTATAAAGTGGTATATAAGTCTAAGTGCTATAGCTATTGCAGGTTCAGTACCTAGAGAATAAGAGCTGTTTCATATATTGGCTGCAAAATGCAGCTTTCAAACAATTGCAGCCTATTTCTGAAAATGTGATGAATTCTGTATATCCTTTATGTCAATTAGCACCTCACCTCACTGAGCCACAGTGGCACAGTGGTTAGAGTGCAATATTGCAGGCTACTTCTGCCGGCTGCCTGCAATTTGGCAGTTCAAATCTCACCAGGCTCAGGGTTGACTCAGCCTTCCATCCTTCCAAGGTGGTTAAAATGAGGACCCAGATTGTTGGGGGCAATAAGCTGACTCTGTAAACTGCTTAGAGAGGGCTGCAAAAGCATTGTGAAGCTGTATGTAAGTCTAAGTGCTATTGCTATTGCTACACCTTGCTACCACTTGGTGCCAGTCTGCCATAATTCTGGGGAGAATGGATGGGAGAGAGGAAGAGTTGAGGAAACAAACTCTACTCTATCTCCCTAAGTCAGGACTTCAAGGTCAACCAGCTGGGAATGAAATGCACCCAGGAGTGGGATTTAGCCAGTTCGGACCAATCAGATGAACCGGATGCTAATTTTTCTTCTGGTTTGCTGAACCGGTAGTTGCAAGGACTGGTTGGCCCCGCCCACCTGCCCTTTCTCTCTCCCCCCCACAGGAGTCTCCATGCAGCCTGTTTTGGATGCCAGGTAAATGCAAGGCCTGTGTAGAGGCTCTGGGAGGGAGGAAAACAGGCCTCCTGGAAGTTCTGGAAGTCTGGAAAACAACCCCTCTGCTGTGATGCAGGGGGTGGAATAAGCCACACCCACTATGGCCAAGCCCACCCAGCAACCAGACAAAGAACCAGTTGCTAAAAATTTTGAATCCCACCCCTGAATGCAGCTGCATACCAAACCACACCTGAAGTGACCATTCTGAAAAAAAAACCTTCTTTGAATTTGATTCGACATTGGGGAAATACCTAAGGAAGGGAAAGTTAGACTTGAGGATTTTAGCATGTGATTTTTAGTTCTGGCTTTGCATTACTGCATTTCACTTGACCTTGAGTAAACTATTCCTTTCTCAACAAATGTAATGAAGGATCGTTCTTTCTTCAAGCTGAGACAGATCTGACACTTGATTACATCTTGCTCAAATATTGGGGGGATTGGACAGGGAGATATAAGGTGCATTTTTCTTACCCCAGTTCATTTTCTATTTATTTCTATTTCTATTTCTATTTCTATTTATTTATTTATCTTCTATTTTCTATTTATATTAGGTCTGTCCCCTTTCAGTGTGCAATGAACAGTGTCATCGTGGAAGTCAAAAGAAGAAGAAGGAAGGAGAGAAATTTTGCTGCTATGATTGTGTTCCTTGCCCAGAAGGGGAGATTTCAAACAAGACAGGTACATTATAATAGTCTTAGGCAAGAAAAACAAAATGCACAGGTACTGTACCTGTGGTACCTTGCTCAATTGTAGTAACTGTGAGAGGAATCCTAGAGTCCTAGTGGAAAAAAATTGTTCTGAAATCTTCCTTTCTTCCTTTCTATCTGTCTTAAAGATATGGAAAAATGCTTCAAATGTCCAGAAGACCAATACCCAAACAAAGGAAAAGATGACTGCATCCACAAAACTGTAACATACCTTTCTTACAAGGAAATTTTAGGGATTACTTTAACCACCATTTCAGTTTCATTGTCTTTGATCACTGCTCACATATTAGGAATATTTTTTAAGCACAGAGATACCCCTCTGGTCAAAGCTAATAATCGGGACCTCACCTACATTCTCCTTATCTCCCTCTACTTCTGCTTCCTGTGTCCTCTTTTGTTCATTGGTCAACCCAGTGAGGTCACTTGCCTTCTCCGACAACCAACCTTTGGCATCATCTTCTCCGTGGCTGTTTCTTGTATCTTGGCTAAAACCCTCACTGTGGTTGTGGCCTTCATGGCTACCAAGCCAGGCTCCAACATGAAGAAGTGGGTGGGAAAAAGGATGGCAATCTCCATTGTCCTTTTCTTCTCTCTCATCCAAGTTGGACTTTGTACCATCTGGCTAGGATCTTTCCCCCCATTTCCACAGTTGAACATGCATTCTGTGTCCGAGGCCATCATCAATGAGTGTAATGAAGGTTCTCCCTTGATGTTCTCCTGTGTCCTAGGCTACATGGGCTTCCTGTCCCTTGCCAGCTTCTTTGTGGCCTTCTGTGCTCGCAGATTACCAGACAGCTTCAATGAAGCCAAATTCATTACCTTTAGCATGCTGGTATTTTGCAGTGTTTGGGTGCTATTTGTTCCAACTTACCTGAGCTCCACTGGAAAAGCCTTGTTGGCTGTAGAGATCTTCTCCATCTTAGCTTCCAGTGCTGGATTACTAGGATGTATCTTTTTCCCTAAATGCTACATCATTCTGCTGAGACCTGATCTGAACACCAAGGATCAGCTAATAAGAAGAAAGGATTAAAGTAATGTTGCCCAACACGAAGAAATTCCAGGTTTATGAATTGCTGCAATAATCATTAATAGCAACGATACTTGAAGAATTCTGAAAGCTGTAGTCTACACTTCTTGGAGTTGAGAAACACTGCATGAATGGGTTTTCTTGTTTAATCTGTTGTTACTACATTCAAATTGCATGTATACAATTTTGCAATTAAAACATTTATTGTACGATCACATTAAAAGCAACTGCATCCTCTTTGCTGATGACATAAAATTATTTAATCTAACCAACAATACTGCTACCCTACAATGTGACCTAGACTGTGTGTCAGACTGGTCATGTAATTAGCAACTCCAAATTTCAACAAACAAATGTGCTGTCCTACACATTGGCAAAAAAAATTAGAACATCAAATACAAGTTTGGTGGAAATGATCTCATAGACAACCCTCACTCTGTCAATGACCTAGGACAGCGATGGTGAAACTTTTTTGGGCTTGCATGCCATGAGTGGGGGGAGCACAGTGGGGTTGTGCACGGGCGTGCCACATCCATAAAATAATTTATGACACCCCCCCCCCCAAGTGTGCATGCGTGCATGACAGGTGCTCCCTCCATTTTTTGCATGCTTTTTTACCCTCCCCAGGCTCCAGAGACTTTATAGGAGCCTGGGTAGGGCAAAAACATCCCCCCGCCCCCCGCCCCCCGGAGGCCCCCCAGTGGCTTCAGGGACCTTCAGGAGGCTTCCCTGAAGCCTCCGGAGCACTCAAAATGACCCTATGAGCAAACCAGAAGTGATTTCTAGTTTGCTTGTAGGGCCATTTTGAGTTCTCTGGAGGCTTCAGGAAAGCCTCCTGAAGGTCACTGAAGCCTCCGGAGGGGTTAAACTGGCTCTAAGAGCAAACTGGACGTTTGTTTCCAAACTTCTGGTTTGCCAATAGGGCTGGTTTTTTTGCTCCGGAGGCTTCAGGGAAGCTCATGAAGCCTCCGGAGGGCCTCCAGGGGTGAGGCTCTCTTCGCCCTTCCCAGGCTCCTATAAAGCGAAAAATGGATTTAAAAAAAGGTGAACCTAGCTGGCCAGCGTGCGCATGTGCGCTGGCCAGCTGCCAGGGCAACGCCTCACGTGCCCTGGCTAATGGCTCTGCAGGCCACCTGTAGCATGCATGCCATAGGTTCACCATCCTTGACCTAGGAGTACTAATCTCTAATGATCTAAGCCCCAGAGCTCACTCTTACAGCATTTCCAAACAGGCATTAAGAGTTGTTAACCTTATTTGCAAAGCTTCTTCTCCAGTAACATTGTACTGTTAGCTTGGGCATACAAAACCTTTGCCACACCAATTCTCAAATGCTGCTCATCTGCCTGGAACCCACACTGTATATCGGACATTAATACTAGACGTATATATTGCTTTACAGTGCTTTTTCAGCCATCTCTAAGTGGTTTACAGAGTCAGCATGTTTTCCCTAACAATTTTGGAACCCCAGGGTTGGCTATTCCTGCCAGCTTGGTGTCGTCTGCAAATTTATCCCCTCATCCAAATTATCTTACTTCAGTTCTGTTTGCACCCTTTTCCTTTTCGTTATTATAAGCAGCTTAGCATAACCCAGTGGCGAGATAGGCAGCAAATAAATTTAACACATAAATAAACAAGAGAAGGACCAGGGGAGACATGATAGCAGTGTTCCAATATTTGAGGGGCTGCCCCAGAGAGGAGGGGGTCAAACTATTTTTCCAAAGCATCCAAAGGCCAGACAAGGAATGATGGATGGAAACTGAACAAGGAGAGATTCAACCTGGAAATAAGGAGGAACTTTCTGACAATCAAGATGATTAGGGGACTGGAGATTAAAACTTTTACAGGAACGATTACAGGAACCGGGCATGGGTAGTCTAGTGAAGAGAAGGGCCAGAGGAGACATGATAGCAGTCTTCCAATATTTGAGGGGCTGCCACAGAGAGGAGGGGACACCTGAAGGCCAGATAAAGAATAATGGATGGAAAATGATCAGAGATTCAACCTAGAAATGAGAAATTTTCTGACAGTGAGAACAATCCACCCATAGAACAGAAGTTGCCTTTGGAAGTTGTGGGAGTTTGAGTTTTATTTGATTTGTATACCGCCCTTCTCCCTTTCGGGACTCAGGGCGGTGAACAGCAACAGTAAAATCGGTGATACAAAATCTAAGAATATATTAAAAAATATTAAATAAATTTGGCCTACATATTTAAAATCCCATGCTAAAATTACATTAAAATCCCTTTAAAACTACGACAGGCCGGCAGCACAGAATAAATGGGCCCGTCAGGGCCCGACGGAAGAGATGTAGGTCCGAGATCGTCCGTAGTCCAGGGGGTAGGTCGTTCCAGAGGGCGGGAGCTGCCACAGAGAAGGCTCTCCCCCTGGGGGTCACCAGCCGGCATTGTCTGGCCGACGGCACCCTGAGGAGGCCCTCTCTGTGGGAGCGAACTGGTCGGTGGGAGGTATTTGGCAGCAGGAGGCGGTCTTGCAGGCAGCCAGGTCCCTCCAGTGATGAAGCCAGGAGCTTCATTACTGGAGGCTTTCAAGAAGAGATTGGGCTGCCATTTGTCAGAAATGGTGTAGGGTTTTCTGCTTAGGTGGGAGAGTTGGGCTAGATGACCTACAAGGTTCCTTTCAACTCTGTTCATCTGTTATCTGAAGTCACTGTATCAATCCATTCCAGGGAAGGTGATGGTGCATTAATCAGAACTGGACAAAAAGACTTCCAATTCATTGCTTCCACCTGAATTTTTAGCAGGAGTCATGACTCCAGGGGGAGACCCAAATCATGGACCCTTTCTTCTGAATGAAAATATGGAAGATTTGGTCACTTGTGTTTTCACTCCTATCTACCATAATTTGATTTTGCAGCTGGCCAATTCTAAACCATTAAAGACCCAATGCAATTCCACTTCTACCACTGCTGGTCCTATAATATATTTTATGTAATTCTGTCTGGACTCAAATTCTCCTTTTCTTATTTATTTAGCATATGGCAAATACATGGACTTATAGTTGTTTACCCGTACAGAGCCAGGAGTGCTACAAAGATATCTGGATGTCAACTGTCATTAACTGTAGTCTGGTTGCCACTTGCTGCTAGTTCTTTGGTTCACTCTGCAGTTCGGCGGTTTGAATCCCTAGCGCCATGTAATGGAGTGAGCTCCCGTTACTTGACCCAGCTTCTGCCAACCTAGCAGTTCAAAAGCATGTAAAAATGCAAGTAGAAAAATGAGGACCACCTTTGGTGGGAAGGTAACAGCGCTCCGTGCGCCTTGGGCATTGAGTCATGCTGGCCACATGACCACGGAGACGTCTTCGGACAGTGCTGGCTCTTCGGCTTTGAAACAGAGATGTGCAGGGCCCCCTAGAGTCAGGAATGACTAGCACATATGTGTGAGGGGAACCTTTACTTTACTGTGCTATCCAGGATGCACCACGATGAGGTGAACTAGCATCATAACCCTCAAGAACAGGGGTCCCCAACCCCCGGGCCGCAGGGAACCGGGCCGCAGGGCCGGCGAGGAGGAGGGAGCAGCCCCCTGGCAGAGGATGGCTGAGCGCGCCTCCACCAGCTCGTTCCGATGGCCACCGCGGCGCACTGCACTTTCCGGGGCTTTCTGGAGAGGCTGGCATGTCGGCTGGGAAGGTTATCCCGCAGCGGGCGGCCGAAGGACCCAAGCTGCGGCTATCTTAAGCGCCCGGACGGCTTCAGCGGTGCACACGGAGCTGGAAGGGAGCTGGGCGTGCAGCGCCCGGATGGCTTTGGCGGCACTTAAGAATAGCCGCAGCTCGGGTCCTTCGCCCGCCCGCTGCGGGATAACCTCTGCAACCGACATGCCAACCCCTCTGCTGCTTCCCCGGGGGGAGGGAGGGAGAGAATGGCAGACACACAGAGAGGCAGACTTAGAGAGACAGAAAGAGAGAGAGAGGGAAACAGACACACATACACACACACAGTGACAGAGATGGGTGGAGGGAGGAGAGACAGAGAGAGAGAGAGACAAAAAAACAGAGAAAGAGAAAGAAAAAAATAGAAAAAGAAAGATAAATGGAGGGTGGGAGGGAGTGAAGGAAAGAAGGGGGAGGGAGGAGGAAGGGAGAGGTGAAGGAAGGAAGGAAGGAAAGGAAGGAAAGAAAAAGAAAGATAAATGGAGGGTGGGAGGGAGTGAAGGAAAGAAGGGGGAGGGAGGAGGAAGGGAGAGGTGAAATAAGGAAGGAAGGAAAGGAAGAAAAGAAAAAGAAAAAGAAAGAGGGATGGAGGGTAGGAGAGAGGGAAGGAAAGAAGGGAGGCAATGGAAGGAAGGAAAGGAAAGGAAAGGAAAGGAAGAAATCTATTTTCCTATTTCCTTTATAAATTTAATAAATTGAAATTGAAATTCCACCTCAAGCTACCTGTTTGGTTAACCAGGTTAAAGATCTATTTTTCTCCCAGTGGTCATTTCAAAGGAATCACATCCTCTGAGTCATTTCCTGGATTCAAACCAGCATCCCAGAGTCATGGGCTGCCTTTATATATAACAAGTGCCCATAAATCCATTTTTACCATCTTCAGAAGACCAAAGACCAGCCAGAAATGGAAGAAAGAAAGAAAGAAAGAAAGAAAGAAAGAAAGAAAGAAAGAAAGAAAGAAAGAAAGAAAGAAAGAAAGAACTTATGACCACAATTGAGCCCAAAATTTTGGTTGCTAAGCAAGACTTAAGTGATTTTCACCACATTTTCCAAGTTGGCCACGCCCACTGGTGTCACATGACAACTGAGCCACTCCCACAAAACAGGCCACACCTTTTGGCTCTCAAAAGAAATTTCAGTTGTGGTACTGTTGATATTTGGCTCTATTGACTAATAAGTTTGCTTACCACTGCCCTAGACGGCCAAATGAGCCGACTTCCCCCCCCCGCATGCGCATGCGCTGCCTGTTCCCCCTGCCCCCCCCTCCTCTAGGCCAGCCGGTCCGCAGAATTTTCTTTAAAATGAAACCGGTCCCTGGTGCAAAAAAGGTTGGGGACCCCTGCTCAAGAAGACACTGGACTGCTATCTGTCAGAATATAGGGTCAGCGGGGCGGGGGTTGGACTAGATGACCTAGAAGGTCCCTTCCAACTCTGTTCAATTCTCCTATTGGCCATCAATGTGGTCACCCTAAACTTTTTTCTTTGACTTGGTCCACAAAGATAAACGTGGCGATAATTATTTGATCTTTTGCTTTCTTATTGCTGTGCTATACGATAGGGATCCCACATTATAGCTTTGATTGTCTTCCCTGCAATTATGCAAATTGTAATAATTGCTACTTCTCAAGCACGATTCCAGGAGATTAAACAGCTGATGTGTAAGTTCCAACCTAGTTATTAAACCCCCGTTACTCCTGGTCATTCAGAGCTGGGCTAGCCAGGGAGAAGAAGCAAATGTGGCTGAGTTTTTTAATTTTATTTTCCCTTTCCATGCTGTGACACTTCCCATTGCGGAATGTTGCTGGACCCCTTTGCTTACATCCAATTCAGTGGCAGTGATGAGGTTCTTGATGGGGATGTGAGCACCTAATCTGCACCTGGATGATGGTCTTAGAAGTCTTGTTTTTATTTTTATTCTACGTGGGAAACAATGTCAGTGCAAGAGACTGCTTCCCACCTGGTCCCCTTCCCATCCCTCATGAATCCTATCAGCCAGGCGACTTCCTGATAGGTGGGATTACATCTCAGATGTGGTACTTTTTTCATGAACTCGCCTTCCGAAAACCACCTTCACAGGACCTGAGCTTCGAATTTCCAATGTAAGAAATTCTTGGACCTGTGATTTTTTAAAGCAACTCCATTCTCTTTTAGTTAGTTAGTTAGTTTAGTTAGTTTACTTGATTGTTGTTGCACATGGTACAATGAAATTAAATGCCATCTTCAGTGTACAAGCTTTTGTTCGCATAAAGGCTTAAACTTCCCCTTTGCTCTAGCCGGATTCACTATTCCTGTCCTGCCGGCGAGCTGTGTAGCCTTCCAGCTCAACAGCTGAATCCCAGAATGAGTGAATGAAGCCAAGTTTCTGCGATTAGCAAAACACAGCAGTTCTCGATGTATTTAGTCTTTGCAATATGTAGTCTTATTCATCCATTTTGTTAGTAAGAGGTCTTGCATTGGTAAGAAATATAGTTGGAATTAAAGCTGAGTAGGTGGAAACCTACTCAGCTTAAAAAGAATGCCTGCATGACATCCCCTCTTTCTCTTCCTATCTCTCTGTTTTCTTCGCCGCCGGCTCCTTCCTGCAGGGATAGTAATCTATGGTTCCTCTATGGCTTTTCTATGAAAGGAAAGAGTTGGTTAGGAAATGCTTATCTATTGTCTTCTTCAAATCACAGTAGTGTAGTGTAGTGTAGAGTAGTGTAGTGTAGAGTAGAGTAGAGTAGAGTAGAGTAGAGTAGAGTAGAGTAGAGTAGAGTAGAGTAGAATAGAATAGAATAGAATAGAATAGAATAGAATAGGAGTAACAGAGTTGGAAGGGACCTTGGAGGTCTTCTAGTCCAATCACTTGCTTAGGCAGGAAACTCTACACCACTTCAGACAAAGGGTTATCCAACATCTTCTTAAAAACTTCCAGTGTTGGAGCATTCACAACTTCTGGAGGCAAGTTGTTCCATTGATTAATTGTTCTAACTGTCAGGAAATTTATCCTCAGTTCTAAATTGCTTCTCTCCTTGATTAGTTTCCAGCCATTGCTTCTTGTCCTGCTTTCAAGTGCTTTGGAGAATAGTTTGACTCCCTTTTCTTTGTGGGAGCTCCTGAGATATTGGAACACTGCTATCATATCTCCCTTAGTCCTTCTTTTCATTAAACTTTGCTGCTGTTCTTAGTTGCAAATTCATGTCCGACCCATCATTTTCATAGCAAAGATACTGGAGTGGGTTGCCATTTTCTCCTCCAGTGGATCACGTTTTGTCAGAGCTCTCTGCTATGACCTGTCCATCTTGGGTGGCCCTGCAGAGGCAGTAATCCATGGAGGGGTTTCATTAAACTAGACATATGCAATTCTAGCAATCATTCTTTATATGATTTAGCCTCCAGTCCCCTAATCATCTTTGTTGCTCTTCTCTGCACTCTTTCTAGAGTCTCAACATCCTTTTTGGTGCGATGCAAATGTAATGAATGTATGTAGGAGTGAGGGAAAGAATGAATGAATGAATGAATGAATACATGAGATGGTTCAAAAGCTTATTCTTGTAACATCTAAGGACGAATGAAAGGAAGTGGTGAATAAATAAAGGGTTCACCTCAACACTCTCCACTTACATTTCTAAGGCATTATAACTGGAGTATCTATGTTCGGAGTAACTACTTCCAACATAACACTTATTTGAATCAATTTGCTTGAACCTATTGGACGATTCCATTTCTCTTCCTGGATGAATTAATCTGAAGACACAAACATGCATATATTCATCATTTGAAGAGAATGGAGTCATGGTTAACCCTTTTGAGATAAGCTATGCCGTGCAAAATATCTCCCTTCACCCTCAAGAGTGAGAAAGAACAAGCCAAAGAAATAAAGAATATGAATGGAAAAAAGTAGAATTACTTAAAACGGTGTATGTCAAGTGAAAATTGTTACTTCATATCATTTACTATACTTCTCTGTGTTGTTATCATTGCAAAGCATTCTTGCTTCTACCACACCTCTGTATAGATTCATAAGTTCTTTAAACTTCTCACCTCTCTCTTTTTGACATGGTGCAATGAACTGGGGTAAAATGATGTTAGGCAGTGCATTGGATTGAGCTGTGCGTGGAGAGGGAAGTTAGAGTTATTATGCAGATACAAGTTCCATACAAAGCAAGCTACAGATACTTTATCATGGGGATGGCGGGTGGGGTTGGTTGCACCATCAAGTCAGTCTTGACTCAATCAATGAATCAATCAATCAGAAGAGCTGGAAGGGAGCCTGGAGGTCTTTTAGTGCAGCTCTTTGCTCAAGCTGGAGATCCTACCATTTCAGTATTTTCTTCAAAACCTCCAGTGATGGAGCACCTACAACTTCTGAAGGCAAGCTGTTCCACTGGTTAATTGTTCTTCCTGTTAAGAAGTTTCTCCTTGATTCCAGGTTGCTTCTCCCTTTGATGAGTTTCTATCTTCTTGCGTTTTGGTCCTTTGGAAAATAACTTGACCTGTGGCAGCCTCTCAAATGCTGCTCTTATGCCCTTCCTAGTCCTTCTTTTCTCCAGACTAGCCAAAACCAAATCCTGCAATTGTTCTTCATTTTTTTGTGTCTCCAAGTCTTTAATCATCTTAGTTGCTCTTCTCTGGACTTTTTCCAAAGTCTCAACATCTTGTTTGTAATGTCAATGGCTATTGCCTGGATTAGTCCATACAATTTTATTGGCAGTATTTTCCAAAGTGGTTTGTCCTTGCCTTCTTCTTCCTAGGATTGAGGAACAGTAAATAGCCCAAGGTCACCCATCTGGCTTTGTGCTCCAGGCAGAGCTAGAACTCTTGGGCTGCTGGTTTCTAGTCTGATTCCTTAACCACTACACCAAACAGGCTCTCACCCTATCAGTTAACAGTAGATTACAATATGTTAGCAACCCCATTGTATGTGTTCTATGTTAAAGGTCCCTCTTTTGGGGGATCCCATCCAATTCTTCCAAATAGAATTTCCCCAGTCTTGCCCTTACAGATTAACAGGGTTGGAAGGGATTTTGTAGGTCATCAAGTCCAACTCCCCGACCAGGCAGGAGACCCTACAATATTTCTGATAGATGGTAGTTCAATCACTTCTTGAAAGCTTCCCACAACTTCCAAAGGCAACTTCTGTTCCATGGGTTGATTGCTCTCACTGTCAGAAAATTTCTCCTTATTTCCAGGTTGAATTTCTTCTTCATCAGTTTCCATTCATTATTCCTTGTCTGGTCTTCTGGTGCTTTGTAGTATAGCTTGACACCCCCCCTCCTCTCTGTGACAGCCCCTCAAATATGCTATCATGTCTCCCCTTTTCCTTCTCTTCACTAGACTGGCCATGCCCAGTTCCTGCAGCTATTCTTCATATGTTTTAGTCTTCAGTCCCCTTATCATCTTCGTTACTTTTCTCTGCACTTTTTCTAGAGTCTCAACATCTTTTTTATAGTGTGGTGAGCATAACTGGATGCAGTATTCTAGGTGTGGTCTTCTTGAGGCTTTATAGAGTGGTATGACTACCTCACTTGATCTTGATGGTATCTCTCTGTTAATGCAACTGAGGATTGCATTGACTTTTTTGGCTGCCGCTGCACACTGCTGGCTCATATTTAAATGGCTGTCCACTAAGACTCCAAGATCCCTCTCACCATCACTGCCATTAAGCCTTCCTCTTGATTCATTCATGTTTCCTTCCATGTCTTTTTGATTCAGCCCAACTTCTATTCTTATGACCAATCCATCTCAATGTGGCGTAAAGTGGTGTGTGACTCTGGCAGAAACAAGGATCAGTTTCCTACCTTCCTGCATATATATCTGAATGCTTATCTACTTTACTTTGTCCCATAGGTGCCTTTTCAAGAGGCAACTGGACTTTCTGGTTTTTCTTTGAAGAAGTATATCTTCTCATCCAAGAAACTTCTTCAGCTACTGTACTTTGCTTTGGAAGTCCCATACAAAAGCACCAGTAAGAGCAGCTTGTGGCTGCTTTAAAGCTTCATTAGAGAGTGTGCTTTGCTAATCCAATCTTGTTTCCAATTTAGAATAGAATAACAGAGTTGGGAGGGACTTTGGAGGTCTTCTAGTCCAACCCCTGGCTTAGGCAGGAAACCCTACACCACTTCAGAGAAATGTTTATCCAACATCTTCTTCAAAACTTCCAGTGTTAGAGCATTCCAATTAATTGTTCTAACTGTCAGGAAGTTTCTCCTTAGTTCTAAGTTATTTATTTATTTATTTTATTTTATTCAATTTATATCCCGCCCTTCTCCGAGAGGACCCTCGGAGTTGCATCTCTCCTTGATTAGCTTTCACCCATTGCTTCTTGTCCTACCCCCATGTGCTTTGGTGAATAGCGTGACTCCCTCTTTGTAAAAATGTATACTTTTAACTTTCTTTTTGGGAGCTTGCATTTTCATTTTATTTGAATAAAAAGAAAACATTTCTGAAGCACTTTTTTGAAATAATGCCGACATCCCTATTTTTTATGTTCTCTGCATTGATTCCAGAGTTCACTAACCTTTCAGGAATTCACCTAAGTTCCTATTATTTCCTGTCTTATATCTCTTTTGGGCTACTACTTCTCTCCTTCTGAGTATTTTTGCATTTTTTCTCCACAAATCTTAATCAACAACTCATTTTGTTCCTACTGATTCCACCCCCCCCCTCAATTTTTTAGATTGCTTGTAGTAAGTAAAATGGATTCAGAGGCTGATTTAAAAAAAACCAAAACAGTGATATGGATTGTACAAACTGAATGTAACTGTCTTTCAGCATAGTGACAAAATTCTACCAACATGTCCTGAGCTTGACGTTTGCAATAAATGAGATTAACCGAAATCCCCAGATCTTGCCCAATGTCACACTTGGATTCCACATCTATGATAGTTACTACAATGAGAAGATGACTTATGGGACCACATTGGACCTGCTCTTCAAATTCCATAGTTTTGTCCCCAACTATGCATGCAACATCCAGAAAAATCTCATGGCTATCATTGGTGGGCTTGGCTCTGATATCTCCTTCCACGTGTCTGATGTCTTAACCCTTTATAAAATTCCCCAGGTAAGATCTTCAAGGGCATTTTTTGTCCCTTCTAAGTCTACATCTTGACTCTTAGTGATTGCCTAGGTAAGTCCCTACAGTTTTCTTCCCAAGATTTCAGATGTGGCTTGCCATTGCTTCCTTCTTAGGGTTGAGAAAGAGTGACTGGTCCAAGATGAACCAGCTAGCTTCACGCCAAATGAAGGACTACTACTCACAGTCTCCTGGTTTGCAATCCAATGCCTTAACTGACTCTCATGCCACTATGAAAGGCACACTAATTAAGATGCAGTAGAGGCTATTCATTTTTGGAACAATATTATAGTTCAGAAAAAACTGCAGAAAAACCAATTATTACCAATCTGCTTTCCACTGAGGACCTGTGTACTGCACGAGTCAAAAAGAGGGCTGTGAAAATATCTAGACCCCTCTCATCCAGGACATAAATTGTTTCAACTCCTACCCTCAGAATGACACTATAGTGCACTGCACATCAGAACCACTAGACACAAGGACAGTTTTCCCCTGAATGCTTTCACTCTGCTAAACAACTAAATCCCACAACATTGTCAAATAATGTACTAAGACTGTATTACTATTATTCTTCTCTTCCTTCCTAGTATCTCTCTCTCTCCACTTATGACTATAACCATGTTGCTTGTATCTTTCAATTTATATTGCTTTTATTTGTTTCCTAGTATGATTTGATAGCTTATTAGTAACTATGAATATCACTAAGTGTTGTATCTGTTTTATTCTTAATGAATGTATTTTATTTCCCCTTATGTACACTGAGAGCATATGCACAAAAGACAAATCCCTTGTGTGTCCAATCGCTTGGCCAATAAAGAATTCTATTCTATTCTATTCTATTCTATTCTATTCTATTCTATTCTATTCTATTCTATTCTATTCTTTCTATCCTATCCCATCCCATCCCATCCCATCCTATCCCATCCCATCCTATTCAGAATTCTAAATGGAAGAAAGATTTGACCTACAACAAATGTTTCACTCTATTTAAAATGAAGTCAGGTTGCTTTGGTTTAAAGGATTTTGAGAAAAAGAACAGCGAAATAAGGCAGAATAATGGATTTGAACAGATTTTGTTTTATTGTTACTGTTTTCTTAGAAATTGTTTCATTTTCCCATAGACCACCATTGTTTACTTTGAATGAAGAACAGATGTTCAAATCATAATCTGAGACTTCGCGTTCTAAAAAAGCAGTCACAAAGACTGAGAAATGATCAAGTGAGGTCCTAATACCACTCTATTAAACCCTAGTTAGACCACACCTAGAGTACTGCATCCAGTTTTTGTCACCACACTATAAAAAAGATGTTGAGACCCTAGAAAGAGTGCAGAGAAGAGCAACCAGGATGATGAAACTAAAACATATGAAGAACGGTTACAGGAACTGGGCATGGCTAGTCTAGTGAAGAGAAGGATCAGGGGAGTCATGATAGCAGTGTTCCAATATTTCAGGGGCTGCCACAAAGAAGAGGGAGTCAAGCTATTTTCCAAAGCACCTGAAGGTCAAACATGGAACAATAGATGGAAACTGATCAAGGAGCGATTCAAACTAGAAATAAGGAAAAAAATTCTGACAGGGAGAACAATCTACCCATGGAACAGAAGTTGCCTTCGGAAGTTGTGGGAGCTTCATCACTGGAAGCTTTCAAGAAGAGACTGGACTGCCATTTGTCAGAAAAGGGTAGGATCTCCTGCCTTGGGTGGGAGTTGGACTAGATGACCCAGAAGGTCCTTTCCAACTCTGTTAATTTAATCCAATCAAATATATTTGCTTTTCCTTTCAGCTCACATATGGTTCTTTTGCCTCTGAACAAAGCAACCCAACTCGGTTTCCTTCCTTTTATCGCATGGTCTCAAACGAAGCCCCTCAGTACGCAGGAATTGTCCAATTACTGAAGCATTTTGGATGGACCTGGGTTGGACTCATTGTTTTGAGAGACGAGAGCGGAGATCATTTCTTGCAAAGCTTGGAACCTTTGTTTTTCCAGAGTGGAATCTGTTCGGCCTTCATACAAAGAATCCCAAGCCAAGGCCGTTTGCTTTCTTTCGATGAGATCAGTGAGGTCTCCTCCAGCATTTATCAATCTTTCGCGGACCACAAAGCCAAAATATTTGTTGTGTATGGAGAAACGCTTACGGTGATGTGGCTGAGTTCGTTAATGTTTCAGACAGGGTCCGATTATTCAGAAAACACATCGGTGGGGAGGTTGTGGGTCGTGACTGCGCAGATCGACTTCACAGTCATGGGCTTGGTCACCAGCTGGGATTCAGAGTTATTCCAAGGCACCATTTCCTTTGAAGTGCCTTCAAATGAACCACGCGGGTTTCTGACCTACCTTCAGAACCTGAAATGCTGCTCGGAACACAATGACCGTTTTTTAAAAGACTTTTGGGAGCAAGCCTTCCATTGTACCTTTTCAAATTCCAGTGGATCAGTGGAACACATTAAAGCCTGCAGTGGGGAAGAGAAGTTGGAGATGCTCCCAGGTTCTGTTTTTGAAATGCAGATGACTGGCCACAGCTACAGCATCTTTAATGCTGTCTATCTTTTGGCGCATGCGTTGCATGCCATGACTTCATTTAGGTCCCTCCACCGAGCATTGGCGAATAGAAAAAGACTTGCACGTCAAGATCTTCAACCTTGGCAGGTAATAAGGGTCATGGTGGCTCCGGTGGTTAGGACACTGATTTAATGATTAGCAAGCTCGCATTCCTTTGTGGTGGGATGAGCTCCCATCATTTGCTCTGACTCCTGCCAACCTAGCAATTTGAAAGCGAGTAATCGCAAGTAGGTAAATAGGTACCATTTCAGTAGGTAACATAAAAGGAGACCCCCCAATTGAGCATCCCCAGGGCAACAGGTAATGTCACCAGCTAATTCTTTCAACCTGGAAGACTCTTAGGTGCTTCTGACACAAACGGGATGAGGCTAGGTAATGTCTTCAAAATGAAATTATTATTAGGAACCAGGGATCGGATTCAGCCAGTTCGGATCGGTTCGGGAGAACCGGTTGTTCCAATTTTGTGCAGTTTGGAGAATGAGTAAAGCTATCCAGCTAGCTCGGGACCTAGCTATCTGCGGGATCGGATCCTGCCCCATACATCCTCACGGCCGATCCGCTCCCACAGAGAGGGACTTCTCCGGGTGCCGTCCACTAGACTGTGTCAGCGGGCGACGCCCAGGGGAAGGGCCTTCTCTGTGGCGGGCCCAGCCCTCTGGAACGACCTCCCCCCCGATATTAGAACAACTACGGACCTCCGCTCCTACTGTCGAAAACTGAAAACTGACACTTTTTCTGTCTGGCCGGCCTTGGTTAGTCTCTACCTCTGGGGTGTTTAGGGAATTTAGTTTTAATGGGGTTTTTAGCGCAGGGACGATCAATTTAATCTGCTTTTATTTATTGTATTTATTGTTTGTATATATTTTTATATGTTTTAATTTCTCTGTGCACCGCTCCGAGTCCCCTTGGGGAGAGGATGCGGTATACAAAATTAAATATTATTATTATTATTATTATTAGCCCCGCCCACCCACTCCACCCCTCCCTGCTCTATATATTATCTTCCCTTCGCCACATGGTCCTGACCATCCAGCTAATCTCCGTGTCTCGCCTGCCTGTTCACCAATCACCATAGGTCAAGGCCCAGGGACATGCCATTCCATGGCTATGACCTTTCCCCAGAGCTGCTGCCCACTTGCCACCTGCCTCAGCCAGGCTGGGTCACAGCTGCTAAATTGCACAAGAGATGCTCTACCTCGCAGCTAGAGAAGCAGTGGAGAGAAGCAGCTGCTGTCATGGAGAGCAGAGATGGAGTGGAACAGGCCCCAAAAGGCTGCTCAGTCAACTCTCGCCGCATGGCGAAAGCCGTGCATGCGCACTCACAATTTTGGTGATCCGGATGTTAAGTGGGTTGAAGACCACCGCTGTTAGAAGCACACTTTTGGTAAATGAAATTGCCTTCAACCAGAGCTCTTCCTCCTGGGAATCCTGCCAGACCCAATGAGTAAAAGAATCAAGTACCTGATCACGTATGCGCTAACTGCGGCAAGGATGCTCCTTGCACAAAGGTGGAAAGACCCTAACATTCCGTCAGGAGAAAGCCTAATATACAAGATAACTGATTGTGCCGAATTAGATATGTTACCTAAATCAGGGGTCCCCAACCTTTTTTGCACCAGGGACCGGTTTCATTTTAAAGAAAATTCTGTGGACCGGCTGGCGTAGAGGAGGAGCGGGAGGGGGGAGGAAGGGGAACAGGCGGCGCATGCGCACGCAGGGGGGAGTCAGCTCACTCGGCCCTCTAGGGCCTCCAACGGCGCGAACTGCCGCACCTGCGCTCTCCCGCATCTGGCGCGCGCTCTGCCCAGGGGGCTATCCCATCCTCCCTCCTCCTCCTCTCCGGCCCTGCGGCCCGGTTCCTATCAAGCCACGGACCGGCACCGGTCCGCGGACCGGGGGTTGGGGACCCCTTATCTAAATTACTAAAAAATGAACACAGAGGAGGGGAAAAAATTGGGAGCTGTGGTATCAATGGTTAGAAAAAGTGAAAAAGAATGGCGAGGAACTGAAGTGAAGAAAAAGATCTTAACTAGAAGGTGGAAAAAGGGTGAATTTATTCAATCTCACACTGTACTACTGACAGAAAGGAAAGAAACTGCAATGAAACGAGAATGGGGGTATGATGATGGTAATATGTACAAATATATTTGATTTAAGATACCAGAATTTGTATGAATTATGGGTGAAGGTGAAAGGAATGCATGAAAAAAAATTATTTTAATTTTTTTGTAACCAATTAATTGATACACAGTACGTAAAGAAAGAGGTTTTTTTTGTGTTGTGTCTGTTTTGAAAACTAAAATTAAAAACTTATTTAAAAAAAGGAAAAAAAAAGAAATTGCCTTCAACCTTGATCTTCAACCTTTGCAGGCAATTTCCACAGAATGAAATGGCTTTATTACCAGGAGCCTTTTAGCAAATGAAACAGGGTTAAAGTCAAATATGTAGCAATCGATCAACAAGGAGAAATGTAGCTCATGTCAATTTTCCCATGACGGGTGACACGTGATGTTTTAGCTGTTCTTTCTTTTCCTAACCAGCTTCACTGGTTCCTTCAAGGCATTTCCTTCAACAACTCAGCTGGAGAAAGTGTGGCTTTTAATGATAGAATGGAAGTTGCCACTGGCCTGGATATAATGAAGATGGTGATATTCCCAAATAACTCCTTTACGAAAATAAAAGTTGGGAGAATAGATTCCAAAGAAGAGCAAACCTTCAGCTTTTATCAAGATAAGATGAGTTGGCACAGGCATTTCAACCAGGTGCGTTTTCTCAATTTTAATTGGCCATTCTGTCTTTATTTATTTTATTCGCATTTATACCCCGCCCTTCTCCAAAAAGGACCCAGGGCGGCGCACAGGAAATTAAAACATACAAATATAGACAAAATTTAAAATTTAAAAAACTATTAAATTTCCCCTGTGCTAAAATCAATTTAAAATCCCCAAATTTAAAACTGTCTAATAATAGTCCCAACGGAGGTTACGCTAGGCCGGCTTGATGGAAAAGGTATGTCTTTAGACATTGGCGGAAGAGGCGGAGGTCAGAGATAGTTCGTAATTCCGGGGGCAGGTTGTTCCAAAGGGTAGGGCCCGCCACAGAGAAGGCCGACCGACGGCACCCTGAGAAGGCCCTCTCTGTGGGAGTGGATCGGACGAAGGGATGTATGGGGCAGGAGGCGGTCTCGCATATAACTAGGTCCCGAGCCATGGAGCGCTTTAAAGATGGTCGTCAACACCTTGAAGCGCACCCGAAAGACCATCTGTCATCTGAAAAAGCATTTGATAGATCAAACCTTTCTTCTAGCTTAGGAACTGGAACTGAATGGGTAGCTATATTTTGAAACGAAGAAAAGAACTTGTTTTCCATATCACAATGTGCACTTACTAAAGGAGTTGCATTGGTTTGGATTAGACTGGATTGGTCATCAATGGAGATCAAACAAAGCAAGTGGCCAGTTTTAAGTTTCTGGGCATTATCATAAAAGAGGACCTAGGGCGCTCACATTGCAGCACTGGTCAAAAGGGCACAGCAGAGATTATACTAACTGAGACTTCTCAGGAAACAACAACTGAATGAAAAACTGCTGATGACCTTCTATCGCTTCACCATAGAGAGTATTTTAACTTACTGAACCTGTGTATGGTTTGCCAGCTGCATAGGGGCAGATAGGACAATACTCCAGAGGGTTAACATCATTGCCCAGAGGATCATGGGTTGCCCTCTCCCCTCCCCGGAAGAGCTTAATAGCTCCTGCTGCCTTAAGAAAGTTCAAAATATTCTTAAATATCCATCTCATCCTGAGCACCCACTTTTATTTTTGAACTATTACCATCTGGCAGACTGTACAGGACAATAGAAACAAGAACAAATAGGCTAAAAAACAACGTGTATCCCAGGGCAGTAACCATATTGAATTCTACTGTATAGTGTATAGTATAGTGTATAGTGTAATATGAATACAGTATCAGGAGTTTTCAACTCAGTTGTATAGAATGTGAAGGATGTGTTTTATTTTTATAGTTTTCTTATGTATGATATACACTGAAGATAGCGTTTAATTTCATTGTACGAGGTACAATGACAATAAAGTAAACTTTATTGAGAGCCATGTTTGTCTAAGATTAGCTAGATGGTAGAAGATGGGACACGGTGGTTCAGTGGCTAAGACGCTGAGCTTGTCAATCAGAAAGGTCGGCAGTTTGGCGGTTCAAATCCCTGGAGCTGCATAATGGAGTGAGCTCCCGTTACTTGTCCTAGCTTCTGCCAACTTAGCAGTTCAAAAGCATGTAAAAATGCAAGTAGAAAAATAGGAAGGAAGATAATAGCTTTCTTTTCACCTTCGGCATTTGGTCATGCTGCCCACGTGATCACGGAGATGTCTTTGGACAGCTCTAGCTTTTTGGGTTTGAAATAGAGATGAGCACCACCCCCTGGAGATGCAAACGGCTAGCACATATGTGCAAGGGGAGCCTTTACATGCTTTCGAACTGTTAGATTAGCCGAAGCTAGGACAAGTAATGGGAGCTCACTCCATTATGCGGTGCTAGGAATTCGAACCCCCAAACTGCTCACCTTTCTGATCGACAATTGAATTGAATTGAATTTATTAACTTTGTATACTGCCCTTCTCCCTTACGGGACTCAGGGCGGTGAACAGGCATAATAAAACTACAAGATATCATATACAAATACTTAAAAAATTGATTAAATTTGGGGCCTGTTCTAAAACCAGGTAAAAATTGATTGCTAAAATTACTTAGAATCAATTAAATACTACAATTAAAAATTACAATTAAAAAACTACACCAGGGCCTTAGCCATTGAGCCACTGCATCCCTACTTTTACCTTTAGAAGGAGAGAAGCAACTTAGAACTAAGGAGAAATTTCCTGATAGTTAGAACAATTAATCTCTGGAACAGCTTGCCTCCAGAAGTTGTGAATGCCCCAACCCTGGAAGTCTTTAAAAAGATGTTAGATAGCCATTTGTCTGAAATGGTATAAGGCTCCTGCCCACGCAGGGGGTTGGACTAGAAGACCTACAAGGTCCCTTCCAACTCTGCTATTGTATTGTATTGTATCTATCATCTATCATTGAGAACGTCTCAACAAACACAAGGGGTTTTTAACATATTACAAAGATTAATTGAAAAAAAAATACTGCTAATCTGTCATATATGGAACCTGCATCTGCATGTTTAATCTATCTTCCCTTCTCCCTGCCTCACCCCAATTTAAATCCTATCTGAGTTTAACCATTCTAGAAGTGAGCTGTGGCTAATTAGGGGACTGGAGACTAAAACATATGAAGAACGGTTACAGGAACTGGGTATGTCTAATTTAATGAGAAGAAGGACTAGGGGAGACATGATAGCAGTCTTCCAATATCTCAGGGGTTGCCACAAAGAAGGGGGAGTCAAACTATTCTCCAAGGCACCTGAGGGCAGGGCAAGAACAATGGGTGGAAACTAATCAAGGAGAGAAGCAACTTAGAACTGAGGAGAAATTTCCTGGCAGAACAGCTAACAACTTCAGTGGAACAGAAGTTGCCTCCAGAAGTTGTGAATGCCCCAACACTGCAAGTCTTCAAGAAGATGTTGGGCAGCCATTTGTCTGAAATGGTATAAGGTTCCTGCCTAGGCAGAGGGTTGGACTAGAAGACCTCCAAGGTCCCTTCCAACTCTGCTATTGTATTGTATTGCATTGTAATGAAAATGTATGGCTTTTCATTAAAACGAATGCTACTGGACTGCTTGCGACTTTTTTTTACTATGCAATATTATGATTTTTGAAAACCAGTTTTTTTCTTTCCTAAATTATTTTCATATTTATGGCTAGGTTCTGCCCTTTTCTCTGTGTAGTGATCCTTGCCAGCCCGGATACCAAAAGAAAAAGAGGGAAGGGGAGAATTTCTGCTGCTATGATTGTGCTCCTTGCCCGGAAGGGAAGATTTCAAGTGAAATAGGTAACGTAGTGCAATAAACATGAACAACATGCCTGAATGCAAGAAAACATGTCTGAAATGTGTTTTTGTGATAGCCAGCCAGGAAAATTGGTGAGAAGAGACTGATTCCTAATATAATGATTTTCAGTGGGGTCATTGGTGAGAAAGCAACAAAAGAAATATACTTTGAATATGTTGTGGCCATCCGGCGGCCAGCAGACCTTCAGAGATTCGGACAGTGAGGAGGTTGGGAGGGACATGGTCCAGTCCTGGAGTCTGGGGAAGGTTCTGATGAGGGCTTTGTGTTGGAGGCAGAGATGGGACCAGAGCCATATGCCAGTTATCAGCTGCCTTCAGAGTCAGACATCAGGGAGGCAGTAGAACAACTGGAGTCTGCTCCCAGTGTGCTCATGCACAGAATTGCCAGACGAAGGGAACAGCTAAAGAACAGGGGTCGACCTGGGAGTAAGGCCACAGGTGGATTGTGAATGGCCCTCTCAGAGGAAATAAAAGATGAGCAAAAGGGGAGTGGAGTTTGCAGGAGACAATTAGTTCGCTTCATTGGTTTGTGACTCTCCAAGGCTCCTTGCCAAGTTCTGCAGATATTGGCCTGGCAGCTCTCCAAGCCAGATAAGGTCTGTGACTGTAAATCCTCCCTTGAAAGACTTTGCCAGATGTGAAGGAGAATAATCCACAGTAAATTAACAAAAGAGGTTTTTGTCAGGACAAGGAGTTTGGTTCATGCTCTTGGGAAGCCTCGGCCGGAACAGTATAGGTCTACAGCAGGAGTGTCAACCTCAATTTCATTGAGGGCTGCATCAGGGTTGTGTTTGACCTCAGGGTGGCCGGGGTGGGTACGGCCAACTTGATGTTACTTGTATTGGAGGTGCCTTTGAACGGCCCGAATATTCTGCCAGCCAAAATGGGCTCCCAAACTCCATTTTCGGCTATGGCTCTTTGGACAAACTTTCTTTTCAATAGATGACATTGTAGCTTGGATAATGAAACATCTGCAAGAAAACAACCAAGCTCAGATAACATCAAAACCTTCTTTTCAAAGGAAGAATATACTCTATAAACTCCAAAGACACCAAATAAGAGTTTGGTTAAATACCGATAGTAATTTAATTAATTTATTCACATTTCTATACCACCCTATCTCCCTTGTGGGGACTCAGGGCGGTGCACAGAAGAGATAAAAACAAGCAATAACATCTAAATACAGGATAAAATACAATAAAATATGATAAATCTATGCTAAAATTATTAAAAATTATTAAAAACAGTTTAAAACATTATCTTAAAATTAAATCTATGCCAGGCCGGCCAGATGAAAGAGATGTGTTTTAAGCCCCCAGCAGAAGAGATGTATGTCTGTGATGGTACGAAGGTCATTCCAAAGGGCCGGACCCGCCACAGAGAAGGCTCTCCCTCTGGGGGTCGCCAGCCGGCATTGACCGGTGGACGGCACCCTGAGGAGGCCCTCTCTGTGGGAGCGGACGAGTCGAAGGGAGGTATGTGGTAGGAGGCGGTCACGCAAGTAACCAGATCCCGTGCCATGGAGTGCTTTCAAGATGGTTATTAACACCTTGAAGTGCACCCGGACGGCCACAGGCAGCCAGTGCAGCTCGCGCAGAAGAGGTGTTACATGGGAGTATCGTGAACCTCCCAGAATCCCCTGTGCAGCTGCATTTTGTACTAGCTGGAGCCTCCGGGTGCACCTCAAGGGGAGCCCCATGTAGAGAGCATTACAGTAATCTAGACGGGAAGTAATGAGGGCTTGAGTGACCATGCGTAGGCCGTCTCGATCTAGAAAGGGACGCAACTGGCGGTAAACCTGATAAAAAGCCCCCCTGGCCATGGCTGTCACATGGTTGTCCAAGGACAGCTGAGAATCCAGGAGGACACCCAAGTTGTGAGCCCTTTCCACGGGAAAGGGTATACAACATTAAGCATACAACATTAAGACCTAGGATAACACAACAATGTTCAACAAGCAGGGATTAGGTTGAATAAAACATGGAAATGTCTCTTGGGTTACACATGGTCATTTTTTTAATTTATTTTTTTCAATGTCCAGATATGGTTGACTGTTCCCCGTGTCCAGAAGATCAATATCCAAGCAAGGAGCAAGATCGATGCTTTTTCAAGACTTTAAACTTTCTGTCCCATAAAGAACCATTGGGGATGAGTTTAGCCTTGGTTGGGATTAGCCTGTTTATAACAACAGCTTTTGTCCTTAGGACCTTTGTTAAGCACCAAGACACCCCAATCGTCAAAGCCAACAACCGGGAACTTACATTTACACTCCTTCTGTCCCTTCTCCTTTGCTTCCTTTCACCTTTGCTGTTTTTTGGGCAGCCTAACAAGACCACTTGCTTTCTTTGCCAAACTGCTTTTGGCATCATCTTTGCGGTGGCTGTTTCCTGTGTATTAGCTAAAACCATCACCGTAGTTGTAGCTTTCATGGCCACCAAACCAGGATCCAACATGAGGAAATGGTTGGGGAGAAAACTAGCTAGTTCCATTGTTATTTCCTGCACCCTTGTTCAAGCAAGTATTTGCTCTTGGTGGATGGCAACCTCTCCTCCTTTCCCAAATTTGGATATGCACTCTCTCACCAGGGAAATCATAGCAGAATGTAATGTGGGATCTTCTGTCATGTTTTATCTTGTCCTGGGCTACTTGGGATTTCTAGCCATCGTTAGTTTTATGGTGGCTTTTTTTGCCAGGAAGTTGCCAGATGCTTTCAATGAAGCCAAGTTCATCACCTTCAGCATGCTGGTGTTTTGTAGTGTGTGGTTGACTTTTGTCCCTACTTATCTGAGCACAAAGGGGAAGTATATGGTGGCTGTGGAGATCTTCTCCATCCTAGCATCCAGTGGTGGATTGCTGTCTTGTATCTTTTTCCCCAAATGCTACATTATTCTGTTGCGACCTCAATTGAACAACAAGCAGCAATTAAGAAAAATCAATTAAGGAAAGGTTATATGTTCTTTGTGTGGTAGGCATATATGCAGGTATGTGTGTCTGTGTGTATTTAATTAGTTACTGAATACAACAGGTTGTGTGTTCTCTGTGGTTTGAAGTCAGCCACCGACCCACCCACTGTGATGCACTTTGCAAAGTGTGCAATCATTTCCTATAACAGGACCAACCTACTATTCTACAATAGCATTGTGGTTTCCTGACTACTGTAACAGTCATGCAAAAACAACAACAATAACAACAATTACCTGGCCATCACAACTACATGATTATGGATGAAACATGTAACTGTGATACCCATTGTCATCGGGGCACTTGGTACCATGTCCAAGAATTTTATAAGATACATCAACAAACTGCAGCTTCTTGCAATAACACCAGCGGAACTGCAAAAAACTGTGTTACTTGGAACATCATATATTTTAAGAAGGCACTTGGTTGATACCTAGCAAACCATATCAACCATTAGGACCGGACAATGATATTTCTGACACATTTTTAAATGTTCAGTTGAGTGTATTCCATGTTTAATGAATAATAATACTGAATAACAACAACAACAACAACAACAACAACAACAACAACAACAACTTGCAATATAGCTCTTAGAATCCAGAATTTAAACTGGACCCTTTTCAAGAACAATACAGAAAGTTCAATATTATATGTGGGCACCCAATTTAGCCTCTATGGTTTAGATCTATTTGCAAAGATCAGCATCTTAGTTTAAATATAGTTGATTTTAAGAGCTTCCTCAGAACACAAATTGATTGAAGCATTTGGTTCAAGACCAATTAATGCTTGTGAAAGAAGGACTGTGTCTTCTGCATACTAGCAATTTGTATGTCTGCTTGTGAGTTTTGGGGGTGATATTCTATTCGATTTATTTTGACCATGAGTAGATTTATGTACAGATTAAAAAGCAAAGGCTGTGGAATGATATGTACAGTCCATTTTTAAATAAAGCTCATTCTTAAAACAGAATTGGACTTTGTTTTTTTATTACATCATCATAATTGCCATCATTGTTATCATCTCCGTCATTACTAAAGGTAAAGGTAAAGGTTCCCACACATATGTGCTAGTCATTCCCAACTCTAGGGGGCAGTGCTCATCTCTGTTTCTGCACTGAAGAGCCAGTGCTGTCCAAAAACATCTACGTGATCCTGTGGCTGGCATGACTAAATGCCTAAATTTATTTATTTATTTTTATTTATTTTTTTATTTTATTTTATTTTTATTTATTTTATTTACATTTATATCCCGCCCTTCTCCACAGAGGACCCAGGGCGGCACACAGGAAATTTAAAAAACATACAGAATACAAAGATAAATACATAATTTAAAATATAAATTAAACCGTCTTATCCTATGCTAAAAACCCAATTTTAAAATACCCAATTTAAAACTATCTAAAAGTCCCCTTGGGAGGTTAGGCTAGGCCGGCTTGTTGGAACAGGTATGTCTTTAGACATTGGCGGAAGAGGCGGAGGTCGGTGATGGTGCATAATTCGGGGGGTAGATCGTTCCAAAGGGCTGGGCCCGCCACAGAGAAGGCTCTTCCCCTGGGTGTCGCCAGTCGGCATTGTCCGGCCGACGGCACCCTGAGAAGGCCCTCTCTGTGGGAGCGTATCGGTCTAAGGGATGTATGGGGCAAGAGGCGGTCTCGCAAATAACTAGGCCCCAAGCCATGGAGCGCTTTAAAGATGGTTGTCAAGACCTTGAAGCGCACCCGAAAGACCACATAGAATGCTGTTACCTTCCTACTAAAGGTAGTTTCTATTTTTCTACTTGCATTTTTGTGTGCTTTCATACTGCTAGGTTGGCAGAAGCTGGGAGAAGCAACAGGAGCTCACTCCGTTATGCGTCATTAGGGATTTGAAATGCCAAACTGTCAACCTTTCTGATTGACAAGCTCTGCCACTTAGCCACTGAACCACTGCATCCCTATGTAAAGTTAAAAGCCCTATGAACTCAGGCTAACATTATGTATATATGTATGTATATATACATATATTATGTATATAACCATTGAATCTATATCTATATAAAGAAAAATGTAACTATGAGTTTGTTCAAAACAGGTAATCTCCAAAGGTTCTGCACCAATCGCTTCCAAATTTTCACACAACGTTCCTTTCAAATATGTCACCAATGATATATATATATATAGATTGTGTAGATGTCACACCTGTGCCAGATACATGCAACAGAAATGTAAAAAATTAGGTAGATGGATACAGAGAGAGCAGTGGGCCACAGGTATTATGTCATCCTTTATGACATAAAATACTCTGTCCATAAGATTCAAGGAGCAATACAGTAGGTAGGTAGGTAGGCAGCTATAGGGATAGAGAGAGGGAGGGAGAAATGCGGTCGGTCGGTGGGTAGTTAGGTAGGTAGAGGGCTAGAGAGAGGGAGAAATACAGTAGGTAGGTAGGTAGGTAGGTAGAAGGATAGAGAGAAAGAGAGAAATATAGGTAGGTAGGTAGGTAGGTAGGTAGGTAGGTAGGTAGGTAGGTAGGTAGGTAGGTAGGTAGAGGGAGAGAGGGAGAAATACAGTAGGTAGGTAGGTTGGGGGTTATATGGTGGTTGTGTGTAATGGTGGTTGGCCATTTAACCAGACTGGGCCACAGCAACGCGTGGCCGGCAACAGCTAGTATCTAATAAGATGTTTTAAAGTAGGGGTCCCCAACTCCCAGTCTGCAGCCCAATACCTATCCATGGCCCACTGGGAACTGGGCTGAACAAGTGGTGGGCACATGTACAAAATCATCCCCTTTCCCCTTCTCACTACAGCCCCAGCTGCTGGTCTGCAGCGCCAGGCCACACAGAGCACAGAGTCAAAAAGGAGTTCCAGAGTTTCAGAATGAACAAAGTTGCTTCCTGCAAAGGTTCATGTGCCTTTGCTCCTCTTTTAAGTCTTATCGGAGGGGCCAACCATCTCCAAGCCTTACTCCGAAGTTGCCTCTTTTGTCTTAACTGTTCTTGCCTTCTGGCAGCTCTGTGCATGCACGCACTGGGAACAGGATTCCCCTGTCCCTCTGCCTGGCTGATGTCAGATTGTGGAGGCCCCGGAAGCAGCACAGAAGTCCCAGATGGCCCTCACCCCCTCTCTGCCTCCAACACAGAGCCCTCGTCAGAGCGTTCCCCAGACTCCAGGACTGGCTCATGTTCCTCCCCAACCTCCTCACTGTCTTACTCTGCTGCCAGCTCTGCAGGTCACCGGTGGAACACAACACCTGCTTCCTCCAACAATCTACCTTTGGCTTCATCTTTACAATGTCTGTTTCTTTTGTATTGGCCAAAACCATAACTGTGGTGGTAGCTTTCATGGACACCAAGCCAGGATCTAAGAGGAGGAAATGGTTAGGGGAAAAATTGGCATTCTCCATTGTCTTTTCCTGCTCTTTGATTCAAGAAAGCATTTGTGCCTTCTGGCTAGGAATTTTTCCTCCATTTCCTCATCTGGACAAATACATGGAGATCTTAGCAGAGTGCAATGCGGGTTCTCCCATCATGTTTCATCTTGTCTTGGGATTTCTATCCATCATCAGTTTCACAGTGGCCTTTCTATCAAGGAAGTTGCCAGATACATTCAACGAAGCCAAGTTCATCACTTTTAGCATGCTGATATTTTGTAGCGTTAGGTTGTCTTTTCTTTGTTCCCACCTATTTCAGCACCAAAGGGAAAAATAATGTAGCTGTGGAGGTCTTCTCCATCTTAGCTACCAGCGCTGGCTGGCTTGGTTGTATCTTTTCCCCCAAATTCTGCATTATTGTGCTAAGGCCTAAACTGAACAAAATAAGCATCAATCATTCTCTCTCCCTTTATTCCTAGAGATCCCAGATAAAAATAATCTTGGAGAAGGTGTTAAGCTGAGGAAGGTGCTTAGCACTTACCTTCACTACTGGCTCTCTGATCACACATGCACTTACCTTCACTACTGGCTCTCTGATCACACATGCACATGTGCATTCTGTTCATGCATATGCCTGACTCACATTACACCTGCAACAACGCTGATTGTCAGGACTTGTGCAGGCACTGCATGCTGTATGCGCATGCACAATTTGTCTCTTCCCATAAAAACAGGTATAGGCAGGCGGGTGGGTGGACCAAAAGAGCCACCATACTGATTGTCTCTCAGCTGCTCCAGGCCACTACCAGTTCAGCCAAACTGGCAGCAACTCACCTCTGACCAATGTACTCACTTAGAAGGAGATAATGGGCTTTTAATGTGGTTTTTAATTCAGCCACAGAATGGGGTGCTATGGAAAATTAATTAACATTAGTCTTCCAGGGATACCTTTATATTGAAGGGTATGCCAAGTACCAGGATCATCTGCAGAGGATCAAAAAAGTCAAGATGATGATTACAACCACATAAAGAGTATTATCTTATGGTAGAATGCAGAACCTGTTACCTAGCCAACATGGGATGAAAAAGTCTAGAGCAATAACATAATAACCAATTTCATTGTAATTTTTACAATGACAATAAAGATTATTATTATTATTATTATTATTATTATTATTATTATTATTATTATTATTATTATTATTATTATTATTATTATTATTATTATTATTATTATTATTATTATTATTATTATTATTATTGGAAGTGGCTCAGACAGATGCTGTTGTGGTTCACCAGTGGCCAGTGGAGCTGGCAGCAGGATCAGATAGGGGAACATGGGCCAGTCCTTGAGTCTGGGGAAGACTCTGATGAGGGTTCTGCAATGGAGGCAGAGAGGGGGCCAAGGCCATCTGGGAATTATGTGCTGCCTCTTTAGCCTCCAGAATCTGACATCTGGAAGAACAGAAGAACAGGGGGAGCCTGTTCCCAGTGTGCGCATGTGTAGAGCTGCCAGAAGGCAAGCACAATTAAGAAAACAGGGTCAACTCAGGAGTAAGGCTTGGAGATGATTGGCCCCTCCATGAAGGCATAAAAGAAGAGTGAATGGGACGTGAGCTTTTGCAGGAAGCAATCAGTTCATCTGGTCAGTTCAAACTCTGAGAAGTTCTGCTTGTGCTAAGTTTGGCCTTGCAAAACTAATTGGCGGTTAGGTCTCTGGCAGCATTTCAAGGGAGATAAGGTGGGTTCTTAGCAACATTCCCCTGAAAGACTGGCAACTCGAGCAGACATCTGTCAGAATCTTCACGGACTGTTTGTGAAGTCTTGCAGGCTGTGAATGACCATAATGCACAGCCATATAAATAAAAGAGGGTTTTTGGGACTCAGATTGTGATTCATGCTTTCTCAGAAGAAGCCTAGGTCAGAACAGATGCCTTCTAGATTTACTGGAGTATAAAATGGAGGAAGGTACAAAAGAACAGTCAGATTTGCAATATTCTGTTATTACAAAAACCTCCAAAAAAACTACCATAGTTTTGGGAGTATAAGACACATTTCTTCCTCAAAAAAGAGGGTGAAAATCTGGGTGCATCTTATACACTGAATACAGCATTTTTGGCCTACTGAAACACAATCCCTTTTGCAAAAATGGCTGTGCAGAAGGTGTGGGAGACCTGCAAAGTGCTCCAGGGGCTGGGAAGGACAGAAATTTCACCCCCCTCCCAGCCCCCAGGATCACTCTATGAAAAACGAGGCATGCTTGGGAGGGCCTACAGAGTGCAAAAAAGATATTTTTAAAAAAAATTACCTCTTCAAAATCATGGGGCGTCTTATACTCCGATGCGTCTTATAGACTGAAAAATATGGTAGCTTTACCTTTCTTGTTGAATTGATAGCCTGGTCAAGGTTGCTTTCCTAATAGGGCTGACAAGAATCCTTCCCTCTTTTTTACATGAATCACATGTACATTACACGTAATAAAAAGGGATGTGTGGGGGTGTGATTGTATATTTGTGAGCACTTAACCAGGCACTGGAGAGGACCCCTGATATTTAAGACAGGGAAGGTAAACCTTGCAGGAACACTTAAAGTGGTAGGATTTAGAGAGTTTGAGAGCCTGATTGATAAGTTCAAAGGTATAGCAATTTTTTTTTGTTGGTTTAATAAAGTTAGGAACATTTCTTTGACCCTCTGTGTCAAGTCTCTTTATTTCCTGATACAACTGCAATTTGTAAAAAATGGAAATTTCCATGATAACCATATTGCCTTTTGCAGATGCAAAGTGTTACTGGATTTTAGAATTCAGTTTGGCCTCACATTTGCCAATTCAACACAGATTTCTCTAATATCCAATGTAACATACAATAGACGCACCAAAGAAGCATAAATGGAGACTTAATCACATGATTGTATGTTAATTAACATGTGTGTGTGTGCGCACATGTGTGTGTGTATTGCATTTGTACTGATAAAAAAAATAAAGGGAGGCTAGTATAGATCTATTTCAAACTATTTAGCTCACATCAGCTAGCCATACCCTTACTGGGATTCGAACCTGTGCTGTTTTAACATATTATGCAGTTATATTGGATGGGTAGTAACAAACTCAAACTCAACCCGTCCAAGACCGAGCGGCTGTGGTTTCCGGCACCCCGGTTCAGCCAGATAAGTCCAACACTGGCCATTGGGGGCGAACAACTGGCCCCTGTGGAGAGTGCACGCAACTTGGGCGTCCTCCTGGATTCCCGGCTGTCCATGGAGGACCATGTGGCGACTGTGGCCAGGGGGGCGTTTTATGAGGTACGCCTGATATGCCAGTTGCGCCCCTTACTGGACCGGGGGGCCCTTCGCACAGTCACTCAAGCGCTTGTGACATCCTGGCTGGATTACTGTAACACTCTCTACATGGGGCTCCCCTTGAGGTGCACTCGAAGGCTACAGTTAGTACAGAATGCGGCCGCGCAGGTGATTATGGGTGCCCCAAGGCAAGCCCACATAACACCTCTCCTGCGTGAGCTGCACTGGCTGCCTGTGGCCTTTCGAGTGCGCTTCAAGGTGTTGACGACCATGGCTCAGGGCCTAGCTATATATGAGACCGCCTCCTGCCCCATACATCCCTTCGTCCGATCCGCTCCCACAGAGAGGGTCTTCTCTGGGTGCCGTCGGCTGGGCAATGCCAGTTGGCGACACCCAGGGGAAGGGCCTTCTCTGTGGCAGGCCCGGCCCTCTGGAACGACCTACCCCCCAACCTTCACACTCCCTCGGACCTCTGCCTCTTCCGCCAACATCTTAAGATGTATTTGTTCCAACAAGCTGGCCTAGCATAGCCCCCTGTTTCCGACTTTTTATGTATAAATTGCAATTTGGCAGGGTTTTAAATGGGCTTTAGCACGGGCTTAATAAGTTAATAACTTAATAATTTAATAACTTAATAATTTAATATGTTTTAATGATGTATATTGTTTTTATAGTGGTTTTAATAATGCCTGTGCGCCGCCCTGGGTCCTAACAAGGAGAAGGGCGGGGTATAAATTCAATAAATATAATATAATATATATTAACCTCTAAGCCACAAGCTCTCCTCCCTTATTAGTTGAACCAAGGAAATGATTAAGTGTTATGTCAAAGCACCTGGTATGCCTAAATATGGAAGGGACAACACAAAAATGGTTTTCTGCTTGGAAGGCTCCTAGGGTGGAGCTGAAATGCAAAAGGGAAGCAGTATGCTCCCTCCCATATTTGGGCATACCAACTGCTTTGACATACACACACACACGTGTGTGTGTGTGTATGTGTTTCTGTGTGTTCCAGCATCTCTGGAACAAACACCTCAAGCAATTTCAACCAAATTTGGTAAACAGATGACTTACTCTCTGGAAACAAATACTGTGGGAGTAAGATACCCCTAACACCCCTCAGGGTGTGTGTTCTGTTATGATACAGCCTGTTGTGCCTTAAAATGGCTTCTACTGTACTGTCCTAAAATGGCTTCTACTATACAGTGCAGTAGAGCTGCCATGGTAACAGCTTCACAGTACTCCACAAGGAGGCTCACTCTGGTAAGAGTGAAAAACCAACATTAGAAATTACATTTGATCTGGAGTCTCTGGACCGTTTCCCCCTATAAATAAATACCCGGAAAATGCCAGGTTATCAGCACTACTGGCTCTATAAATGAGGCGGCAAAGACAGCAAGGCACGTCTGCTTCGGCCATGTTGGAAGGCCTAAAAGGAGAAAGATTGGTGTGGGGAACTTGGATAGAAGACAGATTGTCAAGCATCATTTTGCTGCCACTATCTGGGGTGGGCTGTGGTACTTGAGGCTTTCTGAAGTGTGGGTAGTAACTGCAGAGCCATGCCTTTCTGGGACTATTTCACATTGTACAACGCAGACAAAAAGGCAAAGATGTAGGAGGGAGAAGTAGACAATTGTGGGGAGTTGAAACGCCCCTGTCGTAAGATTGGGCAGGTGTGCACACAGACACAAACATTTTAAATGATATAACAAACTATAACAAAGATAACCAGTTCTTTGGAGTTGTGAAGCCAATGCATTCAAATGTATATTTATACATACATACATACCATATTTTTGGGAGTATAAGACGCAACGGAGTATAAAATACACCAAAATTTGAAGAGGCAAATTAAAAAAAAAAGTTTTTGCACTCTGTAAACTTCCCCAAAACAGCCAGGTTTTTTTGTGCAAAAACAGCCCCATTTTTCCCTTTAGGAGGCTTGTAGAGTGCTCCTAGGGGGTGACCCCCACCAAATGTGCAAAAAATGATCATTTTTTGCAAAAATGGCACCATTTTTTGACAAAAAAAATTGCATGCTTAGCCTTTAGGAGGCTTATACAGTACTCCTGGAGGCTGGGGGGGGTGTGTCAAAATTGAGCATTTCTGCCTTTCCTAACCCCCAGGAGCTCTCTGGAAGCCCCCTAATGGCCATTTTTGCAAAGGGTGGGGGTTGGGAGGCAAAAAATGCTGTATTCAGTGTATATAATAATATTTTATTTATAAACCGCCTCCTCTCCCCAGAGGGACTCGGAGCAGTGTACAGGGAAATTAAAAATACTGATATAGAATACATAAATAGATAAATAGATAAAATATGAATTAAACAGAATTATCCCTGCGCTAAAATCCCCTATATTAAAATTACGCTAAAATCCCCTAAAACCCAATTAAAAGACGGAAGACTAACCTAGGTCGGCCAAGCAGAAGAAGTGTGTTTTCAATTTTTGATGGAAGGAGCAGAAGTCCGTGGTTGTTCTCATTTCGGGGGGAAGGTCGTTCCAGAGGGCTGGGCCCGCCACAGAGAAGGCCCTTCCCCTGGGCGTCGCCCGCTGGCATAGACTAGTGGATGGCACCCGGAGAAGTCTCTCTCTGTGGGAGCGAATCGGCCATGAGGATGTGTGGGGCAGGATCCGATCCCGCAGATAACTAGGTCCCGTGCCATGGAGCGCTTTAAAGATGGTAACTAACACCTTGAAGCGCACCCGAAAAACGACAGGCAGCCAATGCAGCTCGCGCAAGAGCGGTGTTATATGGGTAAACCTAGACAAGCTGAAGTCTTCGGGTGCACCTCAAGGGGAGCCCCATGTAGAGAGAATTGCAGTAGTCCAGTCGGGATGTCACGAGTGCATGAGTGACTGTGCAAAGGGCATCCCGATCCAATAGGCGAACCTGGTAAAACGCCCTCCTGGCCACGGCTGTCACTTGATCTTCCATGGACAGCCGGGTATCCAGGAGGACGCGCAAGTTGCGTGCCCCATCCACAGGGGTAAGGTGTTCGTCCCCTATGGCCAGTGATGGAGTCAACTGGTTGTACCGGGATGCCGGAAACCACAGCCACTCGGTCTTGGACGGGTTGAGTCTGAGTCTGTTACTTCCCATCCAGGCCCACACGCCTTCCAGGCACTGGCACATCACCGCTACGGCATCATTGGGGTGGTTTGGGGTAGATATATACAGCTGCGTATCGTCAGCATAGAGGTGGTACTCTACCCCAAAACCACGGTTGATCTCGCCCAGCGGCTTCATATATGTGTTGAACAGGAGAGGCGAGAGGACCGACCCCTGAGGCACCCCACATGTGAGGGGTCTCGAGGTCGACCTCTGCTCTCCTGCCAACACAAATTGTGATCGACCGGAGAGGTAGGAGGAGAACCACCGCAGAACGGTGCCCCTCACCCCCAACCCCTCCAGCCGATGCAATAGGATACCATGGTCGATGGTATCAAAAGCCGCTGAGAGGTCTAATAGGACCAGGATGGAGGAACAACCCCCATCTCTGGCCCTCCAGAGATCATCTACCAACGCGACCAATGCCATCTCGGTGCTGTGCCCGGGTCGGAAGCCGGACTGGCGCGGGTCCAGATAATCAACTTCCTCCAGGTGACGGGGAAACTGTTGTGCCACCACACTCTCTACAACCTTCACCAGAAAGTGAAGGTTGGAGACCGGACGGTAATTAACCAATAATGCTGGGTCCACAGAGGGCTTCTTCATCTGACACCCCCAGATTTTCGGCCTTTTTTTTGAGGGAAAAGGGTGCATCTTATACTCTGAAAAATACTGTACGTACATACATACATACAAATTTAAAGGATAACCATACATACAGTGTGTGTGTGGACAAATGGATGTTTTAAACTTTAAAGGATAGATCTCTCTCTATGTAAATATATTTGTGTGTAACTTATTTTTAAGGTTGTTTTTTTTTTAGCCTGAATATCTAAATTGTTTAGTTTTTTGGATTTTAGGTTTTTTAGCGCAGGGATAACTGTTTAATCTGATTTTATATATTTATGATGTATCTATGTTTGTACATTTTTAATTCCCCTGTGCACCGCCCCGAGTCCCTTTGGGGAGAGGGAGTGGTCTACAAATTAAATTTATTATTATTATTATTATTATTATTATTATTATTATTATTATTATTATTATTATTATTATTATTATTATTATTATTATTATTAAATGTGTATTTATTCAAACTGTTTATTTGTTCAATTTATTCAAAGCTTTTGACTGAACACATCCACATATGGTTACTTTAGAAAGTTATTATTGTTCATGATCCATTATTAATATTATTATTATTTTAATCCCATTTTTAAATGCAAGTATATAATGCTGAGAGGGTCAACCCTAGCTTTAGCTGCACATTTTTCAGCAGCAGGGGGAACAAAAATCACCTTGTGACTCTAGAGATGTAAATAACATTTGTGTGCATTTGTGTCTCTGTGTGTTGTTTGTGTGTGCTGACTTCTCTAAGCCACTCTCGTGTCCTCCGATCAATTCTGTTTACATGTCAGAAAGTTGAGGAGAAAGTTGTAACTATCTCAGCTGTTGAAAGAACTGAGAAGTTTGGTGAGAAACTCACTTGGGGACCACAAGTCTCAAAGGTCTTCTTCTCAACACCGAGTCTGAGGTAACATCTAAAACCAAATTGCAGAGTATTCTTGGAAAATAAACAACAGCATAATGAGATGTCTGCCGAATTGGGCATTAGTTATCCTACTGAGGCATGCTTATAGCCAGCAGATATGAATATTTATATTTTTAAGTTTCTGATTCAACTCCAGTATTAATACAAGCCCTGGCAGGAGTGCTGTCAATCATCCAGGCAGACTGCCTGTGTTGTAATTACACGCTTAATGATGTCTATGGAGATTCTCAGCCTTCCAGATCACAGTTGTCTTGAAATTGCTTTTCCAAAAGGCAGCTGAACTTTGTTTTCCCATGAGGAAAAATGTCTCCCTTGATAAAGCATCTTTAGGCTGACTCAATGATAGAGTGATTGGCGTTGTCAGAGCAACGGCTGAAGAAGGAAAGTTTGAATGCCCTCTTGGTAATTCCCATGACACCCCCCCTCCTTCTTCACGGCTAACTTTTCTGATAAGGCAATTAGCAATTCTCTTTCTGCTTCTTAATGAAATATCCTCTTTGTGACGATATTGCAGGCATCCAGGCCTTGTGTCTTTTGAAGTGCATATTCCAGTGTGAAAAATAAACATTTCAAAATGCAAACCGTGATCAAGATTCAAACCAAGACTGCTGTATTAGATCATTTCTAGCTAAAATAATTTGGGATGTTATTTTTCTCACAGCTTCTTGGTTCCCTTAATGATGTTATGCAGACCTTACACTGACAAATCCATACAACTTCTGTCACCTTTATATTAGGCAAAGATAAGTCCGCGCATTTTATATTAAACAAAATAAATATATTATTTATACACACCCACCCAAATAAAAAATGGAATGAAAAATTAAAAGATAAGATAAAGTAAAATGCAAAGGCCTAGCATTAAGCCAGAGGTCTTCAAACTTGTCAACTTTAAGACTTGTGGACTTCAACTCCCAGAATTCTCCAGCCAGCATCTGGCTGGAGAATTCTGGGAGTTGAAGTCCATAAGTCTTAACGTTGCCAGGTTTGGGGACCCCTGCATTAAGCATTATCTTTATTGATGAGAAAGCCTTGTGGGCCGTCTATGAGCTGTCTCGCCAGTGTGTGATAAAGCCCTTAGTAAAAACAATAAAAATAAAAATGTAGGGACTTATCCAGGCATTTGCAAGGACAGGGGTCTGCAAAGTTGGCTCTTTTAAGACTGGTGGACTTCACCTCGCTTTGCTGGCTGGGGAATTCTGGGAGTTGAAGTCCACCAGTCTTAAAAGAGCCAACTTTGCAGACCCCTGTGCTAGGAGTTAATACTACTTTGAAGATATAAATGAATATTTTAAAAAAGCACGCAGGGAATTAGATTCGAATTGGTAAAGAGGAACAGATAGCCTCATGTGAAGGCTGAAATCATTAGATAGATGAAAAGAGCACTGATTAAATAAGGTAAAAGTAAAGGTAAAGGTTCCCCTTGCACACATGTGCTTGTTGTTCCTGACTCTAGGGGGCGATGCTCATCTCTGTTTCAAAGCCGAAGAGCCAGCGATGTCCAAAGACGTCTCCGTGGTCATATGGCCAGCATGACTAAATGCCAAAAGTTCACTGAATGCTGTTACCTTCCCACCAAAGGTGGTTCCTATTTTTCTACTTGCATTTTTAGGTGCTTTTGAACTGCTAGGTTGGCCGAAGCTGGGACAACTAACGGGAGCTCACTCCATTATGCAGCGCTAGGGATTCGAACTCCTGACCTTTCTGATAGGCAAGCTCAGCATCTTAGCCACTGAGCCACCACCTCCCTTTGATTAAATAAGGACACATGTTCAAATCAACATTGCAGCAAAATTGTACTCCAGTTTGCATTGTTGGAAGCAATACCCATCTGGTTTAGTTCCAAGCCAGGAGAAAGGCACTGGAGACAAAATGGAGGCTGGATGCTGATGAGAAAGATGGTTTAATGAAGAAGCAGAACCTCAGTTAGGTAGTTCTGGGCAGCTGAGAGTCGGTGGCTTTTATACCTTCTCTGGGCTCTGTGTTTGAGATTCCTGTTCCTGTGCAAGAACATGTAATCTATTGGCTGTTGTAGGGGTTATGTAGGGGTCATAGCTGGCTCTATAGGTTGTCTGAGCTAAATTTGGTTGAAGTTTGGAAAGTGATGCAATCTCCTTGGGAGATTATGCAATGTTGTGAGCACAGCTGGTAAATGGCAGTGGGTTAATCCTATTATGTTCTGAAGGGTCATGTCTTAATCCCATTATCCTGGAGCTGAAGGTCTTTTCTTTTGTAGAGAGGCTGGGCCAGTCTTTCTTAATGGGCAGCAAATGGGGTCAGGCAGCTAAAGCTCTGAGTTTCTGTCTCCCTTAAGATTTCCATATCTCTTTTAGGGGAAATATTTTATCCTGCCTTTTTAAAAAAAAATATTTCTCAAACTATTTCATTCTTCTGTGTGTGTGTGTGTGTGTGTGTGTTTGGGTGTGTGTGTGTGTCTGTCTTCCCACAACATGAAGTTTGTTAGGAACCCAAATAATAAAATTCACCTCACTGCATTTCAATAAAGTTTGCTGGGGTAATGCAAGTCTCCCTGTTGTTCATGCTCACCCCTTTTAATGACGGAAGCTCTTTTGAAGGCCTCCAGGTCTAGTAAGGTGATCACAATAATAAGCCAATAAATAAATTATTATAAAAATAATAACAACAATAATAGAGTGGTGCAATAGCACTTAGACATATACCGCTTCACCGTGCTTTATAGCCCTCTCTAAGCAGTTTACAGAGTCAGCATATTGCCCCCAACAATGGCCTAGAGGTGGAGCTCTTGCATCACAAACAGAAGGCTGTGAGTTTGATCTTAGGTAGCAGGTAGATATTCCTCTTCCTGGGTGCAATGAGTAATTGCTGTGAACTCGGTGTAGGCGTCAAGAAGGGAATCCAGCCAGTAAATGCTCCATTCAATTGTTCCTTTCAGTTGCCCCAACTCCACCCCAATGCGAGGGATTACAGCAGTGGTTTTATTGAAGGACACATCAGTGTTGGGTTTGACCTCGGGGGCCGGGTGGGTATGGCCAGGGTGGGCATGTCCAGCTTAACATCACTCATGACAGGGGTACACCTCCCAATCTCCATTTTCAGCTGCGATGGCTTCCTGCAGCGCTCTGCCAGCAGGAAAGGAGCTCGGGAAGGCCACACACCACCCTCACAAACTCCATTTTTGCTGGCAAAGGCACTGCAGGCCGGTCCTTCACTGTTTCCAGGGCAGCCCTGTAGGCCAGATATAAGCACCCCATGGCCCAGATCTGGCCCACCAGTGATGGGTTGCTAACCGGCTTACTACCAGTTTGCTGCATGCACTTGCGTGCGCAACTCTTTTCTGCATCCACGGAAGTATCCTGGTGGGTGGGTGGGGCTTTGCACCACTGCCACTACCAATTTGGCTGAACCGGGCCAAACCATGAGCGGTGGGCTACCTCCACAGCCTACAAGTCTTGACTTTGACACCCTTGGATTACAACAGGGGTCCCCAATCTTTTTGGCACCAGGGACCAGTTTCATGTAAAAAAAAATCCGTGGACCGGTGGGAGCTTCCAGCAGGTGAGTCAAGTCACATGGGGTGTGCGTGTGTTCAGCTGTCACGTGGAACCCGAGGAGGGAACCCGCGTCTCATGGGAATGCAACCCGGGGAAGGTGCCTTGCGTGCAACTGGGCGGGAAAGCTGCCAGGGGTTCCAGGCGAAGGATCCTTGGCTGGGGCAGGCAAGGACGGGCTGCTTCCCGGGCAGGAGGCAGCCCCTTCCCCCCACGCAGGGCCAGGTGGTGCCCCGAACCCCCCGCCCAATGCAGGCCATTGCCCCCATCCTGCCCCCAGGGAGTGCCCTGGCCAGCCGCCAGGATAGGGGAGCGTTTGCTACACTTTCCTAAGAGTTGAGCTACTCTCTCCGCCGCTCACTCTGCCCCGGTTACTATCAAGCCACGGACTGGCACCGGTCCACAGCCCGGGGGTTGGGAACCCCTGGATCACAAGGTCATTAAAATAAAATAAAATAAAGTTCAGCTTAGTGAATTCAATAACACATTTGCTGCCATCATGTAAGTCCCACTATTCTTGTGCTCATGCCTTTTATGTCACTGAGGGAAACTCTTTTGAAGGCCTCAAGGTCTCTTGGTTCCTTATGTTACCCTCGTTACAGCTCCCATAATTCCATGTGGCACAATTCTAGAATCTTCCATCATCTGAAAGAAGAATCATATTTTCACCCCAAAATTTCACTGACATATAATACATATTTCACGGGGTGTCAGGCCACCAATTCACTTTGCGCAACACTTGAAAATGCTTCAGGCTGACAGGAAATAAGGCAAATATTTTTGTTCTGGCATTAAAGAGAAGGAGATTGATTAGAGGAGAAATGCTCCACCAAATAGAAAAGTGCTTCCCCTCCACCCTCTAGTGATTTAGAACATCTTGTAGTGTCAGCCATGTGGGCATTATATTTTCCCATCAGTCATTCATGCCCCAGCCATCTCTTGTTGAGATGACTGCAATTTGCTCTACTTGGGGCTACCCTTGCAAAGTATTCAGAAGACACAATTGGTACAGATTGTAGGGGTGGGGCAGTTTTAGAGGGTCCTAGAGAGACACATGTTACACTGGTGTAATGTGAGGTGTACTGGTTGCTTGTTTGCTTCTGGGAAGGGAAGAGAAGAGAAGGGAAGGGAAGGAATGGGAATGGGAAGGAATGTGGAAGGGAAGAGAAGGGAAGGAATGTGGAAGGGAAGGGAAGGGAAGGAAAGGAATATGGATGGGAAGTGTTGAATCCTCAGACTTACGACAATGCCAGTAAGTCTGGTAACCTTGTAATTACCGCATTCCGGAGATAGAAGCTAGTCGCATCTCATTGGCTGAGACGCGGCTGGCTGGATTCAACTTAACTGTTGATACATTTGTTGCAAGGCGGTCGCGTCTGATTGGATGAGACGCGACTGGCCGGAATTTGCTTTACCGCCTCATTGAGGCTTTTCCCGCCTGACAGCTCTATATAAATTGCTGTCAGACGGACAAAGCCTTGCCTTCGTTCCTATGCACTTTGCTTGTAGATATTTATTAAAGAACCCTTGTTATGACTACGCCTGAGTCAGACTCCTTCTTCCAATCTAACACTGGCGACGAAGGTGGGATCCAGGCATAGTCAGTGAGGCCTTAATGGAGAATGACGCATCTACTTTCCGCTTGCCTAGTGCCCTCCACAGCCTAGCCATGATGACGATGCCTCCGTTCGCGCTGTTCAATCCCTCAAAGGAACAATGGGCATCCTTCCTAGCATGCTTCGAATGTCTCCTAATCGCCAACGACTTCGCTAGCACCCGCGAGGAAACTGAGCCTCTTCCTCGGGTGTGGAGGTCCAGAGCTGTTCGCCACGGCGCGAACCATCGCTGCACCTGCCGCGGTGCATGAAGTTCCGTGGGATGACCTTCTTGGCCATCTCCGAGCGCACTACGCACCTGTTCCATCGCACATAGCACATCGCTATGCTTTCAGACAGTGCGTGCAACAACAAAAGCAGTCAATAGCAGAATTCCTCCAGAAGCTAAGGGCTACCGCAATTCCATGCAAGTTTCGAGCAGCTTTCCTGGAAAAATCCCTTTTAGAGCAGTTTGTTTGCGGCATCCGCGACATCCGCCTTAAACACCGCCTGCTCGCAAAAACAGTACTGACTCTAGAGCAAGCAGTAGAAGAAGCTCGCGCGGCGGAATTGTCGGAAATTTCAACAACCGACATGGGCCGCGCTCACCCTCCTCTCTTCCCCTCACCACGGGTGTGCCTAGTGGACGAAATAGCCCCGCTGGACGAGATGGAAGACGAGGAACAAGGGGCATGCATGAGAGTGACCGGCCGCACGCCCAACCGCTCCTCTGTTGCCCATCCAAACTCCGGCTCCTGCCAGGGCTGCGGAGGCACCCACCAGAGACCAGAATGCCCCTTCAAGACATCTGTATGCCGTCAATGCGGCCGAAAGGGACACCTGGCAGCCGTTTGCCGAGCCGCAGCTCCTGCAACCGCACCGTCCGCAGCCGCATATTCCGCCAACCGGCCACCACAACCGTGCCAACAAACACCGCAGAAACGCGCAAGACGCTGACCTCCTCAACCAACCGACTGCTTCGCACTTTCCGAAACACCCCCGGCATTGAGCTACGACTTGGCAGATAGTACGAGACTCACCACGGTGGTTTTTTTGGAGGGGGTGGGAGTCAAGATGGAAGTGGACTCCGGGTCGTCCAGATCCCTCCTTTCGTGGGCCCAACTCTCTAAATTGTGCCCCAGCCTATGTAAAAGGGATCTCACCCCAGCAGCAACAGTCCTTAAAGACTACCAGGGCTCAGCTATCCCTACTTTGGGACAGCGGGTGGTGCGGGTGGACTATGGCCCCTTCCACGGGTCCCTTCCCATCCTGGTGGTGGCCAACCCCTTGCCGCAATTATAGGGTTGGACTGGTTCGTGGCTTTGGGACTTTCACTCCAGGGAGTAAATAATGTACCAGCCTGCTCCCCGGTAGACGTCGTGCTGAATGAATTCAGCGACGGTTTTGATGGCAGCCTGGGAAAATATAGGGGCACCCCGGTATCCTTGAACCTAGACCCTCAGGTTGCTCCTATCCATCTAAAGGCCCGCAGGCTGCCGTTTGCACTGAAGCCCAAGGTTGAAGCGGAATTGGATCGATTAGTGGCACAGGGCGTGCTCGAACCCATTGATCAGGCGAAATGGGAGACCCCAAATGTGGTCCCCATCAAGCCCGATGGGTCCGTCCGTATCTGCGCCGACTATAAATCGACGATCAACCAAGGACTTCAGGCGAACCCATATCCGGTTCCGGTGGTGCAGGACCTGCTCCACTCTTTGGAGCAGGGCTGCATCTTCACGAAGCTGGATATGGCGCAGGCCTACCAACAGCTCCCGGTGGACGATGAGGCTGCAGAGGCGCAGACCATCGTCACCCATCGAGGGGCTTTTCGCTGTCGCCGCTTACAATTTGGCGTTTCCGTTGCCCCGGGGATCTTCCAGAGCCTCATGGAGCGCTTGCTCCATGGGCTCCCTGGCATAGTACCGTACTTCGACGACGTTTTGATAGCTGCTTCCAGTCTATCAGAACTTGCCAAGATGTTGCAGAAGGTCCTCAGGATTTTCAGGGGCGCGGGTTTAAAATTGAAGCGCAGCAAATGTACATTTGCTGCGCCGAGGGTCGAATTCCTGGGCTTCATGATTGATGCCCAGGGGATTCACCCAACCCCATCTTTGAAGCCTAGCTATCTGCGGGATCGGATCCTGCCCCATACATCCTCATGGCCAATTCGCTCCCACAGAGAGGGACTTCTCCGGGTGCCGTCCACTAGACTATGTCAGCGGGCGACACCCAGGGGAAGGGCCTTCTCTGTGGTGGGCCCAGCCCTCTGGAACGACCTTCCCCTCGATATCAGGACAACTACGGACCTCCGCTCCTTCCGTCTAAAACTAAAAACACATCTTTTTCGTTTGGCCGGCCTAGGGTAGTCTCTTTTATGGTTAGGGATTGTATTAACTAATTGGGGGGTTTTAGCGCAGGGAGTACTGTTTAATTTACCTTTTACTTAATTATTTATTTATATTTATTGCTTTTAACTTTGTACTTGTTTTTAATTCCCCTGTGCCCCGCCTCAAGTCCCCTCGGGGAGAGAGAGCGGGTTAGAAATAAAATTATTATTATTATTATTATTATCTAAGGTCGAGGCTATCCAAAACGCCCCTATGCCTGCCTCCAAACCGGAGCTGCAGGCTTTCCTCAGCCTTTTAAATTTTTATGCGCCTTTTATTCCACACAAGGCATCGTTAGCCGAGCCGCTGCATTGGTTGCTCGACCGATCCGCGGCCTGGCGCTGGGGCAGCCGTGAAGCGCATGCGTTATACCCAGAGAGATACATATTAAATTTGTTAGAAGGTCGACAAGGGAAAGGATCTTGAGGATGCAGAGAGACAGTCCTTTAGTTTATCAACAGAAAGAGATCGCTATCTTGAAGCAGGTCCCGAAGAAGATTAGAGATATAAGACGGAAGTATTCCTTCTTATCTAAAAGATTATTTAAACAGGGGGTCTGGTTTAAGTGGGTGATGCCAGAGGGAATGTTGATGTTCTGGGAGGGAGGAAGAGTAAGAATTAAAACAATTGCAAAGGCGGAAGCCTTTCTCAAAAAACATTCCTCAATCCTGGAGGATGAAAATGGGGGAGCAGAGGGTGCCGCGGCCCTACCCGCTGGGGGCCAGGGAGAAGAAGATACAATTGCCCAAAGACTTAGATCTCAAAAGTGACTTTATTTCAATATAACATAATAATTGTTTGGATGTTTATACATGTTTGCTAGCATAGTTTTTTACAATGATATATTTGCATTTCTTTCCACTTTGTAGTACAAATGAAAGTTAAATGTATTTTCTATATTCTGTTATGAAGTCTCGGAAGGAGTCGACGACTTCGACGTGCAAGTTCTCAAAATGTCTTTTTACACCTTACCCTTTACCCTATTTGTAAAAAAATTATAAAACCCAATAAAACTTTTTGAAAACGAGAAAGCTATGCTGACGTCAGAGGCAGTACTAGTCCAGTACATGACAGGCTTCCTCTGACGCTCACATGCGATGCCTCCCCCTACAGCCTGGGGGCTGTCCTGAGTCATGTCTTTCCAGACGGCTCAGAAGCCCCCATTGCTTTTTATTCCTGGACAATGTCTCAAACAGAGAGAAACTACAGCCAAGTTGACAAGGAGGCTTTGGCTGTAGTGTCCAGGATTAAAAAGTTCCACACCTACCTCTATGGGCGGACTTTTTCTGTTGTCACGGACCACAAGCCACTCCTTGGGCTGTTGGCTGGTGACCGTCCGACCCCCCCATCCTTTCTCCCAGGATGACCCATTGGACGGAGTTCCTGGCAGCGTATGATTATACGCTGCTTTACCGTCCAGGCAAGCAAATAGGGCATGCCGATGCCCTAAGCCGCTGCCCTCTCCCTGGGGTGGACCCGGCACCAGTGCCGGCTCATTCTGTCCTGGCGGTGGCAGAGTCTGACTTGCCCTTGTCTTCCTCTGCAGTCACCGCTCACACCCGGGCTGACCCCATTCTCGCCCAGGTTTGCCGATGGGTGCTGAGGGGGTGGCCTTCGGGTGGTGTGGCTGAAGAGTTTCGGCCATACAAGACACGCCAAATGGAGCTGTCGCTCCATTGTGGGTGCTTGTGTTGGGGAGATCGGGTCATCGTCCCCAAACCCCTGAGACACATGGTTCTTCAGTCGCTCCATGCCAACCACCCAGGCATAGTTCGCATGAAGACATTGGCCAGGAGCTATGTCTGGTGGCCTGGCATGGACGCTGAAGTGGCGGATTGGGTGGCTGCCTGTCCCACTTGTCAATCTTCCCGCCCTGCCCCACCTGTGTCCCCGCCGAGAGAATGGGATGTTCCCAGGAGCCCGTGATCCCAACTGCACGTGGATTTCGTGGGTCCCTTCCGTGGCCAGTCCTTCCTCATTGTTGTTGATGCGTACTCCCGCTGGATGGAGGTGGTCATCATGACATCCACCACGGCGGAGAGCACCATGCGCGCCTGGCGCCGCCTTTTCGCCACACACAGGTTGCCAGACGTCATTGTGTCTGACAACGGACCACAATTCCAGTCGTCCACTTTTCTGGAATTTCTGGCCACCCAAGGGATCCGCCATGCGCCAGTTGCCCCTTATCACCCGGCGTCCAATGGACGCGCGGAACGAGCTGTCCGCTCGGCCAAGGAAGCCTTGGCCCGTTTGGATAAAGGGGACTGGCCTGCAAGTGTGGCAGCGTACCTTTTGGGACAGCATGTCACTCCTTGCCCGGCCACAGGGAAGAGCCCTGCGGAGCTCTTGATGGGCCGTCGCTTGCGGACCACCCTGGACAGACTGCACCCCGAATACGATGGGGTGCAGTGGAGCAACCTGCAGGTTCCCTCCCCACGCCTTTTTAATGTAGGGGACCTAGTCTGGGCAAGAAACCTTTCTGGGGAGCCGCGTTGGGTTCCCGCGTCTATCCTGGGCCTAACCGGCCCCTGTTCCTACAGGGTCGGCCTACTCGATAGATCTGAGTGACGGCGCCACCTGGATCAACTGAGGCATCACCTGCCCGAGCCGGCCTTCACCACACCAGGCCGTTCCTGCCCGTTGGCCACCATTGGGCCACAGTTCCCAGTTCAAACCGATCCGTTCCATCTGAATCCGGAGGCCTTCCCAAGTCCAGGCCTCTCCTCATCAAACACACCATTCAGCCCTGTACAGGACTTGCCAGCTCAAACCGACACGGATCTGTGGGCCTCACCGCTAGGAGGCCTGCCCTACCAGACCGCTGCCTACCATCAGCCAACACACGTCTCACAACCGGTCGACACGCCCCCCTCACTTGGACTTACCATTGTCGTTGACTTCAGCTCCGCCGCCTCCGCCTCCGAGAGTAGGCCGCAGTGATGCAGCTCAAAGCTCCACTCCCCGCAGGGAGGAGCTTCCCCAGGAACAACTCACCTCGCCGAGCTCTCCGCAGCAACTGAGGCGATCTGGGCGGGTCCGGCACCGCCCCGCCTATTTGGACGAATACGCATGCGCTTCTATTTTGACAGACAGTTGGACTTGATGCATGCGCACTAACTACGGGGGAAGGGGTGTTGAATCCTCAGACTTACGACCGTGCCAGTAAGTCTGGTAACCTTGTAATTACCGCATTCTGGTGATAGAAGCTAGTCGCGTCTCATTGGCTGAGACGCGGCTGGCCGGATTCAACTTAACTGTTGATACATTTGTTGCAAGGCGGTCGCGTCTGATTGGATGAGACGCGACTGGCCGGAATTTGCTTTGCCGCGTCATTGAGGCTTTTCCCACCTGACAGCTCTATATAAATTGCTGTCAGACGGGAAAAGCCTTGCCTTCGTTCCTATGCACTTTGCTTGTAGATATTTATTAAAGAACCCTTGTTATGACTACGCCTGAGTCGGACTCCTTCTTCCAATCTAACAGGAAGGAATGTGGAAGGGAAGGAATGTGGAAGGGAAGAGAAGGGAAGGAATATGGAAGGGAAGGAAGGAATGTGGAAGGGAAGGAATGTGGAAGGGAAGAGAAGGGAAGTAACATGGAAGGGAAGGGAAGAGAAGGGAAGGAAATGAATGTGGAAGGGAAGTAATGTGGAAGGGAAGGAAAGGAAAGGAATGTGGAAGGGGAGGGAAGGGAATGGAAGGAATGTGGATGGGAAGGAATGTGGAAGGGGAGAGAAGGGAAGTAACATGGAAGGGAAGGGAAGAGCAGGAACATGGAAGGGAAGGGAAGGAAATGAAGGTGGAAGGGAAGGAATGTGGAAGGGAAGGAATGTGGAAGGGAAGGAATGTGGAAGGGAAGAGAAGGGAAGTAACAAGGAAGGGAAGGGAAGAGCAGGGACATGGAAGGGAAGGAAAGGAATGTGGAAGGGGAGAGAAGGGAAGTAACATGGAAGGGAAGGGAAGAGCAGGAACATGGAAGGGAAGGGAAGGAAATGAATGTGGAAGGGAAGGAATGTGGAAGTGAAGAGAAGGGAAGGGAAGGAATGTGGATGGGAAGGAATGTGGAAGGGAAGAGAAGGGAAGTAACATGGAAGGGAAGGGAAGGGAAGGAATGTGGAAGGGAAGAGAAGGGAAGGGAATGGAAGCAAAGGAAGCAAAGGAGAGGTTAAAAAAGGAAAAGAGAGGAAAGGAAACGAAGATAGAAAAAGGAAAGGAAAATCAGCTTTAAAAAGAACCTTAAGTCTGTGAGTATGACAAGAGTTCACCCTTCAGCAGCAGAGGGTTAAAAAACATCCTGTTTCTAGCAGGTGCAACATGACAAAGCTGTAATGTTTATTTGACCCAGAAAAAGAGTTTTTGTCCTGCATCAGGAAGAGATTTCTCAGTGTGGATTTCTCTCTTTTGAGGAATTATATAAACCCCTGTCATCTGCTTGGAGATTGGCTAATTGTAGGAAAAAGCGGAGGGCTTTTTTTAAGACATCTCTTGTAATGCTCACCGAAGTACGGAGAACAATATTAAGTCGACTGTTTCCACGGCTCAAAATAATAATCTTTTTCCCCAAGGGAAATGACATTGCCAGCCATCTTTTGGAGAAAATCCAGACATGGTGAATACGCATACATAAATTTAAATATGTGCAGGAAGTCCTTCAAGTCATGACCCTAATGGGGCCTGGCCATTTCAATTAGAAGTCATGATGGTCGTTAAGTGAAGCACCCATTTGATCACTTCCCCCCATCTCTATTCTTCCCAAAGCAGTTGTTAAACAAAGTGTCAACTTTCTGAAAGATGCCCTAATTAATTCATGAGTTTCGAGCCAATTTTCAAAACCAAATTAGTCATTTATTAGGAGCATCAGTTGGCAAGACCTTATTGCAGTCAGATCTGAGCCTCGTTTGAATTATAGCTGAATTTTACCCCTGTTCCTCCCCTCCCCGCAGTCTGTGTCATACATCACATTTCCCAATGAGGTGCACCCTTCCCAAGACTGCTGCAGTAATCTGAGATCCGTCTTTAGCTGAAAGTATTAGTGGAATGCGCTCTTTCCTCACCATGGCAACTTTAGATGTTGGCACTTGAGGTCATTAAGTGGAGCATGGGGTGCCTCAAAGTCCCAGGGGAAGTCCTGTGAGGTCTACCACAGGCCCTGCCCTGGTCCCCCCAAGACCTCTCCTCCCCCAAGAAACAAGATGCTGTGTTTCCCACCCCTGAGGTTCCTGCAGACCTTGGACCCATGTTCCACCCCACTGAACCCAACACCTCCTCTTCATCCCAGGTTACCCTTTGCACATTTACCATCTGAAGACCTCAAGAGTTTGAGTTAGGGAAGCAAAGCAAAGCAAGCTGTCCTGGAAACAGCTGGCATTTTCTGAGCAGCCACAATTCAATGCAGCCCTACAGAAAATGGTGGCCAGTTTTCTGACTGTGCAACACAGCTGGGCAAAGAAGCAGATTGCTTTACGGCCTTATTATGAGCTCTGGAGCTCTAGAGATCTTTAAAAAGTAAGTGAACCCAGGGTGCGGAGATGGAGAAAGATAGATGGGTTAAGGTTAGGTTTGGGGTTAAGGTTAGGATTTGAGTTAGGGTTAGGGTTGGGGTTGGGATTATTGTTAGGGTTAGTGTCAGGGTTGAGGTTGAGGTTAGGTTTGGGGTTAGGATTAGGATTAGAGTTAGGATTTGAGTTAGGGTGAGGTTTAGGTTCAGGGTGAGGGTTAGGGTTAGGGTTAGGATTTGAGTTAGGATTTGAGTTGGGGTTAGGGTTAGGGTTAGGATTTGAGTTAGGGTTAGGGATAGGATGAGAGTGAGAGTGAGAGTGAGGGTCATGGTGATGGTGAAGGTGATGGTTAGGGTTTATGGTTAGAGTTAGAGTTAGAGTTACAGTTAAGGTTAGGTTTGGGGGTTAGGTTTGGGGGTTGGGGTTGGGGTTAGGTTTGGGGTTAGGATTAGGATTAGAGTTAGGATTTGAGTTAGGGTGAGGTTTAGGTTCAGGGTGAGGATGAGGGTTAGGGTTAGGGTTAGGGTTAGGATTTGAGTTAGGATTTGAGTTGGGGTTAGGGTTGGGGTTAGGGTTGGGGTTGGGGTTGGGGTTGGGGTTAGGGTTAGGGTTAGGGTTAGGGTTAGGGTTAGGGTTAGGGTTAGGGTTAGGGTTACGGTTAGGGTTAGGGTTAGGGCCAGGGTCGAGGTTGAGGTTAGGTTTGGGGTTAGGGTTAGAGTTAGGATTTGAGTTAGGATTTGAGTTAGGGTTGGGGTTGGGATTATTGTTAGGGACAGGGTCAGGGTCAAGGTTGAGGTTAGGTTTGGGGTTAGGATTAGGATTAGAGTTAGGATTTGAGTTAGGGTGAGGTTTAGGTTCAGGGTGAGGGTGAAGTTTAGGGTTAGAGTTAGGATTAGGATTAGGTTTGGGGTTATTTATTTATTTATTTATTTTATTTTATTAAATTTATACCCCGCCCTTCTCCTTGTTAGGACCCAGGACGGCGCACAGGCATTATTAAAACCACAAAAATACAATAAATATCAATTTAAAATATATTAAATTAGATTAACCCGTGCTAAAACCCATGTTAAAAACCTTCCCAAATTATAATTTTTTTTTATTTTATTTTTAAAAAGTCAGGAACAGGGGGCTATCCTAGGCCGGCTTGTTGAAATAAATACGTCTTAAGACGTTGGCGGAAGAGACGGAGGTCCGAGATAGTGCGAAGGTCGGGGGGTAGGTCGTTCCAGAGGGCCGGGCCCGCCACAGAGAAGGCCCTTCCCCTGGGTGTCGCCAACCGGCATTGCCCCGCCGACGGCACCCGGAGAAGGCCCTCTCTGTGGGAGCGGATCGGACGAAGGGATGTATGGGGCAGGAGGCGGTCTCGTATATAGCTAGGCCCCGAGCCATGGAGCGATTTAAAGATGGTGGTCAACACCTTGAAGCGCACTCGAAAGGCCACAGGCAGCCAGTGCAGCTCGCGCAGGAGAGGTGTTACGTGGGTTTGCCTTGAGGCACCCATAATCACCCGCGCGGCCGCATTCTGTACTAACTGTAGCTTTCGAGTGCACCTCAAGGGGAGCCCCATGTAGAGAGCGTTGCAGTAATCCAGCCGGGATGTCACAAGCGCTTGAGTGACTGTGCGAAGGGCTCCCCGGTCCAGTAAGGGGCGCAACTGGCGTATCAGGCGTACCTGATAGAACGCCCCCCTGGCCACGGCCGCCACATGGTCCTCCATGGACAGCCGGGAATCCAGGAGGACACCCAAGTTGCGCGCCCTCTCCACGGGGGCCAGTTGTTCGCCCCCAATGGCCAGTGTTGGACTTAACTGGCTGAACCGGGGTGCCGGAAACCACAGCCACTCGGTCTTGGACGGGTTGAGTTTGAGTTTGTTACTACCCATCCAGATCCGTACGGCCTCTAGACACCGGGACAGCACTTCGACGGCATCGTTGGGGTGGTTTGGGGTGGATATGTACAACTGAGTGTCATCAGCGTACAGATGGTATTCCACCCCAAAACCACGGATGAACTCGCCCAGCGGCTTCATATAGGTGTTGAACAGAAGGGGAGAGAGGACCGACCCCTGAGGGACCCCACATATGAGGGGCCTCGGGGACGACCTCTGCCCTCCTGCCAACACCCATTGCGACCGACCAGAGAGGTAGGATGAGAACCACCGTAGAACGGTGCCTCCCAACCCCAACCCCCCCAATCGGTGCAATAAGATACCATGGTCGATGGTATCAAAAGCCGCTGAGAGGTCTAATAGGACAAGGATAGAGGAACAACCTCTATCCCGTGCCCTCCAGAGATCATCAACCAACGCGACCAATGCCGTCTCGGTGCTGTGACCGGGCCGGAAGCCGGACTGGCGCGGGTCTAGATAATCAACTTCCTCCAGATGTCGGGGAAACTGTTGAGCCACCACACTCTCAACAACCTTCACTAAAAAGTGAAGGTTGGAGACGGGACGATAGTTCTCTAATAAAGCCGGGTCCAGGGATGGCTTCTTGAGGAGGGGCCTCACCACCGCCTCTTTCAAAACGGTGGGCAAGTACCCCTCACTCAGAGATGAATTCACAATGCCCTGGAGCCAGCCTCGTGTCACCTCCCAGGATGCCAGTACAAGCCAGGAGGGGCACGGGTCCAATAAACATGTGGTGGCTCTAAGGTTCCTCCGCAACCTGTCCATATCCTCGGTAGTAACAAAGTCGAACTCCTCCCAAGGTGTTATCTCAAGACCAGCACCGGACGCCCCGACTGGGCCACTAGTGGAGGGCAACTCGTTCCGAATCTGAGTGATTTTGTCCTGCAGAAATACTCCAAATTCCTCTGCTCGACCCTGCAGAGGGGCTTCCCGCGGCCTCAAATGAAGGAGGGAGCGGGTCACCCCAAACAGGGCGGCAGGGCGGTTTTCCGCGGACGCGATAAGGGTGGCACAATACTCACGTTTGGCCACTCTTAGCGCCACTAAGTAAGTCCTAATATGGTCTCTCACTAGTGTTCGGTCAGCTTCGGATCGAGAAGATCTCCACCTACTCTCTAGGCGTCTCTTGCGGCGTTTCATCTCCCGAAGCTCCTCGGTAAACCAAGGAGCCTGGGTGACTCGATGCCGCATGAGAGGCCGCAAGGGCGCGACTCGGTCCAAGGCCCCCGTGGCCGCACTATACCACGCGGCCACTAGGTCCTCAGTCGAGCCGCGGGGCAGGGATACAGGTACTGGCCCAAGCTCCCTCTGGAACCTTTCCGGGTCCATCAGGCGCCTGGGGCGGAACCAACTTGGTGTTTCCGGTTCCGCCTCCCCGCGGTGAGGTGTGATGGTTGGAAAGTCTATCCGAAGGAGAGAGTGATCTGTCCATGACAAGGGTAAGATGACTAAATCCCCTATTCCGAGATCACTAATCCAGTGTCCAGAGACAAAAATCAGATCCAGCGTGTGTCCTCCCTCGTGAGTGGGGCCCTGAACTACTTGGGTCAGGTCCATGGCCGTCATGGAAGCCATGAACTCCCGAGCTACCTCGGATGTTTCGCCCGCCGATGGCAGGTTAAAGTCCCCCATGACTATAAGTCTGGGGGTCTCCACCGCCATCGCGGCGATCACCTCGAGTAGCTCGGGCAGGGCTGCTGTTACATAGCGGGGAGCCAGGTATACAAGCAGCAAGCCCAACTGCCTCCCTAGGCCCCATTTCACGAAGAGGGACTCACAGCCGGTCGTCTGAGGCACAGTGGTCTCCTTCGGCTCCAGACTTTCCTTAACAATAACCGCCACCCCCCCACCCCTGCCTAGGGCCCTAGGCCGATGAAATGCACGGTAGCATGGTGGGCACATTTCCACGAGGGGTAAACCCCCCTTGGGGCCCAACCAGGTTTCCGTAATTCCCACCAGGTCCGGGTCCCCCTCTGACACAAGGTCATTTATGAGGGGGGCTTTGTTCACCACGGACCTGGTGTTGCAGAACATCAGCCTGGGCCCCCGGCTCTGTAATCCCTGACCGCCTAGCCCACGAGTACAGGGGGTTGGGGCAAGCTTCTTGGATAAGATGCAAGATGTCTTCAAAGAAAAACAAGAAAGTCCAATTGTCTCTTGGTGCCTTCCTTCCTGATCCTTCCTTCCTTCCTTCCTTCCTTCCTTCCTTCCTTCCTTCCTTCCTTCCTTCCTTCCTCAGATCACAATGCAAAACCATTTCTCATGCTTGTCGCACAGGCCTGCCTGCCTGCCCCACATTCTCTCTCTATGCTATGCTATGCTATGCTATCCTATCCTATCCTATCCTATCCTATCCTCCCTCCCTCCATTCCTTCATTCCTTCTTTTCTCCCACCCCCATTCCTTCCTCCCACCCTTTCTCCCTTCCTCGCTCCATCCCTCTTTCCCTCCCTTCCATCCCTCCCTCCCTCCCTTCCTTCAATCACAATACAAAACAATTGTTCATGCTCTATCTATCTATCTATCTGTCTGTCTGTCTGTCTGTCTGTCTGTCTGTCTGTCTGTCTCTGTCTATCTATCTATCTATCTACCTACCTACCTACCTACCTACCTACCTACCTACCTACCTACCTATCTATCTCATATCATATCATATCATATCATATCATATCATATCATCTACCTCACCTAAGTGATTCTGGGCTGTTTTCAACTGTATAATACAGCCATATAAATATAGCTTGAAATGGATTAAAAATCCATTGTTGTGTTCTGCAACCCAACAAGATAGACACCGGCTTCAGAGGATAATCAGAGCTGCAGAAAAAAACAATTGCTACATTGAGGACCTGTACATGGCATGTGTCAAAAAGAGCTTTGTCCATGCTTCATACCTCGTACAGACATCTCCTACTTTGCAATTTTTAACCCATGGGTTTGGTCATGCTGTGAGAGGCAGTAAAGCATCTCACTTCCATGCCATCAAGACCGTGCTTCCTGTTTTGCTTTATGACCTTCATATCAATTAAACTGGAGTAGGTGCAGTCAAATGGATCGACGACACCAAGCTGGCAGGAATAGCCAACACCCCAGAAGATAGGCTGAAGATACAGAAGGATCTTGATCAATTAACTGGAGTAGGTGCAGTCAAATGGATCGACGACACCAAGCTGGCAGGAATAGCCAACACCCCAGAAGATAGGCTGAAGATACAGAAGGATCTTGATCAATTAACTGGAGTAGGTGCAGTCAAATGGATCGACGACACCAAGCTGGCAGGAATAGCCAACACCCCAGAAGATAGGCTGAAGATACAGAAGGATCTTGATCAATTAACTGGAGTAGGTGCAGTCAAATGGATCGACGACACCAAGCTGGCAGGAATAGCCAACACCCCAGAAGATAGGCTGAAGATACAGAAGGATCTTGATCAATTAACTGGAGTAGGTGCAGTCAAATGGATCGACGACACCAAGCTGGCAGGAATAGCCAACACCCCAGAAGATAGGCTGAAGATACAGAAGGATCTTGATCAATTAACTGGAGTAGGTGCAGTCAAATGGATCGACGACACCAAGCTGGCAGGAATAGCCAACACCCCAGAAGATAGGCTGAAGATACAGAAGGATCTTGACAAACTTGAACATTGGGCACTATCTAATAAAATGAAATTCAGTGGCGAAAAGAGTAAGGTTCTAAATTTAGGCAACAAAAATGAAATGCACAGGTACAGTATAGGTGGTACTGATGTCCCCAATTCGGGTCTGAGCCTGGTGCCGAAGCCAATGATGAACGCCAGACATGAGGTGCAGGTTTTCTGCTTGCTTTTTATTGGAGTACTCCAAGGAAAAGAGTTCCTGGACAAAAGGCCAAGAACTCAGAACAAAGGATTAAGGAAGCTTTTCACTAAAGGAGAAGGTGGGATAACAAGAGACATCATCTAATAAACATTTTAGTAATAATTCTACAATTTGTTCTATTGGTCTATAGCTGTCCCATTCCTAGCTCTTAGCTAATGAATGGCCCAGGAATTATCTAATACACATTTCATTTGCTGTAGCCCATGTTCGCCTCTAACTTTTAGCTGAGGTCTGCAAACTGTTACCTAGCTCCCCATAATTGCTACATGTTTTACCCATGCATATTTCTTGTTGATAAGCATTCTTTGTTCTTGGCAGACAGACACCCCCCCCCCCATTTCCAGTCTTCCAGTTTTACTTTCAAGTGTGTGTCATGATCCAATCCATCAGTAACTTGCTCAATAGCAGCAACTGTGAAAGGGATCTTGGAGTCCTAGTGGACAACCATTTAAATATGAGCCAGCAGTGTGCAGCAGCTGCCAAAAAAGCCAACACAGTTCTAGGCTGCATAAAGAGAGGGATAGAATCTAGATCACAAGAAGGGTTAATGCCACTGTATAGTGCCTTGGTAAGGCCACACTTGGAATACTGCATACAGTTCTGGTCGCCATGATGTAGAAAAGACGTGGAGACTCTGGAAAGAGTGCAGAGAAGAGCAACCAAGATGATTAGGGGACTGGAGGCTAAAACATATGAAGAACGGTTGCAGGAACTGGGTATGTCTAGTTTAATGAAAAGAAGGACTAGAGGAGACATGATAGCAGTGTTCCGATATCTCAGAGGGTGCCACAAAGAAGAGGGAGTCAAACTATTCTCCAAAACACCTGAGGGCAGGACAAGAAGCAATGGGTGGAAACTAATCAAGGAGAGAAGCAACTTAGAACTAAGGAGAAATTTCCTGACAGTTAGAACAATTAACCTCTGGAACAGCTTGCCTCCAGATGTTGTGAATGCCCCAACCCTGGAAGTCTTTAAGAAGATGTTGGATAGCCATTTGTCTGAAATGGTATAAGGTTCCTGCCTACGCAAGGGGTTGGACTAGAAGACCTACAAGGTCCCTTCCAACTCTGCTATTGTATTATTGTATTAAATACTGGAACACTGCTATCATATCACCTCTAGCCTTTCTTTTCTCTAGACCCAATTCCTACAATCATTCTTCAGATGTTTTTGTCTCCAGGCCCAAAAACAGAGGCTTGGAAGTTTTCCTCCAGATTGCAAGTGTCTTAGAAATGTTCTGCTGTTTATATTTACTAATATCATACCTTGGTCTTGTCTTGTATTTGTATTTCTGATTTGCAGCCCTTTGGTGCCCCCTAGAGGAAATCTCTTCCAAATTATAAATGAAGAGAGAGTGTTGTCTCCTCTCTGCCTTTCTCAAACAGAAAATCAAAGCTCTGCCTTCTATCCTTCACCTGAGGATCTGAAGAGAGAAATTTGGAATAGAGATTAGGCTGCATCGCCTCTTTCCTCCTTTCTCCGCTCTATTTGTAAGATACCTAAAGCCTTTTATTTTGATTTTCAACACTGATCTCTAATGCTCAGCCAAAGGAGGAAAGGAAATCTGATACCAGAAATAAGAGAGGAGAGAGAGAAGAATGGAAGGAAGGAAGGAAGGAAGGAAGGAAGGAAGGAAGGAAGGAAGAAAAGAAAGAAAGAGGACAAAAGAGAGAAAGATAAAGGAGGAAAGCAAGGAAAGAAAGAGGAAGTAAGGAAAGAAAGATAGAAAGAAAGAAAGAAAGAAAGAAAGAAAGAAAGAAAGAAAGAAAGAAAGAAAGAAAGAGGAAGAAAAAAGAAAGAAAAAATTAAAGAATGCGAAGGAAGAGGAAGAAAGAAGGAAAGAAGAAAAGAAAAAATAAAGAAAAGGAAATAAGGAAGGAAGAAACAAAGAAAGGATAAAAAGAGGAAGAAATTAAGAAATGAACAAAAACAAAGGAAAGAAATTAGGAAGGCGGAAAGAAGGATGGAAGGAAGGAAGGAGAGAAAGAAAGAAAGAAAGAAGAAAGAAAGAATAAAGAAAGGAAAGAGGAAAAAAGAGGAAGGAAGAAAGAAGGGAAAGGAAGGAAGGAAGGAAGGAAAGAAAGAAAGGAAAGAAAAAAAGAAAGAAAGAAAGAAAGAAGGAAGGAAGGAAGGAAGGAAGGAAGGAAGAAAGAAAGAAAGAAAGAAAGATGTAAATTTAACCCATTTTGGTTCTTTTTATTTTTCATTAAGGACATTAGGATCCAAACTTTGTCTTATTTCTATCTGCACAAATATATGTCATTTCCATGCCATCAAGATCGTACTTACTGTTACATTTTATTAAGGTACATGTTAGATGGGTTCACAGAGGAGTCCAGACCGGTAAGATTCAACAGGCTTTATTTCCAACAGTAACAGGCAAGTCAGTAAATGTCAACGAGGTAAAAAGTGCGCGCCTTCTGTCTGACAGCCCTTTTATATAGAGCTGTCAGACAGAGAACCAATCGGCGTGTCTCCCGCTCTCGGCTGCAGCCAGTCGCGTCTTAACCAGTCAGACGCGACTGGCTGTTGCCGGGGAATTTGAGCGGCTGTCAGTATGCAACACTCCTTCCCCCCCAGCGAGTACGCATGCGGGCCCATTAGCATACGTACTCGCTGAGGTAGGCGGGGGTGCGTCGGCTCCGCCCAGAATGCCTCAGAGTCTCAACAGGAGCCGAAGGAGGAGGACGTGCCCATGGTAGTTCCTCCCGGCCGGGGGTGTAGCTCCGGGCAGCGTCATCACAGCCTAGCTGTTTCCCGGAAGCCATCGGGTCGGGTAGGTGACTGTGAGGGGGCGTGCCGCTCGGGGCGGAGTTGGAATCGAGCCCCTGGCGTGCAGGGGCCGGATAGGCCAGGCCTGAGCGGGCCTGTGGATTTATGGTGTCTGTTGCGGCTGGGCGTGCTGTTGTGGTTCCTTCGGAGTGTGGGCGACCCAGGAAGGGCTGTTCGGTCTCCGGCAGCCCCAGGAATCGCCCAGGGGAGGCAAGGCTGTCCTGTGGACAGGGCACTTCGGCGGTGTGTGTGTCCTCTCGGTGGTCGGTCACCCCGCCGTCCAGCGGGCCCGGTGGTGGTCTCTGCTCCTCCAGGGCTGGGGATGGGTGGCGGTGCCTCAATTGATCCAAGTGGCGCCGCCACTCGGATCCATCGGGTCGTCCAACCCTGTAAGAGCAGGGGCCCGTTAGTTCTTTAATGGTTGCGGGAACCCATCGCGGATCCCCCGCGAAATTCCGGGCGAAGACGGGGTCACCCACGGAGAATAGGCGGGGAGGGGGAACCCCCAGGTTGCACGGCTGCACCTCATTATAGAGGGGGTGCAGCCTGTCCAATTTGGTTCTCAGGCGGCGGCCCATCAGCAGCTCCGTGGGGCTTTTCCCTGTTGCCGGACAAGGCGTAGAGTGCTGACCCATAAGGTAAGCATCTACCCTTGCGAGCCAATCCCCCCTATCCATCCTACTGAGGGCCTCCTTGGCCGAGTGGACGGCCCGTTCCACCCGGCCGTTGGCGGCAGGGTGGTATGGGGCAGTTGGCGCGTGGCGGATCCCCTGGGAGGCCAGGAATTCCTGGAAGGTGGTGGAGTGAAACTGTGGGCCGTTGTCGGAGACTAGGGTGTCCGGCAACCCGTGCGTTGCAAAGAGGCGCCTGAGCGTGCGCACGGTGCTCTCCGCGGTGGTGGAGGCCATCAGGATGACCTCCGCCCAGCGGAAGTAGGCGTCCACCACCACCAGGAAGGACTGGCCGTGGAAGGGCCCAGCGAAATCGACGTGGATGCGGGACCACGGGGACTTGGGGGTGTTCCAGTCCCGGTGTAGTGCCGAGGGCGGGGCGGGTCGGGAGGCCTGGCACGCTTGGCAAGCGCCAACGAAAGCGGCCACCTCGTCGTCCATGCGAGGCCACCAGACATAGCTCCGGCCCAAGGCCTTCATGCGAGCTATGCCTGGGTGGTTGGCATGGAGGGATTCGAGTACCTGACGGCGCAGGGAAGGGGGAACGATGACCCGGTCCCCCCAAAGCAAGCACCCACTGTGGAGCGACAGCTCCAGCTGACGGATCTTGAAAGGCCGGAACTCGGCTGGCAGGGCAGCTGAGGGCCACCCCCGCAGAACCCAGGTGGAGACCCGGGAGAGGATGGGGTCGGCCCTGGTCAGCGCTGCCACGTCCGACGACGTGAGGGGAAAATCCGAGTCTGCCACCGCAAGGACGGAGAGGGCCGGCACCGGCTCCTGGTCCGCCTGAGGGAGGGGGCAATGGCTGAGGGCGTCTGCTTGCCCTAGCTGCTTGCCCGGACGGTAATGCAGCGTATAATCGTACGCTGCGAGAAATTCCGTCCACCTGGTCATCCTGGGCGAAAGGATGGGAGGGGTGGGCCGGTCGCCGGCTAGAAGCCCAAGGAGAGGCTTGTGGTCGGTGAAAATGGTGAAGGAGCGGCCGTACTCAAGGAATCTTTTAATTCCGGACACTACAGCCAGAGCCTCCTTGTCAATCTGGCTGTAGTTGCGCTCCGCAGGAGACAGATTCCGGGAGTAAAAGGCGACAGGGGCTTCTGAGCCATCGGGCAGGACATGGCTCAGGACCGCCCCCAGGCCGAAGGGGGAGGCGTCCGATGCCAACGTCAAAGGCATGCTGTCAGAGTACTGGATGAGCACGGCCTGTGACGTCAGCATCCCTTTGACAGCCGTGAACGCATGCGCTTCGCGGCTGCCCCAGCGCCAGGCCGCCGAGCGATAGAGCAATCGATGGAGCGGCTCGGCTAGCGACGCCTTGTGGGGAATGAAGGACGCGTAGAAGTTGAGCAGGCCGAGGAACGCCTGCAGCTCCGTCTTGGAGCTAGGCGTGGGGGCGTTGTGAATCGCCTCGACCTTGGACGGGGCGGGGTGGATGCCTTGGGCGTCGACCATGAAGCCCAGGAATTCAACCCGCGGCACAGCAAATTTGCATTTGCTGCGCTTCAATTTGAAGCCCGCGCCCCTGAAAACGAGGAGGACCTTCCGGAGTACTTCGGCGAGGTCTGAGAGGCTGGAAGCAGCTATCAGGACGTCGTCGAAGTACGGAACGATGCCCGGGAGCCCATGGAGCAGCCGCTCCATGAGGCTCTGGAAGATCCCCGGGGCAACGGAGATGCCGAATTGGAGGCGGCGACAGCGGAAAGCTCCTCGGTGGGTGACGATGGTCTGGGCCTCAGCCGCATCGTCGTCCACCGGTAGCTGCTGGTAGGCCTGCGCCATATCCAGCTTCGTGAAGATGCACCCCCGCCCCAAAGAATGGAGCAGGTGCTGCACCACCGGAACTGGATATGGGTTCGCCTGAAGCCCGCGGTTGCATATGGATCCGTCGGGCTTGATGGGGACCACTATTGGGGTCTCCCATTTCGCCTGGTCGACGGGCTCCAGTACGCCCTGCGCCACGAGACGATCAAGCTCCGCGTCAACACGCGGCTTCAGGGCGAACGGCAGCCTGCGGGCCTTGAGCCGAATTGGGGCAACCTGAGGGTCGAGATTGAGGGAGACAGGGGTGCCCTTGTAGGAGCCTAGGGCACCGTCGAACACGTCTGGGAAATCGGCTAGGACGGCATCCACGGGCGAGGTGGTAGGCACCCGGTACACCTGTTGGACTGAGAGGCCTAGGGCGGAAAACCAGTCGAGGCCTATGAGCGTGGTGAGGGGGCGCTCGACTACTAGGATGGGCAGGAGGCCGTCAAAACGCCCGTACTGGATGCGGACACTGTGTTGGCCCCTCACTGCTATGGGGTTGTTGCCCTGGTAATCCCGGAGCAGTGTCTCGGGCTGGGACAAATCCCCGGCCTTAAGGGCAGGGCAGAGGCCTCTCAGCTGAGGCCAGGAGATGAGGGACGAACCCGAGTCGACCTCCATTGACAGTGGGCGGCCCTCGAGGAGAAGGGAGGTGGAGATGCGCCTACAGTCGTCGGGAGGCAGCGGGGTGGCATCGAGGAGGTCGGCAGTGGCGAAACAGTCGGCTTCGGGTTGCGGCCGGCGGGCCGGGCGGCGTTGGCCGTAAGTCGGGGTTGGTGCGGCCGGAGCTGTCATTGCGTGGGGCGCCGGCGGAGGGGCCAGGGCTGGGAGGTTGGCGCGGCAGACGCGGGCGATGTGGCCCTTGCGGTTACATTGGCGGCATATGGTGGCCCGGAATGGGCAGTCGTTCCTGAGATGGGCACCGCCGCATCCGACGCAGGCCGTGGCAGCTTGGCGGGCAGGCTGGGCCCTAGTGCGGCCCCGGCTTGTGGCCTGGAGACGCGCCACTTGATCGCAGGGCACGAAGTCTTCCGACGGGTCGAGGGGCGCCAGTTCATCAATGAGGCAGGCCCTCGGAGAGGGCAACGGCTGTGCTGCCTGACCCTGGCACATATCAGAGGTGGCGGCGTCGGCCAGTTCGGCGGCCTTGGCCTCCTCGACTGCCTGCTCCAAGGTGACGTTGGAGCGGGCAAGGAGTCTGCGGCGCAACTTAATGTCCTTGAGGCCGCAGACAAACTGCTCCTCCAAGTATTCATCCAGGAACGGGGAAGCAAATTCGCACAGCATGGCTGTGCAAGAAGTCGGCCGCCGATTTGGTGGGCAGTTGGCGGCATTGGCGGAAGGCGAACCGGCGAGAGATCTTAGAGGGAGCCGGGGCGAAATGGGCCTTGAGGCGGTCCAGCAGCGTGTCCCATGCCATGTCCTGGATGGCAACCGGCGCGGCGATGTTCCGCGCCATGGCGAAAACGGTGCGGCCGCCGCAGCTCAAGAAAAGTCCTAGCCTCCTCGCTGGGGTGAGTTCCCCGTGGTCACCCGCGAGGAGGAAACATTCGAATCGCCGCCCACGATTCCGCAGTCGCATCGTATGGTGCGAAAGGCGGAAGGGTGGCCATAATGAAGCGAGGCTGTGAGTCGCGATCCATAGATTGAGGTAAAATTGACGGGGTGTCTCTTCGTACCCGTAGGGAGAAGAGCCGCGCCGCAGGAGGGAATCAGTACCGGGCCCCAGTCCTCGTCGCCAGTGTTAGATGGGTTCACAGAGAAGTCCAGACCGGTAAGATTCAACAGGCTTTATTTCCAACAGTAACAGGCAAGTCAGTAAATGTCAACGAGGTAAAAAGCGCGCGCCTTCTGTCTGACAGCCCTTTTATATAGAGCTGTCAGACAGAGAACCAATCGGCGCGTCTCCCGCTCTCAGCTGCAGCCAGTCGCGTCTTAACCAATCAGACGCGACTGGCTGTTGCCGGGGAATTTGAGCGGCTGTCAGTATGCAACAGTACAAATAAATGAACAGATATAATTCATTGTAGCTGGACAGATCTTTTGAGTAGAATGGGGTTGTCATCATTTGCTTCAGTTGAATTTAATAAAATAATGGAATAACAAGAGTTGGAAGGGACCTTGGAGGTCCTCAAGTCCAACCCTCTGCTCAAGCAGGAGATCCTTTAACATTTCAGACAAATGGTTGTCCAATCTCTTCTTAAAAACTTCCAGCGTTGGAGCAAGTTGTTGCACTGATTAATTGTTCTAACTATCAGGAAATTTATCCTTAGTTCTAAGTTGCTTCTCTCCTTGATTAGTTTCCACCCGTTGCTTCTTGTTCTACCCTCTGGTGCTTTGGAGAATAGCTTGACTCCCTCTTCTTTGTGGCAACCTCTGAGATATCGGAACACTGCTATCATGTCTCCCCTGGTCCTTCTTTTCATTAATCTTTCTTTAAACATGTCAATGATGGAGTAATTTTTTTTAAAAATGGGGGGGGGGTAGACATTGCTCCAAGAATTCAAATGCTCTCATTCTCTGAATGTTGATCTATAGCATGGACGAAAAATGCCCTGTCAGAATCAGTTTCCTGTTTTTGTTCAGAAGAGAAGGCAAAATCAGTCATGGTGCATCTCTGCCACAATAATACACAGCAGTGTCAGAAGCTGACACGGAGTTCAGCTGAAGGGAAAACTCATTCTTGGAGTTGTCTGAAGCGATGGTGGTGCGGATTTGAAGAGAAGAGGAGAACCATTTTCTGCCATCATAGGGGTAGATTCTGCCTATCCATTCTAAGCCTTTCCCTGGAGCCTGACGGACCCAGAACCAAATATATCTTCTATCAGTGATGGAGACGCCAGAAACTTTACAGAGCAAATGGGGCAGACCTCACTTTACAAATGTCTCACTTATCAACAGAGATTTGGGGCTCAACTCCCTGGGTCCTTCGTGGAGAAGGGCGGGATATAAATCGAATTAAAATAAAAAAATAAAAATAAAACTGTGGTCTACAGGACTACCTGTAATTAGCATTGTTTGGAATTATGATAATGAGAACAGCAAGTCTATGAATGTAGAGAAGTAGATGTGAGAAATCCTGCAGAAAGCGCTGTATTGTGAATTTATGATTTAACAGTAGTGTCCTGAGAAAAAAAGTCAGACCCTTCTCTTTGTTTGAGCTTTCAGATAGTGAAAGACTGCTGTTAAATCTGTGGACTATTTCAGATAGCTTTCTTCCAATTTCATTTACCTGAATGTTGATCTAGTGCAGTGGTAATCAACCTGGTCCCTACCACCAACTATTGGGCCTTCCAGCTTTCATGGTGGGCGGTAGGGGTTTTGTCCCATACTGAAGCACTTTCCTTTTTTTTAATTTAATTGACTTCCCTACTTTATAAATCACCATTATGGTGGAACCGGTGGGCGGTTGGAAAATTTTACTACTAACATTGATACAAAAGTGGGCGGTAGGTATAAAAAGGTGGACTACCCCTGATCTACTGCAAGGGAGAGAAATCAGTCAGAATCAGTTTCCTGTTTTTGTTCAGAAGAGAAGGCAAAATCAGTCAGGGTGCCTCTCGTAAAATAATACACAGCAGTGTCATCATCTGACAAGGAGTTCAACTGAAGGGAAAACTCATTCCTGGAGTTCTCTGAAGAGATGGTGGTGCGGCTTTGAAGAGAAGAAGAAAATGATTTTCTCCCATCATTGGGGTAGATTCTGGCTATCCATTCTAAGCCTTTCCCTGGAGGCTGACAGACCCAGCTCCAAGTATATCTATTACTAGTGATGGAAACACCAGTAACTTTACACAGCAAATTGAGATTTTGACCTGGTTTTACAGTTTCAGGCCCTGATGACACAAGTTAAATCTCAGAAAGGGACCCTAAAGAGTCAAGAAGTGATCAGGATCCACTTACGTTTGAAACCAAAAACCACATTTGCTTTCTCTAAAATTGGGTTCTTACATTTTTGGTATGGCTATGAGAGAAAAGCAAAACAGGAAGAAATCCACGGTCTCCTTTGGAAGTCTTTTTCCTCCAGTCTGACATGTACAATTTGAAGGAAATGTAAAATGAGGAGCCTGTTCATAAAGGGAAACATTTCGTGATGATATTTGCATTTTCCTAGTGAGGTATAAAGATGCTCTTAGAAAGCCAGGTTCACTTCAGAGTTTGTATTCAATAAGAGACTATAGTTACCCGTATTTGTCGGAGTATAAGACGCACCAAGATTTTGAAGAGGCAATTTTTTTTAAAAAAAAGTTTTTGTACTCCACAGGCCTCCCAAAAACGAACCCGTTGTTTTTTTTGTTTTTTTTAAAGGGCATACTTAGTGTTTAGGAGGCTTGTAGAGTGTTCCTGGGGGTGCCCTCCCCAAACGACAAAGTACGACCCATTTTTCATGAAAACAGGCCGTTTTTTGTCAAAAAAGGGGGCATGCATAGCCTTTAGGAGGCTTATCTAGACCCGCGCCAGTCCGGCTTCCGGCCCGGTCACAGTACCGAGACGGCATTGGTCGCGTTGGTGGATGATCTCTGGAGGGCTCGGGATAGAGGTTGCTCCTCTATCCTGGTCCTGTTAGACCTCTCAGCGGCTTTCGATACCATCGACCATGGTATGTTATTGCACCGATTGGGGGGGTTGGGGCTGAGAGGCACCGTTTTACGGCGGTTCTCATCCTACCTCTCTGGTCGGTCGCAATGGGTGTTGGCAGGAGGGCAGAGGTCGGCCCCGAGGCCCCTCACATGTGGGGTTCCTCAGGGGTCGGTCCTCTCGCCACTTCTGTTCAACACCTACATGAAGCCACTGGGCGAGATCATCCGTGGTTTTGGGGTGGAGTACCATCTGTACGCTGATGATACTCAGCTGTACATATCCACCCCAAACCACCCCAACGATGCCATCGAGGTGCTGTCCCGGTGTCTGGAGGCCATACGGATCTGGATGGGTAGTAACAAACTCAAACTCAACCCGTCCAAGACCGAGTGGCTGTGGTTTCCGGCACCCCGGTTTAGCCAGATAAATCCAACACTGGCCATTGGGGGCGAACATCTTGCCCCCGTGGAGAGGGCGCGCAACTTGGGCGTCCTTCTGGATTCCTGGCTGTCCATGGAGGACCATGTGGCGGCCGTGGCCAGGGGGGCGTTCTATCAGATTCGCCTGATACGCCAGTTGCGCCCCTTACTAGACCGGGGGGCCCTTCGCACAGTCACTCAAGCGCTCGTGACATCTTGGCTGGATTACTGTAACGCTCTCTACATGGGGCTCCCCTTGAGGTGCACTTGAAGGCTGCAGTTAGTGCAGAATGCGGCCGCGCGGGTGGTTATGGGTGCCTCAAGGCAAGCCCACGTAACATCTCTCCTGCGCGAGCTGCACTGGCTGCCTGTGGCCTTTCGAGTGCGCTTCAAGGTGTTGACCACCATCTTTAAATCGCTCCATGGCTCGGGGCCTAGCTATATACGAGACCGCCTCCTGCCCCATACATCCCTTCGTCCGGTCCGCTCCCACAGAGCGGGCCTACTCCGGGTGCCGTCAGCCGGGCAATGCCGGCTGGCGACACCCAGGGGAAGAGCCTTCTCTGTGGCGGGCCCGGCCCTCTGGAACGACCTACCCCCCGACCTTCGCACTACCTCGGAACTCCGCCTCTTCCGCCAACGTCTTAAGACGTACTTATTCCAACAAGCCGGCCTAGGATAGCCCCCCGCGTCTGACTTTTAAATATAAATTATAATTTGGTTATGGTCTTAATAACGGGTTTTAGCACGGGTGAATTAATTTAATATATTTTTAATTGATGTATATTGTATTTATGGTTTTATATAATGCCTGTGCGCCGCCCTGGGTCCTAACAAGGAGAAGGGCGGGGTATAAATTTAATAAAATAAATAAATAAATAAATAAATTATAGAGTGCTCCTGGGGGCTGGAAGGACAAAAATGGGCAAAAAACAGCCGATTTTTTGCTCATTTCTTCCCTCTCCAGTCTCCAGGAGGACTCTGAAAGCTTCCTATTTATTTGTTATGTTTATTTCGAACATCTGGCCCCCGTGGATCGGGCACACAACTTGGGCGTCCTCCTAGATGCCCGGCTGTCAATGGATGACCATGTGACAGCCATGGCAAGGGGGGCGTTTCACCAGATTTGCCTGGTGCGCCAGTTGCGTCCCCTATTGGACTGGGACGCCCTTCACACAGTCACTCATGTGCTTGTGACGTCCCGTCTAGACTACTGTAACGCTCTCTAAATGGGCTCCCCTTGAGATGCACCCGAAGGCTGCAGTTGGTCCAGAATGTGGCTGCACGGGCAGTTTTGGGAGTCACTAGATACTCCCACGTAACACCACTCCTGCGCGGGCTACACTGGCTGCCTGTGGCCTTTCGGGTGCGTTTCAAGGTGTTGATTATTATCTTTAAAGCGCTCCATGGCACAGGACCTAGTTATTTGCGGGATCGTATCCTGCCCCATACATCCCTTCGGCCAATTCGCTCGCACAGAGAGGGACTTCTCCGGGTGCCATCCACTAGGCAATGCCAGCGGGCGGCGCCCAGGGAAAGGGCCTTCTCTGTGGCGGGCCCGACCCTCTGGAATGACCTTCCCCCTGACATTGCGGGACCTATCTGCGGGATCGGATCCTGCCTCATACATCCTCACGGCCGATTCGCTCCCACAGAGAGGGACTTCTCCGGGTGCCGTCCACTAGACTTTGTCAGCGGGCGACGCCCAGGTTGAAGGGCTCTCTCTGTGGCGGGCCCGGCCCTCTGGAACGACCTTCCCCCCGACATTAGGACGACCACGGACCTCCGCTCCTTCCGTCTCAAATTAAAAACTCATTTCTTCTGTCTGGCCGGCCTAGGATGGTCTCTCTGTCTTTGGGGTTTTATTGGGGTTTAATAGCATAGCTTAGTTTTAATGGGAATTTTAGCGCAGATTTAGATTTAATTTATTTTTAATGAAATGTTTGTATATATTTATTGTTTTATTGTGCCTGTGCACCGCCCTGAGTCCCCGAGGGGAGAGGGTGCGGTTTAGAAATATTAAATTATTATTATTATTATTATTAGAACGACCACGGACCTCCGCTCCTTCCGTCAGAAACTCAAAACCCACCTGTTTCATCTAGCCGGCTTGGCCTAATTCCATCCTTCCCGCCTCAGTTTGCAATTTTAAATTATGTGATTAGGTTTTAAGGTGAAGTTTTTAATTTTTATAAATTTGTACAGGGGATTATTTAATTCGATTTTAGTTTATATGTATTGTTGATTGTCATAGTTTTAATTTTTACCTGTATACCGCCCCGAGTCCCTTCGGGGAGAGGGGGCGGTCTAGAAATCCAAATAAACTAAACTAAACTAATTTTATTAAATTTATAAACCGCTCCACTCTCCCCGCAGGGACTCGGGGCAGTGCATGACCATTTTAGTGAAGGGGGCGGGGTTTTGGGAGGCAAAGAATGCTGTATTCAGTGTATAAGACGCACCCAGATTTTCAGCCTCTTTTTTGAGGGAAAAGGGTGCCTCTTATACTCCAAAACATATGGTAAGTCCATCCCTTTCCTTCCTTCCTTCCTTCCTTCCTTCCTTCCTTCCTTCCTTCCTTCCTTCCTTCCTTCCTTCCCTCCCTCCTTCCTTCCTCCCTCCCTCCCTCCCTCCCTCCTTCCCTCCCTCCCTCCCTTTCAAAATTCACCACCCAGTCCTAATGCCTATTAGAAAGGCAAGATTTTCACCGACATATTGATTTTCACCACCAATCTTAAAGATAAAAGAGCCCAGCTCTGTATCTGGTGTGAGATCTACCCTAGTTCCTCTGTCAGATGACTGGAGGAGACCACTAGTGGAAGAGAAGTAACCATGCCATTGCACAGCCTGGTCCATGATGGATCCCTTGTATAGAAACCTCCTTCTTTGTTGTTTTTTTTTTTAATTCATTCATTTCAACATCCTTTCTTTTTGTGCAATACTTCAGATGTTGAAAGGCAGCTGTTATATCTGTGGGCACCAAGATAGTTTTCTTTCCCTACCGTTTCTGATTCTTTTCATTTTGTTTAAGGACACTGTGATCCCAGCTCTACATTATACAATACAATACAATAGCAGAGTTAGAAGGGACCTTGGAGGTCTTCTAGTCCAACCCCCTGACTTGGCAGAAAACCCTGCAGAAATTCAGACAAATGGCTATCCAACATCTTCTTAAAGACTTTCATGTTGAGCCATTCAAAACTTCTGGAGGCAACTTCTGATTAATTGTTCTAACTGTCAGGAAATTTCTCCTCAGTTCTAAGTTGCTTCTCTCCTTGATTAGTTTCCACCCACTGCTTCTTGTTCTACCCTCAGGTGCTTTGGAGAATAGCTTGACTCCCTCTTCTTTGTGGCAACCCCTAAGATATTGGAAGACAGCTATCATGTCTCTTCTGGTCCTTTTTTTTTATTAAACTAGACACATCCAGTTCCTGCAACTGTTCTTCATATGTTTTAGTCTCCAGTCCCCTAATCATCTTTGTTGCTCTTCTCTGCACTCTTTCTAGAGTCTCCATGTCTTTTCTACAACATTATTGTTCCCCATGCATTGAGTTCAGAACACACTGGCCCAAAGGCAGTGACGGGCGGTCAGATGAGGCAGGGGAGGCACAGCCTCACCCGCTGTAATCATGAAAAGAAAAGGAAAGGAAAGGAAAAAGGCGAGAGCTGTCAGGCTGAGCTAATTGCTGTCTCACCCTGGATGACTCTGCTTAACTGTTTAAAAAAGCCTGTAAAAATGTGCCCTCTGTTATGAGGCTGGAGAATTGCCTGCCTCATGTAGGCTGACTTTAGGCATTTTGTGATCGCTTGAGCAGAATTAAGCGAGGGTTAAAAACCTAAACATTCCTGACATAAGGTGAGGCACGCAATTCTCCTGCCTCATAGTAGAGGGCGGTTCATTTGGGCGGGGCTTCTTCAGAGGACCCGAGGCAAGAGCAGAGTTGAAGTCCTCTCTGAAGCAGTGGGTGGGCTTTATTGCTTTTCAGGCATTTCCCACGCAGGCAGCAGGCTGCATTTGCAATTGGTGGTACTTGGGGAATGCAGCAGGGAAATGGGGGTGGGGGGTGGCAGAGGATCTGCTTTCAAGCCATTGGAAAATATATCCAATCCAACTTCTCTGTGTGTGTGTGTGTGTGTGTGTGTGTTTTGAGAGAGGAGGGAGGGAGGGAGAGGAAGGAGGGGAAGGGAGAGGAGAAAGGAAAAGAAAGAAAGAAATTTCTTTCACAAAGGAGAAAAACAAATGCTGTCACTTTAAATCGGAATTGAGCATGCCTGGCTATGGAATTCTGGGAGTTGAAGTCCACAAGTCTAAAAAAATTTGAAACCCATCACTGTGTCACTGCCTCGCCAGCCATAAATCTCACTGCACGTCACTGCCCACAGGGCATTTACAAGCTAAGGAGAACAGGAGAAGGAAATTCTGCTGATGTTGTTACCTAGTCTGGTAACAAAACGTCCAGAAACTAAATTGAAACAAGCATAGAGAGCAAAGAACCACTAAAATCTAAAACCTGAGCTACAAGTATTTCCCATTATTTCAACGATTCATATCGGAATGAATCATGCAGGAAACTCTACACCACTTCAGACAAATGGTTATCCAACATCGTCTTAAAAACTTCTAGTGTTGGAGCTTTCACAACTTCTGGGGGCAAGTTGTTCCACTGGTTAACTGTTCTAACTTACAGAGAATGTCTCCTTAGTCCTACGTTACTTCTCTCTTTGATTAGCTTCTGCCCATTGCTTCTTGTCCTACCCTTAGTTTCTTTCGAGAATAATTTGACTCCGTCTTCTTTGTGGCAACCCCCGAGATACTGGAATACTACTAGCATGTCTCCCCTAGTCCTTCTATATAAGTCAGCAAGTGTCATTTTGCCTCTTTATAAATCTATGGTGAGGCCCCATCTGGAGTATTGTGTACAGTTCTGGTCACCATACTTTCAGAAGGATATTATGGAAATAGAAAAGGTGCAGAGGAGGGCAACCAGAATGATTAGAGGGCTGGAACACCTTCCTTACCATCTGAGGCTGCAACGGCTGGGCCTCTTCACTCTAGAACGACGGCGCCTGAGAGGTGACCTGATTGAAGTCTATAAAATCATGCACGGTGTGGACAAAGTAGAAAAGAAAAAACTGTTTTCCCTATCGCACAACACTAGAACTAGGGGGCACTCCATGAAACTTTTGATAGCTAGACCTCAAACAAATAAGAGGAAGTACTTTTTCACCCAGAGAATCACTGGTCTATGGAACTCCCTGCCAGAAGAAATGGTGACAGCTGTCAGCCTCGACACCTTTAAGAAAGGATGAGACGAGTTCATGGAGAACAAGGGTATCCATGGCTATCATGATGGATGCCTAAGGACACCCTCCGGGTTGGAGAGATAGGCAGGATATTTCTCAATGCCATTTGCAGGGAATCATAAGCAGGTGAAGACCTCTGCTTGGGAAGACCCTGAAGCAAATGGTGAGCCACTGTGTGAGACAAAATGCTGGGCCAGATGGGCTGTGGCCTATTCCAGCAAGGCTATTCTTATGTTCTTATGTTCTTTTCAATAAACTAACTTGCCCAGTTCCTTTATTTTTTATGTTTTAGCCTCCTGTCCCCTAATCATTTTTGTTGCTTTTCTCTGCACTCTTTCAACCATCTCAATAGCTTTTTTACACCAAGGTCATATAATGGGGCAGGCCTCACTTAACAAACGTCTTGCTTAACAACATAAATTTTGCGCTCGATTGCAGTCATGAGGACTACTCGTAATTAGCATTATTTGGCATTATGCTAATATGAAAAGCAAGGCTATGAATTTGGAGAAGTAGATGTAAGAAATCCTGTGGAAAGCATTGTGTTGTGAATTGATGGTTTAACAGATTTCCATTAGCAAATTTTGGATACAAAGGGGAAAAAAATGTGTGCCCTCATAGCTTCCTTTACAATTCACTTGTCTGAATGTTGATTTACTGCACAGAACCGAAATCAGTCACAATGAGGTTCCTGTTTTTGTTCAGAAGAGAAGGCAAAATCACTTAGTGTGCCTCTCTCACACAATAATACACAGCAGTGTCAGCAGCTGACAAGGAGTTCAACTGAAGGGAAAACTCATTCTTGGAGTTGTCTGAAGAAATGGTGGTGCGGCTTTGAAGAGAAGATGAAAACCATCTACTTCCATCATTTGGGAAGATTCTGGCTATAAATTCTAAGCCTTTCCCTGAAGGCTGACGGACCCAGCTCCAAGCATAGGTTCTTTCAGTAATAGAGTAACCAGTAACTTTACAGAGCAAATTTAGATTTTGTCCTGGTTTTGCAGTTCCTGGCCCTGATGATACAAGCTGAACCTCAGAGAGGGACCCTAAAAATAGTAAGAGACAAGAAGTGATCAGGATTCAGGTTCATCTGAAAACAAAAAAAAAATCACAGAGTTCCTTCTCCTAAAATTATGTGCTCACATTTTGTCATGGCTAGAAGAGAAAAGAAAAACAAGAGGAAATTCATGGTATCTTTTTAAATGGGTTTTCTCTGGTTTGACCTATAACAGTTTGCAGAAAATGTAAAATGAGGAGCCTGCATATAAAGGGGAATATTTCATGATGATATTTGCATAAGCGAAGTGGGGTATAAAGAAGCTCCTAGAAAGTCAGGTTCAGTGGAGACATTTTATTCATTCAGAGAATGGAGATGAAGTGCAACTTTCTTTGCTGAAGAAGCTTCTTGGATGAGAAGCTAAATGTCTTCAAAGAAAAAGAAGAAAGCCCAATTGTCTCTTCAAAAAGCAACTTGGGATGCCTATCTTCCTTCCTTCCTTCTTTTTTCCCTCCCTCCCTCAGTCCCTCCCTCCCTCCCTCCCTCCCTATCTTCTTCGCTCCCTCGCTCCCTTCTTTCCTTCCTTCATTTCTTTGATCACAATACAAAACCATTTCTCATTCTTGTAGCAGAGGTCAGATTTTCAGTCTTACGTCTGCCCCATTCAGATCTTTGAGCAAATTTCTCAATTTTCAGTCTGCCTATCATCCATCCATCTACCTATCCGTTTTTCAGTCTCCTAAAGGGGATATCCTCCATCCATCCATCCATCCATCCATCCATCCATCCATCCATCTAAAGTATCTATCTATCTATCCATCCATCCATCATCCATCCATCCATCCATCCATCCATCCATCCATCCATCCATCCATCCATCCATCCATCCATCTATCTATCTATCTATCTATCTATCCATCTTCCTACTTGCCTACCTATCCCATCCCATCCCATTCTATCCTATCCCCCTCAACTAAGTGATTGTAGGCTGTTTTCAACTATATAATAAATATGAAGAAAAATATAGCTTGAAGTGGATTAAAAAGTAGTTAAAACTTACATGGAAAAATAAATAAAGTTGAAATTTGAAAACCAAGAAGTTAAGAGGACAGGAGGAGGATTATCTGGGCACCATCCATCCCCAGAGCTACACCATACTTTTAGGCCCTCTTGCTAATTGGCAAAATCAGTTCTTAAAACCCTTTGAGAAAACTGGAAGAATGAGGTCTTGCTTCAATTCTCCCAGTGGGATACTCTAAATAAAATGCAGGGGAAGGCCCTCCAGTCAAAATCCCACTAGTCAAAACTCTCAATCCAATGAGATAGGCAACATAACCTACTTGCTTCACTGGGTGGAATCAGTCTATCGGAGATGGTGACCCTTTGAGACAAAATTTATGTTTAATGTATACTGATTAGTGTACATTCAATACAATACAATAGCAGAGTTGGAAGGGACCTTGTAGGTCTTCTAGTCCAACCCCCTGCATGGGCAGGAATCTTATACCATTTCAAACTGTTAATAAAGTTATTCTAAGTCTGAGTGGAATAGAATAGAAAAACAGAGTTGGAGGTCTTCTAATATGAAATAATATTTTCCATTATTTCAAAGAAAGATTCATTTCAGACAAATGGCTATCTAACATCATCTTAAAGACTTCCAGGGTTGGGGCATTCACAACTTCTGGAGGCAAGCTGTTCCAGAGGTTAATTGTTCTAACTGTCAGGAAATTTCTCCTTAGTTCTAAGTTGCTTCTCTCCTTGATTAGTTCCCACCCATTGCTTCTTGTCCTGCCCCCAAGTGCCTTGGAGAATAGTTTGACTCCCTCTTCTTTGTGGCACCCTCTGAGATATCAGAACACTGCTATCATGTCTCCCCTGGTCCTTCTCTTCATCAAACTAGACATACCCAGTTCCTGCAACCGTTCTTCATATGTTTTAGCCTCCAGTCCCCTAATCATCTTGGTTGCTCTTCTCTGCACTCTTTCCAGAGTCTCCATGTCTTTTATACATCGTGGCGACCAAAACTGTATGCAGTATTCCAAGTGTGGCCTTACCAAGGCACTATACAGTGGCATTAACACTTCACGTGATCTTGAGTCTATCCCTCTGTTTATGCAGCCTAGAACTGTGTTGGTTTTTTTTGGCAGCTGCTGCCCACGGCTGGCTCCTATTTAAATGGTTGTCCACTAGGATTCCAAGATCCCTCTCACAGTTGCTACTATTGAGCAAGGTTCCACCTATCCTGTACCTGTGCATTTGGTTTTTCTTGCCTAAATGTAGAACTCTTTCTTTTCTCTAGACTCAATTCCTGCAACCCTTCTTCAGATGCTTTTGTCTCCAGGCCCTTAAACAGAGGTTTCCCTCCCGATTGCAAATGTTTTAGAAATGTTCTGCTGTTCATATTTACTAATATCACACATTGGTCTTTATCTGTATTTGTACTTTTGTTTTGCAGCCCTTTGGTGCCCCCTAGAGGAAATCTCTTCCAAATTATAAATGAAGAGAGAGTGTTGTCTCCCCTCTGCCTTCCTCACACAGGAAATCAAAGCTCTGCCTTCTACCCTTCGCCTGAGGATCTGAAGAGAAGAATTTGAAATAGTGATTAGGCTGCATTGACTCTTTCCTCCTTTCTCTGCTCTATTTGTCAGATATCTAAAACATTTTGTTTTGATTTTCAACACTGATCTCTGGTGTTCAGCCACAGGTTTAAAGGGAAATCTGATACCAGAAACAAGGGAAAGAGAGAGAAGAAAGGAAGAACGGGAGGAAAAAAGGAAGGAAGGAAGAAACAAACAAGCAAACAAAGAAAAGTAAGGAAATACAAAGAGAGAAAGGAAAGAAAGAGGAAGGAAGTTAGGAGAGAGGGAAGGAAGGAAGAGAAAGGAAAGGAAAGAAAGAAAGAGCAAGGAGAAAGAAAGAAAAGAGACAAAGGAAGAGGGAGAAATAAATAAATGAATAAATAAATAAAGGAGAGAGGGAGGGAGCGAAGGAAGAAAGGAGGAAGAAAGAGAATGGATGGAAGGAAGAAAAAAAGGGAGTGAGGAAGGAAGGAGGAAAGGACAAATAAATAAATACCAGGGGGGAAATTGTAAATTCAACTCATTTTTGTTCATTTTTATATTTGACTAGCTATACCCGGCCACACGTTGCTGTGGCCCAGTCTGTTTAAATGGCCCACCAATCTGTGTGTAGATCTACACCTGCACACATACACACAACCACCATATAACCCTCAACCTACCTACCTACTGTATTTCTCCCTCTCTATCTATGCCTCTACCTACCTATCTACTGTATTTCTTCCTTTTCTCCACCTACTTACCTACCTACCTACCTACCTACCTACCTGCCTACCTACCTACTGTATTTCTCCCTCTCTATCTATCCCCCTATCTACCTACCTGCCTACCTACTGTATTTCTCCCTCTCTATCTATCACTCTACCTACCTACCTACCTACCTACCTACCTACCTACCTACCTACCTACCTACCTACCTACCTACCTACCTACCTACCTACCTATCTATCTATCTATCTATCTATCTATCTATCTATCTATCCACCTACCTACCTACCTACTTAGCTACATACCTACTATATTTCTTCCTTTCTCCCTGTACCTACCTACTGTATTTCTCCCTCTCTATCTATCCCTCTACCTAACTACCTACCTACTGTATTTCTCCCTATCTATCTATCCCCCTACCTACCTACCTACTGTATTTCTCGCTATGTCCATCTACCTACCTGCTTGCCTACCTACCTACCATATTTCTTCCTTTCTCCCTCTACCTACCTACCTATCTACCTACCTACCTACTGTATTTCTCCCTCTCAATCTATCACCCTACCTACCTACCTACCTATCTACCTACCTACCTACCTACCTTATTTCTCCCTCTCTATCTATCCCTCTATCTACCTATCTACTGTAATACAATAATACAATAGCAGAGTTGGAAGGGACCTTGGAGGTCATCTAGTCCAACTCCCTGCCTAGGCAGGAAGCCCTGCACCCATGATGTCGAACCTATGGCACGGGTGCCACAGGTGGCATACAGAACCATTTATTAGGCCATGCGAGGCATTGCCCTGTCAGCTTCAGTGTGTATGTGTGCCCTGGCCAGCTGATTTAGGCCTTCTTTTGAGGCCGTTTTATACCCTCTGGAGGTGGGGGAAGGCTGTTTTCACCCTCCCCAGGCTCCTATAAAGCCTCTAGAGCCTGGGGAGGATGTAAAAAGCATGCCAAATGAAGGGGGTCATGCACATAGCATTATGGATGTGGCACACATGTGCACTTCACCCCTGCACGCCCCCTGCTTTTGGCAGCGAGCCAAAAAAGGTTAGCCATCACTGCCCTATACCATTTCAGACAAATGGCTAGCCAACATCTTCTTGAAGACTTGCAGTGTTGGGGCATTCACAACTTCTGGAGGCAACTTCTGTTCCACTGGTTAATTGGTCCAACTGTCAGGAAATTTCTCCTCAGTTCTAAGTTGCTTCTCTCCTTGATTAGTTTCCACCCATTGCTTCTTGTTCTGCCCTCAGCTGCTTTGGAGAATAATTTGACTCCCTCTTCTTTGTGACAACCCCTGAGATCTTGGAAGGCTGCTATGCTATCTCCCCTAGTCCCTCTTTTATTAAACTGTATTTCTCCCTCTCTCTCTATTCCCCTATCTACCTACCTACTGTAATACAATAATACAATAGCAGAGTTGGAGGGGACCTTGGAGGGGATCTAGTCCAACTCCCTGCCTAGGCAGGAAGCCCTATACCATTTCAGACAAATGGCTATCCAACATCTTCTTAAAGACTTCCAGTGTTGGGGCATTCACAACTTCTGATGGCAAGTTGTTCCACTGGTTAATTGTCCTAATTGTCAGGAAATTTCTCCTCAGTTCTAAGTTGCTTCTCTCCTTGAATAGTTTCCACCCATTGCTTCTTGTTCTACCCTCAGGTGCTTTGGAGAATAGCTTGACTTCCTCTTCTTTGTGGCAACCCCGGAGATATTGGAAAGCTGCTATCATGTTTCCCCTAGTCCTTCTTTTATTAAACTGTATTTCTCTCTCTCTCTCTCTCTCTCTCTCTCTCTCTCTCTCTCTCTCTCTCTCTCTCTCTCTCTCTCTCTCTCTCTCTCTCTCTCTCTCTCCCCCACCTGGGAGTTTGCTATCCCAGTGCCTTTTTGGCCCTAAGAGGCTTCCATACGTTTCTGAGGAAATGACTGTTGGTGGGCGGGGCTACAGGGAGTTGAAAACCTGATCAGTGGGTACATTTTACATTTGTGTACCTTGCACATGACACACGTGTGCCTGGCACAAAATGAGTAGATATTCTATTGTCGGAAGTCCTTGTGAACATTGTGTGAAAAATTGAGGTAAATCGGTCCAGTAGTTTTTGAGATTAGTGGATTCATACAAACTATTTTACATTTTTATTTATATAGATTAAGGGCATTATGATCCAAAATTTGTCTTATTTATACCTGGATAGGGAGCTGCACAAATATACTGTATGTCATCTTCATGCCATCAAGAGTATAATTACTGCTACAATTTATTAAGGTTCAAATGAATAAACAGGCATAATTCATTGTAAGTAGACAGATCTTTTGAGTAGAATGGGGTTGTCATCATTTGCTTCAGTTGAATTTAATAGACTAATGGAATAACAAGAGTTGGAAGTGACCAAAGGAATAAAGGACAACTCCCCGTAGGGACTCTCCCCGAGTCCCTACGGGGAGAGGAGCGGTCAAGAAATTAAACTATTATTATTATTATTATTATTATATGGACCTGGCTTATAGAATTAATTCAGCATATGCTAGAATAAATGTTGTACCAAGAGAAGTCCATATTAAATTTTTAAGGAGGTCCACAAGGGATGAGATATTGAGGGCCCAGCGGGGAGGATCCCTGAAATATCAGGAAAAAGAAGTTGCTATTTTGAAACAACTTCCCAAAAAAATTAGACAGATAAGAAGGAAATATTCCTTCTTGTCCAAAAAAGTATATAAAAAAGGAGTTTGGTTCAAATGGTTACTGCCAGAAGAAATGTTGGTCTTCTGGGAGGGAGGTAGAATTAGAGTTAAAACATTAAGAGAGGCGGAGGCCTTTCTTCAAAAGCATTCCTCACTCCTAGGAGACGAAGAAGAAGGAACAGGGGGGGGGGCGTGGCCCCGCCCATCAATGGGAAGGGAGAAGAAGAATCAATAGCAAAAAGACTTAGATCCCAAAAATGACTTTATTTGAAATTTCACTGTGATAGTTAAATTAGATGGCAATGAAAAACATGATTGAACGTATGAAATATACAATGTAACTTATATGTATGCTTGTCCTTTGTTTTTCTTTAAAAAATATTGTATTTGTATGAGGTTTTGGGAGGGCCACCACCTCCGGCATGGAAGCCACTAAAATATTACTTTAACCCTATAACCTTTTCCCCATATATACTGTAAAACCAATAAAAATTGTTTTATCAATAAAAAGAGATGGAAGTGACCTTGGAGGTCTTCTAGTCCAATCCTCTGCTCAAGCAGGAAACCTTATAACATTTCAGACAAATGTTTGTCCAATCTTTTCTTAAAAATTTCCAGTGTTGGAGCACCCACAATTTTTGGTGCCTAATGGAGATTAATTGTTCTAACTGTCAACAAATTTCACTTTAGTTCTGGCTTGGTTCTCTCTTTGATTAGTTTCCACCCATTGCTTCTTGTCCTGCCCTCAGGTGCTTTGGAGAATAGTTTGACTCCCTCTTCTTTGTGGCAACCCCTGAGATGCTATTTAGAACCCTGACACTGCTGTCATGTCACCCCATATTCCTTCTTTTCATTAAACATTTCAATGGCTACGTACATTTTTTTTAAATATAAAAAAATATGGAGTAATGTCTCTTCTGGGAGACATTACTCCAAGAATGCAGCAAGAAATTCATAATGGTTCCTTAAAGAAATTTTACTCCAAGAATGCAAATGCTTTCATTCTGTGAATGTTGATCCGCTGGAAGGAAGAGAAATGCCCTGTCAGAATCAGTTTCCTGTTTTTGTTCAGAAGAGAAGGCAAAATCAGTCAGTGTGGATCCTGAGCACAATAATACACGGCAGTATCAGAAGCTGACAACGAATTCAACTGAAGGGAATATTCATTCTTAGAGTTGTCCGAAGAAATGGTGGTGCGGCTTTGAAGAGAAGATGAGAACCATTTTTTCCCATTATAGGGGTAGATTCTGCCTATCCATTCTAAGCCTTTCCCTGGAGGCTGACGGACCCAGTTCCAGACGTAGCTACCATCAGTGATGGAGACACCAGTAACTTTGCAGACCAAATTGAGGTTTTGTCCTGGTTTTACGGTTCCTGGACCCGATGACACAAGTTGAACCTCAGAAAGGGACCCTAGGGAAGTAAGAGAAATAAAAATTAGAATTGCATACATGGGAAAAAGAAACCATATTGTTGCTTTTTGTAAAATTGTACTCACATTTTGGCATGGTTATTAGAAAAAAGAAAAACAGCAAGAAATTCATAATGGTTCCTTAAAGAAATTTCCTGTACAGGTTCAAGAAAATGTGGCAATCAAACAGAGAGTTCTACTTTTAAAGGGGGAGACATTATGATATTTGCATAAATCAGTGTATTATAAAGTACCTCTTAGAAAACAAAGTGAGCTAGTATTCTTTGGGAGATTCTGCAGGAAACCTCCATCCCTTCCTATCTCCCTCCCTCCCTCTCTCCCTCCCTCTCTTCCTTTCCTCCTTCATCAGATCACAATACAAAACCATTTCTCATCCTTGTAGAATCACTGAACTGTATCTTTCAGAGATCCTGGAGCACCAGGGAACCTCCAGAGGACTGGAAAAGAGCTGATGTGGTTTCCATCTTCAAAAAAAGAAAAAAAATAGATCCAGGAAACTATAGAACTATCTAGGAAAAAGATAATGGAAAAGATAATCAAGCAACAAATTAGCAAACACCTAGAAGTAAACAAAGTAATAGCCAAAAACCAACATGGGTTTGTCAAAAACAGATCATGCCAGACTAATCTTATTGCATTCTTCAACAAAGTGACCAAATTTGTGGACCAGAGGAACACTGTTGATATAGTTTACTTGGACTTCAGCAAGGCATTTGATAAAGTAGACCATAGTCTATTACTAGATAAAGTAGAAGAATGTGGGTTAGATAGCATCACCACCAGATGGATTCGTAACTGGCTGACCAACCGCACTCAACGTGTAGTCCTCAAAGGAAATGCATCTACATGGAGGGAGGTATGCTGTGGAGTACCACAAGGCTCTGTTTTAGGCCCAGTAGTCTTCAACATCTTCATCAATGATTTGGACGAGGGAATAAATGGGGAACTCATCAAATTTGCAGATGACACCAAGCTGGCAGGAATAGCCAAAACTCCAGAAGATAGGCTTAAGATACAGAAGGATCTTGACAAACTTGAACATTGGGCACTATCTAATAAAATGAAATTCAATGGTGAAAAGAGTAAAGTTCAACATTTAGGCAAGAAAAACAAAATGCACAGGTACAGTATGGGTGGTACCTTGCTCAATAGCAGTAACTGTGAAAGGGATCTTGGAGTCCTAGTGGACAACCATTTAAATATGAGCCAGCAGTGTGCAGCAGCTGCCAAAAAAGCCAACACAGTTCTAGGCTGCATAAACAGAGGAATAGAATCAAGATCACATGAAGTATTAATACAACTTTAAAATGCCTTGGTATTTTATATTTTGGTCACCACGATGTAGAAAAGACGTGGAGACTCTAGAAAGAGTGCAGAGAAGAGCAACAAAGATGATTAGGGGACTGGAGACTAAAACATATGAAGAATATTTGCATGAACTGGGTATATCTAGTTTAGTGAAAAGAAGGACTAGGGGAAACATGATAGCAGTGTTCAAATATCTCAGGGGCTCCCACAAAGAAAAGGGAGTCAAACTATTCTCAAAAGCCCCTGAAGGCAGGACAAGAAGCAATGGGTGGAAACTAATTAAGGAGAAAAGCAACTTAGAACTGAGGAGAAAGTTCCTGACAGTTAGAACAATTAATCATCTTTCCCCCATCTTTCCCCTCCCTTGGTTGGATAGTTTCTTCCCTTTTTCCATGTGTATTTTGAACAGCTTCCTACCTCCCCGCATTTTAATTTCATCATATTTCAGCTTGTTTTATCGCCATTTTATGTGATGTATTCTGACTTGCTGCTTTTTAACATCTTAGTTTTTACATCTTAGTTCCTCCTTTTAAATGCCTGTGAAGCCTCAGGATGTTGTATTCTAGGTTAGACCTTCTCCGCCTGCGGAAGCTCCCACTCTCGCAGGCCTGGCCCCCCGGTCTAACTCGGGCCCACCTCGAGGATGGATTGATAGATCCAGAGAGGTGGGCGAGGCGCAAACTAAGGGGGTTCTTATCCAAATTTTTAATCAGGCTTTTAAGGGGTCCCGGGATGGGGGGAGGGTTTATTCAGTCAGGGGGGGGTCAAGTTATAGGGCCGGCAGGTGGAAGTGGGATAAAGGAGGAGTCCATTAGGGAGGGGGGACCAGGGGTCGTCTCTGTTGAGGGCCGTCCCATTCGGTTGGTCTTAGGGAGGGGCAGGGGCGGTGGGAGACAGGATGTCCATCGTGGGTTGGGGGCTCGTGGTCGCTGGCTACGAGCGATCGCTTGCCCCAACCCCCTGTACTCCGCTCGTAGGCTAGGCGGTCAGGGACTACAGAGCCAGGGTCCTAGGCTGATGTTCTGCAACGCCAGGTCCGTGGTGAAAAAAGCTCCCCTCATAAATGACCTTGTGTCAGAGGGGGACCCGGACCTGGTGGGAATTACGGAGACCTGGTTGGGCCCCGAGGGGGGTCTACCCCTCGTGGAAATGTGCCCACCAGGTTACCGTGCATTTCATCAACCTAGGGCCCTAGGCAGGGGTGGGGGGGTGGCGGTTATCGTTAAGGAAAGTCTGGAGCCGAAGGAGACCACTGTGCCTCAGACGACTGGCTGTGAGTCCCTCTTCGTGAAGTGGGGCCTAGGGAGGCAGTTGGGCTTGCTAGTTGTATACCTGGCTCCCCGCTATGTAACAGCAGCCCTGCCCGAGCTATTCGAGGTGATCGCCACGATGGCGGTGGAAACCCCCAGACTTATGGTCATGGGGGACTTTAACCTGCCATCGGCGGGCGAAACATCCGAGGTAGCTCGGGAGTTCATGGCTTCCATGACGGCCATGGACCTGACCCAAGTAGTTCAGGGCCCCACTCACGAGGGAGGACACGCGCTGGATCTGATTTTTGTCTCTGGACACTGGATTAGTGATCTTGGAACAGGGGATTGAGCCATCTTACCCTTGTCATGGACAGATCACTTTCTCCTTCGGATAGACTTTCCAACCGTCACACCCCACCGCGGGGAGGCGGAACCGGAGACACCGAGTTGGTTCCGCCCCAGGCGCCTGATGGAGACGGAAAGGTTCCAGAGGGAGCTTGGGCCAGTACCTGTGTCCCTGTCCCACGGCTCGATTGAGGACCTAGTGGCCGCATGGTATAGTGCGGCCATGGGGGCCTTGGACCGAGTCGCGCCCTTGCGGCCTCTCATGCGGCGTCGAGTCACCCAGGCTCCTTGGTTTACCGAGGAGCTTCGGGAGATGAAACGCCGCAAGAGATGGCTAGAGAGTAGGTGGAGATCTTCTCGATCCGAATCTGACCGAACACTAGTGAGAGACCATATTAGGACTTATTTAGTGGCGCTAAGAGTGGCCAAACGTGAGTATTGTGCCACCCTTATCGCGTCCGCGGAAAACCGCCCTGCCGCCCTGTTTGGGGTGACCCGTTCCCTCCTTCACCTGAGGCCGCGGGAAGCCCCTCTGCAGGGTCGAGCAGAGGAATTTGGAGTTTTCCTGCAGGACAAAATCACTCAGATTCGGAACGAGTTGCCCTCCACTAGTGGTCCGGTCGTGGCGTCCGGTGCTGGTCTTGAGATTACACCTTGGGAGGAGTTTGACTTTGTTACTACTGAGGATATGGACAGGTTGCGGAGGAACCTTAGAGCCACCACATGTTTATTGGACCTGTGCCCCTCCTGGCTTGTACTGGCATCCTGGGAAGTGACACGAGGCTGGCTCCAGGGCATTGTGAATTCATCTCTGAGAGAGGGGTATTTGCCCACCGTCTTGAAAGAGGCGGTGGTGAGGCCCCTTTTCAAGAAGCCATCCCTGGACCCGACTCTGTTAGAGAACTATCGTCCCGTCTCCAACCTTCACTTTTTAGTGAAGGTTGTCGAGAGTGTGGTGGCTCAACAGTTTACCCGTTACCTGGAGGAAGTTGATTATCTAGACCCGCGCCAGTCCGGCTTCCGGCCCGGGCACAGCGCTGAGACGGCATTGGTCGCGTTGGTGGATGATCTCTGGAAGGCAAGGGATAGAGGTTGTTCCTCTATCCTTGTCCTATTAGATCTCTCAGCGGCTTTCGATACCATCGACCATGGTATCTTATTGCACCGATTGGGGGGGTGGGGCTGAGAGGCACCGTTTTACGGTGGTTCACGTCCTACCTCTCTGGTCGGTCGCAATGGGTGTTGGCAGGGGAGCAGAGGTCGGCCCCGAGGCCCCTCACATGTGGGGTTCCTCAGGGGTCGGTCCTCTCACCACTCCTGTTCAACACCTACATGAAGCCGCTGGGCGAGATCATCCGTGGTTTTGGGGTGGGATACCATCTGTACGCTGATGACACTCAGTTGTACATATCCACCCCAAACCACCCCAACGATGCCGTCGAGGTGCTGTCCCGGTGTCTGGAGGCCGTACGGATCTGGATGGGTAGTAACAAACTCAAGCTCAACCCGTCCAAGACCGAGTGGCTGTGGTTTCCGGCACCCCTGTTCAGCCAGATAAGTCCAACTCTGGCCATTGGGGGTGAACAACTGGCCCCCGTGGAGAGGGCGAGCAACTTGGGCGTCCTCCTGGATTCCCGGCTGTCCATGTGGCGGCTGTGGCCAGGGGGGCGTTCTATCAGGTATGCCTGATACGCCAGTTGCGCCCCTTACTGGACCGGGGAGCCCTTCGCACAGTCACTCAAGCACTTGTGACGTCCCGGCTGGATTACTGTAACGCTCTCTACATGGGGCTCCCCTTGAGGTGCACTCGAAAGCTACAGTTAGTACAGAATGCGGCCACGCGGGTGATTATGGGTGCCCCAAGGCAAACACACGTAACACCTCTCCTGCGCGAGCTGCACTGGCTGCCTGTGGCCTTTCGAGTGCGCTTCAAGGTGTTGACGACCATCTTTAAATCGCTCCATGGCTCGGGGCCTAGCTATATACGAGACCGCCTCCTGCCCCGTACATCCCTTCGTCCGATCCGCTCCCACAGAGAGGGTCTTCTTCGGGTGCCGTCGGCCCTCTGGAACGACCTACCCCCTGACCTTCGCACAATCTTGGACCTCCGCCTCTTCCACCAGCGTCTTAAGACGTATTTATTCCAACAAGCCGGCCTAGGATAGCCCCCCGTTTCTGACGTTTTAAGGAAATTTGAAATTTGGTAGGGTGTTTAATATTGGGTTTTTAGCACGGGTTAATGAATTTAATTGCATTTTAATTGATATTTATTGTATTTCTGTGTTTTTAGATGCCTGTGCGCCGCCCTGGGTTCTAACAAGGAGAAGGGCGGGGTATAAATTTAATAAAATAAATAAAATAAATAAATAAATAATCAGTGGAACAGAAGTTGCCTCCAGAAGTTGTGAATGCCCCAACAATAGAAGCTTTTAAGAAGATGTTGGATAGCCATTTGTCTGAAATGGTATAGGCAGGGAGTTGGACTTGAGGACCTACAAGGTCCCTTCCAAATCTGCTATTGTATTGTAAGTCAGTTTTTCAGTCTTTGGGAAAACTTCTCAATACCCATTGCTTATTTATTGCTTTATTTATTTATTGCTTTAATACAATACAATAGCAGAGTTGGAAGGGACCTTGTAGGTCTTCTAGTCCAACCCCCTGCGTGGGCAGGAACCTTATACCATTTCAGACAAATGGCTATCTAACATCTTCTTAAAGACTTCCAGGGTTGGGGCATTCACAACTTCCGGAGGCAAGCTGTTCCAGAGGTTAATTATTCTAACTGTCAGGAAATTTCTCCTTAGTTCTAAGTTGCTTCTCTCCTTGATTAGTTTCCACCCATTGCTTCTTGTCCTGCCCCCAGGTGCCTTGGAGAATAGTTTGACTCCCTCTTCTTTGTGGCACCCTCTGAGATATCGGAACACTGCTATCATGTCTCCCCTGGTCCTTCTCTTCATCAAACTTTGTTTGTTTGTTTGTCTGTTTCTTTATTTATTGCTGTCCACTCAGCTAAGTAACTCTGGGGTGTTTTCAACTTTAAAATAAAACCACATAAATATATTAATAAAAGCATGGCCCAAAAACTGGATGTAAAACAAGATCAAATTTACCTAGAAAAGTAAATCAAATTAAAATTTGAAGGCAAGGAAGTTAACAGGACAGGTATCCTCTAGACAACAACCATCCCCAGAACTGCTTCATGCTTTTAGGTCCCTATGATAAAAGTTAGGTCTTAACATACTTGAGAAAACTGGAAGAATGGGGAGGATTCTCTGGATAACATATTCCACAATGTGAAGGGAGAATCCTCCTCCTGGATCCTGGCAGTCAAATCTTCCTAACCAGTGGATATGCCCTCCCTATTTGTCTCGGGTGCAAAAAGAAGATACAATTGGGACAAGATTCCTCAGGTATTGAGGTCCGATGTCATGAAGGGTTTTAAAGGCGATGTCCAATCCATTGTGTTGGACTTGTGAATGTTCCATTGGATGTAGAAGAATGTCAACAACTTTTTTGCATTGTGGCAACCAAAGATCATAAAATGGGGCAAACTTCACTCAACAAATGTCTCGCTTAACAACAGAGATTTGGGGTCTCAATTATGGTGGTAAGGACTAACTGTAATTAGCATTGTTTGGAATTATGATAGTATGAACAGCAACTCTATGAATTTAGAGAAGTAGATGTGACAAATCCTGCTGAAAGCACTGTATTGTGGATTTATGATTTAACACTAGTGACCTGAGAAAAAAGTCAACCCCTTCTCTTTGCTTGAGTTGTCAGATAGCGAAAGACTGCTGTTAAATTTGTGGACTATTTCAAATAGCTTTCTTTGCATTTCACTTGTCTGAATGTTGATTTACTTCACGGAAGAGAAATCAGTCAGAATCAGTTTCCTATTTTTGGTCGGCAGAGAATCCAAAATCAGTCAGTGTGCCTGTCTCGCACAACAATACACAGCAGTGTCACCATCTGACAAGGAGTTCAACTGAAGGGAAAACTCATTCCTGGAGTTGTCTGAAGAAATGGTGGTGCGGCTTTGAAGAGAAGAAGAAAACGATTTTCTCCCATCATGGGGGTAGATTCTGCCTATCGATTCTAAGCCTTTCCCTGGAGGCTGACGGACCCAGTGCCAGATATAGCTATTACTAGTGATGGAGACACCAGTAACTTTACAGAGCAAATTTAGATTTTCTCCTGGTCTTACAGTTTCAGGTCCTGATGACACAAGTTGAACCTCAGAAAGGGACCCTAAAAAAAAGGAAGAGTCAAGAAGTTACAAGGATTCTGCTGCATCTCAAAACAAGATGCTTTCTCTAAAATGGTGTTCTTACATTTTGGTATGGCGATGAGGAAAAAGCAAAAGAGCAAGAAATTCATAGTCTGTTTGTAAAGTGTTTTTCCTCCAGTCTGACATGTATGATTTGAAAGAAATGGAAAGATGTAAATTGAGGAGCCTGCTTATAAAGAGGAACATTTCATGATGATATTTGCATAACCCTAGTGACGCTCTTAGAAAGCAAAATGCCCTTGAGACTTTGTGTTCATTTAGAGAATCTAGATAAAGCCCAGTTCTTCCCTCCCTCCCTCCCTCTCACCTCCCTTTCAAAATTCACAAAAAGTAAGATTTTCTCCGTCTTAGCAGTTTTCACCACCAATGTTAAAGATAAAAGAGCCCAGCCCTTTCTCTGGTGTGAGATATTCTCTAGTTCTTTTGACTGATGACTGGAGATGACCACTAGTGGAAGAGAACTAAACCTGCCATTGGACAGCCTGGTCCATGATTGATCCCTTGTATAGAAACCTCCTTCTTTGTTTTTTTCTTTTTAATACATTGATTTGAACATCACCTGAGAAAAAAAAGTCTACCCCTTCTTTTTGGGTAAAGCTTCAGATGTTGAAAGACAGCTGTTGTATCTGTGGACACCAAGATAGTTTTCTTTCCCTACCGTTTCTGATTCTCTTCATTTTGTTTAACGACACTGTGATCCAAGCTCTACCCTATTTCTCCCCATAAATTGAGTTCAGAACACACAGGTAGACAGGACCTTTACAAGCTAAGGAGAAGAGGAGAAAATCCTGCTAATGTTGTAACCTAGTATGGTAACAAAACATCCAGAAACTAAATTGAAACAAGCATGGAGAGCAAACCACTTGTTAAGGATATCTTTGTTAGGAGACTGAAAAATGTGCAACGGAATATAGCAAGAGATATGTTGCTAGGTATCCACACTATCACTGAAGGTTAAACAAGTAGACTTTTACTTGTGGTGCAAAAATAAAGTAAGATACACTTCTTCACAAACAAGTGATAGGCAGTCCTGAATCAAATACAGTCTATTACTCAAACAGTTGGCTAACAGTTGCTCAACTCCCGATTCTCTTTGCTTTGCTGATCTACATACAGAGCCTTCATCCAAGAGATCAGCATCTAACAGTGATTCTGGCTCCCTCTTATGGCTGATTGAGGAAACAGCAGCCAATCACATTCCACTGTAGCAGTTAAAGTTACAGATACCAATTCCAATCATGGCTTATATATATTGCCAATGCAACACTAGGATTTCATTCCTAACACCACTATCAAAATCTAAAACATGAGCAACAAGAATTTTCTATTATTTCAAACCTGGATTCATTTAACAAATGTATTACTAACATAATCCCTCCCCCCCGATATTAGGACCACCACGGACCTCCGCTCCTTCCATCTTAAATTGAAAACACACTTTTTCTGCCTTGCCGGCCTGGGATAGCTACTCCTCTGTCTTTAGGGTTTATTGGGGATCTCTAGTTAGATAGTTTTAACGGGTATTTTAGCACAGGTCACTTAATTTAATGTATTTTTAATGACATATGTATATAGTTATTGTTCTTATTCCTCCTGTGCACCGCCCCGAGTCCCTGTGGGGAGAGGGTGCGGTTTATAAGAAATAAATTATTATTATTATTATTATAATGACAGCATGATTCACTTAATAACACACTTAGGATAACAGAGTTGGAAGGCACCTTGGAGATCTTCTAGTGCATCCCTCTGCTTAGGCAGGAAACCCTACACCACTTCAGACAAATGTTTATCCAACATCTTCTTAGAAACATCCAGTATTGGAGCATTCACAACTTCTGGGGGCAAGCTGTTCCACTGATTATTTTTTCTGTCATGAAATGTCTCCTTAGTTCTAAGTTGCTTCTCTTCTTGATTAGTTTCCACCCAATGCTTCTTGTGCTGCCTTCGATTGCTTTGAAAAATAAGTGGACCCTCTATTCTTTGTGGCACCCTCTTAAATATTGGAACACTGCTACCATGTCACCCTGAATCCTTCTTTTTATCAGACTAGACATACCTAGTTCCAGCTTTTAAAATATGTTTTACGCTCCTGCCCATTGATCATCTTCTTTTTTTTTAAAGATATTTTTATTTTATTTTTGATTTTCAAAGTAAATAACAACATATATACTGTTACATAGCCAACATCATATTATATTACTAAATGTTTACATCATTCCATTTTACCATCATTTCATTTTACCATCAACTCCTAGAAAACTCCCAGAGGGCTCTTCTGCTCTCCATACACCATATTTGTGCCTTATCCATCATTTTCTTTCCCCTCTCTCCTCCTCCTCCCTACCTCCTTTCTTCCCTCTGACGCCCTCCCCTTCTCTACTTCCCCTTCCTCTCTCCTTCTCCTCTCTCCCCTTTCCACTCCTCCTTTCTCTCCTCCTCTTCCCCCTCTTTGCCCTCTCTCCTTTCTCTCTCTTCTTCCCTTACCTCTCTCCTCTACGCCACACTCTTCATCTCATTTACTTGGTGTATTTCGGCCTCTGAGCCAGCTCTATTTTGTGTTGATGATATTTATAATTTCAGATTCAAGGTTTATCGCTTAATTTTCATATCGATTATTACAATTCTTACATCTCAATCCCGAATCTTGCTAGTTGTTTTAATACCCTTTTAAGTAAAGCCTAATTGTATTGATCATCTCCATTGCTCTTCTCTGTACTCTTTCTGGAGTCTCAACATCTTTTTTACACCAAGGTCATAAAATGGGGCAGGCCTCACTTAACAAATGTCTCTCTTAACAACAGAGATTTGGGACTCAATAATGGTCATGGGGACTACCTGTAAATAGCAGTGTTTGGAATTATGTTCATAGGAACAGCAAGTCTAAGAATTTCGAGAAGTAGATGGGAGAAATCCTGTGGAAAAAACTGTGTTGTGAATTTATGATTTAACAGGTGTGTCCCGAGAAAAAAGCCTAGCTCTTCTTTTCGTTTGAGCTTTCAGATAGTGAAAGTGCTGTTAAATCTGTGGATTATTTCAGATACTTTTCTTTCAATATCACTTCTCTGAATGTTGATTGACTGCATGGAATAGACAAGCTCAGCCTGTATCAGTTTCCTGTTTTTGTTCAGAAGAGAAGGCAAAATCAGTCAGTGTGGATCCCGAGCACAGTAATACACAGCAGTGACAGCATCTGACATGGAGTTCAGCTGGAGGGAAAACTCATTCTTGGTGTTGTCTGAAGAAATGGTGGTGCGGCTTTGAAGAGAAGAGGAGTACAATTTCCCCCCATTATAGGGGTAGATTCTGCCTATCCATTCTAAGCCTTTCCCTGGAGGCTGACGGACCCAGTGCCAAACATAGCCACTAGTAGTGATGGAGAAACCAGTAACTTTGCAGACCAAATTGAGATTTTGTCCTGGTTTTACAGTTCCTGGCCCCGATGACACAAGTTGAATCTCAGAAAGGGACCCTATAGAAGTAAGAGAAATAAGAATTAGAATTCATGTTAATTGGTAAAAGAAATAATATTGCTGCTTTCTCTAAAGTTTTGTCCTCACATTTTAGCATGGTTAAGAGAAAAAAGAAGAACAGCCAGTAATTCATAATGGTCCCTTAAACAAATTTCCTCCAATTTAATGTGTGCACTTTGAGGAAAATGTGGCTATCAAAAGGAGACTTCTCCTTTTAAAGGAGAAGACCTTATGATATTTGCATAAATCTGCGCGGTATAAAATAGCTCTTGGAAAGCAAGGTGAGCTTGTATTCTTTAGGAGATTCTGCAGGAAACCTCCCTCTCTCCTTCCCTTCCTCCTCCTTTCCTTCTCTTTTCCTTCGCTCCCTCCTTCAACAGATCACAAATACAAAACCATTTCTCATCCTTCTAAAACAAGTCAGTTTTTCACAGTCTTAATTCAATAATACAGTACAATAGCAGAGTTCTGGTGGCAAGCTTTTCCACTGATTAATTGTTCTGACTGTCAGGAAATGTCTCCTTAGTTCTACGTTGCTCCTCTCCTTGATTAGTTTCCACCCATTACTTCTTGTTCTGCCCTCAGGTGCCTTGGAGAATAGTTTCACTCCTTCTTCTTTGTGGCACCCTCTGAGATATCGCAAGACTGCTATCATATCTCCCCTAGACCTTCTCTTCATTAAACTAGACATCAGACATCCAGATCTTTGGGCAAACCTCTCCATACCCATTGCTTATTTATTGCTTTCTTTATTATGTCTGGCATTCACATCCCACTTGGACTTTCAAAACCAGAATTATCTACATTTAACACCTGTAAAGAGCCGAGGTAAGGGGACTGATCCTCAATGCTGTTCCTCACTTGGAGAGGCAGAATTGCAAAGATACCTAAAACTGATAGGAAATTTCCTGACAATGAATACGAGAATCCATCAGTAGAACAATTTGCCTCCAGATGTTGGGGATGCTCCATTACTGGAAGCTTTTAAGAATATACTGGGCATCCTCTTGTCTGAAATGTTAATAGGGTCTCTTGCCTGAAGGAGCCATTACTTCCTCAATTCTTCCCCCTCAGCCCCCAGGGACATTCTAGAAGCCTCCTAAAGACTATTAATGGCTTAAAAAAAACAGGCTCATTTTCGCAAAAAAATGGACAGTTTTTGGGAGGTCTGCAGAATGCAAAAACTGTTTTTTTAATTTGCCTCTTCAAAATCTTGGTGCGTCTTACATTCTGAAAAATATGGTACTGTAATACTGCTCTTATGTCACCCTTAGTCTTTCTTTTCTCTAGACCCAATTCCTGCAACCGTTCTTCAGATGTTTTTGTCTCCAGGCCCCCAAACAGAGGCCTGGAGGTTTTTCACCAAATGTCTTAGAAATGTTCTTCTTTTTATGTCTACTAATATCATACATTGGTCTTGTCCTGTATTTGCATTTCTGGTTTGCAGCCCTTTGGTGCCCCCTAGAGGAAATCTCTTCCGAATGATAAAGGAAGAGAGAGTGTTGTCTCCCCTCTGCCCTTCTGAAACAGTCAATCAAAGCTCTGCCTTCTACCCTTCCTTTGAGGATCTGAAGAGAGGAATTTGGAATAGAGATTAGGCTGCATTGCCTCCTTCCTCCTTTCTCTATTTGTTAGATACCTAATGCATTTTATTTTGATTTTCAACACTGATCTCTGGTGTTCAGCAAGAGGACTAAAAGGAAATCTGATACCAGAAACAAGGGAGAAAAGGGAGAAGGAAGGAAGGAAGGAAATAAAAAAGGAAAGAAAGAGGAAGAAATGGAGAAAGATAAAAGAAAAAAGGAAGAATAGAAAGAGGAAGAAAGAAAGAAAGAAAGAAAGAAAGAAAGAAAGAAAGAAAGAAAGAAAGAAAGAAAGAAAGAAAGAAAGAAAGAAAGAAAGACAATCGATCAATAGATGGACCATTAGTAAAAGGGAACCAACCATATCATTGAATGGCCTTGTCCATGCTTCAACCTTGTACAATACAATACAATACAATGGCAGAGTTGGAGAGAACCTTGGAGGTCTTCTAGTCCAACCCCCTTCCTAGGCAGGAAGCCCTGTACCATTTCAGACAAATGGCTATCCAACATCTTCTTAAAGACTTCCAGTGTTGGGGCATTCACAACTTCTGGAGGCAACTTGTGTTCCACTGATCAATTGTTCTAACTGTCAGGAAATTTGTCCTTAGTTCTAAGTTGCTTCTCTCCTTGATTAGTTTCCACCAATTGCTTCTTGTGCTGCCCTCAGGTGCCATGGAGAATAGCTTGACTCCCTCTTCTTTGGGACAACCCTTGAGATATTTAAACTTCTATCATGTCACCCCATAGTCCTTCTTTTCATCAAACTTACATTAAAAACATCAATGACTAAGTACTATTTTTTTAAAAAAGTTCTTCTGACAGATTTTACTCCAAAAATTCAAATGCTTTCACGGTCTGAATGTTGATTTGCTGCATGGAAGAGAAAATGTCCTGTCAGTACAAGTTTCCTGTTTTTGTTCAGAAGAGAAGGCAAAATCAGTCACTGTGTCTCTCTTACACAATAATACACAGCAGTGTCAGAAGCTGACATGGAGGTCAACTGGAGGGAAAACTCATTCTTGGAGTTGCCTGAAGAAATGGTGGTGCGGCTTTGAAGAGAAGAGGAGTAAAATTTCCCCCCATCATAGGGGAAGATTCCGGCTATCCATTCCAAGCCTTTCCCTGGAGGCTGACGGACCCAGTGCCAAGCATAGCTTATATCAGTGATGGAGACACCAGTAACTTTTCAGACCAAGTTGAGATTTTCACTTAGTCTTACAGTTCCTGGCCCCGACGACACAAGTTGTACCTCAGAAAGGGACCCTGGAGAAGTAAGAGAAATAAAAATTAGAATTCCCCTACATCAGAAAAAGAAATCATATTGTTGCTTTCTGTAAAATTGTGTCCTCACATTTTGGCATGTTTATTAGAAAAAAGAAGAACAGCCAGCAATTCATAATGGTTCCTTAAAAAATTTCCTCCTGTTCAACATGTACACTTTTAGGAAGATGTGGCTATCCAGAAGAGACTTCTGCTTTTAAAGGAGAAGACCTTATGATATTTGCATAAATCGGTGGCCTATTAAGTAGCTCTTCGAAAGCAAGGTGAGCTTGTATTCTTTAGGAGGGCCTGCAGGAAACCTCCCTCCCTCCCTCCCTCCCTCCTCCCTCATTCATGTCACAATATATAACCATTTCTCATCCCTGTAGAACATGAGTTTTTCAGTCTTACATCAGACATCCAGATATTTAGGCAAAATTTGAAAATCTTTGACCCATGCTTTTATGTATTTAACTGCTCTACATTGTATCTATATATAATTATTTATTTATTTATTTAATTATTTATCTATATTATGTATTCCAAGCTAGACCTGTTACGACTGCGAGAGTCCCCGCTCTCGCAGGTTTGGCCCTCCGCTCTAACGAGGGCCCACCTTGATGAAGGATTCATTAATCTGGAGAGGTGGAAAAAGCGTAGGCTTAGGGGTTTTTTAATTTTTAAATTAATAACTATTTTAGGGGGTACCAGGGAGGAGGGAGGGTGTAGTCAGGTTGAGGCGGGTGAGGGAAGAGAGGGCCAGGCCAGCGGGCGACGGAGGGTAGCGGAAGGTTCCGTTAGGAGGGGGGAGATTCAAGTCGTTCCGACAGAGGGCATTTCCTTCCAAAAGGTCGTGGGGAGAGGCAGGTCCGAGGGGAGACGAGTGTCACCCTCCCGGTTGGGGACACGAGGCCGCTGGCTACAGACGGTCAAGTGCCTCAACCCCTGCAGGCTAGGTGGCCAGGGTGTACAGAGCCAGGGCCTGCGGCTGATGTTCTGCAACGCCAGGTCCGTTGCCAACAAAGCCCCCCTCATTCACGACCTTGTGTCGGAGGGGGAGCCGGACCTGGTGGGAATTGCAGAGACCTGGTTGGGCCACGAGGGTGGACTCCCCCTCGTTGAAATGTGCCCGCCAGGTTACCACGCTTTTCATCAGCCTCAGGCCCTGGGTAGGGGTGGTGGGGTAGCGATCATTGTAAAGGAAGGTCTTGAGCCGAGAGAGACCATTGTGCCACAGACTACCGGTTTTGAGTCCCTTTGTGTGAAGTGGGGCCTAGGGAGGCAGTTGGGCTTGCTGGTTGTATACCTGGCTCCCCGCTATGTAGCAGCAGCCCTGCCCGAGCTCCTCGAGGTGATCGCTACGGTGGCAGTGGAGACCCCCAGACTTTTAGTCATGGGGGACTTTAATCTGCCATCGTTGGGCGAATCATCCGAGGTAGCTCGGGAGTTCATGGCTTCCATGACGGCCATGGACCTAACCCAACTAATTCAAGGCCCCACTCACGAGGGTGGACATACACCGGATCTCATCTTTGTCTCAGGCCAATGGACGAGTGATCTGGGTATAGGGGACATAGTCATCACACCCTTGTCATGGACAGACCACTCACTTCTCCGGCTCGACTTTCCGACCGCTGCTCCCCTCCGCGGGGAGGCGGGACCTGAATTACCAATCTGGTTCCGCCCCAGGCGCCTGATGGACCCGGATGGGTTCCAAACGGTGCTTGGGCCAGTTCCTGTACCCTTGACCCGCGCCCCGATGGAGGACCTCGTGGCCGCATGGAATAGTGCGACCACGGGAGCCTTGGATCGGGTCGCGCCCTTGCGGCCTCTCTTGCGGCGGCGGAACACCCTGGCTCCTTGGTTCACCGAGGAGCTGGGGGTGATGAAACGCCGCAAGAGATGCCTAGAGAGTAGATGGAGGTCTTCTCGTTCTGAATCTGACCGGACACAGGTAAGAGCCCATTTACGGACTTACATTGTGGCGCTGAGAGTAGCCAAACGTCATCATTGCGCTACTCTCATAGCATCCGCAGAAAACCGCCCTGCCGCCCTGTTTAGGGTGACCTGCTCCCTCCTTCAACAGAGGGTGCGGGAAGCCCCGCTACAGGGTAGAGCAGAGGAATTTGTGATTTTTCTGCAGGAGAAAATCGCTCAGATACAGAACGAGCTAGCCCCCATTCATGGCCCAGTGGGATGCCACGAGAGAGATCTTGTTTGGGAGGAGTTTGACTCCGTTACTTCCGAGGATATGGACAGGTTACGTGGGCGACTGCGAGCCACCACATGTTTATTGGACCCGTGTCCCTCCTGGCTTGTACTGGCATCCTGGGAGGTGACACGAGGCTGGCTCCAGGAGGTGGTCAACGCTTCCTTGAGTGAGGGTGCCTTGCCTGCTTCCCTAAAAGAAGCGATGGTGAGGCCCCTCCTTAAGAAGCCCTCCTTGGATCCAGCTTCTTTGAACAACTACCGTCCCGTCTCCAACCTTCCCTTTTTGGCGAAGGTTGTCGAGAGTGTGGTGGCACAACAGTTTCCCCGTCACCTGGAGGAAGTAGACTATCTAGATCCGCGCCAGTCCGGCTTCCGGCCCGGGCATAGCACCGAGACGGCATTGGTCGCGTTGGTTGATGATCTCTGGAGGGCCAGAGATGGGGGTTGTTCCATCCTGGTCCTATTAGACCTCTCGGCGGCTTTCGATACCATCGACCATGGTATCCTATTGCATCGGCTGGGGGGGTTGGGGGTGGGAGGCACCGTTTTACGGTGGTTCTCCTCCTACCTCTCTGGCCGATCGCAATTTGTGTTGACAGGGGGGCAGAGGTCGACCGCGAGACCCCTCACATGTGGGGTGCCTCAGGGGTCGGTCCTCTCGCCCCTCCTGTTCAACACATACATGAAGCCGCTGGGTGAGATCATCCGTGGTTTTGGGGTAGAATACCATCTGTACGCTGATGACACCCAGCTGTACATTTCTACCCCAAACCACCCCAACGATGCCGTAGCGGTGATGTGCCAGTGCCTGGAAGCTGTACGGATCTGGATGGGAAGTAACGGACTCAAGCTCAACCCGACCAAGACCGAGTGGCTGTGGTTTCCGGCTGCCCGATTCAACCAGCTTACTCCATCGCTGGCCATAGGGGGCGAACATCTTGCCCCTGTGGATGGGGCGCGCAATTTGGGTGTCCTCCTGGATGCCCGGCTGTCCATGGAAGATCAGGTGACAGCCGTGGCCAGGAGGGCGTTTTACCAGGTTCGCCTGGTTCGCCAATTGCGCCCCCTATTGGATCGGGACGCCCTTCGCACAGTCACTCATGCTCTCGTGACATCCCGACTGGACTATTGTAACTCTCTCTACATGGGGCTGCCCCTGAGGTGCACCCGGAGGCTTCAGCTAGTCCAGAATGCAGCCGCGCGAGCAATTATGGGGACCGCAAGGTCTACCCATGTAACACCGCTCTTGCGCGAGCTGCACTGGCTGCCTGTCGTCTTCCGGGTGCGCTTCAAGGTGCTAGTCATCATCTTTAAAGCGCTCCATGGCTCGGGACCTAGCTATCTGCAGGATCGGATCCTGCCTCATACGTCCTCACGGCCGATTCGCTCCCACAGAGAGGGGCTTCTCCGGGTGCCGTCCACTAGACTGTGTCAGCGGGCGACACCCAGGGGAAGGGCGCTCTCTGTGGCGGGCCCAGCCCTCTGGAACGACCTTCCCCCCGACATCAGGACAACTACGGACCTCCGCTCCTTCCGTCTTAAATTGAAAACTTACTTTTTCCGTCTGGCCGGCCTGGGATAGCCCCCTTGCCTTGGGATTTTATAGAATAGGTTTTAGTTAATTGGGATTTTAGCACAGGGTCTATTTAATTGGTTTTTAAATTTTGTTGTTTATTTATGTTGTTATATATTGCTTTTATGCTACCTGTGCACCGCCCCGAGTCCCCGTGGGGAGAGGGGGCGGTATAGAAATAATAAATTATTATTATTATTATTATTAAAATTATCAATACCCATTTCTTATTGATTGCTTTATTTATTGATTGCTTTATTTCTTATTGCTTTATTTATTGATTGCTTTATTTATCGGTTGCTTTATTTATTGATTGCTTTATTTCTTATTGCTTTATTTATTGATTGCTTTATTTATTGATTGCTTTATTTCTTATTGCTTTATTTCTTATTGCTTTATTTATCGATTGCTTTATTTATTTATTGCTTTATTTATTGATTGTTTTATTTATTGATTGCTTTATTTCTTATTGCTTTATTTATTGATTGCTTTATTTATCGATTGCTTTATTTATCAATTGCTTTATTTATTGATTGCTTCATTTATTGATTGCTTTATTTATTGATTGCTTTATTTCTTATTGCTTTATTTATTGATTGCTTCATTTATTGATTGCTTTGTTTGTTTGTTTGTTTGTTTATTGCTTTCGACTCAGTGAAGTGACTCTGGGGTGTTTTCAAGTATAAAATAAGGCCATATAAATATATTAATAAAAAACATCACCCAAAAACGATGCAAAACAAGATCAAATTTACCTGGAAAAGTAAATCAAATTAAAATTCAAAGGCAAGGAAGTTAACAGGACAGGTATCCTTTGGACACCAACCATTCCCCAGAACTGCAACATACTTTTAGTTCCCTACGATAAAACTTAGGTCTTAACATATTTGGGAAAACTGTAAGATTGGGGAGGATTCTCTGGATAACATATTTCATAAAGTGTAATGGAGAGCCCTCCTCCTAGATCCTGTCAGTCAAAACTCCCTAACCAATGGATATGCAGCATGCCCTCCCTGCTTGTCTCGGATGCAAAAGGAAGATACAACTGAGGCAAGATTCCTCATGTATTGAGCTCTGATCCCATGAAGGGATCATGGGATCAGCCATTTTCTCCCATCATGGGGGTAGACTCTGGCTATCCATTCTAAGCCTTTCCCTGGAGGCTGATGGACCCAGCTCCAAGCTTAGCTACTACCAGTGATGGAGACACCAGTAACTTTACAGAGCAAATTTAGATTTTCTCCTGGTCTTACAGTTTCAGGCCCAGATGACACAAGTTGAACCTCAGAAAGGGACCCTAAAAAAAAGTAAGAGTCAAGAAGTTACCAGGATTCAGGTTCATCTGAAAGCAGAAATCACACTTGCTTTCTCTAAAATTGTTTTCTTACATTTTGTCATGGCTATTTATTTATTTATTATTTATTATTCGATTTATATACTGCTCCTATCTCCTTCAAGATGGACTCAGGGCGGTGTACAGGAAATTTAAAAATTGTGACAGAAAAGCAAAACAGGAAGAAATTCATAGTCTGTTTTTAAAGTCTATTTCCTCCAGTCTGACATGTACAGTTTGAAGGAAAAGGAAAGATGTAAAATGAGGAGCCTGCTAATAAAGAGGAATGTTTCATGATGATATTTGCATATTCCTAGTGATGCTCTTAGAAAGCGAAATGCCCTTGAGACTTTGTGTTCATTTAGAGAATCTAGATAAAGCCCAGCTGTTTCCTTCCTCCCTCGCTCCCTCGCTCCCTCGTTCCCTCCCTCCCTCCCTCTCTCCCTCTCACCTCCCTTTCAACATCTTTTTTACCCCAAGGTCATAAAATGGGGCATGCCTCACTTAACAAATGTCTCTCTTAACAACAGAGATTTGGGACTCAATAATGGTCATGGGGACAACCTGTAAATAGTGTTGTTTGGAATTATGTTCATAGGAACAGCAAGTCTAAGAATATCGAGAAGTAGATGTGAGAAACACTGTGGAAAATGCTGTGTTGTGAATTTGGGATTTAACAGTATCTTGAGAAAAAAATCGTAGCCCTTCTTTTTGTTTGAGCTTTCAGATAAAGTGAGTGCAGTTAAATCTGTGGATTATTTCAGCTAGTTTTCTTTCAATTTCACTTGTCTGAATGTTGATTTACTTCATGGAAGAGAAATCAGTCAGAATTAGTTTCCTGTTTTTGTTCAGAAGAGAAGGAAAAATCAGTCACTGTGCCGCTCTCTTGCACAATAATACACAGCAGCTGACAAGGAGTTCAGCTGAAGGGAATATTCATTCTTGGAGTTGTCTGAAGAAATGGTGGTGCGGCTTTGAAGAGAAGAGGAGAACCATTTTTGCCCACTATAGGGGTAGATTCTGGCTATCCATTCCAAGCCTTTCCCTGGAGGCTGACGGACCCAGTGCCAAACATAGCTTCTATTGGTGATGGAGACACCAGTAACTTTACAGATCAAATTGAGATTTTGAGCTGGTCTTACACTTCCTGGCCCCGATGACACAAGTTGTACCTCAGAAAGGGACCCTGGAGAAGTAAGAGAAATAAAAATTAGAATTCATGTACATCAGAAAAAGAAATCATATTGTTGCTTTCTGTAAAATTGTGTCCTCACATTTTGGCAAGTTTATTAGAAGAGAGAAGAACAGCCAGTAATTCATAATGGTTCCTTAAAAAATTTCCTCCTGTTCAACATGTACACTTTGAGGAAGATGTGGCTATCAAAAAAAGACTTCTGCTTTTAAAGGAGAAAACCTTATGATATTTGCATAAATCAGTGGGCTATAAAGTAGCTCTTCGAAAGCAAGGTGAGCTTATATTGTTTAGGAGGGCCTGAAGGAAACCTCCTTCCCTCCCTCCCTCCTCCCTCATTCATGTCACAATATATAACCATTTCTCATCCTTGTAGAACAAGACAGTTTTTCAGTCTTACATCAGACATCCAGATCTTTAGGCAAAATTATCAATACCCATTTATTTATTTATTTATTTTATTTTATTAAATTTATACCCCGCCCTTCTCCTTGTTAGGACCCAGGGCGGCGCACAGGCATTATTAAAACCACAAAATACAATATCAATTAAAATATATTAAATTATTAGACCCGTGCTAAAAACCCATGTTAAAACCATACCAAATTAATTTTAATTTTAAAAGTCAGAAGTAGGGGCTATCCTAGGCCGGCTTGTTGGAATAGATACGTCTTAAGACATTGGCGGAAGAGGCGGAGGTCTGAGATAGTGCGAAGGTCGGGGGGTAGGTCGTTCCAGAGGGCCGGGCCCGCCACAGAGAAGGCCCTTCCCCTGGGTGTCGCCAACCGGCATTGCCCCGCTGACGGCACCCGGAAAAGACCCTCTCTGTGGGAGCGGATCGGACGAAGGGATGTATGGGGCAGGAGACGGTCTCGTATATAGTTAGGCCCCGAGCCATGGAGCGATTTAAAGATGGTCGTCAAAACCTTGAAGCGCACTCGAAAGGCCACAGGCAGCCAGTGCAGCTCGTGCAGGAGAGGTGTTACGTGGGCTTGCCTTGGGGCACCCATAATCACCCGCGCGGCCGCATTCTGTACTAACTGTAGCTTTCGAGTGCCCCTCAAGGGGAGCCCCATGTAGAGAGCGTTACAGTAATCCAGCCGGGATGTCACGAGCGCTTGAGTGACTGTGCGAAGGGCTCCCCGGTCCAGTAAGGGGTGCAACTGGCGTTTCAGGCGTACCTGATAGAACGCCCCCCTGGCCACGGCCGTCACATGGTCCTCCATGGACAGCCGCGAATCCAGGAGGATGCCCAAGTTGCGCGCCCTCTCCACGGGGGCCAGTTGTTCACCCCCAATTGCCAGTGTTGGACTTATCTGGCTGAACCGGGGTGCCAGAAACCACAGCCACTCGGGGTTAAGTTTGACTTTGTTACTACCCATCCAGATCCGTACGGCCTCCAGACACCGGGACAGCACCTCGACGGCATCGTCGGGGTGGTTTGGGGTGGATATGTACAACTGAGTGTCATCAGCGTACAGATGGTATTCCACCCCAAAACCACGGATGATCTCGCCCAGCGGCTTCATGTAGGTGTTAAACAGGAGTGGCGAGAGGACCGACCCCTGAGGGACCCCACATGTGAGTGGCCTCGGGGACGACCTCTGCCCTCCTTCCAACACCCATTGCGACCGACCAGAGAGGTAGGACGAGAACCACCGTAAGACGGTGCCTCTCAGCCCCAACCCCAATCAATTTCTTATTGATTGCTTTATTTATTGATTGCTTTATTTCTTATTGCTTTATTTATTGATTGCTTTATTTAATTTTAATTTATTGCTTTATTTTTATTGATTGCTTTATTTAATTTTTATTTAATTTTAGCAAACTAAAATTCATAGGGTTATCAGTGCATGTAACATAGATATTTGTGCAGGTAATATTATCAACACTGCTGTCAAGCAAAACCAAACAATTAACAGTGACTGCCACACCATGTACATGAACCATACAAGTGGCAAACAATCAGGGGCAAAGAGAACCATAGTCAGGCATAACACAGGTTTCGTAGACAGAAAACACAGGGTCAATCAAAATGGACTCAAATGTCTATACACCAATGCACAGAGTATGAGGAATAAACAGGGTGAATTAGAAATTCAAGTAAATGAGGGCAGATACGATATTGTTGCCATTACATAAACTTGGTGGGATGAAACCCACAAATGGAACATACAGCTCGAAGGATTTAAATTATTTAAAAGAAATAGACCAAATAAAAGAGGAGGTGGAGTTGCACTATATATAAGAAATAATTACATCTCTTAAAATGAAATTCAATTGTGAAAAAAGTAAGGTCCTACATATAGGCAAGAAAAACCAGATGCACAAGTACAGTATAGGTGGTACCTTGCTCTATAGTAGCAACTGTGAGAGGGATCTAAGAATCCAAGTGGACAACCATTTAAATATGAGCCAGCAGGGTGCAGCAGCTGCCAAAAAAGCCAACACAGTTCTAGGCTGCATAAACAGAGGGATAGAATCTAGATCACGTGAAGTGTTAATGCCACTGTATAGTGCCTTGGTAAGGCCACACTTGGAATACTGCATACAGTTTTGGTCGCCACGATGTAGAAAAGACGTGGAGACTCTGGAAAGAGTGCAGAGAAGAGCAACCAAGATGATTAGGGAACTGGAGACTAAAACATATGAAGAACGGCTGCAGGAGCTGGGTATGTCTAGTTTGATGAAGAGAAGGACCAGGGGAGACATGATAGCAGTGTTCCGATACCTCAGAGGGTGCCACAAAGAAGAGGGAGTCAAACTATTCTCCAAGGCACCTGGGGGCAGGACAAGAAGCAATGGGTGGAAGCTAATCAAGGAGAGAAGCAACTTAGAACTAAGGAGAAATTTCCTGACAGTTAGAACAATTAACCTCTGGAACAGCTTGCCTCCAGAAGTTGTGAATGCCCCAACCCTGGAAGTCTTTAAAAAGATGTTAGATAGCCATTTGTCTGAAATAGTATAAGGTTCCTGCCCATGCAGGGGGTTGGACTAGAAGACCTCCAAGGTCCCTTTCAACTCTGTTATTCTATTCTATTGATTACTTTATTTATTGATTGCTCTATTTCTTAATAATAATAATAATAATAATAATTTAATTTATATCCCGCTCTCTCTCCCCGAGGGGACTCGAGGCGGGGCACAGGCAATTAAAATACAAATGAACCACAGACAAATACAAAATACAGAATTAAAAATAGATTAAATAAATCCTGCGCTAAAACCTATAAACTAAACTAAAAATTACCCCTAAAAAACCCTAACCTAAAAAGAGACTACCCAAGGCCGGCCAGACGAAAAAAGTGTGTCTTTAATTTTAAGCGGAAGGAGCGGAGGTCCGTAGTTGTCCTGATATCGGGGGGAAGGTCATTCCAGAGGGCTGGGCCCGCCACAGAGAAGGCCCTTCCCCTGGGCGTCGCCCGCTGACAAAGTCTAGTGGACGGCACCCGGAGAAGTCCCTCTCTGTGGGAGCGAATCGGCCGTGAGGATGTATGGGGCAGGATCCGATCCCGCAGGTAGCTAGGTCCCGAGCCATGGAGCGCTTTGAAGATGGTAATTAACACCTTGAAGCGCACCCGGAAGACGACAGGTAGCCAGTGCAGCTCTTATTGCTTTATTTATTGATTGCTTTATTTATTGATTATTTTATTTGATTGCTTTATGTATTGATTGCTTTATTTATTGATTGCTTTATTTCTTATTGCTTTATTTATTGATTGCTTTATTTATTGATTGCTTTATTTATTGATTGCTTTATTTATTGATTGCTTTATTTCTTATTGCTTTATTTATTTATTGCTTTATTTCTTATTGCTTTATTTATTGATTGCTTTATTGCTTTAGTGCTTTATTTATTTATTTATTTATTTATTCAGTCATTCAGTCATTCAGTCATTCAGTCATTCATTGCTTATAAAGAGGAATATTTCATGATGATATTTGCATAAGCCCAGTGGGGTATAAAGAGGCTCCTAGAAAGCCAGGTTCAATGGAGTTTTTCTATTCATTCAGAGTATGGAGATAAAATACAACTTTCTTTGCTGAAGAAGCTTCTTGGATGGCTAAGCAGGGGTTGGGTTTCAAAAATTTTGGAACATATTCTGTGGGTGTGGCCTGCTTTGTGGGAGTGGCTTGCCGGCCATGTGACCGGATAGGAGTGGCTTGCCGGCCATGTGACCGGGTGGGAGTGGCTTGCCGGCCATGTGACCGGGTGGGAGTGGCTTGCCGGCCATGTGACCGGGTGGGAGTGGCTTGCCGGCCATGTGACCGGGTGGGAGTGGCTTGCCGGCCATGTGACCGGGTGGGAATGTTAGCAGCTGCTGGAATTATGTTTGTACAACAGTGGAAAAACAGATATGAAAATGAATAAATACTAAAATGTGCAGGAATAAATAAAGTGACAATTAAAATCAAGAAGGCTTTGAATATTTTTTCACGTGGGATTTGTTTTAGCAATTGCTAAGTAACAGAAACAGAAAATAGAAATCCAAAAGTATGAAAGACAACACCAATTATGTAAGGAAAGGTCACTAAAATGCACCAACCTGGCAGCCCATAGAAAAGCAGCCACTTTATAAACCTGGTCTGAACACTTAAAAGCAACATATTGCATCTCAAAGAAAACATTTGCAAAAAGGAATAACATTTCATGTAGTAAATATATTTTATAAACAATTAAAAAAATAAAAATTCCCTAAAAGAATGTAAAAAAAAGATATTCTATAAGGTTGATACAGGTTGTTGCCGACATCCTAGGTATCAATTACATCCTCAATTACCATTCTTAAACTTGTAAGTGAAGTCAAGTTGAGCTCCACTGCTTATGATGTTTGTGGCACATCCCTATAGTTTACTTGGCAGCATTACAGAAGTGGTTGTCACTGCTTTATTTTATTTTTTAAATTGCCTAGCCACTTATAGGCCTGTCCTTTTGTAGTGACCTCCCAATCAAGTACTAATCAAATGCAACTTACATTTTTTGACATCAGCCAAGGGCCACTGATTTCCAGATGAAAAGTGCTTTCTTAGGCATAAATATACCTTTAATGGTCTATTTTTAAGAAAATATACATAGAAAAATACTCTAAAAATTCACTCTGAAAAAGTTCAACATAGTTTCTACTGAATATTTTATGATTTTATAATTAATTGTGTCATCCCAAGCAATAATATTTTATTGGGCAAAATATAAAATAACATTAGAAAGGAGTTAGATTATGTATATAAAGTCATAATAAACTATAAGCCACCCAGAGTCAGTGCATCAGTGAGATGGACAGCATAAACCAATTCTATTTTTTATATAAAAAGCAGTTTCCTAGATATAAAGTGCTGGAAATTCACATCTTTTATAAGCTTGCAAAGTGGATAGCAAATAGAATACAGGTGAAGGATGCCAGATGTTTTGTTATTCCCATGGGGGGGGAGCAGCGTAAAAACCAATCAATTTGCCAAAGTGGAAAACCCTGAAACTAAGCACTTTTCATGTATTTTTTATATAGATAAAACATACTTTTCTCATTTAATTTAATAGGTAAAAGTTCAGAGTCCCAGTCCCAAAGTCCCAGTCCCAGTCCCACATAAATCATTTAAATAAACAAGCAACTTCCATTGATTTACTTACAAATAAGAATGTAAGTCCTAAATAAACGGTGTACGGCGCAACGTGGAGTGGAAATAGGAAAATAGATTTCTTCCTTTCCATTCCTTTCCTTTCCTTCCATTGCCTCCCTCCCCCTCCCTCCCTTCTTTCCTTCCTTCCCTCCTACCCTCTCCATCCCTCTTTCTTTTTCTTTCTTTCTTTCCTTCCTTCCTTCTTTCACTCCTCCCTTCCTCCTCCCTCCCCCTTCTTTCTTTCACTCCCTCCCTCCCACCCTCCATTCATCTTTTTTTCCTATTTTTCTTTCTTTCTTTCTCCTTCTCTCTCTCTCTCTCTCTCTCTCTCTCTCTCTCTCTCTCTCTCTCTCCTCCCCCACACCCATCTGTCACTCTGTGTGTGTGTGTGTCTGTGTATGTGTCTGTTTCCCTCTCTCTCTCTTTCTGTCTCTCTAAGTCTGCCTCTCTGTGCGTCTGCCATTCTCTCCCTCCCTCCACCCGGGGAAGCAGCAGAGGGGTCACCATGTTGGTTGCGGAGGTTATCCCGCAGCGAGCGGATGGAGGACCCAAGCTGCAGCTAGTGCAGGCGAGGAGGAGGGATCAGCGCCCTGGGCAGAGGATGGGCGAGCACGCCTCCACCACCTCCTCCTTCCGACGGCCACCGCAACGCACTGCACTTTCTGGGGCTTCCTGGAGGGGCCAGCATGTCGACTGGGAAGGTTATCCCGCAGCGGGCGGGCGAAGGACCCAAGTTGCGTGCTGCCGAAGCCGTCTGGGGCTGGGCGTGTAGCGCCCGGATGGCTTTGGCGGCACGCAGCTTGGGTCCTTCGCCCGCCCGCTGCGGGATAACCTCCCCAGTCGACATGCTGGCCCCTCCAGGAAGCCCCGGAAAGTGCAGGGCACTGAGGTGGCCGTCGGAAGGAGGTGTGGAGGCGCGCTCGCCCATCCTCTGCCCAGGGCGCTGCTCCCTCCTCCTCGCCGGCCCTGCGGCCCGGTTCCTATGAAGCCGTGGACCGGCACCGGTCCGCGGACCAGGGTCTGAGGACTCCTGTTTTAAAGGGTCACCTCCAGCCCTTCACCCGGAAGTAACTTTCGGAACGTGCGGCTCACTCCGTCCAAATGCAATGCTCATTGATTGATTGGCTGGTGTACAGCGAATCAGTGAGCATTGGGTTTGGCTAGTTTAGTGGAGTCAGGCGAGGGAGCTAGCGAGATACTATGGATGGAGCGAGCCACGCGTTCCAAAAGTTACTTCTGGGTCCATGGTCCAAACGGATCGCCCGGGATCGGTAAATTTTACGAACGGGCTCTTGCAATCCTGTGCGAACCCTTAGGAACCCACCCCTGATGAGAAGCAAAACATCTTCAAAGAAAAAGAAGAATCCCAATTGTCTTTTGAAAAAACACCTTTCAGGTGTCTGTTCAACCTGTACACTTTCAAGAAAATGTGGCAATCAAACAGAGAGTTCAACTTTTAACCCTCCTTCCCTCACCCTCCTTCCCTCCCTATCTTCCTATCTTCCTTCCTTCCTTCCTTCCTTCCTTCCTTCCTTGCTTTCTTCCTGCCCTCCCTCCCTCCCTCCCTCTCTCCCTCCCTCCTTCCTTCATCAGATCACAATACAAAATCATTTATCATCTTTTTACCACAAATCAGTTTTTCATAATTTTACATCAGCCCTATCCAGATCTTTGGATAAACTTCTCAATACCAATTATTCTCCCTCTCTCTCTCCCTTTCTTTCTTTTCTACACTATCCACCTCACTTAGCTGACTCTGAACTGCTTTCACATATAATAAAACCATATGTTTTTATTAAAAACATAGCCTAAATATGGATGAAAAATAAGCTGAAAGATAGATAGATATTGTAGATGTATGTATGTAAGTATGTAAGTATGTAAGTATGTATGTATGTAAGTATGTATAGATAGATAGATAGATAGATAGATAGATAGATAGATAGATAGATAGATAGACAGACAGACAGACAGACAGACAGACAGACAGACAGACAGACAGACAGACAGACAGACAGACAGACAGACAGACAGACAGACAGACAGACAGATAATACTGATAGATAGATAGATAGATAGATAGATAGATAGATAGATAGATAGATAGATAGATAGATAGATAGATAGATAGATAGATAGATAGATAGAACCAACCACACCATTGGATGGCCTTGTCCATGATTCATATCTTGTATGGACATCTCCTTGTTTGCAATTTTAATCCCTGGGTTTGATCATGCTGGGAGAGGCAGTAAAGAAAAAGTCCACCCCTTCTCTTTCTGTGAGCCTATTATATCTGGGGACAACAGAGATAGTTTTCTTTTCCTACCATTTCTGGTTCTTTGCATTTTATTTAAAGATATTATGATACCAACTGTACCCCATTTCTACCTGTGTGGTGAATTGCAAAAACACATCTCATTTCCATGCCATCAAGATTGTGCTTACTGTTATCCTTTATAACATTCATATCCATTAACTGGTGTGGATTCAGTCAGATGGATAGATTGGGTAGAATCAGTTTTCCTATCATCTCAAGATGAACTTCCATGTCTGAGTCTACTGTTTTGATGTCCTTGTCAGAGTTTGTTGCATAAATTCAAATCCAGAAAGCACACACAGATAACTGATTCAGATGGATCCATTAACTTCTTTATATACATAAGGATAGATGAATAAATGTGCAATACCAACAGGTGGTTCTTCCAAATAGTTTACTTCTCAGAGATGCAGTAGAGTTCTTAAGTTTCTGTTTCAATTCTCTGCACAGACTCAGATCTGTTTAAGCTCCCATTGGTTGACTTAGTTGCTATGCCTATTCATTGGCGGACCTGTTTCCCATGTCTCTTCCAGTCAAGAATATTATACCAGTTCTTTTTTGGAGTGTCCAATCCATTGTGTTGGACTTGTGAATATTCCATTGGATGTAGAAGAATGTCAACATCTTTTTTGTATCATGGCAACCAAAGGTCATAAAATGGGGCAAACTTCACTCAACAAATGTCTCGCTTAACAACAGAGATTTGGGGGCTCAATTATGGTGGTAAGAACTAACTGTAATTAGCATTGTTTGGAATTATAATAATATGAACAGCAACTCTATGAATTTAGAAAAGTAGATGTGAGAAGTCCTGCTGAAAGCACTGTATTGTGGATTTATGATTTAACAGTAATGTCCTGAGAAAAAAGGCAACCCCTTCCCTTTGTTTGAGCTGTCAGATAGCAAAAGACTGCTGTTAAATTTGTGGACTATTTCAAATAGCTTCCTTTGCATTTCACTTGTCTGAAAGTTGGTTTACTGCATGGAGGAGAAATCAATCAGAATCAGTTTCCTGTTTTTGTTTGGTAGAGAATCCAAAATCAGTCAGTGTGCCTGTCTCGCACAATAATACACAGCAGTGTCAGCAGCTGACAAAGAGTTTAACTGAAGGGAAAACTCATTCCTGGAGTTGTCTGAAGAAATGGTGGTGTGGCTTTGAAGAGAAGAAGAAAACGATTTTCTCCCATCATGGGGGTAGATTCTACCTATCGATTCTAAGCCTTTCCCTGGAGGCTGACGGACCCAGTGCCAGATATAGCTATTACTAGTGATGGAGACACCAGTAACTTTACAGAGCAAATTTAGATTTTCTCCTGGTCTTACAGTTTCAGGTCCTGATGACACAAGTTGAACCTCAGAAAGGGACCCTAAAAAAAAGGAAGTGACAAAAACTGATCAGGATTCAGGTGCATCTGAAAAAAAAAATCACAATTGCTTTCTCTAAAATGGTGTTCTTACATTTTGGCATGGCTATGAGAGAAAAGCAAAAGAGCAAGAAATTCATAGTCTGTTTGTAAAGTGTTTTTCTTCCAGTCTGACATGTACGATTTGAAGGAAATGGAAAGATGTAAAATGAGGAGGCTGCTTATAAAGAGGAACATTTCATGATGATATTTGCATATTCCTAGTCAAGTATAAAGACACGCTTAGAAAGCTAGGCTCAGTGGAGACTTTGTATTTAATAAGAGAATATAGATAAAGTCCAGCCTTTTCCTTCCTTCCTTCCTTCCTTCCTTCCTTCCTTCCTTCCTTCCTTCCTTCCTTCCTTCCTTCCTTCCTTTCACCACCGATCTTAAAGATAAAATCACCCAGCTCTTTATCTCGTGTGAGATCGACTCTAGTTCCTCTGACAGATGAGTGGAGAAGACCACTAGTGGAAGAGAACTAACCATTCCATTCGACAGCCTGGTCCATGACTGATCCCTTGTATAGACATCTCCTTTGTTTATTTTTAATCCATTGGTTTGAACGTCGCCTAAGAAAAAACAGTTCACCCCTTCTTTTGGGTGAACCTTCAGATACTGAAAGGTGGCTGTTATATCTGTGGACCCCCAGATAGCTTTCTTTCCCTGCCATTTCGGATTCTCTTCATTTTGTTTAAGGACACCGTGATCCCAGCTCTCCCCTATTTCAAACCCATGCATTGAGTTCAGAACACACTGGCATACAGGACATTTGTAAGCTAAGGAGAATAGGAGAAGAATATCTTTCTGATGTTGTTACCTAGTCTGGTAACAAAACGTTCAGAAACTCCTTACCTAATTTATGGTCACTAGCCATGGTCATCCCTATCTTCAGAAATGATGAGCCCTGCCTAGTTGAAAATTACAGAGCAATCTCATTGTGTTACATCACCTGAAAAATCATAGAATGAACCATAAACCAATCCATTAGCCTTTACTTAAAGACTATCAATCTACTCTCTAACGAGCAGATTGGCTTCAGTAAAAAAATCTGTCCTGCCATCTGGAACTCTTACACTGCAAAAACATATGGACGTCACAACTTGACCAGGCTAAAGCAATAGACCCAATTTATGTAGACCTCTGTAAAACCTTTGATTCAGTAGTACATGACAAACTACTTCTAAAACTAAAATCTTATGGCATCCCCCATTCCCTGCATAAATTGAAACAACCTTGGAAAGGAAATCACTTCCAAAATCTAAAACCTGAGCTACAAGTATTTTCTATTCTTTCAAAGCAAAATTCATTTAACAACTGTATTACTAACTTAATAACTGCATTATTCACTTAACAACTAGACTAGAATAACAGAGTTGGAAGGCACCTTGGAGGTCTTCTAGTCCAAACCCTACTTAAACAGGAAACCTGATACCACTTCAAACAAATGGTTATTCAACATCTTCTTCAAAACCTCCAGTGATGGAGCATTCAGAACTTCTGGTGTCAGGTCATTCCACTAGTTAATCATTTTTCATTGTCATGAAATTTCTCCTTAGTTCTAAGTTGCTTCTCTCCCTGATTAGTTTCTATCTATTGCTTCTTGTCCTGTCATCAGGTGCTTTGGAGAATAGCTTGACTCCCTCTTCTTTGGGGCAGCCCCCGAGATATTGGAACATTGCTATCAAGTCTCCCCTGGTCCTTCTTTTCATCAAACTAGACATATCCAGTTTCTGCTTTTTAAAATACCTTTTAGTCTCTAGTCCCTTAATCATTTTTCTTGCTCTTCTGTGTACTCTTTTTAGCATCTCAACCTCTTTTTTTACACCAAGGTCATAACATGGGGCAGACCTCACTTAAGAAATGTCTTACAGTTCCAGGCCCTGATGACACAAGTTGAACCTCAGAAAGGGACCCTAAAAAAAGTAAGAGACATGAAGTTATCAGGATTCAGGCGCATCTAAAAACAAAAATCGCATAGTTCCTTTTCCTAAAATTGCATACTCACATTTTGTCATGGCTAGAAGAGAAAAGAAAAATAAGGGGCAAGTCATAGTATCTTTTTAAATGGGTTTTGTGTGGTTTGACATATAACAGTTTGAAGAAAATGTAAAGATGTCAAATGAGGACCGTGCTTATAAAGAGGATCATTTTATGAAGGTATTTGCATAAGCCCAGTGAGGTATAAAGAAGCTCCTTGAAAACCAGATTCAGTGGAGATTTTGTATTCATTCAGAGAATGGAGATAACATCCAACTTTCTTTGCTGAAGAAGATTCTGAGATGAGAAGCAAAGTGTCTTCCAAAAAAAGTCCAGTTGCGTCTTTAAAAAAAACATCTTTGGGACATCTGTTTTCCTTCCTTCCTTCCTTCCTTCCTTCCTTCCTTCCTTCCTTCCTTCCTTCCTTCCTTCCTTCCTTCCTTCCTTCCTTCTTTCATCAGATCACAATACAAAATCATTTCTCATCTTTATACCACAAATCAGTTTTTCATAGTCTTACATCAGCCCAATCAAGATCTTTGGGGAAACTTCTCAATACCCATTGTTTTTCTTTCTTTCTTTCTTTCTTTCTTTCTTTCTTTCTTTCTTTCTTTCTTTCTTTCTTTCTTTCTTTCTTTCTTTCTTTCTTTCTTTCTTTCTTTCCTACATTATCCACCCCACCTAAGTGACTCTGGCTGTGTTCACTATATAATGAAACCATACATAGTAATAAAAACATAACCTAAATACTGGATTAAAAATAAGCTAAATTTGACCTGGAAAAATTAATTAAAATCTGAAGGTGAGAAAGTTAAGAGGACAACAGGGGTATCCCCTGGCCACCAGCCATCCCGTACAACATCCTTTTATGCCCCTATGCTAGTTACAAAGAAATATCTTAACACCTTTGGGAAAACTGAAAGAATGGGAGGGGGGTTGCCTCAGCTCTCTGGATAAGTTAAAGTGGGGATGGGAGCCCTCATCCTACATCCTGCCAATGCTTATGGAGCATGTCCTACCTGCTTGGCTTGGGTTCAAAAGGGCAATGCAATTGGACAAGGTATCCTCAGATATCCAGGTCCGATGCCATGAAATGTTTTAAAGGGTGATAACCAATCCATTGTATTGGATTGGAACAATGTGAATGTTCCATTGGATATAGAAGATTCTTAGATAGATGGATAGATGAATAGATGGATGGATGGATGGATGGGTAAATCCTATGGAAATGACAAGGGGCCCTATTTATAATGAAATTCAACATCCAATACAGATATGGGCAATATTTTAAGTATGAACCAAAACTACACCATAGATGGAGCCCTTAGCCGCTAAACTATATAAGCTGTCTTACTTAGGTTTTGTTAAATATTGGAAAAAAAATACTTGGCTTTGCAGGGGAGCTTTAAGAAGGAAGAGTATTGATGGTTTTGGTAACAGACTATTCTACAAAACCTCTAATATCCATCATTTCTCACAAGGAATGGCTTTTTGGAATTTCTCTTTGCCAACTTTTTAATATCTCATCACCATAACTAGAATAGGATAGGATAGGATAGGACATGATATTATAGTATAGTATAGTACAGTACAGTACAGAATAGAATAGAATAGAATAGAATAGGATAGGATAGGATAGGATAGGATAAATCCCCCCATAGAGCAATGCCTTAGGTGAAACTAATACATATTATTTTTATATGACATCTCTTGGATCCCGACAGAGACAATTGTTCTAACATGCCTGCAATGATGATGCTCCTATTTTTTTCTTTGCAAACTGAGGCCCATTGAATGCTTTGTTAGTTGTATGTAAGTATGTATGCACTGTTAATAAATTCAGCAATTAGAAAAAAAAAGAATAGAATAGAATGGAATGGAATGGAATGGGAATGGGAATGGGAATGGGAATAGGAATAGGAATGGGAATAGGAATAGGAATAAAATATAATACAATTCGTTATTGGCCAAATGTGATTGGACACAAAAGGAATTTGTCTTTGGTGCATGTGCTCTCAGTGGTACATAAAAGACACATTCGTCAAGAATCCCAAGGTACAATCAATATCAATATAAATTGTAAGGCTATAAACAATAAAGTTACAGTCCTGCAGTCATAAGTGGGAGGATATGGGTGATAGGAACGGTGAGAACACTAAAAGTCATAGAAATGCAGCCTTAGTGAATGGTTTGACAGTGGTGAGGGAAATATTTGTTTAGCAGAGTGATGGCATTCAGAAATAAACTTGTCTTGTGTCTAGTTCCTTGGGTGTTTAGTGCTCTATAGTGTCGTTTTGAGGGTAGGAGTTGAAACAATTTATATCCAGGATGCGAGGGGTCTGTAAATATTTTCATGACCCTCTTTTTGACTTGTGCAGTGTACAGGTCCTCAATGGGAGGCAGAATGACAGTAATTGTTTTTTCCCTTCAATTCTGATTATTCTCTAACCTTTGAGGTCCTCAGGGTAGAGTTGGGGTTTCTTGGCTAAGCCTATTAACCAAGAGCTACAATACAATACAATACAATACAATACAATACAATACAATACAATACAATACAATACAATACAATACAATACAATACAATACAATACAATACAATACAATACAATACAATACAATACAATACAATAGCAGAGTTGGAAGGGACCTTGTAGGTCTTCTAGTCCAACCTCCTGCATGGGCAGGAACGTTATACCATTTCAGACAAATGGCTATCTAACATCTTTTTAAAGACTTCCAGGGTTGGGGCATTCACAACTTCTGGAGGCAAGCTGTTCCAGAGGTTAATTGTTCTAACTGTCAGGAAATTTCTCCTTAGTTCTAAGTTGCTTCTCTCCTTGATTAGTTTCCACCCATTGCTTCTTGTTCTGCCCCCAGGTGCCTTGGAGAATAGTTTGACTCCCTCTTCTTTGTGGCACCCTCTGAGATATCGGAACACTGCTATCATGTCTCCCCTGGTCCTTCTCTTCAACAAACTAGACATACCCAGCTCCTGCAACCGTTCTTCATAGTATTTCCATTTTCTCATCCATTGACCATAGAAACTAAGAAATGAATATGACATTTTCACCTATTCCACAGATCAAATATTGTTTTTAGTTTAATTTCAGAGAAAGGGTCTTATGTTTGGGGCAATTTCAATCCAGAGTATTTCCTGCATTGAATTTTCTCTATGATTCAAATTTTATAAAGGCTGTTAGCTAAACCATCAGCCTTTGTTGTGAGAAATGAGAAAGAACAACAGAAGAAAATTGAATCGTGAAATGCTGACCTAAACCTCAGAGCTGAAAGTGATCTTAAAGATAAAACAGCCCAGCTCTGTATCTGGTGTGAGATCTACTCTAGTTCCTCTCACACATGATTGGAGAAGACCACTAGTGGAAGAGAACTAACCATGCCATTGGACAGCCTGGTCCATGCTTGATCCCTTGTATGGACATCTCTTTCTTTCTTTATTTTTAAATCCATTGGTTTGAACATCCCTTCTTTTTGTGTGAACCTTCAGATAGTGAAAGTAGCACAGCCTTTATTGTCATTGCACATCATGTATACAATGAAATTGGTTCTGTGGACATCACAGATACCTTCCTTTTGCTAAAATTTCTTGTTCTTTTCATTTTGTTTAAGGACACTGTGATCCAAGTTCTACCCCATTTCTACCCCTGTAGTGAGCTGCAAAAAAGGCATCTCATTTCCATACCAACAAGACTGTGCTTACTATTTTGCTACATGACATTCCTATCAATTAACTGGAGTGGATTCAGTCAGATGGATCGATTGGGTAGAATGAGGTTTTTTCATACTCCCTTTATGAATTTAGGACTCAACAATGAGTCCATTGTTCTGATGTTCTTCTTGGAGTTACATTGCTCCCAAAATTCAAATGATTTCATTTGTCTGAATGCTGATCGGCTGCATGGAACAGAAAATGATTAGTTTCCACCCATTGCTTCTTGTTCTGCCCTCAGGTGCCTTGAGGAATAATTTCACTCCTTCTTCTTTGTGGCATCCTCTGAGATATCGGAAGACTGCTATCATGTCTCCCCTGGTCCTTCTTTTCCTCAAACTTACATTAAAAAAATCAGTGACTAAGTACATTTTTTAAAAAAAAGTTCTTCTGACAGATTTAACTCCAAAAATTCAAATGCTTTCAGGGTCTGAATATAGATCTGCTGCATGGAACAGAGCATGCCCTGTCAGTACAAGTTTCCTGTTTTTGTTCAGAAGAGAAGGCAAAATCAGTCACTGTGCCGCTCTCTTGCACAATAATACACAGCAGTGTCAGCAGCTGACATGGAAGTCAGCTGGAGGGAAAACTCATTCTTGGAGTTGTCTGAAGAAATGGTGGTACGGCTTTGAAGAGAAGATGAAAACCATCTACTTCCATCATGGGGATAGATTCCGGCTATCCATTCCAAGCCTTTCCCTGGAGGCTGACGGACCCAGTGCCAAATATAGCCACTAGTAGTGATGGAGACACCAGTAACTTTGCAGACCAAATTGAGGTTTTGTCCTGGGTTTACAATTTCAGTCCCCGATGACACAAGTTGAACCTCAGAAAGGGACCCTGGAGAAGTAAGAGAAATAAAAATTAGAATTCACATATATCAGAAAATGAAATCATATTTGTTGGTTTCTGTAAATTTGTGTCCTCACATTTTGGCATGGCTATGAGAAAAAAGAAGAACACACAGTAATTCATAATGGTTCCTGAAACAAATTTCCTCCAATTTAATGTGTGCACTTTGAGTAAAACGTGGCTATCAAAAAGAGACTTCTGCTTTTAAAGGAGAAGACCTTATGATATTTGCATAAATCTGTGTGCTATAAAATAGGTCTGAGAAAGCAAGGTGAGCTTGTATTCTTTAGGAGATTCTGCAGGAAACCTCCCTCTCTCCCTCCCTCTCTCCTTCCCTTCCTCCTCTTTTCCTCCTCCCTTCCTCCCTTCCCTCCTTCAACAGATCTCAATACAAAACCATTTCTCATCCTTGTAGAACAAGTCAGTTTTTCACAGTCTTAATACAATAATACAATACAATAGCAGAGTTGGAGGGGACCTTGGAGGACTTTTAGTCCAACCCCCTGACTAGGCAGGAAACCATAAAACATTTCAGACAAATGGCTATCCAACATCTTCTGAAAGCCTTCCAGTGTTGGGACATTCACAACTTCTGGAGGGAAGCTGTTTCACTGCTTAATTGTTCTAACTGTCAGGAAATTCCTCCTCAGTTCTAAGTTGCTTCTCTCCTTGATTAATTTCCACCCATTGCTTCTTGTTCTGCCCTCAGGTGCCTTGGAGAATAGTTTCACTCCTTCTTCTTTGTGGTATCCTCTGAGATATCGGAAGACTGCTATCATGTCTCCCCTGGTCCTTCTTTTATCTATACTAGACATCAGCCATCCTGATCTTTGGGCAAACCTCTCCATACCCATTGCTTATTTATTGCTTTCTTTATTATGTCTGGCATTCACATCCCTCTTAGACTTTCAAAACCAGAATTATCTGCATTTAGCACATATAAAGAGCTGAGATAAGGGGACTGGTCCTCAATGCTGTTCCTCACTTGGAGAGGCAGAATTGCAAAGATACCTAGAACTGATGGGAAATTTCCTGACAATGAATACGAGAATCCATCAGTTGAACAATTTGCCTCCAGATGTTGGGGATGCTCCATTACTGGAAGCTTTTAAGAATATACTCGGAATCCTCTTGTCTGAAATGTTATAGCGTCTCTTGCCTGAAGGAGCCATTACTTCCTCAATTCTTCCCCCTCAGCCCCCAGGGACACTCTAGAAGCCTCCTAAAGACTATTAATGGCTTAAAAAAAACAGACTCATTTTCGCAAAAAACGGACCGTTTTTGGGAGGTCTGCAGAGTGCAAAAACTTTTTTTTTAATTTGCCTCTTCAAAATCTTGGTGCGTCTTACATTCTGAAAAATATGGTACTGTAATACTGCTCTCATGTCACCCCTAGTCTTTCTTTTCTCTAGACCCAATTCCTGCAACCGTTCTTCAGATGTTTTTGTCTCCAGGCCCCCAAAAAGAGGCCTGGAGGTTTTTCACCAAATGTCTTAGAAATGTTCTTCTTTTTATGTCTACTAATATCATACATTGGTCTTGTCCTGTATTTGCATTTCTGGTTTGCAGCCCTTTGGTGCCCCCTAGAGGAAATCTCTTCTGAATGATAAATGCAGAGAGAGTATTGTTTGCCCTTCTCAAAGAATCAATCAAAGCTCTGCCTTCTACCCTTAACCTGAGGATCTGAAGAGAGAAATTTGAAATAGAGATTAGGCTGCATTGCCTCCTTCCTCCTTTCTCTATTTGTTAGATACCTAATGCATTTTATTTTGATTTTCAACACTGATCTCTGTTGTTCAGCAAGAGGACTAAAAGGAAATCTGATACCAGAAACAAGGGAGAAGAGGGAGAAGGAAGGAAGGAAATAAAAAAGGAAAGAAAGAGGAAGAAATTGAGAAAGATAAAAGAAAAAAAAGAAAGGATAGAAAGAGGAAGAAAGAGGAAGAAGAAAGAAAGAAAGAAAGAAAGAAAGAAAGAAAGAAAGAAAGAAAGAAAGAAAGAAAGAAGATCAATAGATGGACCATTAGTAAAAGGGAACCAACCATACCATTGAATGGCCAGGAAATTTGTCCTTAGTTCTAAGTTGCTTCTCTCCTTGATTAGTTTCCACCCATTGCTTCTTGTGCTGCCCTCAGGTGCCTTGGAGAATAGTTTGACTCCCTCTTCTTTGGGGCAAACCCTGAGATATTTAAACTTCTATCATGTCACCCCATAGTCCTTCTTTTCATTAAACTTACATTAAAAACGTCAATGACTAAGTACTATTTTTTTTAAAAAGTTCTTCTGACAGATTTTACTCCAAAAATTCAAATGCTTTCAGGGTCTGAATATAGATTTGCTGCATGGAACAGAGCATGCCCTGTCAGTACAAGTTTCCTGTTTTTGTCCAGAAGAGAAGGCAAAATCAGTCACTGTGCCTCTCTTGCACAATAATACACAGCAGTGTCAGCAGCTGACATGGAGGTCAACTGGAGGGAAAACTCATTCTTGGAGTTGTCTGAAGAAATGGTGGTGCGGCTTTGAAGAGAAGAGGAGTAAAATTTCCCCCCATCATAGGGGAAGATTCCGGCTATCCATTCTAAGCCTTTCCCTGGAGGCTGACGGACCCAGTGCCAAGCATAGCTTATATCAGTGATGGAGACACCAGTAACTTTACAGACCAAGTTGAGATTTTCACTTAGTCTTACACTTCCTGGCCCCGACGACACAAGTTGTACCTCAGAAAGGCACCCTGGAGAAGTAAGAGAAATAAAAATTAGAATTCACGTACATCAGAAAAAGAAATCATATTGTTGCTTTCTGTAAAATTGTGTCCTCACATTTTGGCATGTTTATTAGAAAAAAGAAGAACAGCCAGCAATTCATAATGGTTCCTTAAAAAATTTCCTCCTGTTCAACATGTACACTTTTAGGAAGATGTGGCTATCCAGAAGAGACTTCTGCTTTTAAAGGAGAAGACCTTTTGATATTTGCATAAATCGGTGGGCTATTAAGTAGCTCTTCGAAAGCAAGGTGAGCTTGTATTCTTTAGGAGGGCCTGCAGGAAACCTCCCTCCCTCCCTCCCTCCCTCCTCCCTCATTCATGTCACAATATATAACCATTTCTCATCCTTGTAGAACATGAGTTTTTCAGTCTTACATCAGACATCCAGATATTTAGGCAAAATTATCAATACCCATTTCTTATTGATTGCTTTATTTATTGATTGCTTTATTTATTGATTGCTTTATTTATTGATTGCTTTATTTATCGATTGCTTTATTTATTGATTGCTTTATTTATCGGTTGCTTTATTTATTGATTGCTTTATTGATTGATTGATTGATTTCTTATTGCTTTATTTATTGATTGCTTTATTTATTGATTATTTTATTTCTTATTGCTTTATTTATTGATTGCTTTATTTATCGATTGCTTTATTTATTGATTGCTTTATTTATCGGTTGCTTTATTTATTTATTGCTTTATTTCTTATTGCTTTATTTATTTATTGATTTATTTATTGATTGATTTATTTCTTATTGCTTTATTTATTGATTGCTTTATTTATTGATTAGTTTATTTCTTATTGCTTTATTTCTTATTGCTTTATTTATCGATTGCTTTATTTATTTATTGCTTTATTTATTTATTGTTTTATTTATTGATTGCTTTATTTCTTATTGCTTTATTTATTGATTGCTTTATTTATCGATTGCTTTATTTATCAATTGCTTTATTTATTGATTGCTTCATTTATTGATTGCTTTATTTATTCATTGCTTTATTTATTTATTGCTTTATTTATCGATTGCTTTATTTATTGATTGCTTCATTTATCGATTGCTTTATTTATTGATTGCTTTATTTATTGATTGCTTTATTTATTGATTGCTTTATTTCTTATTGCTTTATTTATTGATTGCTTTATTTATTGATTACTTTATTTCTTATTGCTTTATTTCTTATTGCTTTATTTATTGATTGCTTTATTTATTGATTGCTTTATTTATTGATTGCTTTATTTATCGGTTGCTTTATTTATTGATTGCTTTATTTCTTATTGCTTTATTTATTGATTGCTTTATTTATTGATTGCTTTATTTATTTATTGATTTATTTCTTATTGCTTTATTTATTGATTGCTTTACATCAAACAACATCCTGGAATAGTCCCTGACATATATAAAAATACATTAAATACAGAAATAACAACAGAAGAGATAGAAAACGCAATTAGGAAACAGGCCAATGGGAAAACTCCAGGGCCAGATGGACTACCAGGAGAACTTTATAAAGGCATCTGGGAAACTTTAGTACCACAAATGAAAGATTTATTCAATGAAATCTTGGATAAAGGGGAAATGCCCCAATCATGGACTGAAGCTTTTATCTCCTTAATCCCCAAACCCGACTCAGACCCAACTCAAATTCAAAATTATAGGCCCATATCACTCCTAAACGTGGATTATAAGATATTTGCGACAATTCTGGCCGAAAGATTGAAACCGTTCCTATCCGATTACATTCATCAAGACCAAAATGGATTTTTACCAGGCAGATATTTAAGAGACAATGTAAGGATAGTAATTAATTGTTTAGAATATTATGAGGCACACCCAAATAAAGAAATGAGTATAATTTTCCTAGACGCACAAAAAGCATTTGACAGGGTTAATTGGGAATTCATCATACAACAATTACAAATTATGGAATTCGGCCCTAAATTTACCAAAGCAGTTCAGGCTATATATACAACACAATCAGCAAGATTATTGCTCAATAAGGCACTATCAGATTGGATCCCAATACATAGAGGTACTAGACAAGGATGCCCGCTATCGCCACTTTTATTCATCTTGACACTGGAACCCCTTCTAAATAATATTAGGCAAGAAAAAAATATTAAAGGTCTGTATACTAGAGGGGAAGAATACAAGATACAGGCATTTGCAGATGACCTGGTCTTTGTGATGGAAGAACCCCTGATTTCAGGACCAAGGCTAATTACAATAATAGAAGAATATGGAGAGTTGGCCGGGTTAAAAATTAACAAACAAAAAGCTAAAATGTTGACAAAAAATATGACAGGGCTACAAAAACAACAAATACAGAAACTATTAGAAATTGAAACTGTCAAAAAAGTTAAATATTTGGGAATTTGGCTAACAAATAGATGCTCCGCAATTAAACAATTAAATTACCATAAATTAATAGGTGAAATGACAAAACAACTGGAAAACTGGAATAAAATTCCGCTATCACTGTTAGGGAGGATAGCTGCCATAAAAGCATACATCCTCCCAAAATGGATATACTTATTCCAAATAGCTCCCACAAAATTAAATAAAAAATTCTTCCAAAAGCTAGACCACATCTCATTAAAATTTGTATGGCAAGGAAAAAAAGCACGCATAAAAAAGAAAATGCTTCAGGAACACAAGCTAAAAGGAGGCTTGGGACTCCCAAATTGGGAACCTTATCATCATGCCTCTATTTTGATCTGGGTTAAAGATTGGATTACCCTAACAAGAGGACGAATATTATCAATAGAAGGATATGATTTGCTTCAGGGATGGCACTCGTCACTTTGGCCCAGGAACAATAGACAACCCCAAAGCTTTACTACTCACTACACGAGGGCAACTCTTTATACGACTTGGCAAAAGATTAGGCAACAATTTTACACTCAAATTCCAAGGTGGCTAGCCCCAATTGAAGCTGCAACCTACCCAACTGTCCATAATCCCAAGAGAAACATAACGTATGGAGACTTAATAGATGAAGGGGGCAATAGATCTACAGCTAAGGGGTTGGGAGATAGACTGGTGGCCATATAATCAGGCAGTATCTAAATTTACTAAGGACAAATACGAACCCGGAATATACTCAACAAACCAAGATATAGATAAGGTTCTATGGGATTCACCAACCAAATTCATTTCTAAGGCTTATAAATTATTACTACAAAGGTATATAGGCGAAGAAATAATCAAAGGCACTATGATCGCCTGGGGAAGGAATATAGGTAAGAACATCAACCTTGAAAATTGGCAAACCATTTGGAAAAAGTCCATGAAAATGACCCTCTCATCCTCCTTTAAGGAGAATCTATATAAAATGCTTTACAGATGGTATTTACCACCAGCTAGAATTGCCTACATGTTCCCAAACTCATCGGACAGGTGTTGGAAATGATTACTTTATTTCTTATTGCTTTATTTCTTATTGCTTTATTTATTGATTGCTTTATTTATTGATTGCTTTATTTATTGATTGCTTTATTTCTTATTGCTTTATTTATTGATTGCTTTATTGCTTTATTGCTTTAGTGCTTTATTTATTTATTTATTTATTTATTCAGTCATTCAGTCATTCAGTCATTCAGTCATTCATTGCTTATAAAGAGGAATATTTCATGATGATATTTGCATAAGCCCAGTGGGGTATAAAGAGGCTCCTAGAAAGCCAGGTTCAGTGGAGTTTTTCTATTCATTCAGAGAATGGAGATAAAATACAACTTTCTTTGCTGAAGAAGCTTCTTGGATGAGAAGCAGGGGTTGGGTTTCAAAAATTTTGGAACATATTCTGTGGGTGTGGCCTGCTTTGTGGGAGTGGCTTTCCGGCCATGTGACCAGATAGGAGTGGCTTGCCGGCCATGTGACCGGGTGGGAGTGGCTTGCCGGCCATGTGACCGGGTGGGAGTGGCTTGCCGGCCATGTGACCGGGTGGGAGTGGCTTGCCGGCCATGTGACCGGGTGGGAGTGGCTTGCCGGCCATGTGACTGGGTGGGAATGTTAGCAGCTGCTGGAATTACGTTTGTACAACAGTGGAAAAACAGATATGAAAATGAATAAATACTACAATGTGCAGGAATAAATAAAGTGACAATTAAAATCAAGAAGGCTTTGAATATTTTTTCACGTGGGATTTGTTTTAGCAATTGCTAAGTAACAGAAACAGAAAATAGAAATCCAAAAGTATGAAAGACAACACCAATTATGTAAGGAAAGGTCACTAAAATGCACCAACCTGGCAGCCCATAGAAAAGCAGCCACTTTATAAACCTGGTCTGAACACTTAAAAGCAACATATTGCATCTCAAAGAAAACATTTGCAAAAAGGAATAACATTTCATGTAGTAAATATATTTTATAAACAATTAAAAAAATAAAAATTCCCTAAAAGAATGTAAAAAAAAGATATTATATTGTTATGTATTGACACCCGTTTGAATTCCCCGGCAACAGCCAGTCGCGTCTGATTGGCCAAGACGCGACTGGCTGTGGCTGAAGCGGGAGACGCGCGGATAGGCCGGCTCTCTGACAGCTCCATATAAAAGGAGCTGTCAGAGAGAAGGCGCGCGCTTTTTGTTCTTACAACTTACCGTTGTTGTTATACTTGATTCCTGTTAATAAAAGCCGTTGGATCAACCGGGTCTGGACCCTCTCTCTCTCTCACTTCACAACACTGGCGACGAGGACTGGGGCCCGGCATCGATCCTCCTAACCAGACCTCTTCACCCTACGGATCGAAGAGATATTGCATTTGCGCGGGCAAAGTCTGTTTTGCCTCACGGACATGGCCACGCTTCCCCCCTTCGCGACCTACGACCCGTCGGCGGAGTCCTGGGAGACCTTCCTAGCGCGTTTTGATTGCTTTCTCCTCACAGACGTGTCCGGGGACATCACCCCCGCGAGACGCCTGGGTCTATTCCTTGGCTGCGGCGGCCGGACGGTGTTTGCGGTCGCGCGGAACATAGCCGCCCCGGCCGCGGTTCAGGACCTGGATTGGGGCGTGCTGCAGACCCGCCGGTGGACGGAGTTCCTGGCGGGGTACGAATACGCGCTGCTTTACCGTCCGGGCAAACACCTGGGGCATGCTGACGCCCTCAGTCGATGCCCCCTTCCTCAGGCGGACCAGGAGCCGGTACCGGCCCTCTCCGTCCTGTCGGTGGCCTACGCCGGGCTTCCCCTCACGTCTTCGGACGTGGCGGCCCGGACCAGATCCGACCCCGTCCTTTCCCGGGTCTCAACTTGGGTCCTGCGGGGGTGGCCGTCGGCCGCCGTGGCCGCCGAGTTCAGGCCTTTCAAGGCCCGCCAGCTGGAGCTGTCGCTCCACAGTGGGTGCTTGCTATGGGGGGACCGTGTCATCCTTCCACAGCCCCTGCGCCGTCAGGTACTCGAGGCCCTCCATGCCAACCACCCAGGCATAGCTCGCATGAAGGCCCTTGCCCGGAGCTATGTCTGGTGGCCACGCATGGACGAGGAGGTGGCCGCCTTCGTTGGCGCTTGCCAAGCGTGCCAATCCACCCGCCCTGCCCCTCCGGCGGCACCTTCCCGCTCCTGGGATGCTCCCAAGTCTCCGTGGGCTCGCATCCACATCGACTTCGCCGGCCCCTTCCACGGCCGGACATTCCTGGTGGTGGTGGACGCTTACTCCCGCTGGGCGGAGGTCGTTCTCATGGCCTCCACCACAGCCGAGAGTACTGTGCGTGCGCTCCGGCGCCTATTTTCCACGCACGGGTTGCCGGACACCCTGGTCTCCGACAACGGCCCGCAATTCCACTCCTCCACCTTCCAGGAATTCCTGGCCTCCCTGGGGATGCGTCACGCGCCTACCGCCCCCTACCACCCTGCCGCCAATGGCCGTGCGGAACGGGCCGTTCGCTCGGCCAAGGAGGCCCTCGGCAGGATGGCCGGGGGGGACTGGCAGGCAAGGGTAGATGCTTACCTGCTAGGTCAGCATTCTACGCCTTGCCCGGCGTCAGGGAAAAGCCCCGCGGAGCTGCTGATGGGCCGCCGCCTGAGAACCGAGTTGGACCGACTGCACCCCCTCTACAACGAGGTGCAGCCGTGCAACCTGGGGGTCCCCCCTCCCCGCCTCTTCACCACGGGCAAGGAAGTGTACGCCCGAAACTTTGCAGGAGATCCCCGATGGGTCCCTGCCACCATTGACGCACTAACCGGGCCGTGCTCTTATAGGGTTCGGAGGCCCGACGGATCCGAGTGGCGGCGCCATGTGGACCAACTAAGGCGTCGCCACCCAGTGCCGGACGACCCGAACCCCAGGCCGACATCCGCGGACCCGGCGACCGACATTCCGCTATTCGACCTGAACCAGCCGGCCGAGCCCTGGCCCGCAGCGGGCTCCAACTCCCCAGCAGGACCGTCCCCGGGGCTGACGACGATGGAACAGCCCTGCCTGGGGGGGCCCTGGGACGCCTCCTACCAACATCAGACAGCTCGGCCCCCTGCTCGCCCAAAACCACAAGGCCTACCAGGCCCGGCCTACTCCTCCCCACTGCGCCGGGGGCTTGACTGTGTCCTCAAACCGATCGCCACGCCCCCTCGCCCCGTCCTACCTCTTTCGGAGGCTTCCGGCTATTCGCTAGGCCGCTCTGACGTTGTCCGGGACTACACCCCCGGCAGGGAGGAGCCCGATCGGACACGTCCTCTTCCTCCGCCTCCCGAAGTCGATCTGAGGCGCTCTGGGCGGAGTCGACGCAGCCCCGCCTACCTCAGCGAGTACGTATGCTAATGGGCCCGCATGCGTACTCGCTGGGGGGAAAGGAGTGTTATGTATTGACACCCGTTTGAATTCCCCGGCAACAGCCAGTCGCGTCTGATTGGCCAAGACGCGACTGGCTGTGGCTGAAGCGGGAGACGCGCGGATAGGCCGGCTCTCTGACAGCTTCATATAAAAGGAGCTGTCAGAGAGAAGGCGCGCGCTTTTTGTTCTTACAACTTACCGTTGTTGTTATACTTGATTCCTGTTAATAAAAGCCGTTGGATCAACCGGGTCTGGACCCTCTCTCTCTCTCACTTCACAACATATATAAGGTTGATAGAGGTTGTTGCCAACATCCTAGGTATCAATTACATCCTCAATTACCATTCTTAAACTTGTAAGTGAAGTCAAGTTGAGCTCCACTGCTTATGATGTTTGTGGCACATCCCTATAGTTTACTTGGCCGCATTACAGAAGTGGTTGTCACTGCTTTATTTTATTTTTTTAATTGCCTAGCCACTTATAGGCCTGTCCTTTTGTGAGTGACCTCCCAATCAAGTACTAATCAAATGCAACTTGATTTATTTTTAAGTGCCTGTGCCCCGCCTCGAGTCCCTTTGGGGAGAGAGAGCGGGATATAAAATTAAATTATTATTATTATTATTATTAACTTACATTTTTTGACATCAGCCAAGGGCCACTGATTTCCAGATAAAAAGTGCTTTCTTAGGCATAAATATACCTTTAATGGTCTATTTTTAAGAAAATATACATAGAAAAATACTCTAAAAATTCACTCTGAAAAAGTTCAACATAGTTTCTACTGAATATTTTATGATTTTATAATTAATTGTGTCATCCCAAGCAATAATATTTTATTGGGCAAAATATAAAATAACATTAGAAAGGAGTTAGATTATGTATATAAAGTCATAATAAACTATAAGCCACCCAGAGTCAGTGCATCAGTGAGATGGACAGCATAAACCAATTCTATTTTTTATATAAAAAGCAGTTTCCTAGATATAAAGTGCTGGAAATTCACATCTTTTATAAGCTTGCAAAGTGGATAGCAAATAGAATACAGGTGAAGGATGCCAGATGTTTTGTTATTCCCATGGGGGGGGGGAGCAGCGTAAAAACCAATCAATTTGCCAAAGTGGAAAACCCTGAAACTAAGCACTTTTCATGTATTTTTTATATGGATAAAACATACTTTTCTCATTTAATTTAATAGGTAAATGTTCAGAGTCCCAGTCCCAAAGTCCCAGTCCCAGTCCCACATAAATCATTTAAATAAACAAGCAACTTCCATTGATTTACTTACAAATAAGAATGTAAGTCTTAAATAAACGGTGTACGGCGCAACGTGGAGTGGAAATAGGAAAATAGATTTCTTCCTTTCCATTCCTTTCCTTTCCTTCCTTCCATTGCCTCCCTCCCCCTCCCTCCCTTCTTTCCTTCCTTCCCTCCTACCCTCTCCATCCCTCTTTCTTTTTCTTTCTTTCTTTCCTTCCTTCTTTCACTCCTCCCTTCCTCCTCCCTCCCCCTTCTTTCTTTCACTCCCTCCCTCCCACCCTCCATTCATCTTTTTTTCCTATTTTTCTGTCTTTCTCTCTCTCTCTCTCTCTCTCTCTCTCTCTCTCTCTCTCTCTCTCTCTCTCTCTCTCTCTCTCTCTCCTCCCACCCACCCATCTGTCACTCTGTGTGTGTGTGTGTCTGTGTGTGTGTCTGTTTCCCTCTCTCTCTCTTTCTGTCTCTCTAAGTCTGCCTCTCTGTGCGTCTGCCATTCTCTCCCTTCCTCCACCCGGGGAAGCAGCAGAGGGGTCACCATGTTGGTTGCGGAGGTTATCCCGCAGCGAGCGAATGGAGGACCCAAGTTGCAGCTAGTGCAGGCGAGGAGGAGGGAGCAGCGCCCTGGGCAGAGGATGGGCGAGCGCGCCTCCACCACCTCCTCCTTCCGACGGCCACCGCAACGCACTGCACTTTCCGGGGCTTCCTGGAGGGGCCAGCATGTCGACTGGGAAGGTTATCCCACAGCGGGCGGGCGAAGGACTCAAGTTGCATGCTGCCGAAGCCATCTGGGACTGGGCGTGCAGCGCCTGGATGGCTTTGGCGGCATGCAGCTTGGGTCCTTCACCCGCCCGCTGCGGGATAACCTCCCCAGTCGAGATGCTGGCCCCTCCAGGAAGCCCCGGAAAGTGCAGGGCACTGAGGTGGCCGTCGGAAGGAGGTGTGGAGGCGCGCTCGCCCATCCTCTGCCCAGGGTGCTGCTCCCTCCTCCTCGCCGGCCCTGTGGCCCGGTTCCTATGAAGCCGCGGACCGGCACTGGTCCGCGGACCAGGGTTTGAGGACTCCTGTTTTAAAGGGTCACCTCCAGCCCTTCACCCGGAAGTAACTTTCGGAAAGTGCGGCTCACTCCGTCCAAACCCAATACTCATTGATTGATTGGCTGGTGTACAGCGAATCAGTGAGCATTGGGTTTGGCTAGTTTAGTGGAGTCAGGCGAGGGACGGAGCGAGACACGCGTTCCAAAAGTTCCAAAAGTTACTTCCGGGTCCATGGTCCAAACGGATCGCCCGGGATCGGTAAATTTTACGAACGGGCTCTTGCAATCCTGTGCGAACCCTTAGGAACCCACCCCTGATGAGAAGCAAAACATCTTCAAAGAAAAAGAAGAATCCCAATTGTCTCAGGTGTCTGTTCAACCTGTACACTTTCAAGAAAATGTGGCAATCAAACAGAGAGTTCAACTTTTAACCCTCCTTCCCTCACCCTCCTTCCCTCCCTATCTTCCTATCTTCCTTCCTTCCTTGCTTCCCTCCCTCCCTCCCTCCCTCCCTCTCTCTCTCCCTCCCTCCTTCCTTCATCAGATCACAATACAAAACCATTTATCATCTTTTTACCACAAATCAGTTTTTCATAATTTTACATCAGCCCTATCCAGATCTTTGGATAAACTTCTCAATACCAATTATTTCTCTCTCTCTCTCTCTCTCTCTCTCTCTCTCTCTCTCTCTCTCTCTCTCTCTCTCTCTCTCTCTCTCTCTCTCTCTCTCTCTCTCTCTCCGTCTCTCTCTCTCCCTTTCTTTCTTTTCTACACTATCCACCTCACTTAGTTGACTCTGAACTGTTTTCACATAAAATAAAACCATATGTTTTTACTAAAAACATAGCCTAAATATGGATGAAAAATAAGCTGAAAGATAGATAGATATTGTAGATGTATGTATGTAAGTATGTAAGTATGTAAGATAGATAGATAGATAGATAGATAGATAGATAGATAGATAGATAGATAGATAGATAGATAGATAGATAGATAGATAGACAGACAGACAGACAGACAGACAGACAGACAGACAGACAGACAGACAGACAGATAATACTGATAGATAGATAGATAGATAGATAGATAGATAGATAGATAGATAGATAGATAGATAGATAGATAGATAGATAGATAGATAGATAGATAGATAGATAGAACCAACCATACCATTGGATGGCCTTGTCCATGATTCATATCTTGTATGGACATCTCCTTGTTTGCAATTTTAATCCCTGGGTTTGATCATGCTGGGAGAGGCAGTAAAGAAAAAGTCCACCCCTTCTCTTTCTGTGAGCCTATTATATCTGGGGACAACAGAGATAGTTTTCTTTTCCTACCATTTCTGGTTCTTTGCATTTTATTTAAAGATATTATGATACCAACTGTACCCCATTTCTACCTGTGTGGTGAATTGCAAAAACACATCTTATTTCCATGCCATCAAGATTGTGCTTACTGTTATCCTTTATAACATTCATATCCATTAACTGGTGTGGATTCAGTCAGATGGATAGATTGGGTAGAATCAGTTTTCCTATCATCTCAAGATGAACTTCCATGTCTGAGTCTACTGTTTTGATGTCCTTGTCAGAGTTTGTTGCATAAATTCAAATCCAGAAAGCACACACAGATAACTGATTCAGATGGATCCATTAACTTCTTTATATACATAAGGATAGATGAATAAATGTGCAATACCAACAGGTGGTTCTTCCAAATAGTTTACTTCTCAGAGATGCAGTAGAGTTCTTAAGTTTCTGTTTCAATTCTCTGCACAGACTCAGATCTGTTTAAGCTCCCATTGGTTGACTTAGTTGCTATGCCTATTCATTGGCTGACCTGTTTCCCATGTCTCTTCCAGTCAAGAATATTATACCAGTTCTTTTTTGGAGTGTCCAATCCATTGTGTTGGACTTGTGAATATTCCATTGGATGTAGAAGAATGTCAACATCTTTTTTGTATCATGGCAACCAAAGGTCATAAAATGGGGCAAATTTCACTCAACAAATGTCTCGCTTAACAACAGAGATTTGGGGGCTCAATTATGGTGGTAAGAACTAACTGTAATTAGCATTGTTTGGAATTATAATAATATGAACAGCAACTCTATGAATTTAGAGAAGTAGATGTGAGAAGTCCTGCTGAAAGCACTGTATTGTGGATTTATGATTTAACAGTTATGTCCTGAGAAAAAAGTCAACCCCTTCCCTTTGTTTGAGCTGTCAGATTGCGAAAGACTGCTGTTAAATTTGTCGACAATTTCAAATAGCTTCCTTTGCATTTCACTTGTCTGAATGTTGATTTACTGCATGGAGGAGAAATCAGTCAGAATCAGTTTCCTGTTTTTGTTTGGTAGAGAAGACAAAATCACTCACTGTGCCTCTCTCTTGTACAATAATACACAGCAGTGTCAGAAGCTGCCATGGAGATCAACTGAAAGGAAAACTCATTCCTGGAGTTGTCTGAAGCGATGGTGGTGCGGCTTTGAAGAGAAGATGAAAACCATTTCCCACTACCATAGGGGAAGATTCCGGCTATCCATTCTAAGCCTTTCCCTGGAGGTTGACGGACCCAGTGCCAGACATAGCTACTACTAGTGATGGAGACACCAGTAACTTTACAGACCAAATTGAGATTTTGACCTGGTCTTACAGTTCCAGGCCCTGATGACACAAGTTGAACATCACAAAGGGACCCTATAAAAGTAAGAGAAATAAAAATTAGAATTCACGTTCATTGGGCAAAGAAATAATATTGCTGCTTTCTCTAAAATTGTGTCCTCACATTTTGGCATGGTTAAGAGAAAAAAGAAGAACAGCCAGTAATTCATGATGGTTCCTTAAACAAATTTCCTCCAATTTAATGTGTGCACTTTGAGGAAAATGTGGCTATCAAAAAGAGAGATCTGCTTTTAAAGGAGAAGTCCTTATGATATTTGCATAAATCTGTGTGGTATAAAATAGGTCTGAGAAAGCAAGGTGAGCTTGTATTCTTTAGGAGATTCTGCAGGAAACCTCCCTCTCTCCATCTCTCTCTCCTTCCCTTCCTCCTCTCTTCCTCCTCCCTTCCTCCCTTCCCTCCTTCAACAGATCTCAATACAAAACCATTTCTCATCCTTGTAGAACAAGTCAGTTTTTCACAGTCTTAATTCAATAATACAATACAATAGCAGAGTTGGAGGGGACGTGGAGGTCTTCTAGTCCAACCCCCTGCCTAGGCAGGAAACCCTAAAACATTTCAGACAAATGGCTATCCAACATCTTCTTAAAGCCATCCAGTGTTGGGGCATTCACAACTTCTGGAGGCCAGCTGTTCCACTGATTCATTGTTCTAACTGTCAGGAAATTTCTCCTTAGTTCTAAGTTGCTCCTCTCCTTGATTAGTTTCCACCCATTGCTTCTTGTTCTGCCCTCAGGTACCTTGGAGAATAGTTTCACTTCTTCTTCTTTGTGGCAGCCTCTGAGATATCACAAGACTGCTATCATGTCTCCCCTAGTCCTTCTTTTCATTAAACTAGACATCAGCCATCCAGATCTTTGGGCAAACCTCTCCATACCCATTGCTTATTTATTGCTTTATTTATTATGTCTGGCATTCACATCCCTCTTGGACTTTCAAAACCAGAATTATCTACATTTAACACATATAAAGAGCTGAGGTAAGGGGACTGATCCTCAATGCTGTTCCTCACTTGGAGAGGCAGAATTCCAAAGATACCTAAAACTGATGGGAAATTTCCTGACGATGAATACGAGAATCCATCAGTTGAACAATTTGCCTCCAGATGTTGGGGATGCTCCATTACTGGAAGCTGTTAAGAATATACTGGGAATCCTCTTGTCTGAAATGTTATAGGGTCTCTTGCCTGAAGGAGCCATTACTTCCTCAATTCTTCCCCCTCAGCCCCCAGGGACACTCTAGCAACCTCCTAAAGACTATTAATGCCTTAAAGACTATCTACGGGATCACATCCTCCCCCATACATTTCTGCGGCTGATTCTCTCCCACAGAGAGGGACTTCTCCAGGTGCCGTCCACTAGGCAATGCCAGCGGGCGACGCCCAGGGGAAGGGCCTTCTCTGTGGTGGGCCCAACCCTCTGGAACGACCTACTCCCCGAACTTAGAACAGCCACGGACCTCCGCTCCTTCCGCCAGAAACTCAAGACTTATTTTTTCCAACAGGCCGGCCTGGCCTAACTCTACCTAGCCTTTAGCTGGAAATTAAATTGTTTTAATTGGTTTTTAAGGGAAATAGTTTTAATTTATTGTAAATTTTAGCACAAGGTTAATAATTTAATTTGATTTTAAATTTTGTACATTGTCATGTTTATATATGTTTTTTAATTTCCTGTGCATCCCTTTTGCGTTTCTCTGCGTCCCTGTGTGCCCCTGTGGGTTTAATTTCCTGTGAGTCCCTTTTGGGAAAGGGAGCAGTATATAAGTTTAATAAATGAAATGGGAAAAAAACAGGCTCATTTTCACAAAAAACGGACCATTTTTGGGAGGTCTGCAGAGTGCAAAAACGTTTTTTTTAATTTGCCTCTTCAAAATCTTGGTGCGTCTTGCATTCTTAAAAAATATGCTACTGTAATACTGCTCTCATGTCACCCCTAGTCTTTCTTTTCTCTAGACCCAATTCCTGCAACTGTTCTTCAGATGTTTTTGTCTCCAGGCCCCCAAACAGAGACCTGGTGGTTTTTCACCAAATATCTTAGAAATGTTCTTCTTTTTATGTCTGCTAATATCATACATTGGTCTTGTCCTGTATTTGCATTTCTGGTTTGCAGCCCTTTGGTGCCCCCTAGAGGAAATCTCTTCCGAATGATAAAGGAAGAGAGAGTGTTGTCTCCTCTCTGCCTTTCTCAAAGAATCAATCAAAGCTCTGCCTTCTACCCTTCCTTTGAGGATCTGAAGAGAGAAATTTGAAAAAGAGATTAGGCTGCATTGCCTCCTTTCTCCATTTGTTAGATACCTAATGCATTTTATTTTGATTTTCAACACTGATCTCTGCTTTTCAGCAAGAGGACTAAAAGGAAATCTGATACCAGAAACAAGGGAGGAGAGGGAGAAGGAAGGAAGGAAGGAAATAAAAAAGGAAAGAAAGAGGAAGAAATGGAGAAAGATAAAAGAAATAAAGAAAGGATAGAAAGAAAGAAAGAAAGAAAGAAAGAAAGAAAGAAAGAAAGAAAGAAAGAAAGAAAGAAAGAAAGAAAGACAATCGATCAATAGATGGACCATTAGTAGAAGGGAACCAACCATACCATTGAATGGCCTTGTCCATGCTTCATACCTTGTACAATACAATACAATAGCAGAGTTAGAGGTGACCTTGGAGGTCTTCTAGTCCAACCCCCTGCCTAGGCAGGAAGCCCTGTACCATTTCAGACAAATGGCTATCCAACATCTTCTTAAAGACTTCCAGTGTTGGGGCATTCACAACTTCTGGAGGCAACTTGTGTTCCACTGATCAATTGTTCTAACTGTCAGGAAAGTTTTCCTTAGTTCTAAGTTGCTTCTCTCCTTGATTAGTTTCCACCTATTGCTTCTTGTGTTTCCCTCAGTTGCCTTGGAGAATAGCTTGACTCCCTCTTCTTTGGGGCAAACCCTGAGATATTTAAACTTCTATCATGTCACCCCATAGTCCTTCTTTTCATCAAACTTACATTAAAAACATCAATGACTAAGTATATTTTTTTTATTAAAAAGTTCTTCTGACAGATTTTACTCAAAAAATTCAAATGCTTTCAGGGTCTGAATATAGATTTGCTGCATGGAACAGAGCATGCCCTGTCAGTACAAGTTTCCTGTTTTTGTTCAGAAGAGAAGGCAAAATCAGTCACTGTGTCGCTCTCTCGCACAATAATACACAGCAGTGTCAGCAGCTGACAAGGAGTTCAGCTGAAGGGAATATTCATTCTTGGAGTTGTCTGAAGAAATGGTGGTGCGGCTTTGAAGAGAAGAGGAGAACCATTTCCCCCCATTATGGGGGTTGATTCCGGCTATCCATTCCAAGCCTTTCCCTGGAGGCTGACGGGCCCAGTTCCAAATGTAGCCTCTATCAGTGATGGAGACGCCAGTAACTTTACAGACCAAGTTGAGATTTTGAGCTGGTCTTACAGTTCCTGGCCCCGATGACACAAGTTGTACCTCAGAAAGGGACCCTGGAGAAGTAAGAGAAATAAAAATTAGAATTCACATACATCAGAAAAAGAAATCATATTGTTGCTTTCTGTAAAATTGTGTCCTCACATTTTGGCATGTTTATTAGAAAAAAGAAGAACAGACAGCAATTCATGATGGTTCCTTAAAAACTTTCCTCCTGTTCAACATGTACACTTTGAGGAAGATGTGGCTATCAAAAAAAGACTTCTGCTTTTAAAGGAGAAAACCTTATGATATTTGCATAAATCAGTGGGCTATAAAGTAGCTCTTAGAAAGCAAGGTGAGCTTATATTCTTTAGGAGGGCCTGCAGGAAACCTCCTTCCCTCGTTCTCTCCCTCCCTCCCTCCCCCCTCTCTCATATCACAAAATATAACCATTTCTCATCCTTGTAGAACATGAGTTTTTCAGTCTTACATCAGACATCCATATCTTTAGGCAAAATTATCAATACCCATTTCTTATTGATTGCTTTATTTATTGATTGCTTTATTTATTGATTGCTTTATTTATTGATTGCTTTATTTATTGATTGCTTTATGTATTGATTGCTTTGTTTGTTTGTTTGTTTGTTTGTTTATTGCTGTCGACTCATTGAAGTGACTCTGGGGTGTTTTCAAGTATAAAATAAAGCCATATAAATATATTAATAAAAAATATCGCCGAAAAACTGGATGCAAAACAAGATCAAATTTACCTGGAAAAGTAAATCAAATTAAAATTCAAAGGCAAGGAAGTTAACAGGACAGGTATCCTTTGGACAGGATTCTCTGGATAACATATTTCATAAAGTGGAGTGGAGAGCCCTCCTCCTAGATCCTGTCAGTCAAAACTCCCTAACCAATGGATATACCCATTTCTTATTGATTGCTTTATTTATTGATAGCTTTATTTCTTATTGCTTTATTTCTTATTGCTTTATTTATTGATTGCTTTATTTATTGATTGCTTTATTTATTGATTGCTTTATTTATTGATAGCTTTATTTATTGATTGCTTTGTTTGTTTGTTTGTTTGTTTATTGCTGTTGACTCAGCTAAGTGACTCTGGGGTGTTTTCAAGTATAAAATAAAGCCATATAAATATATTAATAAAAAACATCGCCGAAAAACTGGATGCAAAACAAGATCAAATTTACCTGGAAAAGTAAATCAAATTAAAATTCAAAGGCAAGGAAGTTAACAGGACAGGTATCCTTTGGACACCAACCATTCCCCAGACATGCAACATACTTTTAGTTCCCTACGATAAAACATAGGTCTTAACATATTTGGGAAAACTGGAAGAATGGGGAGGATTCTCTGGATAACATATTTTATAAAGTGGAGTGGAGAGCCCTCCTCCTCGATCCTGTCAGTGAAAACTCCCTAACCAATGGATATGCAGCATGCCCTCCCTGCTTGTCTCGGGTGCAAAAGGAAGATACAACTGAGGCAAGATTCCTCATGTATTGAGGTCTGATCCCATGAAGGGTTTTAAAGGTGATGTCCAATCCATTGAATTGGACTTGTGAATGTTCCATTAGATGTAGAAGAATCTCATCATTTTTTCAACTGGAGGGAATATTCATTCTTGGAGTTGTCTGAAGCAATGCTGGCGCCGCATTGAAGAGAAGAAGAAAACGATTTTCTCCCATCATGGGGGTAGACTCTGGCTATCCATTCTAAGCGTTTCCCTGGAGGCTGACGGACCCAGCTCCAAGCATAGCTACTACTAGTGATGGAGACACCAGTAACTTTACAGAGCAAATTGAGATTTTTCTCCTGGTCTTACAGTTTCAGGCCCCGATGACACAAGTTGAACCTCAGAAAGGGACCCTAAAAAAAAGTAAGAGTCAAGAAGTTACCAGGATTCAGGTGCACCTGAAAGCAGAAATCACACTTGCTTTCTCTAAAATTGTTTTCTTACATTTTGTCATGGCTATTTATTTATTTATTATTTATTATTCGATTCATATACCGCTCCTATCTCCATCAAGATGGACTCAGGGCGGTGTACAGGAAAATTAAAAATTGTGACAGAAAAGCAAAACAGGAAGAAATTCATACTCTGTTTTTAAAGTCTTTTTCCTCCAGTCTGACATGTACGATTCGAAGGAAAAGGAAAGCTGTAAATTGAGGAGCCTGCTTATAAAGAGGAAAGTTTCATGATGATATTTGCATTTTCGTAGTGATGCTCTTGGAAAGCGAAATGCCCTTGAGGCTTTGTGTTCATTTAGAGAATCTAGATAAAGCCCAGCTGTTTCCTTCCTCCCTCGCTCCCTCCCTCTCACCTCCCCTTCAAAATTCAGAAAAAGTAAGATTTTTTCCGCCTTAGCAGTTTTAACCACCAATGTTAAAGATAAAAGTGCCCTGCCCTTTATCTGGTGTGAGATATTCTCTAGTTCTTCTGACTGATGACTGGAGATGACCACTAGTGGAAGAGAACTAAACCTGCCATTGGACAGCCTGGTCCATGATTGATAAATTGTATAGAAACCTCCTTCTTTGTTTTTTTCTTTTTAATACATTCATTTGAACATCACCTGAGAAAAAAAAGTCTACCCCTTCTTTTTGGGTAAAGCTTCAGATGTTGAAAGACAGCTGTTATATCTGTGGACACCAAGATAGTTTTCTTTCCCTACTTTTTCCGATTCTCTTCATTTTGTTTAAGGACACTGTGATCCAAGCTCTACCCTATTTCTCCCCATGAATTGAGTTCAGAACACACAGGTATTATATTTATATTTATTATATTTATACCCCGCCCTTCTCCAAGCGGACCCAGGGCGGCGCACAGGAATGTTAAAATATATACAAAACATAATAAAATTAAAAAAAAACTTATTCTAAAAAATCCTGTGCTAAAACCGAAATAAAATCCCAAATTTAAAACTATCTAGGAGTCAGTAATGGAGGTTACGCTAGGCCGGCTAGATGGAATAGATGTGTCTTCAGACACTTGTGGAAGAGGCGGAGGTCGGAGATGGTGCGGAGTTCAGGGGGTAAGTCGTTCCAAAGGGCTGGTCACGCCACAGAGAAGGCTCTTCCCCTGGGTGTCGCCAGTCGGCATTGTCCAGCCGACGGCACCTTGAGGAGGACCTCTCTGTGGGAGAGTATCGGTCTGAGGGATGTATGGGGCAGGAGGCAGTCTCGCATGTAACTAGGCCCCGAGCCATGGAGCGCTTTAAAGATGGTCGTTAAAACCTTGAAGCGCACCCGAAAGACCACAGGAAGTCAGTGCAGCTCGCGCAGGATAGGTGTTATGTGGGCGTGTCTAGGCGCTCCCGCAATCACCCACGCGGCTGCATTCTGGACTAGCTGCAGCTTTCGAGTGCACCTCAAGGGAAGCCCCATGTAGAGAGCATTACAGTAGTCGAGTCGAGAGGTGACGAGTGCTTGAGTGACTGTGCGTAAGGCACCCCGGTCAAGTAAGGGGTGCAATTGGCACATCAGGCGTACCTGATGAAACGCCCCCCTGGCCACGGCTGCCACATGATCTTCCATAGACAGTCGGGAATCCAGGAGGACACCCAAATTGCACGCCCTCTCCACGGGGGCCGGTGTTTCGCCCCCAACGGCCAGAGTTGGAATAATCTGGCTGAACCGGGGCGCCGGAAACCACAGCCACTCAGTCTTGGACGGGTTGAGCTTGAGTTTGTTACTACCCATCCAGATCCGTACGGCCTCCAAGCACCGGGACATAACCTCGACGGCATCGTTGTGGTGGTCTGGGGTGGATATGTTCAACTGAGTATCATCAACGTACAGATGATATCCCACTCCAAAACCACAGATGATCTCACCCAGCGGCTTCATATATGTGTTGAACAGTAGGGGCGAGAGGACCGACCCCTGAGGAACCCCACATATGAGGGGCCTCGAGGCCGACCTCTGCCTCCACATTGCGACCGACCAGAGAGGTAGGACGAGAACCACCACAAAACGGTGCCTCCCAGCCCCAACCCCCCCAGTTGGCGCAATGGGATACCATGGTCGATGGTATCAAAAGTCGCTGAGAGGTCTAATAGGACTAGGATAGAGGAATATCCTCTATCCCGCGCCCTCCAGAGATCATCAACCAACGTGACCAATGCCGTCTCGGTGCTGTGCCCGGGTCTGAAGCCGGACTGGCGCGGGTCTACATAATCAACTTCCTCCAAGTGTCGCGGAAATTGTTGAGCCACCACATGCTCAACAACCTTCACTAAAAAGTGGAGGTTGGAGACAGGACGATAGTTCTCTAATAATGTTGGATCCAGGGACGGCTTCTTGAGGAGGGGCCTTACTACCGCATCTTTCAAGACGGTAGGCAAGGACCCCTCACTCAAAGATGCGTTGACAATGCCCTGGAGCCAGCCTCATGTCGTCTCCCAGGATGCCAGTACAAGCCAGGAGGGACACGGGTCCAATAAACATGTGGTAGCCCTAAGTCTCTTTGACAACTTGTCCATATCCTCTGTGGTAACAAAATCAAACTCCTCCCAAGATGGTGTCACAAGAACAGCCTCAGCCCGCTCGACTGGACCACTGTTGATGGAGGATAGCTCGTTCCGAATCCGAGTGATTTTCTCCTGCAGATAAGTCCCAAATTTCTCTGCTCGACCCTGTAAAGGAGCTTCCCGCGGCCTCTGTTGAAGGAGGGAGCAGGTCACCCCAAACAGGGCGGCAGGGCGGTTATCTGCGGATGCAATAAGAGTGGCACAATACTCACGTTTGGCCACTCTTATCGCCACTAAATAAGTCCTAATATGGTCTCTCACTAGTGTTCGGTCGGCTTCGGAGTGAGAAGATCTCCATTTGCTCTCTAGGCGTCTCTTGTTGCGCTTCATCTCCCTAAGCCCCTCGGTAAACCAAGGAGCCCAGGTGGTTCATCGCCGCAAGAGAGGCCGCAAGGGCGCGACTCGGTCCAAGGCCCCCGTGGCCGCAGTTAACCATGCGGCCACTAGGTCCTCAGTCGAGACACGTGGGCAAGTCCACAGGAATTGGCCCAAGCTCCCTTTGGAACCTTACCGGGTCCATCAGGAGCCTGGGGCAGAGCCATATGGGAATGTCCGGTTCGGCCTCCCCGCAGTGAGGTGCGGCGATCGGAAAGTCGAGCCGAAGGAGAGCGTGATCTGTCCATGACAGGGGTATGATGACTAAATCCCCTATTCCCAGATCACTACTACACTGTCCCGAGATGAAGATTAGATCCAGGGTGCGTCCGCCCTCGTGGGTAGGGCCTACAACTACCTGGGTCAGGTCAATGGCTGTCATGGAAGCCATGAACTCCCGAGCTACCCCAGAGGTTTCGCCCGCTGACGGCAGGTTAAAGTCCCTAATGACTAAAAGTCTGGGGGTCTCAACCGCCACCTCGGCTATCACCTCTAGGAGCTCGGGCAGGGCTGTTGTTGTATAGCGAGGAGCCAGGTATACAACTAACACGCCCAACTGCCTCCCCAGGCCCCACTTCACAAGGAGGGACTCGCACCCGGTCATCTGAGGGATCGTGGTCTCCTTTGGCTCAAGACCTTCCCTAACCATAATCGCCACCCCCCACCCCTCCCTAGGGCCCTAGGCTGATGGAAAGCTCGGTATCCTGGTGGGCACATTTCTATGAGGGGATGTCCTCCCTCGTGGCCCAACCAGGTTTCCGTAATGCCCACAAGGTCTGGGTCTCCCTCTGACACAAGGTCATGGATGAGGGGGGCTTTTTGTGCCACAGACCTGGCATTGCATAGCATCAGCCTGGGGCCCCGGGTCTGTGGTTCTTGCCAAGCTAGTCTGCGATGGGGACAGGGGGAGCTGGAGCGCGTGACCACCCATAACCAGCGGCCACGGTCCTCCAACTGGTAATGTCCGTCCCCCTTCCCACCGCCCCTGCCCCTCCCCAAGACCGTATTGATGGAAAATACCTCAGTGGAAATGACCCCCCCTTCCCCCTCCTCCGTTTCTCTACTTCCGCTTCCTGCCGGCCCTTTCATTTGGCGTACCCCCACCTGACTCTCCCTCCCCCCTTCCTGGAACCCCCTAAAAGTCGAATAAAATGTTTATATAAAAAACCCCTGAGTCTGCGCTTCGCCCACCTCTCAGGAGCAATTAGTCCATCCTCGAGGTGGGTCCGTTTTAGATAAGGGGGCCAGGCCTGTGAGAGCGGAGACTCCCGCAAGCAAAGGAGATCACGCCTAGAGTACATTTGGAACCCCTGATGGTCGTCTAGGTCCGGGGGGATAATAGCAAGTCCGCTAAGAGTCCAGGGGAGCAGCTATAAAGTGACAGGTAAATAAAGTGCAATAGATGACCTTAGGAGGGGGGGGGGCAGGAGGGAAAAAGTCCATTATCAGTTGGTCTCACAGTCTTAGTCTATCAGTCTGGGGTCCTGCATAAGGGCAGATCGAATTTTAGTCCCTGCACGAACCCCAGCCGACTGTTCTTTTCGGCCACACAGGCCCAAGTCCGCACCTAGTACCACACGACTAGTTGGTTGTCGTGTGGCCTGATGAAAGATGCTGCCATGTGCTGGCCTGGCTCACTTCCTCCTGACCAAGGCACTCGCTTTAGATCTTCCTGGGCCTCCTGCGCCATTGTTCCACCGTTTCCGACCCGGCTGCTTGGCTTCCCTCAATCCATTCTCTTTCTTCTGCACCTTCGACACATTCTCAATCTCCTTCTCCTTCTTCTTTCTTTTCTCCTCCATCTCCATCTCCAACTCCATCCATCTCCATCAGTCCATCTCCCTTCCATCACCATTTCATCTCCACTCCATCTCCATCTCTCCAATCCATCTCTCCATCTCTCCTCCATCTCCAATCCATCTCCTTCCCCTCTTTCTCTCCTCTCCTCTCTTCCTGTCTCTCTCTTCCAATCTCTCCTCTCGCAAGCTTCTTCCATTACTCCATACCGGCTTCACCTCCCATCCATCGCCTCCTTGTAAGGTTGACAGGACCTTTACAAGCTAAGGAGAAGAGGAGGAGAAAATCCTGCTAATGTTGTAACCTAGTCTGGTAACAAAATGTCCAGAAACTAAATTGAAACAAGCATGGAGAGCAAACCACTTGTTAAGGATATCTTTGTTAGGAGCCTGAAAAATGTGCAACGGAATGTAGCAAGAGATATGTTGCTAGGTATCCACACTATCACTGAAGGTAAAACAAGTAGACTTTTACTTGTGGTGTAAAAATAAAGTAAGATACACCTCTTCAAAAACAAGTGATAGGCAGTCCTGAATCAAATACAGTCTATTACTCAAACAGTTGGCTAACAGTTGCTTAACTCCTGATTCTCTTTGCTTTGCTGATCTAACCAACATACAGAGCCTTCATCCAAGAGATCAGCGTCTAACAGTGATTCTGGCTCCCTCTTATGGCTGATTGAGGAAACAGCAGCCAAACACATTCCACTGTAGCAATTAAAGTTACAGATACCAATTCCAATCATGGCTTATATATATTGCAAACCCAACACTGGTTAAGTGCGCATGGTTAAGTGCGGCCACGGGGGCCTTGGACCGAGTCGCGCCCTTGCGGCCTCTCTTGCGGCGACGAACTACCCAGGCTTCCTGGTTTACTGAGGAGCTTCGGGGGATGAAGTGCCACAAGAGATCAGAAATGCAAAAGTGTGAACCAGGGATCATGCATCAGTCACACAACAAGAGCAAGGTACCCAAAAAGAGAAGTCACCTCCTGATTGGTGACTCAATCGTAAGAGATGTAAACTTAGGTAAGGATATGGAGGTTTTGAAAGATGTCAGATGTTTACCGGGTGCTACAGCCAGCAGAGACAAGAGGCCTATTCTTAAGATAGTCACGAATGCAAGTAAGGACTGTGAAGTTGATGCTATTATACATCTTGGCACAAATGATCTGTCCCAAAAAGATGTAGCTTCTGTGCAGAATGATTTCCAGAGTTTGGGGTACGAACTTAGTAGTACAGGTTGTAGGCTTATCTTCTCAGAGGTTATACCAGTATACAAGGAACAAAAAGGAAAGGGCCAGCGCATAGCAGAGTTTAATGTGTGGCTAAAGGAGTGGTGTAAAAAGGAAGGCTTTGGTCTTATTAGTCATGATGCCTGCAGCTGGTCCAATGATAAACTGTACAAAAGAGATGGTTTGCACCCATCCAAGAAAGGGACTGAGTTACTTGGCACTAAATTCACAGATTTCCTGGCTAAACATTTAAACTGAATAGTGGGGACAGAGAATCAATAGATAAAGAATATTTCTGTCCCCAGCAAACTAAAATTCATAGGGTTATCAGTGCGTGTAACATAGATAATTGTGCAGGTAATATTATCAACACTGCTGTCAAGCAAAACCAAACAATTAACAGTGGGTGCCATACCATGTACATGAACCATACAAGTGGCAAAGAAATAGGGGCAAAGAGAACCATAGTCAGGCATAACACAGGTTTCGTAGACAGAAAACACAGGGTCAATCAAAATGGACTCAAATGTCTATACACCAATGCACAGAGTATGAGGAATAAACAGGGTGAATTAGAAATTCAAGTAAATGAGGGCAGATACGATATTGTTGCCATTACAGAAACTTGGTGGGATGAAACCCACAAATGGAACATACAGCTAGAAGGATTTAAATTATTTAAAAGAAATAGACCAAATAAAAGAGGAGGTGGAGTTGCACTATATATAAGAAATAATTACATCTCTACAGAAATAGAGCACAACAATGATGAGAACTATCTTGAATGTATTTGGGTCAATATTAAAGGTTGGGGGGGGAATGATATTGTCATAGGTCTATACTACAGGCCACCCAACCAAGCAGAGGAAGTGGATGTACTTTTTGCTAACCAGCTAACTAAGGTATGTAGGAAGCACACTGCAATAGTAATGGGAGATTTTAACTACCCTGACATCAATTGGGAAACAAACTCTGCACCAAGTGGAAGATCCAACAGGTTCCTAACAAACCTAGCAGACAACTTTGTTTCCCAAAAGGTAGAGAAGGGAACAAGGGGATCAGCAATATTGGACTTAATTCTCACTAACAGAGAGGAAATGATAGAAGGTGTAGAAGCTACAGGAACTTTGGGGGCAAGCGATCATGAAATACTGGAATTCAACATTATGCAAACAAAAGTAGTTGAACAAAGTCAAACTAGAGTCTTAGACTTCAAGAGAGCTAATTTCAACAAACTCAGAGAGAGCTTGGGAAGGATTCCATGGATGAGAATCCTCAAGGGGAAAACAACTCAAGAAGCTTGGGAAATTTTGAAAAATGAGATTATAAAAGCCCAGTCCAGCGCAATACCAATGAAGAAGAAAAATAACAGTTCCCAAAAGAAACCAGCATGGCTGCATAAAGAACTCTCTGACAAATTGAAAGACAAAAAGGATAAATATAAAAAGTGGAAAAAGGGGGACATAACCAAGGCAGAGGTTCTCTCTGTCTTTTAATTACAAATTTTAATGGGTTTTAATTTTATATTTTTAGCATGGGTAGATTTATTTAATTCTATTTTAAGTAATGTTTGTATTATTGTATATTGTTTTTAATTATGCCTGTGCACCGCCCCGGGTCCCTGTGGGGAGAGGGTGCGGTTAATAAATCCCAATTTATTATTTATTTATTATTATTATTAAAATATCAGCAAATAGCCGGAGCCTGTAAAGATGAAGTGAGGAAAGCTAAGGCTCACAATGAAGAAAGGCTTGCCAAAAAAGTAAAAAATAACAAAAAAAGCTTCTTCCAACATGTTAAAAATAAGAAAAAAGTTAAGGAAACAATTGGTCCACTGCTGGGAGAAAATGGCAAGAAGATGATAAGCAACAGGGAGAAAGCAGAACTATTTAACTCTTTCTTTGCATCTGTCTTTACACAAAGGGATAAAACAGTCCAATCAATCAAAAACAGCACCACAAATATCAGATTAGGAACACAAGTTGAAATAGAGAAGAAAATGGTAAGTGAGCACCTGTCTGCCCTGGACGAGTTCAAATCACCAGGACCGGATGGATTACACCCCAGGGTTCTGAAGGAACTGGCAGACGAGATCTCAGAACCACTGAACTATATCTTTCAGAGATCCTGGAGCACCGGGGAACTGCCAGAAGACTGGAAAAGAGCAGATGTGGTTCCCATCTTCAAAAAAGGAAAAAAAACAGATCCAGGAAACTATAGACCCATCAGCCTGACCTCAATACCAGGAAAGATTCTGGAAAAGATAATTAAACAACAAATAAGTGAACACCTAGAAGCAAACAAAGTAATAGCCAAAAGCCAACATGGGTTTGTCAAAAACAGATCATGCCAGACGAATCTAATTGCATTCTTTGACAAAGTAACAAAATCAGTGGACCAGAGGAATGCTGTTGATATAATTTACCTGGACTTCAGTAAGGCATTTGATAAAGTAGACCATAACCTACTATTAGATAAAGTAGAAAATTGTGGGTTAGACAGCACCACCACCAAATGGATTCGTAACTGGCTGACCAACCGCACTCAACGTGTAGTCCTCAATGGAACTGCATCTACATGGAAGGAAGTATGCAGTGGAGTCCCCCAAGGCTCTGTTTTAGGCCCAGTACTCTTTAACATCTTCATCAACGATTTGGATGAGGGGATAAATGGGGAACTCATCAAATTTGCAGACGACACCAAGCTGGCAGGAATAGCCAACACTCCAGAAGATAGGCTTAAGATACAGAGGGATCTAGACAAACTTGAACATTGGGCACTGTCTAATAAAATGAAATTCAATTGTGAAAAAAGTAAGGTCCTACATATAGGCAAGAAAAACCAAATGCACAAGTACAGTATAGGTGGTACCTTGCTCAATAGTAGCAACTGTGAGAGGGATCTCGGAATCCTAGTGGACAACCATTTAAATATGAGCCAGCAGTGTGCAGCAGCTGCCAAAAAAGCCAACACAGTTCTAGGCTGCATCAACAGAGGGATAGAATCTAGATCGCGTGAAGTGTTAATGCCACTGTATAGTGCCTTGGTAAGGCCACACTTGGAATACTGCATACAGTTTTGGTCGCCACGATGTAGAAAAGACGTGGAGACTCTGGAAAGAGTGCAAAGAAGAGCAACCAAGATGATTAGAGGACTGGAGACTAAGACATATGAAGAACGGCTGCAGAAGCTGGGTATGTCTAGTTTGATGAAGAGAAGGACCAGGGGAGACATGATAGCAGTGTTCCGATATCTCAGAGGGTGCCACAAAGAAGAGGGAGTCAGACTTTTCTCCAAGGCACCTGGGGGCAGGACAAGGAGCAATGGGTGGAAACTAACCAAGGAGAGAAGCAACTTAGAACTAAGGAGAAATTTCCTAACAGTAAGAACAATTAACCTCTGGAACAGCTTGCCTCCAGCAGTTGTGAATGCCCCAACCCTGGAAGTCTTTAAAAAGATGTTAGACAGCCATTTGTCTGAAATGGTATAAGATTCCTGCCCATGCAGGGGGTTGGACTAGAAGACCTACAAGGTCCCTTCCAACTCTGCTATTGTATTGTATTGTAATTTAAAAGAGACGCCTAAAGAGCAGATGGAGATCCTCTCGCTCCGAAGCCGACCGAACACTAGTGAGATCCCATATTAGGGCTTAATTAGTGGCGATAAGGGTGGCCAAATGTGAGTATTGTGCCACCCTAATTGCATCCACAGATAACCGCCCTGCCGCCCTGTTTGGGGTGACCCACTCCCTCCTTCACCAGAGGCCGCGGGAAGCCCCTCTACAAGGGCGAGCAGAGGAATTTGGGATTTATCTGCAGGAGAAAATCACTCGGATTTGGAATGAGCTACCCTCCATCGACAGTGGTCCATGTGGGATTGTCCGAGACTAGTCTTGAGGTTCCATCTTGGGAGGAGTTTGACTTTGTTACCACCGAGGATATGGACAGGTTGTCAAGGAAACTTAGAGCGACCACATGTTTATTGGACCCGTGTCCCTCCTGGCTTGTACTGGCATCCTGGGAGACGACACGAGGCTGGCTCCAGGGCATTGTCAACACATCTTTGAGTGAGGGGTCCGTACCTACCGTCTTGAAAGAGGCGGTAGTGAGGCCCCTCCTCAAGAAGCCGTCCCTGGACCCAGCTTTATTGGAGAACTATCGTCCGGTCTCCAACCTTCACTTTTTGGTGAAGGTTGTTGAGAGTGTGGTAGCCCAACAGTTTCTGCGACACCTGGAGGAAGTTGATTATCTAGACCCGCGCCAGTCCGGCTTCCGACCCGGTCACAGTACCGAGACGGCATTGGTCGCCTTGGTTGATGATCTCTGGAGGGCGCGGGATAGAGGTTATTCCTCTATCCTAGTCCTGTTAGACCTCTCGGCGGCTTTTGATACCATCAACCAGGGTATCCTATTGCACCGACTGGGGGGGTTGGGGCTGTGAAGCACCGTTCTGCGGTGGTTCTCGTCCTACCTCTCTGGTCGGTCGCAATATGTGTTGACGGGAGGGCAGAGGTCGACCTCGAGACCCCACTTGTGTGGGGTTCCTCAGGGGTCGGTCCTCTCGCCCCTCTTGTTTAACACATATATGAAGCCGCTGGGTGAGATCATCCGTGGTTTTGGGGTGGAGTACCATCTGTACGCTGACGACACTCAGCTGTAAATATCCACCCCAGACCACCCCAATGATGCCGTCGAAGTGCTGTCCCGGTGTTTGGAAGCCGTACGGATCTGGATGGGTGGTAACAAACTCAAGCTCAACCCTGCCAAAACTGAGTGACTGTGGTTTCCGGCACCCCGGTTCAGCCAGATTAATCCAACTCTGGCCATTGGGGGCGAAACACTGGCCCCCGTGGAGAGGGCGCGCAATTTGGGTGTCCTCCTGGATTCCCGGCTGTCCTTGGAGGACCATGTGGCGGCCGTGGCCAGGGGGGCGTTTCATCAGGTACGCCTGATGCGCCAATTGCGCCCCTTACTGGACCGGGCTGCCCTTCGCACAGTCACTCAAGCTCTCGTGACATCCCGTCTCGACTACTGTAATGCTCTCTACATGGGGCTTCCCTTGAGGTGCACTCGAAAGCTACAGCTAGTCCAAAACGCAGCTGCGCGGGTAATTACGGGAGTCACCAGAAGCTCCCATATAACACCAATCCTGCGCGAGCTGCATTGGCTTCCTGTGGTCTTTCGGGTGCGCTTCAAGGTTTTGACGACCATCTTTAAAGCGCTCCATGGCTCGGGGCCTAGTTATATGTGAGACCGTCTCCTGCCCCATATATCCCTTAGACCGATACGCTCCCACAGAGAGGGCCTTCTCAGGGTGCCGTCGGCTGGACAATGCCGACTGGCGACACCCAGGGGAAGAGCCTTCTCTGTGGCGGGCCCTGCACTTTGGAACGACCTACCCCCTGAACTCCGGACCATCACCGACCTCCGCCTCTTCCGCCAATGTCTAAAGACATACTTTTTTCATCAAGCCGGCCTAGCCTAACCTCCCATGGGGACTTTTAGAAAAGTTTTAAATTGGGTTTCAAATAATTGGTTTTAGCATAGGATTGGGATTATTTAATATATATTTTAAATTATTTATTCATTTTATATTTTGTATATCTTTTTAAATTTCCTGTGCGCCGCCCTGGGTCCTCTGTGGAGAAGGGCGGGATATAAATGTAATAAAATAAATAAATAAATAAATAAATAAAATAACACTAGGATTTCCTTCCTAACACCACTGTCAAAATCTAAAACATGAGCAACAAGAATTTTCTATTATTTCAAAGCTAGATTCACTTAACAAATGTATTACTAACATAATGACAGCATGATTCACTTAATAACACACTTAGGATAACAGAGTTGGAAGGCATCTTGGAGATCTTCTAGTGCAGGGGTCCCCAACCTTTTTTGCACCAGCGACAGCTTTCATTTTAAAGAAAATTCTGTGGACCGGCTGAGTGGCTCAGCAGTCATGTGACTGGGTGGGCGTGGCCAACTTGGAAAATGTGAAACTCACTTAACAATGATCTTGGTTAGCAACCAAACTTTTGGCCTCAACTGTGGTCATAAGTTCTTTCTTTCTTTCTTTCTTTGTCTCTGTCTCTCTTTCTTTCCCTCTTTCTCTCTCTCTCTATTTCTTTCTCTCTTTCTCTTTCTCTCTTTATTTCTTTCTCTTTCTTTCTTTTTCTCTTTCCCTCTTTCTCTCTCTTTTTCTTTCTCTCTCTCTCTCTCTTTCTGTAGGAGGGAGGAGGGGGCAGCCCATTGGGCAGAGTGTGCGGGAGAACGCAGGAGGATGGTGGGGGCTCTTCCTCCACCCTCGTCGACGGAGGGACTCCTGTGCGCCACCGGAGCAACCCTCCCTACGGCCGCCAGTTCCCTGTCCCACCCGCGGAGCCTCCGCAGCCCCTGGAAGAAAAGGAGTGGCCGGCATACCATCAGGGAAGGGAATCGGTGGCCGGTCCGGCGGTGCCCAGGAGTCCCTCCGTCGACGAGGGTGGAGGAAGAGCCACACTCCAACGGCGCGAACAGCCACGCCTGCGTTCTCCCGTGTGCTCTACTCAGGGGGCTGCCCCCTCCTCCTCCTCTCCAGCCCTGCGGCCCGGGTCCCACCCAGCCATGGACCGGCACCGGTCCGCAGCCCGGGGGTTGGGGACCCCTGTTCTAGTGCATCCCTCTGCTTAGGCAGGAAACCCTACACCATTTCAGACAAATGTTTATCCAACATCTTCTTAGAAACATCCAGTTTTGGAGCATTCACAACCTCTGGAGGCAAGCTGTTCCACTGATTATTTTTTCTGTCATGAAATGTCTCCTTAGTTCTAAGTTGCTTCTCTTCTTGATTAGTTTCCACCCTTATTGTGCTGCCCTCGGTTGCTTTGGAAAATAGGTGGAACCCCTATTCTTTGTGGCATTCTCTTAAATATTGGAACACTGCTACCATGTCACCCTGAATCCTTCTTTTTATCAGACTAGACATACCTAGTTCCAGCTTTTAAAATTTGTTTTACGCTCCTGTCCATTAATCATCTTCATTGCTCTTCTCTGTACTCAATTCTGGAGTCTCAACATCTTTTTTACACCAAGGTCATAAAATGGGGCAGGCCTCACTTAACAAATGTCTCTCTTAACAATAGAGATTTGGGACTCAATTATGGTCATGGGGACTACCTGTAAATAGCGTTGTTTGGAATTATGTTCATAGGAACAGCAAGTCTAAGAATTTCGTGAAGTAGATGTGAGAAATCCTGTGGAAAAAACTGTGTTGTAAATTTATGATTTAACAGGTGTGTCTCGAGAAAAAAGCCTAGCTCTTCTTTTTGTTTGAGCTTTCAGATAGTGAAAGTGCAGTTAAATCTGTGGATTATTTCAGATACTTTTCTTTCAATTTCACTTGTCTGAATGTTGATTGGCTGCATGGAATAGACAAGCTCAGCCTGTATCAGTTTCCTGTTTTTGTTCAGAAGAGAAGGCAAAATCAGTCAGTGTGGATCCCGAGCACAGTAATACACAGCAGTGTCAGCATCTGACATGGAGTTCAGCTGAAGGGAAAACTCATTCTTGGTGTTGTCTGAAGAAATGGTGGTGCGGCTTTGAAGAGAAGAGGAGTACAATTTCCCCCCATTATAGGGGTAGATTCTGGCCATCCATTCCAAGCCTTTCCCTGGAGGCTGACGGACCCAGTTCCAGACGTAGCTACCATCAGTGATGGAGACATCAGTAACTTTACAGAGCAAATTGAGATTTTGACCTGGTCTTACACTTCCTGGCCCCGATGACACAAGTTGAACCTCAGAAAGGGACCCTATAGAAGTAAGAGAAATAAAAATTAGAATTCACGTTAATTGGTAAAAGAAATAATATTGCTGCTTTCTCTAAAATTGTGTCCTCACATTTTGGCATGGTTAAGAGAAAAAATAAGAACAGCCAGTAATTCATAATGGTTCCTTAAACAAATTTCCTCCAATTTAATGTGTGCACTTTGAGGAAATTGTGGCTATCAAAAAGAGAGATCTGCTTTTAAAGGAGAAGACCTTATGATATTTGCATAAATCTGCGCGCTATAAAATAGCTCTTGGAAAGCAAGCTGAGCTTGTATTCTTTAGGAGATTCTGCAGGACACCTCCCTCTCTCCTTCCCTTCCTCCTCCTTTCCTTCTCTTTTCCTTCGCTCCCTCCTTCAACAGATCACAAATACAAAACCATTTCTCATCCTTCTAAAACAAGTCAGTTTTTCACAGTCTTAATTCAATAATACAATACAATAGCAGAGTTCTGGTGGCAAGCTTTTCCACTGATTAATTGTTCTGACTGTCAGGAAATGTCTCCTTAGTTCTAAGTTGCTTCTCTCCTTGATTAGTTTACACCCATTGCTTTTTCTTCTGCCCTCAGGTGCCTTGGAGAATAGTTTCACTCCTTCTTCTTTGTGGCAGCCTCTGAGATATCGCAAGACTGCTATCATGTCTCCCCTGGTCCTTCTCTTCATTAAACTAGATATCAGCCATCCAGATCTTTGGGCAAACCTCTCCATACCCATTGCTTATTTATTGCTTTCTTTATTATGTCTGGCATTCACAGCTCACTTGGACTTTCAAAACCAGAATTATCTACATTTAACACATATAAAGAGCTGAGGTAAGGGGACTGATCCTCAATGCTGTTCCTCACTTGGAGAGGCAGAATTGCAAAGATACATAGAACTGATGGGAAATTTCCTGACAATGAATACGAGAATCCATCAGTTGAACAATTTGCCTCCAGATGTTGGGGATGCTCCATTACTGGAAGCTTTTAAGAATATACTGGGAATCCTCTTGTCTGAAATGTTATAGGGTCTGTTGCCTGAAGGAGCCATTACTTCCTCAATTCTTCCCCCTCAGCCCCCAGGGACACTCTAGCAACCTCCTAAAGACTATTAATGCCTTAAAGACTATCTACGGGATCACATCCTCCCCCATACATCCCTGCAGCTGATTCTCTCCCACAGAGAGGGACCTCTCCGGGTGCCATCCACTAGGCAATGCCAGCGGGCGACGCCCAGTGGAAGGGCCTTCTCTGTGGTGGGCCCAACCCTCTGGAACGACCTACTCCCCAAACTTAGAACAGCCACGGACCTCCGCTCCTTCCGCCAGAAACTCAAGACTTATTTTTTCCAACAGGCCGGCCTGGCCTAACTCTACCTAGCCTTTAGCTGGAAATTAAATTGTTTTAATTGGTTTTTAAGGGAAATAGTTTTAATTTATTGTAAATTTTAGCACAAGGTTAATAATTTAATTTGATTTTACATTTTGTACATTGTCATGTTTATATATGTTTTTTAATATCCTGTGCACCGCCCCGAGTCCCTTTTGAAAAAGGAAGCAGTACATAAGTTTATTAAATGAAATGAAAAAAAAGGCTCATTTTGGCAAAAAAAGGGACCGTTTTTGGGAGGTCTGCAGAGTGCAAAAACGTTTTTTTTAATTTGCCTCTTCAAAATCTTGGTGCGTCTTACATTCTTAAAAAATATGCTACTGTAATACTGCTCTCATGTCACCCCTAGTCTTTCTTTTCTCTAGACCCAATTCCTGCAACCGTCCTTCAGATGTTTTTGTCTCCAGGCCCCCAAACAGAGGCCTGGAGGTTTTTCACCAAATGTCTTAGAAATGTTCTTCTTTTTATGTCTACTAATATCATACATTGGTCTTGTCCTGTTTTTGCATTTCTGGTTTGCAGCCCTTTGGTGCCCTCTAGAGGAAATCTCTTCCGAATGATAAAGGAAGAAAGAGTGTTGTCTCCTCTCTGCCCTTTTGAAACAGTCAATCAAAGCTCTGCCTTCTACCCTTCACCTGAGGATCTGAAGAGAGAAATTTGAAATAGAGATTAGGCTGCATTGCCTCCTTCCTCCTTTCTCCATTTGTTAGATACCTAAAGCATTTTATTTTGATTTTCAACACTGATCTCTGCTTTTCAGCAAGAGGACTAAAAGGAAATCTGATACCAGAAACAAGGGAGGAGAGGGAGAAGGAAGGAAGGAAGGAAAGAAAAAAGGAAAGAAAAAGGAAGAAATGGAGAAAGATAAAAGAAAAAAAGAAAGGATAGAAAGAGGAAGAAAGAAAGAAAGAAAGAAAGAAAGAAAGAAAGAAAGAAAGAAAGAAAGAAAGAAAGAAAGAAAGAAAGAAAGAAAGAAAGAAAGAAAGAAAGAAAGAAAGAAAGAAAGACAATCGATCAATAGATGGACCATTAGTAGAAGGGAACCAACCATACCATTGAATGGCCTTGTCCATGCTTTATACCTTGTACAATACAATACAATAGCAGAGTTGGAGGGGACCTTGGAGGTCTTCTAGTCCAACCCCCTGCCTAGGCAGGAGCCCTATACCATTTCAGACAAATGGCTATCCAACATCTTCTTAAAGACTTCCAGTGTTGGGGCATTCACAACTTCTGGAGGCAACTTGTGTTCCACTGATCAATTGTTCTAACTGTCAGGAAAGTTTTCCTTAGTTCTAAGTTGCTTCTCTCCTTGATTAGTTTCCACCCATTGATTCTTGTGTTTCCCTCAGGTGCCTTGGAGAATAGCTTGACTCCCTCTTCTTTGGGGCAACCCCTGAGATATTTAAACTTCTATCATGTCACCCCATAGTCCTTCTTTTCATCAAACTTACATTAAACACGTCAATGACAAAGTACTTTTTTTTAATAAAAAAGTTCTTCTGACATATTTTACTCCAAAAATTCAAATGCTTTCAGGGTCTGAATATAGATTTGCTGCATGGAACAGAGCATGCCCTGTCAGTACAAGTTTCCTGTTTTTGTCCAGAAGAGAAGGCAAAATCAGTCACTGTGCCTCTCTTGCACAATAATACACAGCAGAGTCTGCAGCTGACAAGGAGTTCAGCTGAAGGGAAAACTCATTCTTGGAGTTGTCTGAAGAAATGGTGGTGCGGCTTTGAAGAGAAGAGGAGAACCATTTTTGCCCATCATAGGGGTAGATTCTGGCTATCCATTCTAAGCCTTTCCCTGGAGGCTGACGGACCCAGTTCCAAATGTAGCTTCTATCAGTGATGGAGACACCAGTAACTTTACAGACCAAGTTGAGATTTTGAGCTGGTCTTACACTTCCTGGCCCCGATGACACAAGTTGTACCTCAGAAAGGGACCCTGGAGAAGTAAGAGAAATAAAAATTAGAATTCACGTACATCAGAAAAAGAAATCATATTGTTGCTTTCTGTAAAATTGTGTCCTCACATTTTGGCATGTTTATTAGAAAAAAGAAGAACAGACAGCAATTCATGATGGTTCCTTAAAAAATTTCCTCCTGTTCAACATGTACACTTTGAGGAAGATGTGGCTATCAAAAAGAGACTTCTGCTTTTAAAGGAGAAAACCTTATGATATTTGCATAAATCAGTGGGCTATAAAGTAGCTCTTAGAAAGCAAGGTGAGCTTATATTCTTTAGGAGGGCCTGCAGGAAACCTCCTTCCCTTCCTCTCTCCCTCCCTCCCTCCCCCCTCTCTCATATCACAATATATAACCATTTCTCGTCTTTGTAGAACATGAGTTTTTCAGTCTTACATCAGACATCCAGATCTTTAGGCAAAATTATCAATAACCATTTCTTATTGATTGCTTTATTTATTGATAGCTTTATTTCTTATTGCTTTATTTATTGATTGCTTTATTTATTGATTGCTTTATTTATTGATTGCTTTATTTATTGATTGCTTTGTTTGTTTGTTTGTTTGTTTGTTTGTTTGTTTGTTTATTGCTGTCGACTCAGTGAAGTGACTCTGGAGTGTTTTCAAGTATAAAATAAAGCCATATAAATATATTAATAAAAAACATCGCCGAAAAACTGGATGCAAAACAAGATCAAATTTACCTGGAAAAGTAAATCAAATTAAAATTCAAAGGCAAGGAAGTTAACAGGACAGGTATCCTTTGGACACCAACCATTCCCCAGAACTGCAACATACTTTTAGGTCCCTACGATAAAACTTAGGTCTTAACATATTTGGGAAAACTGGAAGAATGGGGAGGATTCTCTGGATAACATATTTCATACAGTGGAATGGAGAGCCCTCCTCCTAGATCCTGTCAGTCAAAACTCCCTAACCAATGGATATGCAGCATGCCCTCCCTGCTTGTCTCGGGTGCAAAAGGAAGATACAACTGAGGCAAGATTCCTCATGTATTGAGGTCTGATCCCATGAAGGGTTTTAAAGGTGATGTCCAATCCATTGAATTGGACTTGTGAATGTTCCATTAGATGTAGAAGAATCTCATCATTTTTTCAACTGGAGGGAATATTCATTCTTGGAGTTGTCTGAAGCAATACTGGTGTGGCATTGAAGAGAAAAAGAAAACGATTTTCTCCCATCATGAGGGTAGACTCTGGCTATCCATTCTAAGTCTTTCCCTGGAGGCTGATGGACCCAGCTCCAAGCTTAGCTACTACTAGTGATGGAGACACCAGTAACTTTACAGAGCAAATTTAGACTTTCTCCTGGTCTTACAGTTTCAGGCCCCGATGACACAAGTTGAACCTCAGAAAGGGACCCTAAAAAAAAGTAAGAGTCAAGAAGTTACCAGGATTCAGGTGCATCTGAAAGCAGAAATCACACTTGCTTTCTCTAAAATTGTTTCCTTACATTTTGTCATGGCTATTTATTTATTTATTATTTATTATTCGATTCATATACCGCTCCTATCCCCATCAAGATGGACTCAGGGCGGTCGGTGTACAGGAAATTTAAAAATTGTGATAGAAAAGCAAAACAGGAAGAAATTCATAGTCTGTTTTTAAAGTCTTTTTCCTCCAGTCTGACATGTATGGTTTGAAGGAAAAGGAAAGATGTAAAATAAGGAGCCTGCTTATAAAGAGGAAAGTTTCATGATGATATTTGCATATTCCTAGTGATGTTCTTAGAAAGCGAAATGCCCTTGAGACTTTGTGTTCATTTAGAGAATCTAGATAAAGCCCAGCTGTTTCCTCCCTCCCTCCCTCCCTCCCTCCCTCCTTCTCTCCCTCCCTCCCTCTCACTTCTTTTTCAAAATTCAGAAAAAGTAAGATTTTCTCTGTCTTAGCAGTTTTCACCACCAATGTTAAAGATAAAAGAGCCCAGCCCTTTCTCTCCTGTGAGATATTCTCTAGTTCTTCTGACTGATGACTGGAGATGACCACTAGTGGAAGAGAACTAAACCTGCCGTTGGACAGCCTGGTCCATGATTGATCCATTGTATAGAAACCTCCTTGTTGTTTTTTTTTTAATACATTTGTTTGAACATCACCTGAGGAAAAAAATCTACCCCTTCTTTTTGGGTAAAGCTTCAGATGTTGAAAGACAGCTGTTATATAATAATAATAATAATAATAATAATAATAATAATAATAATAATAATAATAATAATAATAATAATAATAATAATAATAATAATAATAATAATCTTTACTGTCATTGTAATAATATTGTAATAAAATTACAATGAAATTGGTTTGAGCGCCGTGCCAACACTTGCACCAGGTGGGATACAGACAGCAGTAACAGTCACAACAGGAATATCTCCAGGCAAACGAAAAGGCCGACGTATGACTGTTGAAACAAAATGGCTGACAAATGACAGTTGAAAAGGATCAACTGTACTCTGTCTCTTGTTATCCATCTCTTCAAATCTGCCCGGCATTCCAGGAGCTGGTGGAAGAGGAGCACGTCTCTTTTTCTTCCTTCTTTTACAGTAGGTTCAGAGCGAGTATTGATGGAAAAGTCTGCTGTGACACCAGGAGCTCAAAGCCGCTGCGCCTAAGCGCGCCGCCATCTTGGATCAATATCTGTGGACACCAAGATAGTTTTCTTTCCCTACCGTTTCTAATTGTTTTCATTTTGTTTAAGGACACTGTGATCCAAGCTCTAAACTATTTCTCCCTATTAACTGAGTTCAGAACACAGTGGCACACAGGACCTTTACAAGCTAAGGAAAAGAGGAGAAGAAAATCCTGCTGATGTTGTTACCTAGTCTGGTAACAAACTGTCCAGAAACTAAATTGAAACAAGCATGGAGAGCAAACCACTTGTTAAGGATATCTCCGTTAGGAGACTGAAAAATGTGCAACGGAATGTAGCAAGAGATATGTTGCTAGGTATCCACACTATCACTGAAGGTAAAACAAGTAGACTTTTACTTGTGGTGGAAAAATAAAGTAAGATACACCTCTTCACAAACAAGTGATAAGCAGTCCTGAATCAAATACAGTCTATTTCTCAAACAGTTGGCTAACAGTTGCTCAACTCCCGATTCTCTTTGCTTTGCTGATCTAACCGACATACAGAGCCTTCATCCAAGAGATCAGCGTCTAACAGTGATTCTGGCTCCCTCTTATGGCTGATTGAGGAAACAGCTGCCAATCACATTCCACTGTAGCAGTTAAAGTTACAGATATCAATTCATATCATGGCTTATATATATTGCCAACGCAACACTAGGATTTCATTCCTAACACCACTATCAAAATCTAAAACATGAGCAACAAGAATTTTCTATTATTTCAAAGCTGGATTCATTTAACAAATGTATTACTAACATAATGACGGCATGATTCACTTAATAACAAAGTTAGGATAACAGAGTTGGAAGGCACCTTGGAGATCTTCTTGTGCATCCCTCTGCTTAGGCAGGAAACCTTACACCACTTCAGACAACTTGTTTATCCAACATCTTCTTAAAAACATCCAGTATTGGAGTATTCACAACTTCTGGAGGCAAGCTGTTCCACTGATTAATTTTTCTGTCATGAAATGTCTCCTTAGTTCTAAGTTGCTTCTCTTCTTGATTAGTTTCCACCCAATGCTTCTTGTGCTGCTCTCGGTTGCTTTGGAAAATAAGTGGACCCTCTATTCTTTGTGGCACTCTCTTAAATATTGGAACACTGCTATCATTTCACCCTGAATCCTTCTTTTCATCAGACTAGACATACCTAGTTCCAGCTTTTAAAATATGTTTTACGCTCCTGTCCCCTAATCATCTTTATTCCTCTTCTCTGCACTCTTTCTGGAGTCTCAACATCTTTTTTACACCAAGGTCATAAAATGGGGTAGGCCTCACTTAATAAATGTCTCTCTTAACAACAGAGATTTGGGACTCAATAATGGTCATGAGGACTACCTGTAAATAGCAGTGTTTGGAATTATGTTCATAGGAACAGCAAGTCTAAGAATTTCGAGAAGTAGATGGGAGAAATCCTGTGGAAAACGCTGTGTTGTGAATTTGAGATTTAACATAGTATCCTGAGAAAAAAATCCTAGCCCTTCTTTTCGTTTGAGCTTTCAGATAAAGAGAGTGCAGTTAAATCTGTGGATTATTTCAGCTAGTTTTCTTTCAATTTCACTTGTCTCTAATGTTGATTGACTGCATGGAAGAGAAATCAGTCAGAATCAGTTTCCTGTTTTTGTTCAGAAGTGAAGGCAAAATCAGTCAGTGTGCCTCTCTTGTGCAATAATACGCAGCAGTGTCAGAAGCTGACATGGAGTTCAACTGAAGGGAATATTCATTCTTGGAGTTGTCTGAAGAAATGGTGGTGCGGCTTTGAAGAGAAGAGGAGTACAATTTCCCCCCATTATAGATTCTGGCTATCCATTCTAAGCCTTTCCCTGGAGGCTGACGGACCCAATTCCAAGCATAGCTTCTATCGGTGATGGAGACACCAGTAACTTTACATAGCAAATTTAGATTTTGTCCTGGTTTTATAGATCCTGGCCCCGATGACACCAGCTGAACCTCAGAAAGGGACCTTTAAGAAATAAAAGGCATAATGTTTCATCTTTATTCACAAGCATCTGAAAAAACAATCAAATAGCTACTTCTCCTAAAAGTAGGAGCATTTTGTCATAGCTAGAACAGACAAGCAAAGCAAAAAGAAGTTCATAGTATCTTCTTAACTGGGTTTTCTCTTGTTTGACATATAGCGGTTTGAAGAAAATGTAAAGATGTCAAATGAGGAGCCTGCTTATAAAGAAGAATATTTCATGATGGCATTTGCATAAGCCCAGTGAGGTATAAAGAAGCTCCAAGAAAGCCAGGTTCAGGGAGACTTTGCATTCATTCAGAGAAGGGGGACAAAATCCAACTTTTGTTGTTGAACAAGCTTCTATCTATCTATCTATCTATCTATCTATCTATCTATCTATCTATCTATCTATCTATCTATCTATCTCTATCTATCTGGAGGGATGGATGAACAGATGGACGGACGGATGGACAGACAGACAGACAGACCACTAGTGAAACAGAGCTAACCACACCATTGAATGACCTTGTCCATGCTTCATATCTTGTGTGGACATCTCCTTCTTTGCAATTTTAATCCCTGGGTTTGATCATGCTGGGAGAGGCAGTAAAGAAAAAGTCCACCCTTCTCTTTGTGTGAGCCTTCAGACAGGGAGAAAAAACTGCTATTTTATCTGGGGACAACAGAAATAGCTTCCTTTTCCTACCATTTCTGGTTCTTTTCATTTTGTTTGAGTACATTGTGATCCAAGCTCTATCTTATTTCTACCCGTTCAGTGCGCTGCAAAAAAGCATCTGACTTCCATGCCATCAAAACTTTGCTTCCCTTTTTGCTTTATAACATTCATATCAATTAACTGGAGTGGATTCAGTCACATGGATCGATTCGGTAGAATCAGTTTTGCTCTTGTCTCAAGATGACTTTCCATACCTGAGTCCACTTGTCAGAGTTTGTTGCATACATTCAAATCCAGAAAGCAAGCACAGATAGATTCAGATGGATCCATTAGCTTCTTCATATACATAAGGATAGAAGAATAAATGTACAATACCAACAGGTGGTTTTTCCAAGTAAACACAAGGCAGGAGAATTACGGGCAAATACAAGCAGTTCATTTCATCAGACAAGCCCAGACTGACTGCTAGTTTACTTCTCAGAGCAGCAGAATTCTTAAGCTTCTGTTTCAATTCTTTGCACAGACTCAGATCTGTTTAAGCTCCCTTTTGTTGTCTTAGTTCCTCTGCCTATTCATTGGTTGCTCTTGTTCCCATGACTCTCCCAATAATGACTATTTTGGAGAGTTAGTCCTCCAAAAATTCAAATGATTTCAATAACTGAGCACATCTTTTTTTAAAAAAAAAATGTTATTCTGGGAGACGATACTCCAAGAATTCAAATGCTTTCATGGTCTGAATGTTTATTTGCTGAAGGAAGAGAAAATGTCCTGTCAGAATCAGTTTCTGTTTTTGCTCAGAAGCTCAGGAAAAATCAGTCACTGTGCCTCTCTCTTGTACAATAATACACAGCAGTGTCAGAAGCTGCCATGGAGATCAACTGAAGGGAAAACTCATTCCTGGAGTTGTCTGAAGCGATGGTGGTGCGGCTTTGAAGAGAAGATGAAAACCATTTCCCACTACCATAGGGGAAGATTCCGGCTATCCATTCTAAGCCTTTCCCTGGAGGCTGACGGACCCAGTGCCAAACATAGTTTCTATCAGTGATGGAGACACCAGTAACTTTACAGACCAAATTGAGATTTTGACCTGGTCTTACAGTTCCTGGCCCCGATGACACAAGTTGAACCTCAGAAAGGGACCCTATAGAAGTAAGAGAAATAAAAATTAGAATTCACGTTCATTGGGAAAAGAAATAATATTGCTGCTTTCTCTAAAATTGTGTCCTCACATTTTAGCATGGTTAAGAGAAAAAAGAAGAACAGCCAGTAATTCATGATGGTTCCTTAAACAAATTTTCTCCAATTCAATGTGTGCACTTTGAGGAAAATGGGGCTATCAAAAAGAGACTTCTGCTTTTAAAGGAGAAGACCTTATGATATTTGCATAAATCTGTGCGGTATAAAATAGCTCTTGGAAATCAAGGTGAGCTTGTATTCTTTAGGAGATTCTGCAGGAAACCTCCCTCTCTCCATCTCTCTCTCCTTCCCTTCCTCCTCCTTTCCTTCTCCCTTCATTCGTTCCCTCCTTCAACAGATCACAAATACAAAACCATTTCTCATCCTTCTAAAACAAGTCAGTTTTTCACAGTCTTAATTCAATAATACAATACAATAGCAGAGTTGGAGGGGACCTTGGAAAGTCTTCTAGTCCAACCCCCTGCCAAGGCAGGAAACCCTATACCATTTCAGACAAATGGCTATCCAACATCTTCTGAAAGCCTTCCAGTGTTGGGACATTCACAACTTCTGGAGGGAAGCTGTTCCACTGATTCATTGTTCTAACTGTCAGGAAATTCCTCCTTAGTTCTAAGTTGCTTCTCTCCTTGATTAGTTTCCACCCATTGCTTCTTGTTCTGTCCTCAGGTGCTTTGGAGAATATTTTCACTCCTTTTTTGTGGCAGCCTCTGAGATATCGGAAGACTGCTATCACATCTCCCCTAGACCTTCTTTTCATTAAACTAGACATCAGCCATCCTGACCTTTTGGCAAACCTCTCCATACCCATTGCTTATTTATTGCTTTATTTATTATGTCTGGCATTCACATTCCTCTTGGACTTTCAAAACCAGAATTATCTACATTTAACATATATAAAGAGCTGAGGTAAGGGGACTGATCCTCAATGCTGTTCCTCACTTGGAGAGGCAGAATTGCAGATACCTAGAACTGATGGGAAATTTCCTGACAATGAATACGAGAATCCATCAGTGGAACAATTTGCCTCCAGATGTTGGGGATGCTCCATTACTGGAAGCTTTTAAGAATATACTGGGCATCCTCTTGTCTGAAATGTTATAGGGTCTCTTGCCTGAAGGAGCCATTACTTTGAGTTTGAGTTTTGAGTTTTATTTTATTTATATCCCGCCCTTCTCCAAAAGGACCCAGGGCAGCGCACAGGAATTTAAAATAACATATAAATAATACAAAATACAAAATTTAAAAAGCTATTAAATATTCAAACCTGCGCTAAAACCAATTTAAATCCCCATTTTAAAACTATCTAATACTAGTCACAGTGGAGGCTATGTTAGGCCGGCTTGATGAAACAGGTGTGTTTTTAAACACTGGCGGAAAAGGCGGAGGTCGGTGATGGTGCGGAGTTCAGGGGGTAGGTCGTTCCACAGGGCAGGGCCTGCCACAGAGAAGGCCCTTCCCCTAGGTATCGCCAGATGGCATTGTCCGGCCGATGGCACCCTGAGAAGGCCCTCTCTGTGGGAGCGGATCGGCCGAAGGGATGTATGGGGCAGGAGACGGTCTCGCATGTAACTAGGTCCCAAGCCATGGAGCGCTTTGAAGATGGTCATCAAGATCTTGAAGCGCACCCGAAAGACCACAGGAAGCCAGTGCAGCTCACGCAGGATCGGTGTTATATGGGAGCATCTCGGGGCTCCCGTAATCACCCGCGCGGCTGCATTCTAGACTAACTGTAGCTTTTGAGTGCACCTCAAGGGAAGCCCCATGTAGAGAGCATTGCAGTAGTCGAGTCGGGATGTCACGAGGGCCTGAGTGACTGTGCGAAGGGCAGCCCGGTCCAGTAAGGGGCACAATTGGCGCATCAGGCGTACCTGATGAAACGCCCGCCTGGCCACGGCCGCCACATGGTCTTCCATGGACAGCCGGGAATCCAGGAGGACACCCAAATTGCATGCCCTCTCCATGGGGGCCGGTGCCTCGCCCCCAATGGCCAGAGTTGGAGTAATCTGGCTGAACCGGGGTGCCGGAAACCACAGCCACTCAGTCTTGGACGGGTTGAGCTTGAGTTTGTTACTACCCATCCAGATCCGTACGGCTTCCAAACACCGGGACATCACCTCAACGTCATCGTTGGGGTGGTCTGAGGTGGATATGTACAGTTGAGTATCATCAGCGTACAGATGATATCCCACCCCAATACCACGGATGATCTCACCCAGCGGCTTCATATAGGTGTTGAACAGGAGTGGCGAGAGGACCGACCCCTGAGGAACCCCGCATAAGAGGGGCCTCGAGGCCGACCTCTGCCCCCCTGCCAACACATATTGCGACCGACCAGAGAGGTAGGACGAGAACCACCGTAAAACGGTGCCTCCCAGCCCCAACCCCCCCAGTCGGTGCAATAAGATACCATGGTCAATGGTATCAAAAGCTGCTGAGAGGTCTAACAGGACTAGGATAGAGGAATATCCTCTATCCCGCGCCCTCCAGAGATCATCGACCAATGCCGTCTCGGTGCTGTGACCGGGTCGGAAGTTACTTAATCAATTCTTCCCCTTCAGCCCCCAGGGACACTCTAGAAACCTCCTAAAGGCTATTAATGCCTTAAAGACTATCTACGGGATCGCATCCTACCCCATACATCCCTCTGGGTGATTTGCTCCCACAGAGAGGGACTTCTCCGGGTGCCGTCCACTAGGCAATGCCAGCGGGCGACGCCCAGGGGAAGGGCCTTCTCTGTGGCGGGCCCGACCCTCTGGAACGACCTACTCCCCGAACTTAGAACTACCACGGACCTCCGCTCCTTCCGCCAGAAACTCAAGACTTATTTTTTCCAACAGGCCAGCCTGGCCTAACTCTACCTAGCCTTTAGGCGGAAATTAAATTGTTTTAATTGGTTTTTAAGGGAAATAGTTTTAATTTATTGTAAATTTTAGCACAGGGTTAATAATTTAATTTGATTTTAAATTTTGTACATTGTCATGTTTATATATGTTTTTTAATATCCTGTGCACCGCCCCGAGTCCCTTTTGGGAAAGAGAGCAGTATATAAGTTTAATAAATGAAATGGGGGGAAAAACAGGCTCATTTTCGCAAAAAACGGACCGTTTTTGGGAGGTCTGCAGAGTGCAAAAACGTTTTTTTTTAATTTGCCTCTTCAAAATCTTGGTGCGTCTTGCATTCTTAAAAAATATGCTACTGTAATACTGCTCTCATGTCACCCCTAGTCTTTCTTTTCTCTAGACCCAATTCCTGCAACCGTTCTTCAGATGTTTTTGTCTCCAGGCCCCTAAACAGAGGCCTGGAGGTTTTTCACCAAATGTCTTAGAAATGTTCTTTTTATATTTACTAATATCATACCTTGGTCTTGTCCTGTACTTTTATTTCTGGTTTGCAGCACTTTGGTGCCCCCTAGAGGAAATCTGATGAATGCAGAGAGAGTATTGTTTCCCTCTGCCCTTCTCAAACAGTCAATCAAAGCTCTGCCTTCTACCCTTCCCCTGAGGATCTGAAGAGAGGAATTTGAAATAGAGATTAGGCTGCATTGACTCCTTCCTCCTTTCTCTATTTGTTAGATACCTAATGCATTTTATTTTGATTTTCAACACTGATCTCTGGTGTTCAGCAAGAGGACTAAAAGGAAATCTGATACCAGAAACAAGGGAGAAGAGGGAGAAGGAAGGAAGGAAATAAAAAAGGAAAGAAAGAGGAAGAAATGGAGAAAGATAAAAGAAAAAAAGGATAGAAAGAGGAAGAAAGAAAGAAAGAAAGAAAGAAAGAAAGAAAGAAAGAAAGAAAGAAAGAAAGAAAGAAAGAAAGAAAGAAAAATGATCAATAGATGGACCATTAGTAATAGGGAACCAAACCATACCATTGAATGACCTTGTCCATGCTTCATACCTTGTACAATACAATACAATGGCAGAGTTGGAGGGGACCTTGGAGGTCTTCTAGTCCAACCCCCTGCCTAGGAAGGAAACCCTATACCATTTCAGACAAATGGCTATCCAACAACTTCTTAAAGACTTCCAATGTTGGGGCATTCACAACTTATTTTTATTTGTTTTATTTTATTAATTTATATCCCGCCCTTCTCCAAAAGGACCCAGGACCCAGGCCTTCTGGAGGCAACTTCTGTTCCACTGATCAATTGTTCTAACTGTCAAGAAATTTCTCCTCTTCTTTGGGGCATCCCCTGAGATATTTAAACTTCTATCATGTCACCACATAGTCCTTCTTTTCATCAAACGTACATTAAAAACGTCAATGACTAAGTACTTTTTTTTAAAAAAAAAAAGGTTCTTCTGACAGATTTTACTCCAAAAATTCAAATGCTTTCGCGGTCTGAATGTAGATCTGCTGCATGGAGGAGAACATGCCCTGTCAGTACAAGTTTCCTGTTTTTGTTCAGAAGAGAAGGCAAAATCAGTCACTGTGCCTCTCTTGCACAATAATACACAGCAGTGTCAGCAGCTGACATGGAGTTCAACTGAAGGGAAAACTCATTCTTGGAGTTGTCTGAAGAAATGGTGGTGCGGCTTTGAAGAGAAGAGGAGTAAAATTTCCCCCCATCATAGGGGAAGATTCCGGCTATCCATTCCAAGCCTTTCCCTGGAGGCTGACGGACCCAGCTCCAAGCATAGCTTATATCAGTGATGGAGACACCAGTAACTTTACAGACCAAGTTGAGATTTTCACTTAGTCTTACAGTTCCTGGCCCCGACGACACAAGTTGTACCTCAGAAAGGGACCCTGGAGAAGTAAGAGAAATAAAAATTAGAATTCACGTACATCAGAAAAAGAAATCATATTGTTGCTTTCTGTAAAATTGTGTCCTCACATTTTGGCATGTTTATTAGAAAAAAGAATAACAGACAGCAATTCATGATGGTTCCTTAAAAAATTTCCTCCTGTTTAACATGTACACTTTGAGGAAGATGTGGCTATCAAAAAGAAACTTCTGCTTTTAAAGGAGAAGACCTTATGATATTTGCATAAATCAGTGGGCTATAAAGTATCTCTTAGAAAGCAAGGTGAGCTTGTATTCTTTAGGAAGGCCTTCAGGAAACCTCCTTCCCTCGCTCTCTCCCTCCCTCCCTCCCCCCTCTCTCATATCACAATATATAACCATTTCTCATCCTTGTAGAACATGAGTTTTTCAGTCTTACATCAGACATCCATATCTTTAGGCAAAATTATCAATACCCATTTCTTATTGATTGCTTTATTTATTGATTGTTTTATTTATTGATTGCTTTATGTATTGATTGCTTTATGTATTGATTGCTTTGTTTGTTTGTTTGTTTGTTTGTTTGTTTGTTTATTGCTGTCGACTCATTGAAGTGACTCTGGGGTGTTTTCAAGTATAAAATAAAGCCATATAAATATATTAATAAAAAACATCGCCGAAAAACTGGATGCAAAACAAGATCAAATTTACCTGGAAAAGTAAATCAAATTAAAATTCAAAGGCAAGGAAGTTAACAGGACAGGTATCCTTTGGACACCAACCATTCCCCAGAACTGCAACATACTTTTAGGTCCCTACGATAAAACTTAGGTCTTAACATATTGGGGAAAACTGGAAGAATGGAGAGGATTCTCTGGATAACATATTTCATAAAGTGGAGTGGAGAGCCCTCCTCCTAGATCCTGTCAGTCAAAACTCCCTAACCAATGGATATGCAGCATGCCCTCCCTGCTTGTCTCGGGTGCAAAAGGAAGATACAACTGAGGCAAGATTCCTCATGTATTGAGGTCTGGTCCCATGAAGGGTTTTAAAGGTGATGTCCAATCCAATGAATTGGACTTGTGAATGTTCCATTAGATGTAGAAGAATCTCATCATTTTTTCAACTGGAGGGAATATTCATTCTTGGAGTTGTCTGAAGCAATGCTGGTGCGGCATTGAAGAGAAGAGGAGAACCATTTTCTCCCATCATGCGGGTAGACTCTGGCTATCCATTCTAAGCCTTTCCCTGGAGGCTGATGGACCCAGCTCCAAGCTTAGCTACTACTAGTGATGGAGACACCAGTAACTTTACAGAGCAAATTTAGACTTTCTCCTGGTCTTACAGTTTCAGGCCCAGATGACACAAGTTGAACCTCAGAAAGGGACCCTAAAAAAAAGTAAGAGTCAAGAAGTTACCAGGATTCAGGTGCATCTGAAAGCAGAAATCACACTTGCTTTCTCTAAAATTGTTTTCTTACATTTTGTCATGGCTATTTATTTATTTATTTATTATTTATTATTCGATTTATATACCACTCCTATCCCCATCAAGATGGACTCAGGGCGGTGTACAGGAAATTTAAAAATTGTGACAGAAAAGCAAAACAGGAAGAAATTCATAGTCTGTTTTTAAAGTCTTTTTCCTCCATTCTGACATGTACGGTTTGAAGGAAAAGGAAAGATGTAAAATAAGGAGCCTGCTTATAAAGAGGAAAGTTTCATGATGATATTTGCATATTCCTAGTGATGTTCTTAGAAAGCGAAATGCCCTTGAGGCTTTGTGTTCATTTAGAGAATCTAGATAAAGCCCAGCTGTTTCCTTCCTCCCTCGCTCCCTCGCTCCCTCGTTCCCTCCCTCCCTCCCTCTCTCCCTCTCACCTCCCTTTCAAAATTCAGAAAAAGTAAGATTTTCTCCGTCTTAGCAGTTTTAACCACCAATGTTAAAGATAAAAGAGCCTTTATCTGGTGTGAGATATTCTCTAGTTCTTCTGACAGATGACTGGAGATGACCACTAGTGGAAGAGAACTAAACCTGCCATTGGACAGCCTGGTCCATGATTGATCCCTTGTATAGAAACCTCCTTCTTTGTTTTTTTCTTTTTAATACATTGGTTTGAACATCACCTGAGGAAAAAAAACAGTCTACCCCTTCTTTTTAGGTGAAGCTTCAGATGTTGAAAGATAGCTGTTATATCTGTGGACACCAAGATAGTTTTCTTTCCTTACCGTTTCTGATTCTCTTCATTTTGTTTAAGGACACTGTAATCCAAGCTCTAAACTATTTCTCCCGATGAATTGAGTTCGGAACACAGTGGCACACAGGACCTTTACAAGCTAAGGAAAAGAGGAGAAGAAAATCCTGCTGATGTTGTTACCTAGTCTGGTAACAAAACGTCCAGAAACTAAATTGAAACAAGCATGGAGAGCAAACCACTTGTTAAGGATATCTCCGTTAGGAGACTGAAAAATGTGCAACGGAATGTAGCAAGAGATATGTTGCTAGGTATCCACACTATCACTGAAGGTAAAACAAGTAGACTTTTACCTGTGGTGGAAAAATAAAGTAAGATACACCTCTTCACAAACAAGTGATAGGCAGTCCTGAATCAAATACAGTCTATTACTCAAACAGTTGGCTAACAGTTGTTCAACTCACGATTCTCTTTGCTTTGCTGATCTAACCAACATACAGAGCCTTCATCCAAGAGATCAGCGTCTAACAGTGATTCTGGCTCCCTCTTATGGCTGATTGAGGAAGCAGCAGCCAATCACAATCCACTGTAGCAGTTAAAGTTACAGATACCAATTCCAATCATGGCTTATATATATTGCGAACCCAACACTAGGAATTTCCTTCCTAATACCACTGTCAAAATCTAAAACATGAGCAACAAGAATTTTCTATTATTTCAAAGCTGGATTCATTTAACAAATGTATTACTAACATAATGATGGCATGATTCACTTAATAACAAAGTTAAGATAACAGAATTGGAAGGCACCTTGGAGATCTTCTTGTGCATCCCTCTGCTTAGGCAGGAAACCCTACACCACTTCAGACAAATGTTTATCCAACATCTTCTTAGAAACATCCAGTATTGGAGCATTCACAACTTCTGGAGGCAAGCTGTTCCACTGATTATTTTTTTCTGTCATGAAATGTCTCCTTAGTTCTAAGTTGCTTCTCTTCTTGATTAGTTTCCACCCAATGCTTATTGTGCTGCCCTCAGTTACTTTGGAAAATAAGTGGACCCTATTTATTTTATTTATTTTATTAAATTTATACCCCGCCCTTCTCCAAAATGGACCCAGGGCGGCGCAAAGGAATATTAAAATACATACAAAAACATAAAAAATTTAAAAAACTTATTTGATGAAAATCCTGCGCTAAAACCAAATTAAAATCCCCAAAATTTAAAACTATCTAAAAGTCATAATGGAGGTTACGTTAGGCCGGCTAGATGGAACAAATGTGTTTTTAGGCACTTGTGGAAGAGGCGGAGGTCAGAGATGGTGCGAAGTTCAGGAGGTAAGGGCTGGGCCCGCCACAGAGAAGGCTCTTCCCCTGGGTTTCCCCAGTCAGGATTGTCCGGCCGACGGCACCCTGAGAAAGCCCTCTCTGTGGGAGCGTATCGGTCTTAGGGATGTATGGGGCAGGAGACGGTCTCGCATCTAACTAGGTCCCGAGCCATGGAGCACCTTGAAGATGGTCGTCAGAACCTTGAAGACCCTCTATTCTTTGTGGCACTCTCTTAAATATTGGAACACTGCTACCATGTCACCCTGAATCCTTCTTTTTATCAGACTAGACATACCTAGTTCCAGCTTTTAAAATATGTTTTACGCTCCTGTCCATTGATCATCTTCATTGCTCTTCTCTGTACTCTTTCTGGAGTCTCAACATCTTTTTTACACCAAGGTCATAAAATGGGGTAGGCCTCACTTAACAAATGTCTCTCTTAACAACAGTGATTTGTTGTTAATGGTCAATAATGGTCATGAGGACTACCTGTAAATAGCAGTGTTTGGAATTATGTTCATAGGAACAGCAAGTCTAAGAATTTCGAGAAGTAGATGTGAGAAAGCCTGTGGAAAACGCTGTGTTGTGAATTTATGATTTAACATAGTATCCTGAGAAAAAATCCTAGCTCTTCTTTTCGTTTGAGCTTTCAGATAAAGTGAGTGCAGTTAAATCTGTGGATTATTTCAGCTAGTTTTCTTTCAATTTCACATGTCTGAATGTTGATTTACTTCATGGAAGAGAAATCAGTCAGAATCAGTTTCCTGTTTTTGTTCAGAAGTGAAGGCAAAATCAGTCAGTGTGCCTCTCTCGTACAATAATACGCAGCAGTGTCAGCATCTGACATGGAGTTCAACTGAAGGGAATATTCATTCTTGGAGTTGTCCGAAGAAATGGTGGTGCGGCTTTGAAGAGAAGAGGAGTACAATTTTCCCCCATTATAGATTCTGGCTATCCATTCTAAGCCTTTCCCTGGAGGCTGACGGACCCAATTCCAAGCATAGCTTCTATCGGTGATGGAGACACCAGTAACTTTACAGAGCAAATTTAGATTTTGTCCTGGTTTTATAGAACCTGGCCCCGATGACACCAGTTGAACCTCAGAAAGGGACCCTTAAGAAATAAAAGCATAATGTTTCATCATTATTCACAAGCATCTGAAAAAAAAATCAGATAGCTACGTCTCCTAAAAGTATGTACTCACATTTTGTCATAGCTAGAAAAGAGAAGCAAAGCAAAAAGAAGTTCATAGTATCTTCTTAACTGGGTTTTCTCTTGTTTGACATATAGCGGTTTGAAGAAAATGTAAAGATGTCAAATGAGGAGCCTGCTTATAAAGAAGAATATTTCATGATGGCATTTGCATAAGCCCAGTGAGGTATAAAGAAGCTCCAAGAAAGCCAGGTTCAGTGGAGACTTTGCATTCATTCAGAGAATGGTGATAAAGTCCAATTTTCGTTGTGGAAGAAGCTTAATCTATCTATCTATCTATCTATCTATCTATCTATCTATCTATCTATCTATCTATCTATCTATCTATCTATCTATCTATCTATCTATCTATCTATCATCTATCTATCAATCTATCATCTATCTATCTATCTATCTATCTATCTATCTATCTATCTATCTATCTATCTATCTATCTATCTATCTATCTATGTGGAGGGATGGACGAATGGACGGACGGACAGACAAACGGACAGACAGACCACTAGTGAAATAGAGCCAACCACACCATTGAATGGCCTTGTTCATGCTTCATATCTTGTGTGGACAGCTCATTCTTTGCAATTTTAATCCCTGGGTTTGATCCTGCTGGGAGAGGCAGTAAAGAAAAAGTCCACCCTTCTCTTTGTGTGAGCCTTCAGACAGGGAGAAAAAACTGCTATTTTATCTGGGGACAACAGAAATAGCTTCCTTTTCCTACCATTTCTGGTTCTTTTCATTTTCTTTGGGGACATTGTGATCCAAGCTCTATCTTATTTCTACCAGCTCAGTGCGCTGCGAAAAAGCATCTGACTTCCATGTCATCAAGACTATGCATCCCGTTTTGCTTTGTAACATTCCTATCAATTAACTGGAGTGGATTCAGTCAGATGGATCGATTGGGTAGAATCAGTTTTGCTCTTGTCTCAAGATGACTTTCCATATCTGAGTCCACTTGTCAGAGTTTGTTGCATACATTCAAATCCAGAAAGCACACACAGATAACTGATACAGAAGATTCATTAACTTCTTTATTGACATAAGAATAAATGAATAAATGTACAATACCAACAGGTGCTTCTTCCAAGTAAATGCAAGGGAGGAGAGTTACATGTATAAACATGCAGTTAGTTTCATTTCAGCGGGCAAGCCCAGATAGACTGCTAGTTTACTTCTCAGAGCAGCAGAGTTCTTAAGTTTCTGTTTCAATCCTTTGCGCAGACTCAGATCTGTTTAAGCTGCCTTTGGTTGTCTTAGTTCCTCTGCCTATTCATTGGTTGCACTTGTTCCCATGACTCTCCCAATAATGACTATTTTGGAGAGTTACTCCTCCAAAAATTCAAATGATTTCAATAACTGAGCACATCTTTTTTTTAAAAAAAAAAATGTTCTTCTGGGAGACGATACTCCAAGAATTCAAATGCTTTCATGGTCTGAATGTTGATTTGCTGCATGGAAGAGAAAATGTCCTGTCAGAATCAGTTTCCTGTTTTTGCTCAGAAGGTCAGGAAAAATCAGTCACTGTGCCTCTCTCTTGTACAATAATACACAGCAGTGTCAGAAGCTGCCATGGAGATCAACTGAAGGGAAAACTCATTCCTGGAGTTGTCTGAAGCGATGGTGGTGCGGCTTTGAAGAGAAGATGAAAACCATTTCCCACTACCATAGGGGAAGATTCCGGCTATCCATTCTAAGCCTTTCCCTGGAGGCTGACGGACCCAGTGCCAAACATAGCTTCTATCAGTGATGGAGACACCAGTAACTTTACAGACCAAATTGAGATTTTGTCCTGGTTTTACAGTTCCTGGCCCTGATGACACAATTTGAACCTCAGAAACGGACCCTAAAAAAAGTAAGAGACAAGAAGTTACCAGGATTCAGGTGCATCTGAAAGCAGGAATCACATAGTTCCTTTTCCTAAAATTGCATACTCACATTTTGTCATGGCTAGAAGAGAAAAGAAAAATAGGAGTAAATTCATGGTATCTTTTTAAATGGGTTTTCTCTGGTTTGACAGATACTAGTTTGAAGAAAGTGTAAAGATGTCAAATGAGGACCCTGCTTATAAAGAGGATCATTTTATGAAGGTATTTGCATAAGCCCAGTGAGGTATAAAGAAGCTCCTTGAAAACCAGATTCAGTGGATATTTTCTATTCATTCAGAGAATGGAGATAACAACTTTCTTTGCTGAAGAAGCTTCTGAGATGAGAAGCAAAGTGTCTTCCAAAAAAAAGTCCAGTTGCGTCTTAAAAAAACATCTTTGGGACATCTGTCTTCCTTCCTTCCTTCCTTCCCTCCCTCCCTCCCTCCTTCCCTCCCTCCCTCCCTCGATCCCTCCCTCCTTCCTTCCTTCCTTCCTTCCTTCCTTCCTTCCTTCCTTCCTTCCTTCCTTCCTTCATCATATCACAATACAAAACCATTTATCATCTTTATACCACAAATCAATTTTTCATAGTCTTACATCAGCCCCATCAAGATCTTTGGGGAAACTTCTCAATACCCATTGTTTGTTCTTTCTTTCTTTCTTTCTTTCTTTCTTTCTTTCTTTCTTTCTTTCTTTCTTTCTTTCTTTCTTTCTTTCTTTCTTTCTTTCTTTCTTTCTTTCTTTCTTTCTTTCCTACATTATCCACCCCACCTAAGTGACTCTGGCTGTGTTCACTATATAATGAAACCATACATAGTAATAAAAACATAACCTAAATACTGGATTAAAAATAAGCTAAATTTGACCTGGAAAAATTAATTAAAATCTGAAGGTGAGAAAGTTAAGAGGACAATAGGGGTATCCTCTGGCCACCAGCCATCCCGTACAACATCCTTTTATGCCCCTATGCTAGTTACAAAGAAATATCTTAACACCTTTGTGAAAACTGAAAGAATGGGAGGGGGGTTGCCTCAGCTCTCTGGATAAGTTAAAGTGGGGATGGGAGCCCTCATCCTACATCCTGCCAATGCTTATGGAGCATGTCCTACCTGCTTGGCTTGGGTTCAAAAGGGCAATGCAATTGGACAAGGTATCCTCAGATATCCAGGTCCGATGCCATGAAATGTTTTCAAGGGTGATAACCAATCCATTGTATTGGATTGGAACAATGTGAATGTTCCATTGGATATAGAAGATTCATAGATAGATGGATAGATGGATAGATGGATAGATGGATAGATGGATGTATGGATGTATGGGTAAATCCTATGGAAATGACAAGGGGCCCTATTTATAATGAAATTCAACATCCAATACAGATATGGGCAATATTTTAAGTATGAACCAAAACTACACCATAGATGCAGCCCTTAGCTGCTAAACTATATAAGCCAGGGGTCCCCAACCTTTTTTGCACCAGGGACTGGTTTCATTTTAAAGAAAATTCCGCGGACCGGCCGGCGTAGAGGAGGAGCGGGGGGGAGGGGGAATAGGCGGCGCATGCGCATGTGGGGGGGGGAGAGTTGGTTCACTCACCCCTCTAGGGCCCCCAACGGCGTGAGCGGCCACACCTGCGCTCTCCTGCCCCCAGTGCACGCTCTGCCCAGGGGGCTGCCCCGTCGTCCCTCCTCCTCCTCTCCGGCCCTGCGGCCCAGTTCCTATCAAGCCACGGACCGGCACCGGTCCGCGGACCGGGGGCTGGGGACCCCTGATATTAGCTGTCTTACTTAGGTTTTGTTAAATATTGAAAAAAAAAATACTTGGCTTTGCAGGGAAGCTTTAAGAAGAAAGATTATTGATGGTTTTGGTAACAGACTATTCTACAAAACCTCTAATATCCATCATTTCTCACAAGGAATGGCTTTTTGGAATTTCTCTTTGCCTACTTTTTAATATCTCATCAACATAACTAGAATAGGATAGGATAGGATAGGATAGGATAGGATAGGACATGATATTATAGTATAGTATAGTATAGTATAGTATAGTATAGTATAGTATAGTATAGTATAGTATAGTATAGTATAGAATAGAATAGAATAGAATAGAATAGAATAAATTCCCCCATAGAGCAATGCCTTAGGTGAAACTAATACATATTATTTTTATATGACATCTCTTGGATCCCGACAGAGACAATTGTTCTAACATGCCTGCAATGATGATGCTCCTTTTTTTTTCTGTGCAAACTGAGGCCCATTGAATGCTTTGTTAGTTGTATGTAAGTATGTATGCTCTGTTAATAAATTCAGCAATTAGAAAAAAAAGAATAAAATAGAATAGAATGGAATGGAATGGAATGGGAATGGGAATGGGAATGGGAATAGGAATAGGAATAAAATATAATACAATTTGTTATTGGCCAAATGTGATTGGACACAAAAGGAATTTGTCTTTGGTGCATGTGCTCTCAGTGGTACATAAAAGAGAAGACACATTCGTCAAGAATCCCAAGGTACAATCAATATCAATATAAATTGTAAGGCTATAAACAATAAAGTTACAGTCCTGCAGTCATAAGTGGGAGGATATGGGAGATAGGAACGGTGAGAACACTAAAAGTCATAGAAATGCAGCCTTAGTGAATGGTTTGACAGTGGTGAGGGAATTATTTGTTTAGCAGAATGATGGCATTCAGAAATAAACTTGTCTTGTGTCTAGTTCTTTTGGTGTTCAGTGCTCTATAGTGTCGTTTTGAGGGTAGGAGTTGAAACAATTTATATCCAGGATGCGAGGGCTCTGTAAATATTTTCATGACCCTCTTTTTGACTTGTGCAGTGTACAGGTCCTCAATGGAAGGCAGAATGACAGTAATTGTTTTTTTCCCTTCAATTCTGACTATTCTCTGACCGTTGAGGTCCTCAGGGTAGAGTTGGGGTTTCTTGGCTAAGCCTATTAACCAAGAGCTACAATACAATACAATACAATACAATACAATACAATACAATACAATACAATACAATACAATACAATACAATACAATACAATACAATACAATACAATAGCAGAGTTGGAAGGGACCTTGTAGGTCTTCTAGTTCAACCTCCTGCATGGGCAGGAACGTTATACCATTTCAGACAAATGGCTATCTAACATCTTTTTAAAGACTTCCAGGGTTGGGGCATTCACAACTTCTGGAGGCAAGCTGTTCCAGAGGTTAATTGTTCTAACTGTCAGGAAATTTCTCCTTAGTTCTAAGTTGCTTCTCTCCTTGATTAGTTTCCACCCATTGCTTCTTGTCCTGCCCCCAGGTGCCTTGGAGAATAGTTTGACTCCCTCTTCTTTGTGGCACCCTCTGAGATATCGGAACACTGCTATCATGTCTCCCCTGGTCCTTCTCTTCAACAAACTAGACATACCCAGCTCCTGCAACCGTTCTTCACAGTATTTCTATTTTCTCATCCATTGACCATAGAAACTAAGAACTGAATATGACATTTTAACCTATTCCACAGATCAAATACTGTTTTTAGTTTAATTTCAGAGAAAGGGTCTTATGTTTGGGGCAATTTCAATCCAGAGTATTTCCTGCATTGAATTTTCTCTATGATTCAAATTTTATAAAGGCTGTTAGCTAAACCATCAGCCTTTGTTGTGAGAAATGAGAAAGAACAACAGAAGAAAATTGAATCGTGAAATTCTGACCTAAACCTCAGAGCTGAAAGTGATCTTAAAGATAAAACAGCCCAGCTCTGTATCTGGTGTGAGATCTACTCTAGTTCCTCTCACACATGATTGGAGAAGACCACTAGTGGAAGAGAACTAACCATGCCATTGGACAGCCTGGTCCATGCTTGATCCCTTGTATGGACATCTCTTTCTTTCTTTATTTTTAAATCCATTGGTTTAAACATCCCTTCTTTTTGTGTGAACCTTCAGATAGTGAAAGTAGCACAGCCTTTATTGTCATTGCACATCATGTTTACAATGAAATTGTAAACACGGACATCACAGATACCTTCCTTTTGCTACAATTTCTTGTTCTTTTCATTTTGTTTAAGGACACTGTGATCCAAGCTCTACCCCATTTCTACCCCTGTAGTGAGCTGCAAAAAAGGCATCTCATTTCCATACCAACAAGACTGTGCTTACTATTTTGCTACATGACATTCCTATCAATTAACTTGAGTGGATTCAGTCAGTTGGATCGATTGGGTAGAATGAGGGTTTGTCATACTCCCATTATGAATTTAGGACAACGATGAATCCATTTTTCTGATGTTCTTCTTGGAGTTACATTGCTCCCAAAATTCAAATGATTTCATTTGTCTGAATGCTGATCGGCTGCATGGAACAGAAAATGCTCTGTCAGAATAAGTTTCCTGTTTTTACTCAGAAGAGAAGGCAAAATCAGTCATGGTGCATCTCCAGTACAGTAATACAGGGCAGTGTCTAAAACTGTCACAGAGTTCAGCTGGAGGGAAAACTCATTCTTGGAGTTGTCTGAAGCGATGGTGGTGCGGCTTTGAAGAGAAGAGGAGTACCATTTTCTCCCGTCTTTGGGGTAGATTCTGGCCATCCATTCTAAGCCTTTCCCTGGAGGCTGACGGACCCAGTGCCAAGCATAGCTACCATCAGTGATGGAGACACCAGTAATTTTGCAGACCAAATTGAGGTTTTGTCCTGGGTTTACAATTTCAGTCCCCGATGACACAAGTTGAACCTCAGAAAGGGACCCTAGAGAAGTAAGAGAAATAAAAATTAGAATTCACATATATCAGAAAATGAAATCATATTTGTTGGTTTCTGTAAATTTGTGTCCTCACATTTTGGCATGGCTATGAGAAAAAAGAAGAACACCCAGTAATTCATAATGGTTCCTTAAACAAATTTCCTCCAATTTAATGTGTGCACTTTGAGGAAAACGTGGCTATCAAAAAGAGACTTATGCTTTTAAAGGAGAAGACCTTATGATATTTGCATAAATCTGTGTGCTATAAAATAGATCTGAGAAAGCAAGGTGAGCTTGTATTCTTTAGGAGATTCTGCAGGAAACCTCCCTCTCTCCATCTCTCTCTCCTTCCCTTCCTCCTCTCTTCCTCTTCCCTTCCTCCCTTCCCTCCTTCAACAGATCTCAATACAAAATCATTTCTCATCCTTGTAGAACAAGTCAGTTTTTCACAGTCTTAATACAATAATACAATACAATAGCAGAGTTGGAGGGGACCTTGGAGGTCTTCTAGTCCAACCCCCTGACTAGGCAGGAAACCCTAAAACATTTCAGACAAATGGCTATCCAACATCTTCTTAAAGCCATCCGGTGTTAGGGCATTCACAACTTCTGGTGGCAAGCTGTTCCACTGATTCATTGTTCTAACTGTCAGGAAATGTCTCCTCAGTTCTAAGTTGCTCCTCTCCTTGATTAGTTTCCACCCATTGCTTCTTGTTCTGCCCTCAGGTGCCTTGGAGAATAGTTTCACTCCTTCTTCTTTGTGGTATCCTCTGAGATATTGGAAGACTGCTATCATGTCTCCCCTGGTCCTTCTTTTATCTATACTAGACATCAGCCATCCTGATCTTTGGGCAAACCTCTCCATACCCATTGCTTATTTATTGCTTTCTTTATTATGTCTGGCATTCACATCCCTCTTAGACTTTCAAAACCAGAATTATCTGCATTTAGCACATATAAAGAGCTGAGATAAGGGGACTGGTCCTCAATGCTGTTCCTCACTTGGAGAGGCAGAATTGCAAAGATACCTAAAACTGATGGGAAATTTCCTGACAATGAATACGAGAATCCATCAGTGGAACAATTTGCCTCCAGATGTTGGGGATGCTCCATTACTGGAAGCTTTTAAGAATATACTGGGCATCCTCTTGTCTGAAATGTTATAGGGTCTCTTGCCTGAAGGAGCCATTACTTCCTCAATTCTTCCCCCTCATCTCCCAGGGACACTCTAGAAGCCTCCTAAAGACTATTAATGCCTTAAAAAAAACAGGCTCATTTTCGCAAAAAAAACGGACAGTTTTGGGAGGTCTGCAGAGTGCAAAAACTTTTTTTTTAATTTGCCTCTTCAAAATCTTGGTGCGTCTTACATTCTGAAAAATATGGTACTGTAATCCTGCTCTCATGTCACCCCTAGTCTTTCTTTTCTCTAGACCCAATTCCTGCAACCGTTCTTCAGATGTTTTTGTCTCCAGGCCCCCAAACAGAGGCCTGGAGGTTTTTCACCAAATATCTTAGAAATGTTCTTCTTTTTATGTCTGCTAATATCATACATTGGTCTTGTCCTGTTTTTGCATTTCTGGTTTGCAGCCCTTTGGTGCCCCCTAGAGGAAATCTCTTCCGAATGATAAAGGAAGAAAGAGTGTTGTCTCCTCTCTGCCCTTTTGAAACAGTCAATCAAAGCTCTGCCTTCTACCCTTCACCTGAGGATCTGAAGAGAGAAATTTGAAATAGAGATTAGGCTGCATTGCCTCCTTCCTCCTTTCTCCATTTGTTAGATACCTAATGCATTTTATTTTGATTTTCAACACTGACTAAAAGGAAATCTGATACCAGAAACAAGGGAGAAGAGGGAGAAGGAAGGAAGGAAATAAAAAAGGAAAGAAAGAGTAAGAAATGGAGAAAGGTAAAAGAAAAAAAGGAAGGATAGAAAGAGGAAGAAAGAAAGAAAGAAAGAAAGAAAGAAAGAAGGAAAGAAAGAAAGAAAGAAAGAAAGAAAGAAAGAAAGAAAGAAAGAAAGAAAGAGAAAGACAAATGATCAATAGATGGACCATTAGTAATAGGGAACCAACCATACCATTGAATGACCTTGTCCATGCTTCATACCTTGTACAATACAATACAATAGCAGAGTTGGAGGGAACCTTGGAGGTCTTCTAATCCAACCCCCTGCCTAGGAAGGAAACCCTATACCATTTCAGACAAATGGCTGTCCAACATCTTCTTAAAGACTTCCAGTGTTGGGGCATTCACAACTTCTGGAGGCAACTTCTGTTCCACTGGTGAATTGTTCTAAGTGTCAGGAAATTTCTCCTCAGTTCTAAGTTGCTTCCCTCCTGGATTAGTCTCCACCCATTGCTTCTTGTGTTGCCCTCAGGTGCTTTGGAGAATAGCTTGACTCCCTCTTCTTTGGGGCAACCCCTGAGATATTTAAACTTCTATCATGTCACCCCATAGTCCTTCTTTTCATCAAACTTACATTAAACACGTCAATGACTAAGTATTTTTTTTTTTTAAGTTCTTCTGACAGATTTTACTCCAGAAATTCAAATGCTTTCAGGGTCTGAATGTAGATCTGCTGCATGGAACAGAGAATGTCCTGTCTGTACAAGTTTCCTGTTTTTGTTCAGAAGAGAAGGCAAAATCAGTCACTGTGCCTGTCTTGCACAATAATACACAGCAGTGTCAGCAGCTGACAAGGAGTTCAGCTGAAGGGAATATTCATTCTTGGAGTTGTCTGAAGAAATGGTGGTGCGGCTTTGAAGAGAAGAGGAGAACCATTTTCTCCCATCATAGGGGTAGATTCTGGCTATCCATTCCAAGCCTTTCCCTGGAGGCTGACGGACCCAGTGCCAATCATAGCTTCTATCAGTGATGGAGACACCAGTAACTTTACAGACCAAATTGAGATTTTGAGCTGGTCTTACACTTCCTGGCCCCGATGACACAAGTTGTACCTCAGAAAGGGACCCTGGAGAAGTAAGATAAATAAAAATTAGAATTCACGTACATCAGAAAAAGAAATCATATTGTTGCTTTCTGTAAAATTGTGTCCTCACATTTTGGCATGTTTATTAAAAAAAAGAAGAACAGACAGCAATTCATGATGGTTCCTTAAAAAATTTCCTCCTGTTCAACATGTACACTTTGAGGAAGATGTAGCTATCAAAAAAAGACTTCTGCTTTTAAAGGAGAAAACCTTATGATATTTGCATAAATCAGTGGGCTATAAAGTAGCTCTTAGAAAACAAGGTGAGCTTATATTCTTTAGGAGATTCTGCAGGAAACCTCCCTCTCTCCCTCTCTCTCTCCTTCCCTTCCTCTTCTCTCTTCCTCCTCTCTTCCTCCCTTCCCTCCTTCAACAGATCTCAATACAAAACCATTTCTCATCCTTGAAGAACAAGTCAGTTTTTCACAGTCTTAATTCAATAATACAATACAATAGCAGAGTTGGAGGGGACCTTGGAGGTCTTCTAGTCCAACCCCCTGCCTAGGCAGGAAACCCTAAAAGATTTCAGACAAATGGCTATCCAACATCTTCTTAAAGCTATCCAGTTTTGGGGCATTCACAACTTCTGGTGGCAAGCTGTTTCACTGCTTCATTGTTGTAACTGTCAGGAAATATCTCCTTAGTTGTAAGTTGCTCCTCTCCTTGATTAGTTTCCACCCATTGCTTCTTGTTCTGCCCTCAGGTGCCTTGGAGAATAGTTTCACTCCTTCTTCTTTGTGGCACCCTCTGAGATATCGCAAGACTGCTATCATGTCTCCCCTAGTCCTTCTTTTCATTAAACTAGACATCAGCCATCCAGATCTTTGGGCAAACCTCTCCATGCCCATTGCTTATTTATTGCTTTATTTATTATGTCTGGCATTCACATCCCTCTTGGACTTTCAAAACCAGAATTATCTGCATTTAACACATATAAAGAGCTGAGATATGGGGACTGACCCTCAATGCTGTTCCTCACTTGGAGAGGCAGAATTGCAAAGATACCTAAAACTGATGGGAAATTTCCTGACAATGAATACGAGAATCCATCAGTGGAACAATTTGCCTCCAGATGTTGGGGATGCTCCATTACTGGAAGCTTTTAAGAATATACTGGGCATCCTCTTGTCTGAAATGTTATAGGGTCTCTTGCCTGAAGGAGCCATTACTTCCTCAATTCTTCCCCCTCATCTCCCAGGGACACTCTAGAAGCCTCCTAAAGACTATTAATGGCTTTTTAAAAAAGGGACAGTTTTTGGGAGGTCTGCAGAGTGCAAAAAGTTTTTTTTTTAATTTGTCTCTTCAAAATCTTGATGTGTCATATACTCTGAAAAATACGGTACTGTAATAGTGCTCTCATGTCTTTCTTTTCTCTAGATCCAATTCCTGCAACTGTTCTTCAGAATTTTTTGCCTCCAGGCCCCTAAACAGAGGCCTGGAGGTTTTTCACCAAATGTGTTAGAAATGTTCTTTTTATATTTACTAATATCATACATTGGTCTTGTCCTGTATTTGTATTTCTGGTTTGCAGCACTTTGGTGCCCCCTAGAGGAAATCTGACAAAGGAAGAGAGAGTGTTGTCTCCCCTCTGCCTTTCTCAAACAGTCAATCAAAGCTCTGCCTTCTATCCTTCACCTGAGGATCTGAACAGAGGAATTTGAAATAGAGATTAGGCTGCATTGACTCCTTACTCCTTTCTCCATTTGTTAGATACCTAATGCATTTTATTTTGATTTTCAACACTGATCTCTGCTTTTCAGCAAGAGGACTAAAAGGAAATCTGATACCAGAAACAAGGGAGAAGAGGGAGGAGGAAGGAAGGAAGGAAATAAAAAAGGAAAGAAAGGAAGAAATGGAGAAAGATAAAAGAAATAAAGAAAGGATAGAAAGAGGAAGAAAGAAAGAAAGAAAGAAAGAAAGAAAGAAAGAAAGAAAGAAAGAAAGAAAGAAAGAAAGACAGACAATCGATCAATAGATGGACCATTAGTAGAAGGGAACCAACCATACCATTGAATGGCCTTGTCCATGCTTCATACCTTGTACAATACAATACAATAGCAGAGTTGGAGGTGACCTTGGAGGTCTTCTAGTCCAACCCCCTGCCTAGGAAGGAAACCCTATACCATTTCAGACAAATGGCTATCCAACAACTTCTTAAAGACTTCCAATGTTGGGGCATTCACAACTTATTTTTATTTGTTTTATTTTATTAATTTATATCCCGCCCTTCTCCAAAAGGACCCAGGACCCAGGCCTTCTGGAGGCAACTTCTGTTCCACTGATCAATTGTTCTAACTGTCAAGAAATTTCTCCTCTTCTTTGGGGCATCCCCTGAGATATTTAAACTTCTATCATGTCACCCCATAGTCCTTCTTTTCATCAAACGTACATTAAAAACGTCAATGACTAAGTACTTTTTTTTAATAAAAAAGTTCTTCTGACATATTTTACTCCAAAAATTCAAATGCTTTCAGGGTCTGAATATAGATTTGCTGCATGGAACAGAGCATGCCCTGTCAGTACAAGTTTCCTGTTTTGTTCAGAAGAGAAGGCAAAATCAATCACTGTGCCTCTCTTGCACAATAATACACAGCAGAGTCAGCAGCTGACAAGGAGTTCAGCTGAAGGGAAAACTCATTCTTGGAGTTGTCTGAAGAAATGGTGGTGCGGCTTTGAAGAGAAGAGGAGAACCATTTTTGCCCATCATAGGGGTAGATTCCGGCTATCCATTCTAAGCCTTTCCCTGGAGGCTGACGGACCCATTGCCAAATGTAGCTTCTATCAGTGATGGAGACACCAGTAACTTTACAGACCAAGTTGAGATTTTGAGCTGGTCTTACACTTCCTGGCCCCGATGACACAAGTTGTACCTCAGAAAGGGACCCTGGAGAAGTAAGAGAAATAAAAATTAGAATTCACGTACATCAGAAAAAGAAATCATATTGTTGCTTTCTGTAAAATTGTGTCCTCACATTTTGGCATGTTTATTAGAAAAAAGAAGAACAGACAGCAATTCATGATGGTTCCTTAAAAAATTTCCTCCTGTTCAACATGTACACTTTGAGGAAGATGTGGCTATCAAAAAGAGACTTCTGCTTTTAAAGGAGAAAACCTTATGATATTTGCATAAATCAGTGGGCTATAAAGTAGCTCTTAGAAAGCAAGGTCAGCTTATATTCTTTAGGAGGGCCTGCAGGAAACCTCCTTCCCTTCCTCTCTCCCTCCCTCCCTCCCCCCTCTCTCATATCACAATATATAACCATTTCTCGTCCTTGTAGAACATGAGTTTTTCAGTCTTACATCAGACATCCAGATCTTTAGGCAAAATTATCAATAACCATTTCTTATTGATTGCTTTATTTATTGATAGCTTTATTTCTTATTGCTTTATTTATTGATTGCTTTATTTATTGATTGCTTTATTTATTGATTGCTTTATTTCTTATTGCTTTATTTATTGATTGCTTTATTTATTGATTGCTTTGTTTATTGATTGCTTTGTTTGTTTGTTTGTTTATTGCTGTCGACTCATTGAAGTGACTCTGGGGTGTTTTCAAGTATAAAATAAATCCATATAAATATATTAATAAAAAACATCACCCAAAAACTGGATGCAAAACAATATCAAATTTACCTGGAAAAATAAATCAAATTAAAATTCAAAGGCAGGGAAGTTAACAGGACAGGTATCCTTTGGACACCAACCATTCCCCAGAACTGCAACATACTTTTAGGTCCCTACGATAAAACTTAGGTCTTAACATATTTGGGAAAACTGGAAGAATGGGGAGGATTCTCTGGAAAACATATTTCATAAAGTGGAGTGGAGAGCCCTCCTCCTAGATCCTGTCAGTCAAAACTCCCTAACCAATGGATATGCAGCATGCCCTCCCTGCTTGTCTCGGGTGCAAAAGGAAGATACAACTGAGGCAAGATTCCTCATATATTGAGGTCTGATCCCATGAAGGGTTTTAAAGGTGATGTCCAATCCATTGAATTGGACTTGTGAATGTTCCATTAGATGTAGAAGAATCTCATCATTTTTTCAACTGGAGGGAATATTCATTCTTGGAGTTGTCTGAAGCAATGCTGGCACCGCATTGAAGAGAAGAGGAGAACCATTTTCTCCCATCATGGGGGTAGACTCTGGATATCCATTCTAAGCCTTTCCCTGGAGGCTGACGGACCCAGTTCCAAGCTTAGCTACTACTAGTGATGGAGACACCAGTAACTTTACAGAGCAAATTTAGATTTTTTCCTGGTCTTACAGTTTCAGGCCCCGATGACACAAGTTGAACCTCAGAAAGGGACCCTAAAAAAAAGTAAGAGTCAAGAAGTTACCAGGATTCAGGTGCATCTGAAAGCAGAAATCACACTTGCTTTCTCTAAAATTGTTTTCTTACATTTTGTCATGGCTATTTATTTATTTATTATTTATTATTCGATTTATATACCACTCCTATCTCCATCAAGATGGACTCAGGGCGGTGTACAGGAAATTTAAAAATTGTGACAGAAAAGCAAAACAGGAAGAAATTCATAGTCTGTTTTTAAAGTCTATTTCCTCCAGTCTGACATGTACGATTTGAAGGAAAAGGAAAGATGTAAAATGAGGAGCCTGCTTATAAAGAGGAAAGTTTCATGATGATATTTGCATATTCCTAGTGATGCTCTTAGAAAGCGAAATGCCCTTGAGACTTTGTGTTCATTTAGAGAATCTAGATAAAGCCCAGCTGTTTCCTTCCTCCCTCCCTCCCTCCCTCCCTCCCTCCGTCCGTCCCTCCTTCCCTCCCTCCCTCCCTCTCACTTCTTTTTCAAAATTCAGAAAAAGTAAGATTTTCTCTGTCTTAGCAGTTTTCACCACCAATGTTAAAGATAAAAGAGCCCAGCCCTTTCTCTGCTGTGAGATATTCTCTAGTTCTTCTGATTGATGACTGGAGATGACCACTAGCGGAAGAGAACTAAACCTGCCATTGGACAGCCTGGTCCATGATTGATCCCTTGTATAGAAACCTCCTTCTTTGTTTTTTTCTTTTTAATCCATTGGTTTGAACATCGCATAAGAAAAAAAGTTCACCCCTTCTTTTGGGTAAAGCTTCAGATGTTGAAAGACAGCTGTTATATCTGTGGACACCAAGATAGTTTTCTTTCCCTACCGTTTCTGATTCTCTTCATTTTGTTTAAGGACAATGTGATTCAAGCTCTACCCTATTTCTCCTCATGAATTGAGTTCAGAACACACAGGTAGAAAGGACCTTTACAAGCTAAGGAGAAGAGGAGGAGAAAATCCTGCTAATGTTATAACCTAGTATGGTAACAAAACATCCAGAAACTAAATTGAAACAAGCATGGAGAGCAAACCACTTGTTAAGGATATCTTTGTTAGGAGACTGAAAAATATGCAACGGAATGTAGCAAGAGATATGTTGCTAGGTATCCACACTATCACTGAAGGTTAAACAAGTAGACTTTTACTTGTGGTGCAAAAATAAAGTAAGATACACCTCTTCACAAACAAGTGATAGGCAGTCCTGAATCAAATACAGTCTATTACTCAAACAGTTGGCTAACAGTTGCTCAACTCCCGATTCTCTTTGCTTTGCTGATCTAACCGACATACAGAGCCTTCATCCAAGAGATCAGCGTCTAACAGTGATTCTGGCTCCCTCTTATGGCTGATTGAGGAAACATCAGCCAATCACATTCCACTGTAGCAGTTAAAGTTACAGATAGCAATTCATATCATCGCCACACTGGGTCCTTTTGGAGAAGGGCGGAATATAAATTAAATAAATAAATAAATATCATGGCTTATATATATTGCCAATGTAACACTAGGATTTCATTCCTAACACCACTGTCAAAATCTAAAACATGAGCAACAAGAATTTTCTATTATTTCAAAGCTGGATTCATTTAACAAATGTATTACTAACATAATGACAGCATGATTCACTTAATAACACACTTAGGATAACAGAGTTGGAATGCACCTTGGAGTCTCAACATCTTTTTTACCCCAAGGTCATAAAATGGGGCATGCCTCACTTAACAAATGTCTCTCTTAACAACAGAGATTTGGGACTCAATAATGGTCATGGGGACTACCTGTAAATAGCAGTGTTTGGAATTATGTTCATAGGAACAGCAAGTCTAAAAATTTCGAGAAGTAGATGTGAGAAACCCTGTGGAAAACGCTGTGTTGTGAATTTGTGATTTAACATAGTATCCTGAGAAAAAATCTTAGCCCTTCTTTTCGTTTGAGCTTTCAGATAAAGAGAGCACAGTTAAATCTGTGGATTATTTCAGCTAGTTTTCTTTCAATTTCACTTGTCTGAATGTTGACTTACTTCATGGAAGAGAAATCAGTCAGAATCAGTTTCCTGTTTTTGTTCAGAAGTGAAGGCAAAATCAGTTAGTGTGCCTCTCTTGTACAATAATACACAGCAGTGTCAGAAGCTGACATGGAGTTCAACTGAAGGGAATATTCATTCTTGGAGCTGTCTGAAGAAATGGTGGTGCGGCTTTGAAGAGAAGAGGAGTACAATTTCCCCCCATTATAGATTCTGGCTATCCATTCTAAGCCTTTCCCTGGAGGCTGACGGACCCAATTCCAAGCATAGCTTCTATCGGTGATGGAGACACCAGTAACTTTACATAGCAAATTTAGATTTTGTCCTGGTTTTATAGATCCTGGCCCCGATGACACCAGCTGAACCTCAGAAAGGGACCCTTAAGAAATAAAAGCATAATGTTTCATCATTATTCACAAGCATCTGAAAAAACAATCAAATAGCTACTTCTCCTAAAAGTATGTACTCACATTTTGTCATAGCTAGAACAGACAAGCAAAACAAAAAGAAGTTCATAGTATCTTCTTAACTGGGTTTTCTCTGGTTTGACATATAGCGGTTTGAAGAAAATGTAAAGATGTCAAATGAGGAGCCTGCTTATAAAGAAGAATATTTCATGATGGCATTTGCATAAGCCCAGTGAGGTATAAAGAAGCTCCAAGAAAGCCAGGTTCAGTGGAGACTTTGCATTCATTCAGAGAATGGTGATAAAGTCCAATTTTCGTTGTGGAAGAAGCTTAATCAATCTATCTATCTATCTATCTATCTATCTATCTATCTATCTATCTATCTATCTATCTATCTATCTATCTATCATCTATCTATCTATCTATCTATCTATCTATCTATCTATCTATCTATCTATCTATCTATCATCTATCTATCTATCTGGAGGGATGGACGAATGGACAGACAGACAGACACACAGACAGACAGACTGACCACTAGTGAAACAGAGCTAACCACACCATTGAATGGCCTTGTCCATGCTTCATATATTGTGTGGACATCTCCTTCTTTGCAATTTTAATCCCTGGGTTTGATCCTGCTGGGAGAGGCAGTAAAGAAAAAGTCCACCCTTCTCTTTGTGTGAACCTTCAGACAGGGAGAAAAAACTGCTATTTTATCTGGGGACAACAGAGATAGCTTCCTTTTCCTACCATTTCTGCTTCTTTTCATTTTGTTTGGGGACATTGTGATCCAAGCTCTATCTTATTTCTACCCGTTCAGTGCGCTGCGAAAAAGCATCTTACTTCCATGTCATCAAGACTATGCTTCCCGTTTTGCTTTGTAACATTCCTATCAATTAACTGGAGTGGATTCAGTCATATGGATCAATTGGGTAGAATCAGTTTTGCGCTAATCTCAAGATGACTTTCCATGTCTGAGTCCACTTGTCAGAGTTTGTTGCATACATTCAAATCCAGAAAGCACACACAGATAACTGATACAGAAGATTCATTAACTTCTTTATTGACATAAGAATAAATGAATAAATGTACAATACCAACAGGTGCTTCTTCCAAGTAAATGCAAGGGAGGAGAGTTACAGGTAAAAATATGCAGTTCATTTCATTCCAGATAGACTGCTAGTTTACTTCTCAGAGCAGCAGAGTTCTATAGTTTCTGTTTCAATTCTCTGCACAGACTCAGATCTGTTCAAGCTCCCATTGGTTGACTTAGTTGCTATGCCTATTCATTGGCTGGACTTGTTCCCATTTCTCTCCCAGTCATGAACATTTTAACAGCTCTTTTTGGAGATATAGTCCTCCAAAAATTCTAATGATTTCAATGACTGAGTACATTTTTTAAAAATAAATATTCTTTTGGGAGACATTACTCCAAGAAATCAAATAACCCCCATTACTGACTCTTAGATAGTTTTAAATTTGGGTTTTTTAAATTCGGTTTTTAGCGCAGGGTCTATTATAATAAGTTTTTTAAAATTTTATATGTTTTATATGTGTTTTAACATCCCTGTGCGCCGCCCTGGGTCCGTTTGGAGAAGGGCGGGGTATAAATTTAAAGTAAATAAAATAAATATAAATTTAAAGTAAATAAATAAAATGCTTTTATTTGTCTGAATGTTGATCTGCTGCATGGAAGAGAAATGCATTGTCAGAATCAGTTTCCTGTTTTTGTTCAGAAAGGCAGGCAAAATCAGTCAGCGTGCCTATACAGCACAATAATACACGGCAGTGTCAGCAGCAGACACGACTTCAACTGAAGGGAATATTCATTCCTGGAGTTGTCTAAAGCAATGGTGGAGTGGCTCCGAAGAGAAGAGGAGTACAATTTTCCCCTATCACAGGAGTAGCTTCTGGCAATCCATTCCAAGTCTTTCCCTGGAGGCCGATGGACCCAATGCCAAGCATTGCCCCCACCAACAAGGGGGACACCAGTCACTTTGCAGAGCAAATGCAGGTTTTGTCCTGGTCTCACAATTCCTGGCCCTGATGACACAACTAGCACATCAGAAAGCGACCCTAAAGAAGTAAAATAGAACAAAAATAATCAGGATTCACAAACGTCTGGGAAAAAAAATAAGGTCACAGTTGCTTCATCTACAATGCCGTTCTTACATTTTGGCACGGCTAGCAGTGAAAAGAAAAGCAGCAGAGAATTCATGGTCTCTTTTCCTCCAGTCTGACCTGTACGATATGAAAGGAATGGAAAGATCTTCGATGAGGAGCCTGCTCATAAAGGGAAACATTTCATTATGATATTTGCATATTCCTAGTGAGGTATAAAGATGCTCCTAGAAAGCCAAGTTCCCTTGAGATTTTGTGTACATTTAGAGAATCTAGATAAAGTCTATCCTTTTCCTTCCTTCCTTCCTTCCTTCCTTCCTTCCTTCCTTCCTTCCTTCCTTCCTTCCTTCCTTCCTTCCTTCTATCTTTCTGTTCCTCCCTCCATCCTTCCTTCCATCTCTCCCTCCCTCCTTCCTTGCTTCTTTGCTTCCTTGCTTCCTTCCTTCTCTTCCGCCCTCCTTCCTTCCGTCTATCCCTCCCTGCTTCCTTCCTTCCTTGCTTACTTCTTTCTTTCCTTCCTTCTCTTCCTTCCTCCATCCTTCCCTCCCTCCTTCCTTCCTTCTCTTCCTCCCACCCTCCCTCCTTCCCTCACTCCCTCTATCCTTCCATCCTTCCTTCCTCGCTCTTTCCCTTCTTCCTTCCTCTCTCTCCAAATTCACAATTAAAATTTTTTCACTGCCTTATGTCAACCAAATCAATATCTTTGTTAAATTTCCCAATATTCGTTATCATGTAGATTAGAACTAGTTTCCTTCTTTCTGTTCCTCCCTCCCACTTTCTTTCCTTCCTTCTCTTCCTCCCTCCCTTCCTCCTTCCCTCCCTCCCTCCTTGCTTCCTTCTCTTCCTTCCTCTGCAAATTCACAACCCTGCTCTAATGTCTGTTAGAAAATTAAGATTTTTCACTGCCTTATGTCAACCGAATCAAGATCTTTGGGCAAATTTCCCAATATTTGTTATCATGTAAATTAGGACAAGTTTCCTTTTGGGACCAAAATCATATCCTGTCAGAGAAAAAAGTCTTATTTCCGCTATTGGACTTCCGCTTTGAATGCTGTTGTTTCATTGGCACTTAGATATTCAGAAAATCTACCTGATGCAGGTAAACAGGTGGGAAGTTGCTGTTCCTGAGGTTTTTCTCTTGACCTATGGCTTTCCCCCAAATGTCCCAAAATTATGACAAGTCTAGGTAACCATGGTTTGAGTATACTTTCAAATGCCTGTTAGAAAATTAAGATTTTTCACTGCCTTATGTCAACCGAATAAAGATCCTCAGACACCTCCCTTAACAAATGTCTCACTTAACATCAGAGATGTGCATCTCAATTATGGTCATGAGGACTACCTGTAATTAGCATTGTTTGCAATTATGCTAATATGAACAGCAAGTCTATGAATTTAGAGAGGTAGACGTGAGAAATCCTGTGGAAAGTGCTGTGTTGTGAATGTATTTTAACTGCTATTAAATCTGTGGACTGTTTCGGATAGCTTTCTTTCAATTTCCCCTGTCTGAATGTTGATCTACTTCATGAAAGAGAAATCAGTCAGAATCAGTTTCCTGTTTTTGTTCAGAAGTGAAGGCAAAATCAGTTAGTGTGCCTCTCTTGTACAATAATACACAGCACTATCTGAAGCTGACACGGAGGTCAACTGAAGGGAATATTCATTCTTGGAGTTGTCTGAAGAAATGGTGCTTTTGGTAAAAAGGGGAAACATTGTAAATTTAACCCATTTTCTTTTTTCCTTTTTATATTTGATTAAGGACATTATGATCCAAACGTTGTCCTATTTATACCTGGATAGGAACTGAGCAAATATACTGTATGTCATTTCCATGCTATCAAGGGCATAATTACTATTACATTTTATTAAAGTTCAAATGAATAAACAGGCATAATTCATTGTAGCTAGACAGATGCATTGAGTAGAATGGGGTTTGTCATCATCTGCTTCAGCTGAATTCAATAGAACAATGGAATAACAGAATTGGAAAGGAACTTGGAGGTCTTCTAGTCCAACCCTCTGCTCAAGCAGGAGATCCTTTAACACTTCAGACAAATGGTTGTCCGATCTCTTCTTAAAAACTTCCAGTGTTGGAGCGCCCAAAATTTTTGGAGCCTAATGGTGAATTTTGTTCTAACTGAACAAATTTATCTTTAGTTCTAGGTTGCTTCTCTCCTTGATTAGTTTCCACCCATTGCTTCTTGTCCTGCCCTCAGGTGCTTTGGAGAATAGCTTGATTCCCTCTTCTTTGGGGCAGCCCCTGAGATATTGAAACTGCTATCACGTCTCCCCTGGTCCTTCTTTTCATTAAAACTTTCATTAAACATGTCAAAGACTAAGTACATTTTTAAAAATGTTCTTCTGGGAGACATTGCTGCAAGAATTCAAATGCTTCCATTCTTTGAGTGTTGATCTTCTGCCTGGAAGAGAAATGCCCTGTCAGAATCAGTTTCCTGTTTTTGTTCAGAAGAGAAGGCAAAATCAGTCAGTGTGGATCCCGACCACAATAATATATAGCAGTGTCAGAAGTTGACATGGAAGTCAGTTGGAGGGAAAACTCATTCTTGGAGTTGTCTGAAGTGATGGTGGTGCGGCTTTGAAGAGAAGAGGAGTACCATGTTCTCCCATCATGGGGGTAGATATAGGCTATCCATTCCAAGCCTTTCCCTGGAGGCTGGCGGACCCAGTTCCAAGCATAGCCACTAGTAGTGATGGAGAAACCAGTAACTTTACAGACTAAATTGAGGTTTTGTCCTGGTTTTACAGTTCCTGGACCTGATGACACAAGTTGAACTTCAGAAACGGACCCTAGGGAAGTAAGAGAAATAAAAAATAGAATTCATGTACATCAAAAAAGAAATAATATTGTTGCTTTTGGTAAAATTGTGTTCTCACATTTTGGCATGGCTATGAGAGAAAACAAGAACAGCCAGTAATTCATAATGGTTCCTTAAACACTTTTCCTCTGATTCAACATGTAAACTTTGAGGAAGATGTGGCTATCAAGAAGAGACTTCTGCTTTTAAAGGAGAAGACCTTATGATATTTGCATAAATCAGTGGGCTATAAAATAGTTCTTAGAAAGCAAGGTGAGACTTGTATTCTTTAGGAGAGTCTGGAGAAAGCCTCCCTCCCTCCTTCATCAGATCACAATACAAAGCCTTGTAGAACAAATCAGTTTTTCACAGTCTTATACCAGATCTTTCTGCAAACTTGTCAATACCCATTGCTTTGTTTATTGCTTTATTTATGTATTGCTTTATTTATGTATGGCTTTATTTATTTGTTTATTCACTAGCTGTACCCGGCCACGCGTTGCTGTGGACCAGTCTGGTTAAATGGCCAACCAACCTGTGCACATACAACCACCGTATAACCCCCAAACTACCTACCTACTGCATTTCTTACTCTCTCCCTCTACCTACCTACCTGGAGAGAGAGGCTGCTGACTCGGCAGTGGCCTTGGCGGGGGGGAGTTGGCGGTAGTGGCAGCGGAGGAGAGAGAGGCTGCTGACTCAGCAGCGGCCTTGGCGGGGGGGAGTTGGCGGTGTGGGCAGCAGTAGAAAAAGAGGTCGCTGACTCGGCAGTGGCCTTGGCGGGGGGAGAGGCCACTGAGAAAGCAACCATTGCGGATATGACGCAGACCTCTCCACCACTCGTGCAAGAGACGTGAGCTGAAAAGCGGCTGGGTGGGAGGGGGGGCTAGTGAACGAGTGATGAAAACACAGAGAAGCGCTGCAGTTTTACATGTGTGTAACATGTACCTGGCACCGGTGTGCCATCCACACAATCTGTACATATCATTGGTGTGTAAATTTGGTGGCGATTGGTGGAGTAGTTTCTGAGATTAGCAGTTTTGAACAAATTCATAGTTAACTTTTTATTTATAGAGATTTATTGTTTTATTTACATATTGCTTTATTGATGTAATGCTTTATTCATTCATTCATTCATTCATTCATTCATTCATTCATTTATAGCTTTATTTATTCATTTATTGTTTTAGTTATGTCTTCCTTCCTTCCTTCCTTCCTTCCTTCCTTCCTTCCTTCCTTCCTTCCTTCCTTCCTTCCTTCCTTCCTTCCTTCCTTCCTTTCCACTCACCTAAGTGACTCTGAGGTGTTTTCAACTGTAAATTAAAACCATATAAATATATTAATAAAAGCATGGCCCAAAAACTGGACGTACAACAAGATCAAATTTACCTGGCAAAGTAAATCAAATTAAAATTTGATGGCAAGGAAGTTAACAGGATAGTTATTGCTTGGCTGCAAACCATTCCCAGAGCTGCAACATACTTTTTGGTTCCTATGCTCATTGGCAACGTTCGGTCTTAACAAATTTGGGAAAACTGGAAGAATGGGGAGTCTTTCCTCAGCAATCTGGATAACGTATTCCATAAAGTGTCTTTTTTTTGGCGGGGGGGGATCCCTTCTCCTCAATCCTAGATCCTGTCAGTCAAAGGTCTGATGCCATGAAGAGTTTTAAAGGTGATATCCAATTCATTGAATTGGACTTGGAAAAAATGTCAATGTTCCATTGGATGTACAAGATAGAAGACAGATAACTAGATTAGATAGATGATAGGTAGGCAGGCAGGCAGGTAGGTAGGTAGATAAATAGATAAATGGCTCGGGACCTAGTTATATGCGAGACCGTCTCACATATAACTGCCCCATACATCCCTACCCCATACATCCCTACAGCCGATCCGCTCCCACAGAGAGGGCCTTCTCAGGGTGCCGTCGGCCGGACAATGCCGACTGGCGACACCCAGGGGAAGCGCCTTCTCTGTGGCGGGCCCTGCCCTGTGGAACGACCTACCCCTGAACTCCGTACCATCACCGACCTCCGCCTCTTCCGCCAGTGTTTAAAGACACATCTTTTTCATCAAGCCGGCCTAACATACCCTCCGCAGTGACTAGCATAGATAGTTTTAATTGGTGATTTTAATTGGTTTTAACGCAGGACTTGGTATTTAATGGGTTTTTAAAAAATTTTGTATTTTTGTATTATTTTGTATGTTATTTTAAATTCCTGTGCGCCACCCTGGGTCCTCTTGGAGAAGGGTAGGATATAAATCAAATAAAATCTAAAAAAATCTAAAATCTAAAATAAATGATAGATAGATAAGATAGATAGATAGATAGATGATAGATAGATAGATAGATAGATAGATAGATAGATAGATAGATAGATAGATAGATAGATAGATAGATAGATTAGACAGACAGACAGACAGACAGACAGACAGACAGACAGACAGACAGACAGACAGACAGACAGACAGACGAAAGGATGCTGTAGATTGATGATAGATAGATGGGTGGGTGGATGGGTAGATGGTTAGATGGCTGATGATAGAGAGACCCAGACACACAGGTAGACAGAGAGACAGAGAGGGAGTCAGAGAGAGAGAGGGGGGGAGGGAGGGAGGGACAGAGAGAGAAACAAAGGGAAAGAGAGAGAGGCAGAGGCAGAAAGACAGACAGACAGACCCATATGGAGGGGTGAAAATCCTACAGAAAGGACAAGTGGCCCTATTTATAATGAAGTACAACATTCAATGCAGATATATCCAATATTTTAAGTATGAACTAAAAATACAGCATAGACCTAGCACCTTAATCACTAAAGGACATGAGCTGTCTCACTTATGGTTTTGTAAAATATTGGGGTGGAAATATTTGGCTTTGCAGGAGAGTTATAAGAAGGAAGTGTATTGATTGTTTTGGAAACAGACTGTTCCAAAAAACCTCTGACATCCATCGTTTTTCTCGGCTTTTTGGATTTTCTCCTTGCCTATTTTTCCGTATCTCATGACCATAATTATTTGAGGATTTCAGGGTAGAGTTGGGGTTTCTGGGCTATTAACCAAGAGCTATTTCCATTTGCTCATCCATTGACCATAGAAAGCAAGACCTGGATATGACGTTTTCACCTATTCCAAGATTGCTTTTCGTTTAATTTCAGGGAATGGGTCTTATGATTGGGGCTGTTTCAATCCAGAGTATTTCTTTCACTGAATTTTCACTATGATTCAGATTTTATAAAGGAGGTTTAGCTAAAGCATGGTCCCCTGCTGTGAGAAGCGAGAAGGAAAAAAAGAATATTCTATCGTAAAATTCTGATCTAAACCTCAGAGCTGAAAATGATCTTAAAGACAAAACAGCCCATCTCTGTATCTGGTGTGAGATCTACTCTAGTTATTCTAATAGATGATTGGAGAAGACCACTAGGGGAAGAGAACTAACCAGGCCATTGGACAGTCTGCTCCATGCCTGGTCCCTTGAATAGACATGTCCTTCTTTGTGTTTTTTTTTAAATTCATTGGTTTGAACACCCCAGGAGACAAAAAGTCCACCCCATCTTTTTTGTTTGAACCTTCAGACAGGGAAAGATGGCTGTTATATGTGTGGAAACTCCTTGATTAGTTTCTACCCATTGCTTCTTGTTCTGCCCTCAAGTGCTTTGGAGAATAGCTTGACTCCTTCTTTGTGGCAGCCCCTGAGATACTGGAAGACTGCTACGATGTCTCCTTTGGTCCTTCTTTTCATCAGACTAGACATAATAATAATAATAATAATAATAATAATAATAATAATAATAATAATAATAATAATAATAATAATAATAATAATAATAATAATAATAATAATAATTTAATTTTATATCCCGTTCTCTCTCCCCAAGGGGACTCGAGGCGGGGCACAGGCAATTAAAAATACAAATAAGACCACAGACAAAATACAAAATACAAAATTAAAAATGGATTAAATTGATCCTGCGCTAAAACCCATAAACTAAACTAAAAATACCCCTAAAACCCCTAACCTAAAAAGAGACTACCCAAGGCCGGCCAGGCGAAAAAAGTGTGTCTTTAATTTTAAGCGGAAGGAGCGGAGGTCCGTGGTTGTCCTGATATCGGGGGGAAGGTCGTTCCAGAGGGCTGGGCCCGCCACAGAGAAGGCCCTTCCCCTGGGCGTCGCCCGCTGACAAAGTCTAGTGGACGGCACCCGGAGAAGTCCCTCTCTGTGGGAGCGAATCGGCCGTGAGGATGTATGGGGCAGGATCCGATCCCGCAGGTAGCTAGGTCCCGAGCCATGGAGCGCTTTGAAGATGGTAATTAACACCTTGAAGCGCACCCGGAAGACGACAGGTAGCCAGTGCAGCTCGCGCAAGAGCGGTGTTACGTGGGCAAACCTAGAAGTGCCCATAATTGCTCGCGCGGCTGCGTTCTGGACCAACTGAAGCCTCCGGGTACACCTCAAGGGGAGCCCCATGTAGAGAGAGTTGCAATAATCCAGTCGGGATGTCACGAGAGCATGAGTGACTGTGCGAAGGGCGTCCCGATCCAATAGGGGGCGCAACTGGCGTACCAGGCGAACCTGGTAAAACGCCCTCCTGGCCACGGCTGTCACTTGATCTTCCATGGACAGCCGGGTATCCAGGAGGACACCCAAGTTGCGCGCCCCATCCACAGGGGCAAGATGTTCGCCCCCTATGGCCAGCGATGGAGTCAGCTGGTTGAATCGGGCAGCCGGAAACCACAGCCACTCGGTCTTGGTCGGGTTGAGCCTGAGTCCGTTACTTCCCATCCAGAAGCAGGAACATACCTAGTTCCTGCTTTTAAAATATGTTTTGGCTTTCAGTCTGCTCATGAAAATCCCATGAGAAAAAAAAAATCCACCCCTTCTTTTTGGGTGAACCTTCAGAGAGTGAAAGACGGCTGTTATATCTGTGGACACCAGATAGCTTTCCATCCCTACCATTTCTGATTCTCTTCATTTTGTTTAAGGACTCTGTGATCTAAGCTCTACCCTATTTCTACCCATACAGTGAGCTCAGAACAGACCGGCCCACAGGATCTTTACAAGCTAAGAAGAGGAGGAGAAAAACCTGCTGATGTTGTTACCTAGTCTGGTAACAAAACATCCAGAAACTAAATTGAAACATGAATGGAGACCAAACCATTGTCAAAATCTAAAACCTGAACTACAAGTATTTTCTATAATTTCAAAGCCAGATTCATTTAACGAATGGATTACTCCCTTAATAACTGCATAATTCACTTAACAACTAGAATAGAATAACAGAGTTGGAAGGGACCTTGGGGGTCTTCTAGTCCAACCTCCTACTTAGGCAGAAAACCCTATACCACTTGAGACAAATGATTATCCAACATCTTAAACAATTCCAGTGTTGAAGCATTCACAACTTCTGGATTCAAGTTGTTCCACTGATTAATTGTTCTGTCAGGAGATGTCTCCTTAGTTCTAAGTTGCTTGTCTCCTTAATAATAATAATAATAAATTTATTTATATATTGCCTCCTCTCCCCGAAGGGACTCGGAGCAGTGCACAGGGAATAAAAACCAATATAAAATACATAGAAAAAATAAATAGTTAAGAAACGAATTAAACAATTGTCCCTGCGCTAAAATCCCCTAAATTAAATTATACTAAAACCCCTAAAGCCCTATAACAAGACGGGAGCCTAACCTAGGCCGGCCAAGCAGAAAAAGTGTGTTTTGAGTTTTTGACGGAAGGAGCGGAGGTCCGTTGTTGTTCTAATTTTGGGGGGAAAGCCGTTCCAGAGGGCTGGGCCCGCCACAGAGAAGGCCCTTCCCCTGGGCGTCGCCCGCTGGCATAGCCTAGTGGATGGCACCCAGAGTAGTCCCTCTCTGTGGGAGCGAATCGGTCGCAGGGATGTGTGGGGCAGAATCCGATCCCGCAAATAACTAGGTCCCGTGCCATGGAGCGCTTTAAAGATGATAACTAACACCTTGAAGCGCACCCGAAAGACGACAGACAGCCAGCGCAGCTCGCGCAAGAGAGGTGTTATATGGGTGTACCTAGCGGTTCCCATTATTGCTCGCGCGGCTGCATTCTGGACCAGCTGAAGTCTTCGGGTGCACCTCAGGGGGAGCCCCATGTAGAGAGAGTTACAATAGTCCAGTCGGGATGTCACGAGGGCATGAGTGACTGTGCAAAGGGCATCCCGATCCAATAGGGGGCGCAACTGGCGTACCAGGCGAACCTGGTAAAATGCCCTCCTGGCCACAGCTGTCACTTGATCTTCCATGGACAGCCGGGTATCCAGGAGGACACCCAAGTTGCGCGCCCCATCCACAGGGGTAAGGTGTTCGCCCCCTGTGGCCAGTGATGGAGTCAACTGGTTGAATCGGGCGGCCGGAAACCACAGCCACTCAGTCTTAGATGGGTTGAGTCTGAGTCTGTTACTTCCCATCCAGATCCGCACGGCTTCCAGGCACTGGCACATCACCGCTACGGCATCGTTGGGGTGGTTTGGGGTAGATATATACAACTGCGTATCATCAGCGTAGAAGTGGTACTCTACCCCAAAACCACGGATGATCTCACCCAGCGGCTTCATATATGTGTTGAACAGGAGAGGCGAGAGGACCGACCCCTGAGGCACCCCACATGTGATGGGTCTCCTTGATTAGTTTCCACCTAATGCTTCTTGTCCTGCCCTCAGGGGCTTTGGAAAATAAGTGGACCCCCTCTTCTTTCTGGCAGCCTCTCAAATATTGGAACATTGCTTTCATGTCACTCTTAACCCTTCTTTTCATCAGACTAGACATACCTAGTTCCAGCTTTTAAAATATGTTTTAATCTCCAGTCCTCTAATCATCTTCGTTGCTCTTCTCTGCACTCTTTCTATAGTCTCAACATCTTTTTTACACCAAGGTCATAAAATGGGGAAAGACCTCATTTAACAAATATCTCGCTTAACAACAGAGATTTGAGGCTCAGTTACGGTCATGAGGACTACCTTTAATTACCATTTTTGGGGAATTATGCTAATATGAACAACGTCTATGAATTTAGAGGAGTAGATGTGAGAAATCCTGTGGAAAGCACTGGGTTGTAAATGTATGATTTAAGAGTAATATCCTAAGGAATAAAGGTCAACCCCTTATCTTTGAGCTTTCTGATAGCGAAAAATCTGTGGATTATTTCAGATAGCTTTCTTTCAATTTCACTCGATTGAATTAACTTCACGGAAGAGAAATCAGTCAGAATCAGTTTCCTGTTTTTGTTCAGAAGAGAAGGCAAAATCAATCAGTGTGCATGTCTCACACAATAATACACAGCAGTGTCAGAAGCTGACATGGAGTTCAACTGAAGGGAAAACTCATTCTTGGAGTCGTCTGAAGAAATGGTGGTGCGGCTTTGAAGAGAAGATGAAAACCATTTTTCCCCATTATAGGGGTAGATATTAGCTATCCATTCTAAATCTCTCTCTGGAGGCTGACGGACCCAGTTCCAAGCATAGCTTCTATCAGTGATGGAGACACCAGTAACTTTACAGACCAAATTGAGATTTTGACCTGGTTTTACAGTTGCTGGCCCTGATGAAACAAGTTGAACCTCAGACAGGGACCCTAAAAAAAAGAAGGAGTCAAGAAGTTATCAGGATTCAGGTGCATCTGAAAACTACAATCACATAGTTCCTTTTCCTAAAATTATGTACTCACATTTTGTCATGGCTAGAAGAGAAATGAAAAACAAGAGGAAATTCATAGTATCTTTTTACTCTGCTTTGACTTATAACGGTTTGAAGAACATGCAAAGATGTAAAATGAGGAACCTGCTTATAAAGAGGAACATTTCATGATGGGATTTGCATAAGCCCAGTGGGGTATAAAGAAGTTCCTAGAAAGTCAGGTTCAGTGGAGACTTTGTATTCATTAATACAGGTCATCGTTCTTCGCTGAAGAATCTTCTTAGATGAAAAGCAAAATGTCTCCAAAGAAAAATAAGAAATCCCAATCATGTCTTGAAAAAGTCACTTTGGGATGTCTATCTTCCTTCCTTCCTTCCTTCCTTCCTTCCTTCCTTCCTTCCTTCCTTCCTTCCTTCCTTCCTTCCTTCCTTCCTTCCTTCTTTTCTCCCTCCCTCCCTCCCCCTTCTTCCTTTCATTCCTCCTTTTCTCCCTCCCTCCCATTCGCTCCCTTCTTTCCTTCCTTACTTCTTTTCTCTCTTCTTCCCTTCCTCCCTCTCCTCATTGCCTCCTTCCCTCCCTCTCTTCCTTCGATCACAATAAAAAAACATTTCTCATGCTTTTAGCACAGACCATATTTTCAGTCTTATTTCAGATGCATCCAGATATTTGAGCAAATTTCTCACTACCCATTGCTTTATCTATTCATCCCTCCTTCCATCCCTCCATCCATCCCTCCATCCGTCCATCTGTCCATCCATCCATCCATCCATCCATCCATCCTATCCAGATATCTAGATATCTAGATCGATGGATGGATGGATAGATGTAAATAATAGATAGATAGATAGATAGATAGATAGATAGATAGATAGATAGATAGATAGATGGATGGATGGATGGATGGATGGATGGGTGGGTGGGTGGGTGGGTGGGTGGGTGGGTGGGTGGATGGGTGGATGGGTGGGTGGGTGGATAGATGTAGATAATAGATAGATAGATAGATAGATAGATAGATAGGTAGGTAGGTAGGTAGGTAGGTAGGTAGGTAGGTAGGTAGATAGATAGATAGATAGATAGATAGATAGATAGATAGATAGATAGATAGATAGATAGATAGATAGATAGATAGATAGATAGGGATGGATGGATGGATGGATGGATGGATGGATGGATGGATGGATGTAGATAATAGATAGATAGATAGATAGATAGATAGATAGATAGATAGATAGATAGATAGATAGATAGATAGATAGATAGATAGATAGATAGATAGATAGATAGATAGACAGACAGACAGACAGACAGACAGACCATTAGTGAAAGAGAACCAACCACAACACCATTGGATGGCCTTGTCCATGCTTCATATCTTGTATGGACATCTCCTTCCTTGCAATTTTAACCCCAGGGTTTGATCATGCTGGGAGAGGCAGTAAAGAAAAAATCCACCCCTTCTCTTTGTGGGAGCCTTCCGAAATGGATGAGAACCTGCTATTATACCTGGGGACAACAGAGATAGCTTCCTTTTACTATCACTTCTGGTTCTTTTCATTTTATTAAGAACATTGTGATCCAAGCTGTATCTTATTTCGACCTGTTTAGCGTGCTGCGAAAAAGCATCTCACTTCCAGGCCATCAAGACTATGCTTCCCTTTTTGCTTTATAACATCCCTATCAATTAACTGGAATGGATTCAGTCAGATGGATCAATTGGGCAGAATCAGTTTTGCTCTTGTCTCAAGATGAACTTCCATGTCGGAGTCCACTTGTCAGAGTTTGTTGCTTCATTCATTAACTTCTTTGTATACATAAGAACAGATGAATAAATGTACAATACCAACCAGTGGTTCTTCCAAGTAAACACAAGGCAGGAGAGTTACGGGGAAATTCGAGCAATTCATTTCATTTCATCAGACAAGCGCAGACTGACTGCTAGTTTACTTCTCAGAGCAGCAGAGTTCTTAAGCTTCTGTTTCAATTCTCTGCACAGACTCAGATCTGTTTAAGCTTCCACTGGTTGACTTAGTTGTTCTGCCTATTCATTGGCTGGACTTGTTCAAATGTCTCCCCTAATAATGAATATTTTGGAGAGATAGTCCTCCAAAAATTCAAATGATTTCAATGACCGAGCAATCTTTTAAAAAAATGTTCTTCTGTGAGACGTTACTCCAAGAATTCAAATGCTTTTGTGGTCTGAATGTAGATCTGCTGCATGGAAGATCAGAAGTTTCCTGTTTTTGTTCAGAAGAGAAGGCAAAATCGGTCACTGTGCCTCTGTCTTGCACAATAATACACAGCCGTATCAGCAGCTGACAAGGAGTTCAACTGACGGGAAAACTCATTCTTGGAGTTGTCTGAAGAAATGGTGGTGCGGCTTTGAAGAGAAGAGGAGAACCACTTTCTCCCATCGTAGGGGTAGATTTCGGCTATCCATTCCAAGCCTTTCCCTGGAGGCTGACGGATCCAATCCCAAAGGTAGCTACTATCAGTGATGGAGACACCAGTAACTTTACAGAGCAAGTTGAGATTTTGACCTGGTCTTACAGTTCCTGGCCCCGATGACACAAGTTGAACCTCAGAAAGGGACCCTAAAAAAGGAAGAGTCAAGAAGTTATCAGGATTCATGTGCATCTGGAAAAAAAATAACATAGTTACTTCTCCTAAAATTATGTGCTCACATTTTGCCATGGCTAGAAGAGAAAAGGAAAACAAGAGGAAATGCATGGTATCTTTTTAAATGGGTTTTCTCTGGTTTGACCAATAACAATTTGAAGAAATTGTAAAGATGTCAAATGAGGAGCATTCTTATAAAGAGGAATATTTCATGATGGTATTTGCATAAGCCCAGTGGGGCATAAAGAAGCGCTAAGAAATCCAGGTTCAGTGGAGACTTTCTATTCATTAAAAGAGGTCATCTTTCTTTGCCGAAGAAGCTTCCTTTATGAGAAGTGAAATGTCTTCAAAGAAAAACAAGAAACCGCATTTGTCTCTTGAAAAAACAGCTTTGGGTGTCTTCCTTCCTTCCTTCCTTCCTTCCTTCCTTCCTTCCTTCCTTCCTTCCTTCCTTCCTTTCTCAGATATGAATGCATAACCATTTCTCATGCTTGTAGCTCAGGCCAGATTTTCAGTCTTACTTCATCCCCATCCAGATCTTTGAGCAAATTTCTAAATACCCATTGCTTTATCTCCCTCTCTCGTCCCCCTCTCTCTTCCTATACCAATACCTATACCTTCCTACCTCTATAAATCTATCTATCTATCTATCTATCTATCTATCTATCTATCTATCTATCTATCTATCTATCTATCTATCATCTACATCTATCCATCCATCCATCTATCTAGATATGTGGATAGGATGGATGGATGGATGGACAAATGGAGGGATGGATGGAGGGATGGAAGGAGGGATGAATACCTATACTTATGCCTACCTATACTTATACCTCTACCCCGCATCTATCTATCTATCTATCTATCTATCTATCTATCTATCTATCTATCTATCTATCTATCTATCTATCTATCTGTCTATCTGTCTATCTGTCTATCTGTCTATCTGTCTATCTGTCTATCTGTCTATCTGTCTATCTGTCTATCTGTCTATCTGTCTATCTGTCTATCTGTCTGTCTATCTGTCTATCTGTCTATCGCTCTATCTCTCTATCTCTCTATCTCTCTATCTCTCTATCTCTCTATCAGTCTGTCTCTATATCCCTCTATCTTTATCTCTATCTCTATCTCCTTATCGATATTGATATCTATCCTATCCACCTCACCTAAGTGATTCTGGACTCTTTTCAACTATATAATAAAACCATATAAATGCAGGAAGAAAAATATAGCTTAAATCGATTAAAAAGTAGTTAAAACTTAAGGTCTTAACACCCTTTGAGAAAACTGAGAGAATGGGATTTGTCATCATCTGCTTCAGCTTAATTTAAGAGAATAATTGGAATAATATAAATGGACAGGAGCTTGGAGGTCTTCTAGTCCAACCCTCTGCTAAAGCAGGAGATCCTTTAACATTTCAGACCAATGGTTGTCCAATCTCTTCTTAAAAACTTCCAATGTTGGATCATTTGCAACTTTTGGAGGCACGTTGTCCCACTGATTAACTGTTCTTACTGTCAGCAAATTTCTCTGTAGGTCTAAATTGCTTCTCTCCAAGATTATTTTCCACCCATTGCTTCTTGTTCTGCCCTCAGGTGCTTTGGAGAATAGCTTGACTCCCTCTTTTTTGTGGCAGCCCCTGAGATATTCGAGCACTGCAATCATGTCACCCCTTAGTCCTCCTTACCATTAAACTTTCATTAAACATTTCAATGACTGAGTACATTTTTAAGACCTGTTCTTTTGGTAGACATTGCTTCGAATATTCAAATGTGTTTATTCTCTGAATGTTGATCTGCTGCAAGGAAGAGAAATGTCCTGTCAGAATCAGTTTCCTGTTTTTGTTCAGAAGAGAAGGCAAAATCAGTCAGTGTGCCTCTTTGCACAATAATACACAGCCGTGTCAGCAGCTGACAAGGAGTTCAACTGAAGGGAAAACTCATTCTTGGAGTTGTCTGAAGAAATGGTGGTGCGGCTTTGAAGAGAAGAGGAGAACCACTTTCTCCCATCGTAGGGGTAGATTTCGGCTATCCATTCCAAGCCTTTCCCTGGAGGCTGACGGATCCAATCCCAAAGATAGCTACTATCAGTGATGGAGACACCAGTAACTTTACATAGCAAGTTGAGATTTTGACCTGGTCTTACAGTTCCTGGCCCCGATGACACAAGTTGAACCTCAGAAAGGGACCCTAAAAAAGTAAGAGTCAAGAAGTTATCAGGATTCAGGTGCATCTGCAAAAAAAATAGCATAGTTACTTTTCCTAAAATTATGCGCTCACATTTTGCCATGGCTAGAAGAGAAAAGGAAAACAAGAGGAAATTCATGGTATCTTTTTAAATGGGTTTTCTCTGCTTTGACCAATAACAATTTGAAGAAATTGTAAAGATGTCAAATGAGGAGCCTTCTTATAAAGAGGAATATTTCATGATGGTATTTGCATAAGCCCAGTGGGGTATAAAGAAGCGCTAAGAAATCCAGGTTCAGTGGAGACTTTCTATTCATTAAAAGAGGTCATCTTTCTTTGCCGAAGAAGCTTCCTTTCTGAGAAGCGAAATGTCTTCAAAGAAAAACAAGAAACCATATTTGTCTCTTGAAAAAAACAGCTTTGGGTGTCTTCCTTCCTTCCTTCCTTCCTTCCTTCCTTCCTTCCTTCCTTCCTTCCTTCCTTCCTTTCTCAGATATGAATACATAACCATTTCTCATGCTTGTAGCTCAGGCCAGATTTTCAGTCTTACTTGATCCCCATCCAGATCTTTGAGCAAATTTCTAAATACCCTTTGCTTTATCTCCCTCTCTCGTCCCCCTCTCTCTTCCTATACCAATACCTATACCTTCCTACCTCTATAAATCAAGCTACCTATCTATCTATCTATCTATCTATCGATTGATCGATCTCTCTATCTATCTATCATCTACATCTATCCATCCATCCATCAATCTAGATACCAATACCTATACCTTCCTACCTCTATAAATCAAGCTATCTATCTATCTATCTATCTATCTATCTATCTATCTATCTATCTATCTATCTATCAATCATCTACATCTATTCATCCATCCATCTATCTAGATATCTGGATAGGATGGATGGATGGATGGATGGACAAATGGACGGATGGATGGAGGGATGGAAGGAGGGATGAATACCTATACTTATACCTACCTATACTTATACCTCTACCCCGCATCTATCTATCTATCTGTCTGTCTGTCTGTCTGTCTGTCTGTCTGTCTGTCTGTCTGTCTGTCTGTCTATCTCTCTATCTGTCTATCTCTCTATCTCTCTATCTCTCTATCTCTCTATCTCTCTATCTCTCTATCAGTCTATCTCTCTATCCCTCTATCTCTATCTTTATATCTATCTCTATCTCTTTATCGATATTGATATCTATCCTATCCACCTCACCTAAGTGATTCTGGACTCTTTTCAACTATATAATAAAACCATATAAATGCAGGAAGAAAAATATAGCTTAAATCGATTAAGAAGTAGTTAAAACTTAAGGTCTTAACACCCTTTGAGAAAACTGAGAGAATGGGATTTGTCATCATCTGCTTCAGCTTAATTTAAGAGAATAATTGGAAGAATATAATTGGAAAGGAGCTTGGAGGTCTTCTAGTCCAACCCTCTCCTCAAGCAGGAGATCCTTTAACATTTCAGACCAATGGTTGTCCAATCTCTTCTTAAAAACTTCCAATGTTGGAGCATTTGCAACTTCTGCAGACAAGTTGTCCCACTTATTAACTGTTCTTACTGTCAGAAAATTTCTCCGTAGGTCTAAATTGCTTTCCTCCTAGATTATTTTCCACCCATTGCTTCTTGTTCTGCCCTCAGGTGCTTTGGAGAATAGCTTGACTCCCTCTTTTTTGTGGCGGCCCCTGAGATATTCGAGCACTGCAATCATGTCACCCCTTAGTCCTTGTTACCATTAAACTTTCATTAAACATTTCAATGACTGAGTACATTTTAAAGACCTGTTCTTTTGGTAGACATTGCTTCGAATATTCAAATGTGTTTATTCTCTGAATGTTGATCTGCTGCAAGGAAGAGAAATGCCCTGTCAGAATCAGTTTCCTGTTTTTGTTCAGAAGAGAAGGCAAAATCAGTCAGTGTGCCTCTTTGCACAATAATACACAGCCGTGTCAGCAGCTGACAAGGAGTTCAACTGAAGGGAAAACTCATTCTTGGAGTTGTCTGAAGAAATGGTGGTGCGGCTTTGAAGAGAAGATGAAAACCATCTACTTCCACCATCGTAGGGGTAGATTCCGGCTATCCATTCCAAGCCTTTCCCTGGAGGCTGACGGACCCAGTGCCAATCATAGCTTCTATCAGTGATGGAGACGCCAGTAACTTTACAGACCAAATTGAGATTTTGTCCTGGTTTTACAGTTCCTGGCCCTGATGACACAAGTTGAACCTCAGAAAGGGACCCTAAAAAAGTAAGAGTCAAGAAGTTATCAGGATTCAGGTTCATCTGAAAACAAATATCACATCGTTACTTCTCCTAAAATTATGTACTCACATTTTGTCATGGCTAGAAGTGAAAAGAAAAAAAGTAAGAAATTCATAGTATCTTTTTAAATTGGTTTTCTGTGGTTTGACCTATAATGGTTTGAAGAAAAAGTAAAGATGTTAAATGAGGATCCTGCTTATAAAGAGGAATATTTCACAATGGTATTTGCATAAGACCAGTGAGGTCTTATGCAAATTCTATTCTATTCTATTCTATTCTCCATTCCATTCCATTCTTATTATTCTATTCCATTCCATTCCATTCTATTCTTTCCTAGAAAGCCAGGTTGAGTGGAGAGTTTCTATTCATTCAGAGAATGGAGATGAAGTCCAACTTTCTTTGCAGAAAATGCAAAATGTCTTTTAAAAAAGCAATAAAGTCCAATTGTATCCTGAAAAAGCAACTTGGGAAGTCTTCCTTCCTTCCTTCCTTCCTTCCTTCCTTCCTTCCTTCCTTCCTTCCTTCCTTCCTTCATTTCTCAGATATGAAGAGGAATATTTCACAATGGTATTTGCATAAGTCCAGTGAGGTATAAAGAAGCTCCTAGAAAGCCAGGTTCAGTGGAGAGTTTCTATTCATTCAGAGAATGGAGATGAAGTCCAACTTTCTTTGGTGAAAATGCAAAATTTCTCTAAAAATAACAATAAAGTCCAATTGTGGCAGACTCTGGGATGTTCGAACACTGCTATCATGTCACCCCCTAATCTTTTTTTTTTAATAATCTTTATTAATATAAATATAAAATCAAACACTTAACAAATATAGGATAGGGGTAATGGGAGAAAAATACATAGATAAAGGAAAGAGAGAAAAAGGGAAACAGAAGAAGGGGAAAAGGACATACCGGGGGTATAACTACTCCCCTAATTTAAGAGATATGTTTGTCCCAGTCTAACATCAATTATTATTTACAATTGTGCTTAGATGTCTATATATATATATCTATGAAATTGTCTCAAGTTCACTGTCACCTTGTTTATTCCTCGTATGTATTTCACCATTAGTTTACCTAATTAATTTCTTTGGTATCCATTATTCTCTTATTATACCATATATACCATTTTTCCCAGGATTGGGCATAAATTGAGTTTGGCTTGTCTTTTAGGATATATGTTAGCTTATCCGATTCTGCAAAATTAATTTTTTTTTATATAATTAGACACTCTGTTGGTGGGTTGATATCTTTCCAATGTTGGGCAATGGCCATAGTCGCTGTTATAATATGAATGAAAAGATACCAGTCTTGATTTTGAATTTCGTTTGGCTTAATGCCCAGGAGATATAAATCAGGTTTGAGGAGAAAGTTGATACCTATTATTTCCAGGAGCCAGACTTGTATTTTTTTCCAAAGTTGAGTTATAATTGGACAGGTCCACCATTGGTGAAAGAATGTACCCCTGGCCGTTTTGCATTTCCAGCATCTGTCTGAGGAATTTGGGAACATGTGTGCAATTCGGGGCAGTGGTAAGTACCACCTGTAAAGCATTTTGTATGAGTTTTCCTTAAAGGAGGAGGCCTGGGTCATTTTCATAGTTTTGCCCCAAATCGTTTGCCATTCTTCTAATTTAATATTCCTCCCTATATTCCTCCCCCAGGCAATCATGGCACCTTTAATTATTTCTTCCCCAATATGTCTTTGCAGTAACAATTTATATACCTTAGAGATAAATTTTGTCGGTGTGTCCCACAGGATCTTATCGATATCTTGATTTGCTGAATATATTCCGAATTCTTGTTTATCTTTATAGAATTTAGATACTGCCTGAGTATATGACCAACAGTCTATCTTCCAACCCCTTAGCTGTAAGTCTGTCCGTGTTCTGATGTTGCCCCCTTCGTCTATCAAATCTCTAACCATCTTGGACTTTGGGTGTATAGTTGCTGTTTAATTTTCTGCCATGTCATGAAGAGGGTCACCCTAATGTGGTGAATGATGAAACTTTTAGGTTGTCTATTATTTTTGGGCCAAAGGGACGAGTGAAGCAGATCATAGCCTTCGATTGTGAATATCCATCCTCTTATTAGGGTGACCCAATCCTTGACCCAGATTAAAATTGAGGCATGATAATAGAGCTCCCAATTTGGGGGTCCCAAGCCTCCTCTCAGTTTGTGTTCTTGAAGCATGCTCTTTTTTATACGTGATTTTTTCTCCTGCCAGACAAATTTCAAAGTAATGTGATCTAACTTTTGAAAAAATTCTTTATTTAGCTTTACAGGTGCCGTTTGGAACAGATATAAACATTTTGGGAGGATGTATGCTTTTATAGCAGCTATCCTCCCTAACAGCGATAATGGAATTTTGCTCCATTTTTCAAGTTCCTTAGTCATTTCGCCTATTAATTTATTATAATTTAATTCTTTAATCGCAGAGCATCTATTAGTTAACCAGATTCCCAAATATTTGACTTTTTTTTAACAATTTCAATTCCTATTAGTTTCTGTATCTGTTCCTTTTGTTGTCCTGTCATATTTTAGCTAACATTTTAGTTTTTTGTTTATTAATTTTTAAACCGGCCACCTCTCCATATTCTTCTATTGTTGTGATTAGTTTTGGTCCTGAAGTCAGAGGTCCTTCTATCACAAAGACCAAATCATCAGCGAATGCTTGGATTTTGTATTCTTCTCCTCTGACTTGCAGTCCTCTAATACTCTTCTCTTGTCTAACTATATTTAGGAGGGGTTCCAGTGTCAAAATAAATAAGAGGGTTGATAAAGGGCATCCTTGTCTAGTGCCCCAAATATTAGGATCCGGTCTAATAAGACCTTATTAAGTAGCAACCTTGCCGATTGTGTTGTATAAACGGCGTGAACATTTTTAAACCATGTTTTTGGTAGATATTACTCCAAGAATTAAAATGTGTTCATTCTCTGAATGTTGATCTGCTGCAAGAAAGAGAAATGCCCTGTCAGAATCAGTTTCCTCTTTTTGTTCAGAAGAGAAGGCAAAATCAGTCAGTGTGCCTCTGTCTTGCACAATAATACACAGCCGTGTCAGCAGCTGACAAGGAGTTCAACTGAAGGGAAAACTCATTCTTGGAGTTGTCTGAAGAAATGGTGGTGCGGCTTTGAAGAGAAGATGAGTACCACTTTCTCCCATCATTGGGGTAGATTTCGGCTATCCATTCCAAGCCTTTCCCTGGACGCTGACGGATCCAATCCCAAAGGTAGCCACCAGTAGTGATGGAGAAACCAGTAACTTTACAGACCAAATTGAGATTTTGTCCTGGTTTTACAGTTCCAGACCCCGATGACACAAGTTGAACCTCAGAAAGGGACCCTAAAAAAGTAAGAGTCAAGAAGTTATCAGGATTCATTTGCATCTGGAAACTACAATCACATAGTTCCTTTTCCTACAATTATGTACTCACATTTTGTCATGGCTAGAAGAGAAAAGAAAAAAAGTAAGAAATTCATAGTATCTTTTTAAATGGGTTTTCTATGGTTTGACCTATAATGGTTTGAAAAAAATGATAAGATGTTAAATGAGGATCCTGCTTATAAAGAGGAATATCTCACAATGGTATTTGCATAAGTCCAGTGAGGTATAAAGAAGCTCCTAGAAAGCCAGGTTGAGTGGAGTGTTTCTATTCATTCAGAGAATGGAGATGAAGTCCAACTTTCTTTGGTGAAAATGCAAAATGTCTCTAAAAAAACAATAAAGTCCAATTGTATCTTGAAAAAAAAAATTGGGAAGTTTTTCTTCCTTCCTTCCTTCCTTCCTTCCTTCCTTCCTTCCTTCCTTCCTTCCTTCCTTCCTTCATTTCTCAGATATGAATACAAAACCATTTCTCATGCTTGTAGCACAGGCCAGATTTTAAATTCAGACCCATCCAGATCTTTGAGCAAATTTCTTAATACCCATTGATTTATCTCTAAACATCCATCCATCAATCCATCCATCCTTTATCTATCTATCTATCTATCTATCTATCTATCTATCTATCTATCTATCTATCTATCTATCTATCTATCTATCTATCTATCTATCTATCTATCTACCTACCTACCTACCTACCTACCTACCTACCTACCTACCTACCTACCTACCTACCTATCTATCTATCTATCTATCTATCCCTACCTACCTACCTACCTACCTACCTACCTACCTACCTACCTACATTCTATTCTGTTCTGTTCTGTTCTGTTCTGTTCTGTTCTGTTCTGTTCTGTTCTGTTCTGTTCTGTTCTGTTCTATTCTATTCTATTCTATCCTATCCTATCCATCTCACCTAAGTGATTCTGGACTGTTTTCAACTATGTAATAAAGCCATATAAATGTAGGAAGAAAAATATAGCTTAAATGGATTAAAAAGTAGTTAAATTTTACATGGAAACCAGAAGATCAGGAAGTTAAGAAGACAGGAGGAATATTCTCTGGGCACCGTCCATCCCCAGAGCTACCACATACCTTTAGGCCCTCTGGCTAATTGGCAAAGTCAGGTCTTAACACCATTTGAGAAAACTGAGAGAATCGGATCTTGCCTCAATTCTCCCAGTAAGATGTTCCATAAATTGTGGGGAGTGGCTCTCCAGTCAAAATCCTGCCAGTCAAAATTTTGTTATCAGGTCCCTTCTGACTCTATTGTTCTATTCTGTTCTACTTAGACTTAGAATAACTTTATTGTCACTTTGAATGTAGACTAATCAGTTCTTGGTTGAGAAATGAGAGAAAAACCAGAAAGTCCAGTTTCATCATCATCATCATCATTATTATTATTGTTATTATTATTATTTATTAAATTTCTTTACCGCCCTTCTCCCTTTCGGGACTCAGGGCGTTGTACAGGCAGCAATAAAATCAGTGATATAAAATATAAAAAATACATGAAAAATATATTTAAAAATATATTAAATAATACACCTGTTCTAAAACCATTAATAAAAACTACTAAAACCATTAAAAAAATTATGCCAGGCCGGCCGCACGAAATAGATAGGTCTTCAAAGCCCGACGGAAGAGGTGCAGATCCGTGGTCGTGCATAGGTCGGCCTCTTGAAAAAGCACCTTTGGGACAACCATGAGCTGAATGCCTGAGAACCTGCATGGACATTCTACTCGTTGATTGTCCAGGACCTGAATGACTGAGAATCTCCATAGGTTAATTCCACTGGTTCATTGTCCTCTCTATTGAGAAGCTTCTCCTCAATTCCAGGTTGCCTTTCTCCTTGATTAATTTCGATCCCTTGTTTCTGGTCTTGCCTTCTGGTGCTTTGAAAAATCATTTCACTGCCTCTTCTTTGTGGTAGACCTTCAAATGCTGGAATACTACTATCAAGTCATCCCTAGCCTTTCTTTTCTCTAGACCCAATTCCTGAGATCACTGTTTTTGACTCCAGGCCCTTAAACAGAAGTTTCCCTCCAGATTGTAAGTGTCTTCGAAATGTTCTGTTGTTCATATTTATTTACATCATATATTGGTCTTGTCCTGTATCTGTATTTCTGACTTGCAGCCCTTTGGTGCCCCCTAGAGGAAATCTCTTCCGAATGATAAATGCAGAGAGAGTGTTGTCTCCCTTCTGCCTTTCTCACACAGGAAATCAAAGCTCTGCCTTCTACCCTTCACCTGAGGATCTGAAGAGAAGAATTTGAAATAGTGATTAGGCTCCATTGACTCTTTCCTCCTTTCTCTGCTCTATTTGTCAAATACCTAAAACATTTTGTTTTGATTTTCAACACTGATCTCTGGTGCTCAGCAAGAGGAGTAAAGGGAAATCTGATACCAGGAACAAGAGAGGAGAGAGAGAGGGAAAAGGAAGGTGGAAATGAAAAAAGGAAGGAAGGAAGGAAGGAAAGAAAGGAGAAAGAGAAAGAAGGAAGGAAGGAATAAATAAATAAATAAATAAATAAAGGTGGTAGGGAGAGAGGGAAGGAAGGAAGAAGGAAGAAAAAGAAAGATTGGAAGGAAGGAATGGAGTAAGGAAGGAGGGAAGGAAGGAAAGAACTAAGGAAGGGACACGTAAATAAATACCAGGGGAAAAATTGTTAAATTTAACCCATTTTCTTTTTCGTTTTTATATTTGATTAAGGACATTATGATCCAAACTTTGTCTTATTTATACCTGGATAGGGAGCTGCAAAAACATACTGTATGTCATTTCTATGCCATCAAGGGCATAATTACTATTACATTTATTAAGGTTCAAATGAATAAACAGACATAATTCATAGTAGCTAGACAGATCTTTTGAATAGAATGGGATTTGTCATCATCTGCTTCAGCTCAATTTAAGAGAATTGAGTGAGATTCTGAGTGGCACAGCCAGCAGACAGACTTTGAAACGGAGATGAGCACCGCCCCCCTAGAGTCGGGAACGACTAGCACATATCTTACCTTATCCTCAGCAGTTAGGTGCCGATATCCTTAGAAATCCTCTAAATCAGGGGTTCTCAACCTGTGGTCTGTGGAGCCCCGGAGGGCCATGATGGCATCTCAGGGGATCTGTGAAGGCTTGAAGAAATGTTATCATTTAAATGCCTTGGTAAGGCCACACTTGGAATACTGCATACAGTTTTGGTCGCCACGATGTAGAAAAGACGTGGAAACTCTGGAAAGAGTGCAGAGAAGAGCAACCAAGATGATTAGGGGACTGGAGACTAAAACATATGAAGAACGGTTGCAGGAGCTGGGTATGTCTAGTTTGATGAAGAGAAGGACCAGTGTTCCGATATCTCAGAGGGTGCCACAAAGAAGAGGGAGTCAAACTATTCTCCAAAGCCCCTGAAGGCAGGACAAGAAGCAATGGGTAGAAATTAATCAAGGAGAGAAGCAACTTAGAACTAAGGAGAAATTTCCTGACAGTTAGAATGATTAACCTCTGGAACAGCTTGCCTCCAGAAGTTGTGAATGCCCCAACCCTGGAAGTCTTTAAAAAGATGTTAGATAGCCATTTGTCTGAAATGGTATAAGGTTCCTGCCCATGCAGGGGGTTGGACTAGAAGACCTACAAGGTCCCTTCCAACTCTGCTATTGTATTGTATTGTATTGTATAGAATAATTGGAATAATATAATTGGAAAGGACCTTGGAGGTCTTCTAGTCCAACCATCTGCTCAAGCAGGAGATCCAATTAACACTTCAGACAAATGGTTGTCCAATCTCTTCTTAAAAACTTCCAGTGTTGGAGCATTTGCAACTTCTGGAGACAAGTTGTCCCACTGATTAACTGTTCTTACTGTCAGGAAACTTCTCCGTACGTCTAAATTGCTTCTCTCCTGGATTATTTTCCACCCATTGCTTCTTGATCTGCCCTCAGATGCCTTGGAGAATAGCTTGACTCCCTCTTCTTTGTGGCAGCCCCTGAGATATTTGAGCACTGCAATCATGTCACCCCTTAGTCCTTCTTTACATCAAACTTTCATTAAACATTTCAATGACTGAGTACATTTTTAAGACATGTTCTTTTGGTAGACATTGCTTCGAATATTCAAATGTGTTTACTCTCTGAATGCTGATCTGATGCAAGGAAGAGAAATGGCCTGTCAGAATCAGTTTCCTGTTTTTGTTCGGAAGAGAAGGCAAAATCAGTCAGTGTGGATCTCCAGCACAATAATACAAGGCAGTGTCAGAAGCTGACAAGGAGTTCAACTGAAGGGAAAACTCATTCTTGGAGTCGTCTGAAGAAATGGTGGTGCGGCTTTGAAGAGAAGAGGAGAACCATTTTTCCCCACTATAGGGGAAGATTTGGACTATCCATTCCAAGCCTTTCCCTGGAGGCTGACGGACCCAGTGCCAAGAATAGCTTATATCAGTGATGGAGACACCAGTAACTTTACAGACCAAATTGAGATTTTGTCCTGGTTTTACAGTTCCTGGCCCCGATGACACAAGTTGAACCTCAGAAAGGGACCCTAAAAAAAGTAAGTGAAAAGGAGTTATAAGGACTCACAGGCATCTGAAAAAGAAATCACATAGTTACTTTTGCTAAAATTACGTACTCACATTTTGTCATGGCTAGAAGAGAAAAGAAAAAAAGTAAGAAATTCATAGTAACTTTTTTAATGGGTTTTCTGTGGTTTGACCTATAATGGTTTGAAGAAAATGTTAAGATGTTAAATGAGGATCCTGTTTATAAAGAGGAATATTTTACAATGGTATTTGCATAAGTCCAGTGAGGTATAAAGAAGCTCCTAGAAAGCCAGGTTGAGTGGAGAGTTTCTATTCATTCAGAGAATGGAGATGAAGTCCAACTTTCTTTGGTGAAAATGCAAAATGTCTCTAAAAAAACACTAAAGTCCAATTGTATCCTGAAAAAGCAACTTGAGAAGTCTTCCTTCCTTCCTTCCTTCCTTCCTTCCTTCCTTCCTTCCTTCCTTCCTTCCTTCCTTCCTTCCTTCATTTCTCAGATATGAAGAGGAATATTTCACAATGTTATTTGCATATGTCCAGTTTATTTTATTTTTTATTTTATTTACATTTATATCCCGCCCTTCTCTGCAGAGGACACAGGGCGGCGCACAGGAAATTTAAAAAACATACAAAATACAAAATAAATACACAATTTAAAATATAAATTAAACCATCTTATCCTATGCTAAAAACCCAATTTTAAAATAGCTGATTTAAAACTATCTAAAAGTCCCCATGGGAGGTTAGGCTAGGCCGGCTTGTTGGAATAAGTATGACTTTAGACATTGGCGGAAGAGGCGGAGGTCGGTGATGGTGCGTAATTCGGGGGGCAGGTCGTTCCAAAGGGCTGGGCCTGCCACAGAGAAGGCTCTTCTCCTGGGTGTCGCCAGTCGGCATTGTCCGGCCGACGGCACCCTGAGGAGGCCCTCTCTGTGGGAGCGTATCAGTCTAAGGGATGTTTGAGGCAAGAGGCGGTCTCGCAAATAACTAGGTCCCGAGCCATGGAGCGCTTTAAAGATGGTCGTCAAGACCTTGAAGCGCACCCGAAAGACCACAGGAAGCCAATGCAGCTCGCGCAGGATCGGTATTAATACAATACAATACAATAGCAGAGTTGGAAGGGACCTTGTAGGTCTTCTAGTCCAACCCCCTGCATGGGCAGGAACGTTATACCATTTCAGACAAATGGCTGTCTAACATCTTTTTAAAGACTTCCAGGGTTGGGGCATTCACAACTGCTGGAGGCAAGCTGTTCCAGAGGTTAATTGTTCTTACTGTTAGGAAATTTCTCCTTAGTTCTAAGTTGCTTCTCTCCTTGGTTAGTTTCCACCCATTGCTCCTTGTCCTGCCCCCAGGTGCCTTGGAGAAAAGTTTGACTCCCTCTTCTTTGTGGCACCCTCTGAGATATCGGAACACTGCTATCATGTCTCCCCTGGTCCTTCTCTTCATCAAACTAGACATACCCAGCTCCTGCAGCCGTTCTTCATATGTCTTAGTCTCCAGTCCTCTAATCATCTTGGTTGCTCTTCTCTGCACTCTTTCCAGAGTCTCCACGTCTTTTCTACATCGTGGCGACCAAAACTGTATGCAGTATTCCAAGTGTGGCCTTACCAAGGCACTATACAGTGGCATTAACACTTCACGCGATCTAGATTCTATCCCTCTGTTGATGCAGCCTAGAACTGTGTTGGCTTTTTTGGCAGCTGCTGCACACTGCTGGCTCATATTTAAATGGTTGTCCACTAGGATTCCGAGATCCCTCTCACAGTTGCTACTATTGAGCAAGGTACCACCTATACTGTACTTGTGCATTTGGTTTTTCTTGCCTATATGTAGGACCTTACTTTTTTCACAATTGAATTTCATTTTATTAGACAGTGCCCAATGTTCAAGTTTGTCTAGATCCTTCTGTATCTTAAGCCTATCTTCTGGAGTATTGGCTATTCCTGCCAGCTTGGTGTCGTCTGCGAATTTGATGAGTTCCCCATTTATCCCCTCATCCAAATCGTTGATGAAGATGTTAAAGAGTACTGGGCCTAAAACAGAGCCTTGGGGGACTCCACTGCATACTTCCTTCCATGTAGATGCAGTTCCATTGAGGACTACACGTTGAGTGCGGTTGGTCAGCCAGTTGCGAATCCATTTGGTGGTGCTGCTGTCTAACCCACAATTTTCTACTTTATCTAATAGTAGGTTATGGTCTACTTTATCAAATGCCTTACTGAAGTCCAGGTAAATTATATCAACAGCATTCCTCTGGTCCACTGATTTTGTTACTTTGTCAAAGAATGCAATTAGATTCATCTGGCATGATCTGTTTTTGACAAACCCATGTTGGCTTTTGGCTATTACTTTGTTTGCTTCTAGGTGTTCACTTATTTGTTGTTTAATTATGTTTTCCAGAATCTTTCCTGGTATTGAGGTCAGGCTGATGGGTCTATAGTTTCCTGGATCTGTTTTTTTTCCTTTTTTGAAGATGGGAACCACATCTGCTCTTTTCCAGTCTTCTGGCAGTTCCCCGGTGCTCCAGGATCTCTGAAAGATATAGTTCAGTGGTTCTGAGATCTCGTCTGCCAGTTCCTTCAGAACCCTGGGGTGTAATCCATCCGGTCCTGGTGATTTGAACTCGTCCAGGGCAGACAGGTGCTCACTTACCATTTTCTTCCCTATTTCAACTTGTGTTCCTAATCTGATATTTGTGGTGCTGTTTTTGATTGATTGGACTGTTTTATCCCTTTGTGTAAAGACAGATACAAAAAAAGAGTTAAATAGTTCTGCTTTCTCCCTGTTGCTTATCATCTTCTTGCCATTTTCTCCCAGCAGTGGACCAATTGTTTCCTTAACTTTTTTCTTATTTTTAACATGTTGGAAGAAGCTTTTTTTGTTATTTTTTACTTTTTTGGCAAGCCTTTCTTCATTGTGAGCCTTAGCTTTCCTCACTTCATCTTTACAGGCTCGGGCTATTTGCTGATATTTTGCCTTGGTTATGTCCCCCTTTTTCCACTTTTTATATTTATCCTTTTTGTCTTTCAATTTGTCAGAGAGTTCTTTATGCAGCCATGCTGGTTTCTTTTGGGAACTGTTATTTTTCTTCTTCATTGGTATTGCGCTGGACTGGGTTTTTATAATCTCATTTTTCAAAATTTCCCAAGCTTCTTGAGTTGTTTTCCCCTTGAGGATTCTCATCCATGGAATCCTTCCCAAGCTCTCTCTGAGTTTATTGAAATTAGCTCTCTTGAAGTCTAAGACTCTAGTTTGACTTTGTTCAACTACTTTTGTTTGCATAATGTTGAATTCCAGTATTTCATGATCGCTTGCCCCCAAAGTTCCTGTAGCTTCTACACTTTCTATCATTTCCTCTCTGTTAGTGAGAATTAAGTCCAACACAGTTCTAGGCTGCATAACACAGTTCTAGGCTGCATCAACAGAGGGATAGAATCTAGATCGCGTGAAGTGTGGTAAGGCCACACTTGGAATACTGCATACAGTTTTGGTCGCCACGATGTAGAAAAGACGTGGAGACTCTGGAAAGAGTGCAAAGAAGAGCAACCAAGATGATTAGAGGACTGGAGACTAAGACATATGAAGAACGGCTGCAGGAACTGGGTATGTCTAGTTTGATGAAGAGAAGGACCAGGGGAGACATGATAGCAGTGTTCCGATATCTCAGAGGGTGCCACAAAGAAGAGGTAGTCAAACCTTTCTCCAAGGCACCTGGGGGCAGGACAAGGAGCAATGGGTGGAAACTAACCAAGGAGAGAAGCAACTTAGAACTAAGGAGAAATTTCCTAACAGTAAGAACAATTAACCTCTGGAACAGCTTGCCTCCAGCAGTTGTGAATGCCCCAACCCTGGAAGTCTTTAAAAAGATGTTAGACAGCCATTTGTCTGAAATGGTATAAGATTCCTGCCCATGCAGGGGGTTGGACTAGAAGACCTACAAGGTCCCTTCCAACTCTGCTATTGTATTGTATTGTATCTTTATTGCTGATCCCCTTGTTCCCTTCTCTACCTTTTGGGAAACAAAGTTGTCTGCTAGGTTTGTTAGGAACCTGTTGGATCTTCCACTTGGTGCAGAGTTTGTTTCCCAATTGATGTCAGGGTAGTTAAAATCTCCCATTACTATTGCAGTGTGCTTCCTACATACCTTAGTTAGCTGGTTAGCAAAAAGTACATCCACTTCCTCTGCTTGGTTGGGTGGCCTGTAGTATAGACCTATGACAATATCATTCCCCCCACAACCTTTAATATTGACCCAAATACATTCAAGATAGTTCTCATCATTGTTGTGCTCTATTTCTGTAGAGATGTAATTATTTCTTATATATAGTGCAACTCCACCTCCTCTTTTATTTGGTCTATTTCTTTTAAATAATTTAAATCCTTCTAGCTGTATGTTCCATTTGTGGGTATCATCCCACCAAGTTTCTGTAATGGCAACAATATCGTATCTGCCCTCATTTACTTGAATTTCTAATTCACCCTGTTTATTCCTCATTTCTAATTCACCCTGTTTATTCCTTATTATGTGGGAGCATCTAGTGGCTCCCGTAATCACCCGCGTGGCTGCGTTTTGGACTAACTGTAGCTTTCGGGTGCACCTCAAGGGAAGCCCCATGTAGAGAGCATTACAGTGAGGTATAAAGAAGCTCCTAGAAAGCCAGGTTCAGTGGAGAGTTTCTATTCATTCAGAGAATGGAGATGAAGTCCAACTTTCTTTGGTGAAAATGCAAAATTTCTCTAAAAATAACAATAAAGTCCAATTGTGGCAGACCCTGGGATGTTCGAACACTGCTATCATGTCACCCCCTAATCCTTCTTTTCTTTCTTTTTTTTTAAATAGTCTTTATTAATATAAATATAAAATCAAACACTTAACAAATATAGGATAGGGGTAATGGGAGAGAAATACATAGATAAAGGAAAGAGAGGAAAAGGGAAAAAGAAGAAGGGGAAAAGGACATACCGGGGGTATAACTACTCCCCTAATTTAAGAGATATGTTTGTCCCAGCCTAACATCAATTATTATTTACAATTGTGCTTAGATGTCTATATATATAACTATAAAATTGTCTCAAGTTCACTGTCACCTTGTTTATTCCTCATATATATTTCACAGTTATTTTATCTAATTAATTTCTTTGGTATCCATTATTCTCTTACTATACCATATATTCCATTTTCCCCAGGATTGGGCATAGATTGAGTTTGGCTTGTCTTTTAGGATATATGTTAGCTTATCCGATTCTGCGCAATTTTTTTTTTTTTTTTGATATAATTAGACACTCTGTTGGTGGGTTGATATCTTTCCAATGTTGGGCAATGGCCATCCTAGTCGCTGTTATAATATGAATGAAAAGATACCAGTCTTGATTTTGAATTTCGTTTGGCTTAATGCCCAGGAGATATAAATCAGGTTTGAGGGGAAAGTTGATACCTATTATTTCCAGGAGCCAGACTTGTATTTTTTTCCAAAGTTGAGTAATAATTGGACAGGTCCACCATTGGTGAAAGAATGTACCCCTGGCCGTTTTGCATTTCCAGCATCTGTCTGAGGAATTTGGGAATATGTGTGCAATTCGGGCCGGTGGTAAGTACCACCTGTAAAGCATTTTGTATGAGTTTTCCTTAAAGGAGGAGGCCTGGGTCATTTTCATAGTTTTGCCCCAAATTGTTTGCCATTCTTCTAATTTAATATTCCTCCCTATATTCCTCCCCCAAGCAATCATGGTACCTTTAATTATTTCATCTCCAATATGTCTTTGCAGTAACAATTTATATACCTTAGAGATAAATTTTGTCGGTGTGTCCCACAGGATCTTATCGATATCTTGATTTGTTGAATATATTCCGAATTCTTGTTTATCTTTATAGAATTTAGATACTGCCTGAGTATATGACCACCAGTCTATCTTCCAACCCCTTAGCTGTAAGTCTGTCAGTGTTCTGATGTTGCCCCCTTCGTCTATCAAATCTCCATATGTTAGGTTTCTCTCTGGGTTGTGGACAGTTGGGTAGGTTACTGCTTCAATTGGAGCTAACCATCTTGGACTTTGGGTTTATAGTTGCTGTTTAATTTTCTGCCATGTCATGAAGAGGGTCGCCCTAATGTGGTGAATGATGAAACTTTTAGGTTGTCTATTATTTTTGGGCCAAAGGGACGAGTGAAGCAGATCATAGCCTTCGATTGTGAATATCCATCCTCTTATTAGGGTGACCCAATCCTTGACCCAGATTAAAATTGAGGCATGATAATAGAGCTCCCAATTTGGGAGTCCCAAGCCTCCTCTCAGTTTGTGTTCTTGAAGCATTTTCTTTTTTATACTTGCTTTTTTCCCCCTGCCAGACAAATTTCAAAGTAATGTGATCTAACTTTTGAAAAAAATCTTTATTTAGCTTTACAGGTGCCGTTTGGAACAGATATATCCATTTTGGGAGGATGTATGCTTTTATAGCAGCTATCCTCCCTAACAGCGATAATGGAATTTTGCTCTATTTTTCAAGTTCCTTAGTCATTTCGCCTATTAATTTATTATAATTTAATTCTTTAATCGCAGAGCATCTATTAGTTAACCAGATTCCCAAATATTTGACTTTTTTTTAACAATTTCAATTCCTATTAGTTTCTGTATCTGTTCCTTTTGTTGTCCTGTCATATTTTAGCTAACATTTTAGTTTTTTGTTTATTAATTTTTAAACCGGCCACCTCTCCATATTCTTCTATTGTTGTGATTAGTTTTGGTCCTGAAGTCAGAGGTTCTTCTATCACAAAGACCAAATCATCAGCGAATGCTTGGATTTTGTATTCTTCTCATCTTACTTGCAGTCCTCTAATACTCTTCTCTTGTCTAACTATATTTAGGAGGGGTTCCAGTGTCAAAATAAATAACAAGGTTAATAACTGGCATCCTTGTCTAGTGCCCCTACATATTGGGATCCGGTCTGATAAGATCTAATTAAGTAGCAACCTTGCCGATTGTGTTGTATAAACGGCGTGAAAATTTTTAAACCATGTTTTTTGGTAGATATTACTCCAAGAATTCAAATGTGTTTATTCTCTGAATGTTGATCTGCTGCAAGAAAGAGAAATGGCCTGTCAGAATCAGTTTCCTCTTTTTGTTCAGAAGAGAAGGCAAAATCAGTCAGTGTGCCTCTGTCTTGCACAATAATACACAGCTGTGTCAGCAGCTGACAAGGAGTTCAACTGAAGGGAAAACTCATTCTTGGAGTTGTCTGAAGAAATGGTGGTGCGGCTTTGAAGAGAAGAGGAGTACAATTTTCCCCCATCAAAGGGGAAGATTTGGGCTATCCATTCCAAGCCTTTCCCTGGAGGCTGACGGACCCAGTTCCAAGCATAGCTTATATCACTGATGGAGACACCAGTAACTTTACAGACCAAATTGAGATTTTGTCATGGTTTTATAGTTCCTGGCCCCGATGACACAAGTTGAACCTCAGAAAGGGACCCTAAAAAAGTAAGAGTCAAGAAGTTATCAGGATTCATTTGCATCTGGAAACTACAATCACATAGTTCCTTTTCCTACAATTATGTACTCACATTTTGTCATGGCTAGAAGAGAAAAGAATAAAAGTAAGAAATTCATAGTATCTTTTTAAATGGGTTTTCTGTGGTTTGACCTATAATGGTTTGAAGAAAATGTTAAGATGTTAAATGAGGATCCTGCTTATAAAGAGGAATATCTCACAATGGTATTTGCATAAGTCCAGTGAGGTATAAAGAAGCTCCTAGAAAGCCAGGTTGAGTGGAGTGTTTCTATTCATTCAGAGAATGGAGATGAAATCCAACTTTCTTTGGTGAAAATGCAAAATGTCTCTAAAAAAACAATAAAGTCCAATTGTATCTTGAAAAAAAAATTGGGAAGCTGGTTGTATACGTGGCTCCTCGCTATGCAGCAGCAGCCCTGCCCGAGCTCCTAGAGGTGATCGCTACGGTGGCAATTGAGACCCCCAGACTTTTAGTCATGGGGGACTTCAACTTGCCAACGGTTGGCGTATCATCCGAGGTAGCTCGGGAGTTCATGGCTTCCATGACGGCCATGGACCTGACCCAAGTAATTCAAGGCCCCACCCACGAGGGTGGACACACACCGGATCTCATCTTTGTCTCTGGCCAATGGACGAGTGATCTGGGTATAGGGGATATAGTCATCACGCCCTTGTCATGGTCAGACCACTCACTTCTCCAGCTCGACTTTCCGACCGCTGCTCCCCTCCGCGGGGAGGCGGAACCTGAGTCACCAATTTGGTTCCGCCCCAGGCGCCTGATGGACCCAGATGGGTTCCAGGCGGCGCTTGGGCCACTTCCTGTACCCCTGACCCGCGCCCCGATGGAGGACCTCGTGGCCGCATGGAATATTGCGACCACGGGAGCCTTGGATCGGGTCGCGCCCTTGCGGCCTCTCGTGTGGCGCCGAGCCACCCTGGCTCCTTGGTTCACCGAGGAGCTAAGGGTGATGAAACGCCACAAGAGATGCCTAGAGAGAAGATGGAGGACTACCCGCTCTGAATCTGACCGGACACAGGTAAGAGCCCATTTACGGACTTACATTGTGGCGCTGAGAGTGTCCAAACGCCATCATTTTAGCACAGGCTCATATTTAATTTTTTCTTAACTGTATGTGTATATTGTATTGTGGTTTTAGTTTCCCTGTGCACCGCTCCGAGTCCCTATGGGGAGAGGAGCGGCCTATAAATTAAATTATTATTATTATTATTATTATTATTATTATTATTATTATTATTATTATTATTATTATTATTATTATTATTATTATTATTATTATTATTATTATTATTATTATTATTATTATTATTATTATTATCATTGTGCCACTCTCATAGCATCCGCAGATAACCGCCCTGCCGCCCTGTTTAGGGTGACCCGCTCCCTCCTTCAACAGAGGGTGCGGGAAGCCCTGTTACAGGGTAGAGCAGAGGAATTTGTGTCTTATCTGCAGGAGAAAACCGCTCAGATACAGAATGAGTTAGCCCCCATTGCTGGTCCAGTGGAATGCCACGAGGCGGATCTTGTTTGGGAGGAGTTTGACTCCGTTGCTTCCGATGATATGGACAGGTTACGTGGGCGACTGCGAGCCACCACATGTTTATTGGACCCGTGTCCCTCCTGGCTTGTACTGGCATCCTGGGAGGTGACACGAGGCTGGCTCCAAGAGGTTATCAACGCATCCTTAAGTGAGTGTTCCTTGCCTGCTTCCCTAAAAGAGGCCATGGTGAGGCCCCTCCTTAAGAAGCCCTCTTTGGATCCAGCTCTTTTAAACAACTATCGTCCAGTCTCCAACCTTCCCTTTTTGGCGAAGGTTGTTGAGAGTGTGGTGGCACAACAGTTTCCCCGTCACGTGGAGGAAGTTGATTATCTAGACCCGCGCCAGTCCGGCTTTCGGCCCGGGCATAGCACCGAGACGGCATTGGTCGCGTTGGTCGATGATCTCTGGAGGGCCAGAGATGGGGGTTGTTCCTCCATCCTGGTCCTATTAGACCTCTCGGCGGCTTTCGATACCATCGACCATGGTATCCTATTGCATCGGCTGGGGGGGTTGGGGGTGGGAGGCACCGTGTTACGGTGGTTCTCCTCCTACCTCTCTGGCCGATCGCAATTTGTGTTGGCAGGAGGGCAGAAATTGAAATTGAAATTGAAATTGAAATTTATTAACCGCACCCTCTCCCCACAGGGACCCGGGGCGGTGCACAGGCAAAGCTAAAAACAATATACAATAAATACAGCATACATACATTAAAATAGAATTAAATAATATTTACCCGTGCTAAAAATATAAAATTAAGAACCCACTAAAATTTGGAGTCAATAGACAGAGAGAACTATTCAAGGCCGGCCAGTCGAAAGAGATAGGTCTTCAATTTTACACGGAAGGAGCGGAGGTCAGTGGTCGTCCTAATATCAGGGGGAAGGTCGTTCCAGAGGGCCGGGCCCGCCACAGAGAGCGCCCTTCCCCTGCGCGTCGCCCGCTGACAAAGTCTAGTGGACGGCACCCGGAGAAGCCCCTCTCTGTGGGAGCGAATCGGTCGTGAGGATGTGTGGGGCAGGATCCGATCTTGCAGATAGCTAGGTCCCGAGCCATGGAGCGCTTTGAAGATGATAATTAACACCTTGAAGCGCACCCGGAAGACGACAGGTAGCCAGTGCAGCTCGCGCAAGAGCGGTGTTACGTGGGCAAACCTAGAGGTGCCCATAATTGCTCGCGCGGCTGCATTCTGAACTAACTGAAGCCTCCGGGTGCACCTCAAGGGGAGCCCCATGTAGAGAGAGTTACAATAGTCCAGTCGGGATGTCACGAGGGCATGAGTGACTGTGCAAAGGGCGTCCCGATCCAATAGGGGGCGCAATTGGCGAACCAGGCGAACCTGGTAAAACGCCCTCCTGGCCACGGCTGTCACTTGCTCTTCCATAGACAGCCGAGTATCAAGGAGGACACCCAAATTGCGCGCCCCATCCACAGGGGCAAGATGTTCGCCCCCTATGGCCAGCGTTGGAGAAAGCTGGTTGAATCGGGCAGCCGGAAACCACAGCCACTCGGTCTTGGTCGGGTTGAGCCTAAGTCCGTTACTTCCCATCCAGATCCGCACGGCTTCCAGGCACTGGCACATCACCGCTACGGCATCGTTGGGGTGGTTTGGGGTAGATATGTACAGCTGGGTGTCATCAGCGTACAGATGGTATTCTACCCCAAAACCACGGATGATCTCACCCAGCGGCTTCATGTATGCATTAAACAGGAGAGGCGAGAGGACCGACCCCTGAGGCACCCCGCATGTGAGGGGTCTCGGGGTCGACCTCTGCTCTCCTGCCCGCACAAATTGCGATCGGCCAGAGAGGTAGGAGGAGAACCACCGTAAAACGGTGCCTCCCACCCCCAACCCCCCCAGCCGATGCAATAGGATACCATGGTCGATGGTATCGAAAGCCGCCGAGAGGTCTAATAGGACCAGGATGGAGGAACATCCCCCATCTCGAGGTCGACCTCGAGACCCCTCACATGTGGGTTGCCTCAGGGGTCAGTCCTCTCGCTCCTCATGTTCAACACATATATGAAGCCGCTGGGCGAGATCATCCGTGGTTTTGGGGTAGAGTATCATCTCTACGCTGATGATACTCAGCTGTATATATCTACCCCAAACCACCCCAACGATGCCGTAGCGGTGATGTGCCAGTGCCTGGAAGCCGTGCGGATCTGGATGGGAAGTAACGGACTCAGGCTCAACCCGACCAAGACCGAGTGGCTGTGGTTTCCGGCTGCCCGATTCAACCAGATGATTCCATCTCTGGCCATAGGGGGCGAACATCTTGCCCCTGTGGATGGGGCGCGCAACTTGGGTGTCCTCCTGGATACCCGGCTGTCCATGGAAGATCAAGTGACAGCCGTGGCCAGGAGGGCGTTTTACCAGGTTTGCCTGGTACGCCAGTTGCGCCCCCTATTGGATCGGGACGCCCTTCGCACAGTCACTCATGCTCTCGTGACATCCCGACTGGATTATTGCAACTCTCTCTACATGGGGCTCCCCTTGAGGTGCACCCGGAGGCTTCAGTTGGTCCAGAACGCAGCCGCGCGAGCAATTATGGGCACCTCTAGGTTTGCCCACGTAACACCGCTCTTGCGCGAGCTGCACTGGCTACCTGTCGTCTTCCGGGTGCGCTTCAAGGTGTTAATTATCATCTTCAAAGCGCTCCATGGCTCGGGACCAAGCTACCTGCGGGATCGGATCCTGCCCCATACATCCTCACGGCCGATTCGCTCCCACAGAGAGGGACTTCTCCGGGTGCCGTCCACTAGACTTTGTCAGCGGGCGACGCCCAGGGGAAGGGCCTTCTCTGTGGCGGGCCCAGCCCTCTGGAACGACCTTCCCCCCGATATCAGGACAACCACGGACCTCCGCTCCTTCCGCTTAAAATTAAAGACACACTTTTTTCGCCTGGCCGGCCTTGGGTAGTCTCTTTTAGGTTAGGGGTTTTAGGGGTAATTTTTAGTTTAGTTTATGGGTTTTAGCGCAGGATCAATTTAATTCATTTTTAATTTTGTATTTTGTATTTTGTCGGTGGTCTTATTTGTATTTTTAATTGCCTGTGCCCCGCCTCGAGTCCCCTTGGGGAGAGAGAGCGGGATATAAAATTAAGTTATTATTATTATTATTATTATTATTATTATTATTCCTTCCTTCCTTCCTTCCTTCCTTCCTTCCTTCCTTCCTTCCTTCATTTCTCACTTATGAATACAAAACCATTTCTCATGCTTGTAGCACAGGCCAGATTTTAACTTCAGCCCGATCCAGATCTTTGAGCAAATTTCTTAATACCCATTGATTTATCTCTAAACATCCATCCATCAATCCATCCATCCTTTATCTATCTATCTATCTATCTATCTATCTATCTATCTATCTATCTATCTATCTATCTATCTATCTATCTATCTATCTATCTATCCATCCCTACCTACCTACCTACTTACCTACCTACCTACCTACCTACCTACCTACCTACCTACCTACATTCTATTCTATTCTATTCTATTCTATTCTATCCTATCCTATCCATCTCACCTAAGTGATTCTGGACTGTTTTCAACTATATAATAAAGCCATATAAATGCAGGAAGAAAAATATAGCTTAAATGGATTAAAAAGTAGTTTAATTTTACATGGAAACCAGAAGATCAGGAAGTTAAGAAGACAGGAGGAATATTCTCTGGGCACCATCCATCCCCAGAGCTACCACATACCTTTAGGCCCTCTGGCTAATTGGCAAAGTCAGGTCTTAACACCATTTGAGAAAACTGGAAGAATGAGATCTTGCCTCAATTCCCCCAGTAAGATGTTCCATAAATTGTGGGGAAAGGCTCTCCAGTCAAAATACTGCCAGTCAAAAATTTGTTGTTATGTCCCTTCTAACTCTATTGTTCTATTCTGTTCTACTTAGACTTAGAATAACTTTATTGTCACTTTGAATGTAGACTAATCAGTTCTTGGTTTAGAAATGAGAGAAAAACCAGAAAGTCCAGTTTCATCATCATTATTATTAATATTGTTATTATTATTATTTATTAAATTTCTATACCGCCCTTCTTCATTCCGGGACTCAGGGCGGTGTACAGGCAGCAATAAAATCAGTGATATAAAATATAAAAAATACATGAAAAATATATTTAAAAATATATTAAATAATACACCTGTTCTAAAACATTAATAAAAACTACTAAAACCATTTAAAAAATTATGCCAAGCCGGCCGCACGAAATAGATAGGTCTTCAAAGCCCGACGGAAGAGGCGCAGGACTGTGGTCGTGCATAGGTCGGCCTCTTGAAAAAGCACCTTTGGGACAACCATGAGCTGAATGACTGAGAACCTCCATGGATATTCTACTCGTTGATTGTCCAGGACCTGAATGACTGAGAATCTCCATAGGTTAATTCCACTGGTTCATTGTCCTCTCTGTTGAGAAGCTTCTCCTCAATTCCAGGTTGCCTTTCTCCTTGATTAATTTCGATCCCTTGTTTCTGGTCTTGCCTTCTGGTGCTTTGAAAAATCATTTCACTGCCTCTTCTTTGTGGTAGACCTTCAAATGCTGGAATACTACTATCAAGTCATCCCTAGCCTTTCTCTTCTCTAGACCCAATTCCTGAAATCACTGTTTTTGACTCCAGGCCCTTAAACAGAAGTTTCCCTCCAGATTGTAAGTGTCTTCGAAATGTTCTGTTGTTCATATTTATTTACATCATATATTGGTCTTGTCCTGTATCTGTATTTCTGACTTGCAGCCCTTTGGTGCCCCCTAGAGGAAATCTCTTCCGAATGATAAATGCAGAGAGAATTTTGTCTCCCTTCTGCCTTTCTCACACAGGAAATCAAAGCTCTGCCTTCTACCCTTCACCTGAGGATCTGAAGAGAAGAATTTGAAATAGTGATTAGGCTGCATTGACTCTTTCCTCCTTTCTCTGCTCTATTTGTCATTATCTAAAACATTTTGTTTTGATTTTCAACACTGATCTCTGGTGCTCCGCAAGAGGAGTAAAGGGAAATCTGATACCAGGAGCAAGAGAGGAGAGAGAGAGAGAAAAGGAAGGTGGAAATGAAAAAAGGAAGGAAGGAAGGAAGGAAAGAAAGGAGAAAGAGAAAGAAGGAAGGAAGGAATAAATAAATAAATAAATAAATAAAGGTGGTAGGGAGAGAGGGAAGGAAGGAAGAAGGAAGAAAAAGAAAGATTGGAAGGAAGGAATGGAGTAAGGAAGGAGGGAAGGAAGGAAAGAACTAAGGAAGGGACACGTAAATAAATACCAGGGGGAAAATTGTAAATTTAACCCATTTTCTTTTTCGTTTTTATATTTGATTAAGGACATTATGATCCAAATTTTGTCTTATTTATACCTGGATAGGGAGCTGCACAAACATACTGTATGTCATTTCCATGCCATCAAGGGCATAATTACTATTACATTTATTAAGGTTCAAATGAATAAAGAGGCATAATTCATAGTAGCTAGACAGATCTTTTGAATAGAATGGGATTTGTCATCATCTGCTTCAGCTCAATTTAAGAGAATAGTTGGAATAATATAATTGGAAAGGACCTTGGAGGTCTTCTAGTCCAACCCTCTGCTCAAGCAGGAGATCCTTTAACACTTCAGACAAATGGTTGCCCAATCTCTTCTTAAAAACTTCCAGTGTTGGAGCATTTGCAACTTTTGGAGACAAGTTGTCCCACTTATTAACTGTTCTTACTGTCAGGAAATTTCTCCGTAGGTCTAAATTGCTTCTCTCCTGGATTATTTTCCACCCATTGCTTCTTGTTCTGCCCTCAGATGCCTTGGAGAATTGCTTGAGTCCCTCTTCTTTGTGGCAGCCCCTGAGATATTCGAGCACTGCAATCATGTCACCCCTTAGTCCTCCTTACCATTAAACTTTCATTAAACATTTCAATGACTGAGTACATTTTTAAGACATGTTCTTTTGGTAGACATTGCTTCGAATATTCAAATGTGTTCATTCTCTGAATGCTGATCTGATGCAAGGAAGAGAAATGGCCTGTCAGAATCAGTTTCCTGTTTTTGTTCAGAAGAGAAGGCAAAATCAGTCAGTGTGGATCTCCAGCACAATAATACAAGGCAGTGTCAGAAACTGACAAGGAGTTCAACTGAAGGGAAAACTCATTCTTGGAGTCGTCTGAAGAAATGGTGGTTCGGCTTTGAAGAGAAGAGGAGAACCATTTTTCCCCATTATAGGGGTAGATTCCGGCTATCCATTCTAAGCCTTTCCCTGGAGGCTGACGGACCCAGTGCCAAGAATAGCTTCTATCAGTGATGGAGACGCCAGTAACTTTACAGACCAAATTGAGATTTTGTCCTGGTTTTACAATTCCAGACCCCGATGACACAAGTTGAACCTCAGAAAGGGACCCTAAAAAAAGTAAGCGAAAAGGAGTTATAAGGACTCACAGGCATCTGAAAAAGAAATCACATAGTTACTTTTGCTAAAATTACGTGCTCACATTTTGTCATGGCTAGAAGAGAAAAGAAAAAAAGTAAGAAATTCATAGTATCTTTTTAAATGGGTTTTCTGTGGTTTGACCTATAATGGTTTGAAGAAAATGTAAAGATGTATAATGAGGATCCTGCTTATAAAGAGAAATATTTCACAATGGTATTTGCATAAGTCCAGTGAGGTATAAAGAAGCTCCCAGAAAGCCAGGTTGAGTGGAGACTTTCTATCCATTCAGAGAATGGAGATGAAGTCCAACTTTCTTTGCTGAAAATGCAAAATGTCTTTAAAAAAAGCAACAAAGTCCAATTGTATCCTGAAAAAGGAACTTGAGAAGTCTTCCTTCCTTCCTTCCTTCCTTCCTTCCTTCCTTCCTTCCTTCCTTCCTTCCTTCCTTCCTTCCTTCCTTCCTCCCTTCATTTCTCAGATATGAAGAGGAATATTTCACAATGGTATTTGCATAAGTCCAGTGAGGTATAAAGAAGCTCCTAGAAAGCCAGGTTCAGTGGAGACTTTGTATTCATTCAGAGAATGGAGATGAAGTTCAACTTTCTTTGGTGAAAATGCAAAATGTCTCTAAAAAAACAATAAAGTCCAATTGTATCTTTTTTTTTTTTTGCAAAAATTTTTATTGGTTTTTACACTTTTTTTACAGGGAAAAGGGATATCTGGTGTAAAAGAACATTTTAGAGGCATCCATATCGGAGGTGCAAGCCGCCCCCAAGGCTTCATACAAAGATTAATTGTTTTTCCATTTAAGGTGGCAGGAGTTACATATGTATCATTTCATAAAATTCATGCATTCAATAAATTGTTTCTACAAAACATCCGAAAGAAAAAGTCCAGTGAGGTATAAAGAAGCTCCTAGAAAGCCAGGTTCAGTGGAGAGTTTCTATTCATTCAGAGAATGGAGATGAAGTCCAACTTTCTTTGGTGAAAATGCAAAATTTCTCTAAAAATAACAATAAAGTCCAATTGTGGCAGACCCTGGGATGTTCGAACACTGCTATCATGTCACCCCCTAATCCTTCTTTTCTTTCTTTCTTTTAAAAATAGTCTTTATTAATATAAATATAAAATCAAACACTTAACAAATATAGGATAGGGGTAATGGGAGAGAAATACATAGATAAAGGAAAGAGAGGAAAAGGGAAAAAGAAGAAGGGGAAAAGGACATACCGGGGGTATAACTACTCCCCTAATTTAAGAGATATGTTTGTCCCAGTCTATAAATTATTATTTACAATTGTGCTTAGATGTCTATATATATATCTATGAAATTGTCTCAAGTTCACTGTCACCTTGTTTATTCCTCGTATGTATTTCACCATTAGTTTATCTAATTAATTTCTTTGGTATCCATTATTCTCTTATTATACCATATATACCATTTTTCCCAGGATTGGGCATAGATTGAGTTTGGCTTGTCTTTTAGGATATATGTTAGCTTATCCGATTCTGCGCAATTAATTTTTTTTTATATAATTAGACACTCTGTTGGTGGGTTGATATCTTTCCAATGTTTGGCAATGGCCATCCTAGTCGCTGTTATAATATGAATGAAAAGATACCAGTCTTGATTTTGAATTTCGTTTGGCTTAATGCCCAGGAGATATAAATCAGGTTTAAGGGGAAAGTTGATACCTATTATTTCCAGGAGCCAGACTTGTATTTTTTTTTCCAAAGTTGAGTAATAATTGGACAGGTCCACCATTGGTGAAAGAATGTACCCCTGGCCGTTTTGCATTTCCAGCATCTGTCTGAGGAATTTGGGAACATGTGTGCAATTCGGGCCGGTGGTAAGTACCACCTGTAAAGCATTTTGTATGAGTTTTCCTTAAAGGAGGAGGCCTGGGTCATTTTCATAGTTTTGCCCCAAATTGTTTGCCATTCTTCTAATTTAATATTCCTCCCTATATTCCTCCCCCAGGCAATCATGGCACCTTTAATTATTTCTTCTCCAATATGTCTTTGCAGTAACAATTTATATACCTTAGAGATAAATTTTGTCGGTGTGTCCCACAGGATCTTATCGATATCTTGATTTGTTTAATATATTCCGAATTTTTGTTTATCTTTATAGAATTTAGATACTGCCTGAGTATATGACCACCAGTCTATCTTCCAACCCCTTAGCTGTAAGTCTGTGTTCTGATGTTGCCCCCTTCGTCTATCAAATCTCCATATGTTAGGTTTCTCTTTGGGTTGTGGACAGTTGGGTAGGTTACTGCTTCAATTGGGGCTAACCATCTTGGACTTTGGGTGTATAGTTGCTGTTTAATTTTCTGCCATGTCATGAAGAGGGTCACCCTAATGTGGTGAATGATGAAACTTTTAGGTTGTCTATTATTTTTGGGCCAAAGGGACGAGTGAAGCAGATCATAGCCTTTGATTGTGAATATCCATCCTCTTATTAGGGTGACCCAATCCTTGACCCAGATTAAAATTGAGGCATGATAACAGAGCTCCCAATTTGGGAGTCCCAAGCCTCCTCTCAGTTTGTGTTCTTGAAGCATTTTCTTTTTTATACATGATTTTTTTCCCCTGCCAGACAAATTTCAAAGTAATGTGATCTAACTTTTGAAAAAAAATCTTTATTTAGCTTTACAGGTGCCGTTTGGAATAGATATATCCATTTTGGGAGGATGTATGCTTTTATAGCAGCTATCCTCCCTAACAGTGATAATGGAATTTTGCTCCATTTTTCAAGTTCCTTAGTCATTTCGCCTATTAATTTATTATAATTTAATTCTTTAATCACAGAGCATCTATTAGTTAACCAGATTCCCAAATATTTGACTTTTTTTAACAATTTCAATTCCCATTATTTTCTGTATCTGTTCCTTTTGTTGTCCTGTCATATTTTTAGCTAACATCTTTGTTTTTTTGTTTATTAATTTTTAAACCGGCCACCTCTCCATATTCTTCTATTGTTGTGATTAGTTTTGGTCCTGAAGTCAGCGGTTCTTCTATCACAAAGACCAAATCATCAGTGAATGCTTGGATTTTATATTCTTCTCATCTGACTTGCAGTCCTCTAATACTCTTCTCTTGTCTAACTATATTTAGGAGGGGTTCCAGTGTCAAAATAAATAAGAGGGTTGATAATGGGCATCCTTGTCTAGTGCCCCTACATATTGGGATCCGGTCTGATAAGACCTTATTAAGTAGCAACCTTGCCGATTGTGTTGTATAAACGGCCTGAACATTTTTAAACCATGTTTTTTGGTAGATATTACTCCAAGAATTCAAATGTCTTCATCCTCTGAATGCTGATCTGCTGCAAGAAAGAGAAATGCCCTGTCAGAATCAGTTTCCTGTTTTTGCACAGAAGAGAAGGCAAAATCAGTCAATGTGCCTCTGTCTTGCACAATAATACACAGCCGTGTCAGCAGCTGACAAGGAGTTCAACTGAAGGGAAAACTCATTCTTGGAGTTGTCTGAAGAAATGGTGGTGCGGCTTTGAAGAGAATAGGAGTATAATTTTCCCCCATCAAAGGGGTAGATTTGGGCTATCCATTCTAAGCCTTTCCCTGGAGGCTGACGGACCCATTGCCAAGCATAGCTTATATCACTGATGGAGACACCAGTAACTTTGCAGACCAAATTGAGATTTTGTCCTGGTTTTACAGTTCCTGGCCCCGATGACACAAGTTGAACCTCAGAAAGGGACCCTAAAAAAGTAAGAGTCAAGAAGTTATCAGGATTCATGTGCATCTGGAAACAAATATCACATCGTTCCTTTTCCTAAAGTTACGTACTCACATTTCGTCATGGCTAGAAGAGAAAAGAAAAAAAGTAAGAAATTCATAGTATCTTTTTAAATGGGTTTTCTGTGGTTTGACCTATAATGGTTTGAAGAAAATGTTAAGATGTTAAATGAGGATCCTGCTTATAAAGAGGAATATTTCAAAATGGTATTTGCATAAGTCCAGTGAGGTATAAAGAAGCTCCTAGAAAGCCAGGTTGAGTGGAGAGTTTCTATCCATTCAGAGAATGGAGATGAAGTCCAACTTTCTTTGGTGAAAATGCAAAATGTCTCTAAAAAAATAATACAGACCAATTGTATCTTGAAAAAAACAATTTGAGAAGTCTTCCTTCCTTCCTTCCTTCCTTCTTTCCTTCCTTCCTTCCTTCTTTCCTTCCTTCCTTCCTTCATTTCTCAGATATGAATACAAAACCATTTCTCATGCTTGTAGCACAGGCCAGAATTTAGCTTCAGCCCCATGCATATCTTTGAAAAAAATTCTCAATACCCATTGCTTTATCTCTATCCATCCATCCACCCATCCATCCATCCATCCATCCCCTATTTATCTATCTATCTATCTATCTATCTATCTATCTATCTATCTATCTATCTATCTATCTATCTATCTATCTATCTATCTATCTATCTATCTATCTATCTATCTATCTATCTATCTACCTACCTACCTACCTACCTACCTACCTACCTACCTATCCATCCATCCATCCATCTATCCATCCATAACTACATTCTATTCTATTCTATTCTATTCTATTCTATTCTATTCTATTCTATTCTAGCCATCTCACCTAAGTGATTCTGGACTGTTTTCAACTATATAATAAAGCCATATAAGTGCAGGAAGAAAAATATAGCTTAAATGGATTAAAAAATAGTTTAATTTTACATGGAAACCAGAAGATCAGGAAGTTAAGGATACAGGAGGAATATTCTCTGGGCACCGTCCATCCCCAGAGCTACCACATACCTTTAGGCCCTCTGGCTAATTGGCAAAGTCAGGTCTTAACACCATTTGAGAAAACTGGAAGAATTGGATCTTGCCTCAATTCTCCCACTAAGATGTTCCATAAATTGTGGGGAGTGGCTCTCCAGTCAAAATCCTGCCAGTCAAAACTTTTCTATCAGGTCCCCTCCAACTCTATTGTTCTATTCTGTTCTACTTAGACTTAGAATAGCTTTATTGTCACTTTGAATGTAGACTAATCAGTTCTTGGTTGAGAAGTGAACGAAAAACCAGAAAGTCCAGTTGCCTCTTGAAAAAGCACCTTTGGGACAACCATGAGCTGAATGACTGAGAATCTCCATAGGTTAATTCCACTGGTTAATTGTCCTCTCTGTTGAGAAAGTGCCTCTTCTTTGTGATAGACCCTCAAATACTGGAATACTACTATCAAGTCACCCCTAGTCTTTCTTTTCTCTAGACCCAATTCCTGCAACCATTGTTTTCATCTCCAGGTCCTGAAACTGAAGTTTCCCTCCAGATTGCAAGTGTCTAATAAATGTTCTGTTGTTCATTATTATGTATATCATACATAGGTCTTGTCCTGTATTTGTATTTCTGGTTTGCAGCCCTTTGGTGCCCCCTAGAGGAAATCTCTTCAGAATGATAAAGGAAGAGAAAGTGTTGTCTCTCTGCCGTTCTCAAAGGGTCAATCAAAGCTCTGCCTTCTACCCTTCCCCTGAGGATCTGAAGAGAGAAATTTGAAATAGAGATTAGGCTGCATCACCTCTTTCCTCCTTTCTCTATTTGTTAGATACGTAATGCATTTTACTTTGATTTTCAACACTGATCTCTGGTGTTCAGCCACAGGAGCAAAGGGAAATCTGATAGCAGAAACAAGAGAGGAGAGAGAGAGAAAAGGAAAGAAGGAACAAAAAAGGAAGGAAGGAAGAAAGAAAGAGGGAATAAAAGAAAGGAAGAAAGAAAAAAGTAAGGAAACAAGATTGAGATAAGAAAGAGGAAGAAAAAGAAAGAAGAAAAGAGAAAAAAGGGAAGACAGAAAGAAAGAAAGTAAGAACGAGAAAGAAAGAAAGAAAGAAAGAAAGAAAGAAAGAAAGAAAGAAAGGGAAATCTATCCATCCCCTATCCATCTATCTATCTATGTATGTATCTATGTATCCATCCATCCATCCATCCATCCATCCATAGATTCCATCCATCCATCCATCCATCCATCCATCCATCCATCCATCCATCCATCTATCTCTATCTCTATCTCTATCTCTATCTCTATCTCTATCTTTTTATCGATATCGATATCTATCCTATCCACCGCACCTAAGTGATTCTGGACTGTTTTCAACTATATAATAAAACCATATAAATGCAGGAAGAAAAATATAGCTTAAATCGATTAAGAAGTAGTTAAAATGTAAGGTCTTAACGCCCTTTGAGAAAACTGGAAGAATGAGATCTTGCCTCAATTCTCCCAGTAAGATGTTCCATAAATTGTGGGGAAAGGCTCTCCAGTCAAAATCCTGCAAGTCAAAACTTTGCTATCATCTCCCTTCTGACTCTATTGTTCTATTCTGTTCTACTTAGACTTAGAATAACTTTATTGTCACTTTGAATGTAGACTAATCAGTTCTTTGTTGAGAAATGAGAGAAAAACCAGAAAGTCCAATTGCCTCTTGAAAAAGCACCTTTGGGACAACCATGAGCTGAATGATTGAGAATCTCCATAGGTTAATTCCACTGGTTGATTGTCCTCTGTGTTGAGAAGCTTCTCCTGAATTCCAAGTTGCTTTTCTCCTTGATTAATTTTGATCCCTTCTTTCTTCTCTTGCCTTCTGGTGCTTTGGAAAATAATTTCACTGCTCTTCTTTGTGATAGACCCTCAAATACTGGGATACTACCATCAAGTCACCCCTAGTCTTTCTTTTCTCTAGACCCAATTCCTGCAACCGTTGTTTTCGTCTCCAGGTCCTGAAACAGAGGTTTCCCTCCAGAGTGCAAGTGTCTAATAAATGTTCTGTTGTTCATTATTATGTATATCATACATTGGTCTTGTCCTGTATTTGTATTTCTGGTTTGCAGCCCTTTGGTGCCCCCTAGAGGAAATCTCTTCCGAATGATAAAGGAAGAGAGAGTGTTGTCTCCCTTCTGCCCTCCTCAAACAGTCAATCAAAGCTCTGCCTTCTACCCTTCCCCTGAGGATCTGAAGAGAGAAATTTGAAATAGAGATTAGGCTGCCTCACCTCTTTCCTCCTTTCTCTATTTGTTAGATACCTAATGCATTTTATTTTGATTTTCAACACTGATCTCTGGTGTTCAGCCACAGGAGCAAAAGGAAATCTGATACCAGAAACAAGAGAGGAGAGAGAGAGAAAAGGAAAGAGGGAACAAAAAAAAGGAAGGAAGGACAAAGAAAGAAAGAAGGAAGGAAAGGGAGAAAGGAAGAAAGAAAAAAGTAAGGAAACAATATTGAGATAAGAAAGAGGAAGAAAAAGAAAGAAGTAAAGAAAGAAGAAAAGAGAAAGAAGGGAAGAAAGAAAGAAAGAACGAGAAAGAAAGAAAGAAAGAAAGAAAGAGAAAGAGAAAGAAAGAAGGAAAGAAGAAGAAAAAAAGAAAGAGGAAGGAAATTAGGAGCAAGGGAAGGAAAGGAAAGAAAGGAAGGAAAGAGGAAGAAAGAGAAGAAGAAACAAAAGAAGACAAAGAAAGAGAAAGAATGGAAGGAAAGAGGAACAAAAAAGAAAGAAAGGAAAGGAAAGAAGGAAGAACAAGAAAGAATGGATGGATAGAAGGAAGGAAGGAGGAAAGGGCGTTGGTACTTACCTGATACGCCTCTTCTAATAAGGGGGGAGATAGCATCCATGTATGGGTTAAACCTATCCACGCTCTGATTGGACTGAGTCATAATATTGAATAATTAATTAAGTAGGCATGGTATATAACCCCCTACGGAGTAGCCACACCCAGTTTTCGACGAAGAATACAGACTCACCGGTACGAACCAACTCCTTTAGCAAGAAAAATCCAACAGTAACACTACCAAGAACAACAAGAGCCAGACTCCAAACACAGGCAGGGCTGAACGAGAAAGGGATGGGCCGGATGCTATCTCCCCCCTTATTAGAAGAGGCGTATCAGGTAAGTACCAACGCCCTTTCTCAATAAGGGTGGAGATAGCATCCATGTATGGGACATACCAAAGCCCTGAAAAGGACCCACGGGAGGGTCGAGATCAGACCTGCCCCAATGAAGGAGGGCGGACAGAACCCAGCGGCCAAAGTCGGCCTCAGCCGAGGCAAACGTGTCCCATGTATAATACCACACGAAAGGGGATGGAGAAGACCACGCTGCAGCCCTGCAAATTTCTCCCAGAGAAGCTTGCATCGCCCAAGCCAAAGTCGTCGTTGCACTGCATGCAGAATGTGCTGTGACTCCTCGAGGAACTGCCTCGTCACAAGCTGCCTAGGTGTTCTCAATTGCATTGACAAACCCATCGTCCCACACAGGAGACAGACACCTTCTTACCCAGGGAATCTGGCAGAAAGGAGACAAAAAGAGACTCCGACCTGCAAATAACAGCCATACAATCAATGTACCCATGCAAGGCACGCCTGACATCCAGCAAGTGCCACCGGTCCTCCGAGGTCTGCGCAGACTCTGCAGGAAAGCTGGGGAGGACCACCTCCTGAGCCCGACGGAACCAAGACCCCATCTTCGGGGCAAAGGAGGGATCCAGACGTAGGACAACCCTATCTGCATAAAACTTGCACAAATCCGAAAAATCTCCTTCTACAGTGTCAAGAGGGCACCTGTCAAAGAATCCAATACCTTATGTAAAGGAGTACCAAAGCACCCTTGAGAAATCTCTTGACTCTAGGACGTTGAGTCAAAGTTTGTGACCTACCGCACAAAGGTACAGAAGAAACTACTGATACCTGTCTCTCAATGGTATTAGGAGTCAACCCTTTGCCCAGGCCCACTTGAAGAAATTCCGGGACCTGTGGGATAGTGGCTTGTACTGGGTCAAAGTGGTTCATCAAACACCACTTACAACAAGCGCCCCAGGTTGCACAGTATATGAGCCGCATGGAAGGTGGACAGGAAGCCTGAATAATCTGAATGATCCTGGAGGAAAAGGTGTCTCGTCTCTGAACGCTCCGCTCAAGCATTAGGCGTCAACTAGAGCCATTGAGGCTCCAGATGCTCCAGCGACCCCTGGCTGAAGGAAATAATTTCTTGGGGAATCCTCCAGAGCCTTTCCACTATAGAGATCAAAGGTCGGCAAACCATGGCTGCTGAGGCCAATGTGGGGCAAGCACCACCTCCGCCCCCTCCCACAAGATCTTTTGAATGACTCTGGGAATCAGGGGCAAAGGCAGGAAGGCATAAAGAGCCCCAGAGGCCAATGGCAGTGGAGAGCATCCACCCCCTTTGCATTCTGCGAAGGAACTGGGAATAAAATATCGGGAGCTGAGTATTGAGGGGAGTTGCAAACAGGTCGACCTCTGGGCAGCCAAAAGGGTCCACAATTGCCTGGAAGATAGCCAGCTGCAGCTGCAATCCTGAATTGTCCACCTCAATCCGACTGAGCTGGTCAGCCCTGACATTGTCCGCCCCCGCTATATGTTCTGCGGTTATTGAGAGCAAATTCCTCTCTGCCCAAAGACCCAAGCTCCTGGCCCCCAGCATGAGGGACCTTGACCTGGTCCCCCCCCCTGCCTGTAATATGAGCCTTGGTGGCCATGTTGTCTGTGAGGACCAGAATATGCGTGCCCTTGACCAAAAAACGAAATGGTTTGAGATCCAGGTGGACCTCCCTGAGTTCCAACCAGTTTATGTTGTGAGCTAGTTCCGCTTGGCTCCATTGTCCCTGTGCCATCTGCATATAAGGGAGACTAGTATAGATCTATTTCAAACTATTTAGCTCTCATCAGCTAGTCATATCCCTACTGGGATTCTAACCAGGGCCGTATTACATTAGGCAGATGGTTTAGCCACTAAGCCACCAGGTTCTCCCCTGAAGTTGGATCCCCCCCTCCGAGTAGGTTGGTGTCTGAAGTGACTGTGACCTCGGTCTGGGACCCTAAAGAATTCCCCCTTGGGTAGGCTAGATGATGTCCACCAATCAAAGAGCAGGAGACTTCCGCTGGCAGAAGAACCTGGATCTGGGAGCAGCTCATGAGCCTTAGCTGAAATGGTGAAAGAAACCATTGAAGGTCTTTATTGGTAAGGCAATGCCAATGGCAAGACACCATAGTGCCTAGATAGCTTTTGGCCAGATTGATCGAAAGCACCTGGCCTCGCAAGGTCAACCTGGTAATGTCTAAGTCCCTTGGGGCATCACTTATAGAAGAGGACTGTAGCAACAGGTCATCTAGGCCGCCTTGGATTTGCACACGTACCTGTCTCAGGAACGCTGCCAATGCCACCATCACCTACCTGAAGACTTGAGGTGCAGATGACAACCCGATGGGTAAGGCTCGGTACTGGAAGTGGTGCCCAAGGTAACAAAACCTGAGAAACTGTCAATATTCAGGGGCTATAGGTATGTGCAGATAGACCTCAGTAAGGCTGATGGATGTGAGGATATCTCCCTGTCTAATACCCTCTAATATTGAGTGCAGTGAACGCATCTTAAACCTGCGATAACGCACATAGCGGTCAAACTATTTAAAATCAAAAATAGTTCTCCAGCCGCCCCAAGCCTTTGGGATCCCGGAGAGAAAGGACTAATAATCCTGATCCTGTTAAACTGGAGGCACCAGTTGGATAGCCCTAATGTCCAATAGGTGTTGAATGGCTTCCGGCATAAGTCGCCTCCGAGTTGGGTTATCTGAGACCTGATGGTTGATTGTACCCACGCATCGGAGGTAGAGGAGTCCCAACAATCTGCGAAATATGCCAAGCATCCCCCGATGAGGGGAGAGCTGGGCCCAGAATTAATTCTTGCGGAAAAAGAGTGCCGCCTCCTTCGCCCCCATGAAAGGGCTGTTTCTGCTGTCCACCCCTCTGCTGCCTATCCAGTTGATATCTCTGGCTGGGGGCATAGCCTCCCTGGTACAGCCTGAAACCTGACTGACTGAAATCAGACCCCTTAAAAGAAGATCTGTAGTCCTGACCCCAGAATAAAGGACCGTAGTTTGACCACAGAAATTGGAGCAACGGGGCTAGGGCACTGCCCAGAAATTGCCCTTCCTAGGAGCTGTAAGAAACACCTTCCATTTGCCCTAATTCTCAATTAAGAAAAGGTCAATAGACGCCCCAAAGAAGGACCCTCCAGCAAAGAGGGATGACGCCAGGCGTCATATGTGGCACGCATCAGCTTGCCACAGCTGCAGCCTATGGATGAAGCAACTGCCCTGAAGGCAAACCTGGCTGCGACTAAAGTGATGCCCGAAGAAAATTGGATGGCCACCACCAGTTTGTAGATGTCCTGATGTGACCTGAAATCTGCTATTGGTGTTTGCTGTTGAAGATCCTGCAATCAAAGCAAAGAAGACCATTAAAGAAGGAGGCAGTGATAGCAGCTCTGATGGCCCCTTTGTAAGGTGAGGTCAGCCCTTTTTGTCAATTTCATTGTAATTTTAGTACAATGACAATAAAGATTATTATTATTATATCATCATCATCATCATCATCATCATCATCATCATCATCATCATCATCATCATCATCCTCTGGCTTCAGAGAGTGCTCTGGTTCCCTGGGCATGTTTGCAGATGCATGTATGGCTGTGACCGGTGCATCAACAGAGGGTTGCAACAGCACCTGAACCATGTCCTTGTCCACATTAATGAACATATAGCCGTTGGAAGTGGGCCCAGATGCTGGAGATGCCCACTGGCACTTGACTAGGTCAAGAAGGACTTGGGGGGTGGGAACATGTCAGCCTCAATAGCCTGATCCCCAAATATAGTCTCGGCAAAAAGGCCCAGCCGTAGCACCAGGGGTTCCGATGGCTTTTCGCCAAAATTGGCCGATGCCTTAGCTTTAAAGGGCATACACTTAAACAATGCTGAAACAAACTGAGAAGGAAGGCTTAGAAGGGCGTATGCCCTCATCCCCTGAAAGCTTCTCCTCTCTGATTTCGCCCTCTTCAGATTCAGACTCACTATTGTCCTGGGAAGAAACAGGGGAGACTTCTGACCATCTATCCCCACAGGAACTGCAGATGGAGGAGCACCCTGTGGCTGAATCTGAGGCCGTTGGGAAGCAGCAACGCTGCACTGCTGGAAAGCCCTGAACATTAGGTCCTGAAATTGCTCCCCCTCCCGAGTGGGGTAATTGAGCAGCACCAACCCCTGCGGATGTAGAGGGAAGAGGTTGAGGTAAAGCCCCCATGGGGCAGTGCGTGGGGGCAACTGCCAACCTTGGCTAGAACCCCAGAGGCCTGAGGAGTCAATGGGGATCCTCACATGGAGGGATCCTCTGCAGCTCTCCCAGGCGAAGAGAGTGCAGACTGCCTCACCTTAGTGCTCAGGACAAGAGAAGTCTTCTGGCTGCTGGTACTTTTATAAATGCTTTCTAGTGCCTCATGCCTCTGCTTCTCATACTTAAAGGCAGGCTTAGGGGATTTTGAACCCCAATTTGGCCCCTTTTGAGGCTTGTGGTTCCACATGCTCTTTCTTCCCCTTTGCCTTGTGGCGATGGGGGCAATTACCACTGCAGGAGCCTCTGTTCCTTCCGTGGGGCCACTGGTCGTAGCCATGAGGACCTGACTCCACTCACTGTCCTCTGAAGCTGAGGCAGCAGCCATTTTGGTTCTTGATTCAGGCAGGCTTCAAAATGGCCGTTCATGCCAAAGGCCCCTGAGAGAGGCTTGAATATAAAGTGAAAGAGCGGCCTTGCTGCAAAGAGCTGCCGCACGCCTGACCCCTTCTCCAAAACAGCCTTCAGAAGCTGACTTGGCTCTGTTCTTTTCCAAAAGGGGTAATAAAGAGGCACCATTCATTTAGGCCCAGTGGAACAGCCCTCACAGTTGACAGAGGCCTGTCAGTTGTGGGAAAGCCTGCACAGAATTAATTTGGTTCGGCAGAGAAGGCCCTGGGAGCGATCGCACTTGCGCGGCAGGCCGAAGCTAGCCGGGGAGCAGAGTGCGCACCTGCCGCAGCAGGGACAAGGCCTCACAGCAAAGCTGCGCGTACGGCCCGCCTCCTAATAGCGCTTGACCTCACCCTCCTCTCCTAACCAGCAGCAGCCACAGCGAGGAATGCTGGAAACTCAGGTGGGGGAGGCTCAGGTAGGAGGCTAGTATTGAGGCCTTAAAGGCAGCCGAAGGCCGGGGCCTGTGGCTGAATTGAGACAGGGAAGCCTGAGCCCTGGGCTGCTCCTGAAGGAGGGGGTCCCCTGTCTACTCACAGCGCTCAATGTGATCAAATCCAAATCTCAATCTCTGATTCAAACAATTCAATTCCATTCAATTCAAACAATCAAATAGGAGTTGGACACCGAATAGTCCCAGAGCTGGAACTGAGTCGGAAACTGGGTGTGGCTACTCTGTAGGGGGTTATATACCATGCCTACTTAATTAATTATTCAATATTATGACTCAGTCCAATCAGAGCGTGGATAGGTTTAACCCATACATGGATGCTATCTCCACCCTTATTGAGAAGGAGGGAGGGAAAGAGAGAAGGAGGGAAGGAAGGTAAGAACTAAGGAAGGGACACATAAATAAATACCAGGGGAAAAATTGTAAATTTAAACCATTCCCTTTTTCCTTTTTATATTTGATTAAGGACATTATGATCCAAACTTTGTCTTATTTACACCTGGATAGGGAGCGGGACAAACATACTGTATGTCATTTCTGTTCCATCAAGGGCATAATTACTATTACATTTTATTAAATGAATAAAGAGACATAATTCATAGTAGCTGGACAGATCTTTCGAATAGAATGGGATTTGTCATCATCTTCAGCTCAATTTAAGAGAATAATTGGAATAATATCATTGGAAGGGAGCTTGGAGGTCTTCTAGTCCAACCCTCTGCTCAAGCAGGAGATCCTTTAACACTTCAGACAAATGGTTGTCCAATCTCTTCTTAAAAACTTCCAGTGTTGGAGCATTTGAAACTTCTGGAGACAGGTTGTCCCACTGATTAACTGTTCTTACTGTCAGGAAATTTCTCTGTAGGTCTAAATTGCTTCTTTCCTAGATTATTTTCCACCCATTGCTTCTTGTTCTGCCCTCAGGTGCTTTGGAGAATAGCTTGACTCCCTCTTCTCTGTGGCAGTCCATGAGATATCCGAGCACTGCAATCATGTCACCCCTTAGTCCTTCATTAAACTTTTATTAAACATTTCAATGACTGAGTACATTTTTAAGACCTGTTCTTTTGGTAGACATTGCTTCGAATATTCAAATGTGTTGATTCTCTGAATGCTGATCTGCTGCAAGGAAGAGAAATGGCCTGTCAGAATCAGTTTCCTGTTTTTGTTCGGAAGAGAAGGCAAAATCAGTCAATGTGGATCTCCAGAACAATAATACATGGCAGTGTCAGAAGCTGACAAGGAGTTCAACTGAAGGGAAAACTCATTCTTGGAGTCGTCTGAAGAAATGATGGTGCGGCTTTGAAGAGAAGAGGAGAACCATTTTCTCCCATCATAGGGGTAGATTCTGGCTATCCATTCTAAGCCTTTCCCTGGAGGCTGACGGACCCAGTTCCAATCATAGCTTCTATCAGTGATGGAGACTCCAGTAACTTTACAGACCAAATTGAGATTTTGTCCTGGTTTTACAGTTCCTGGCCCTGATGACACAAATTGAACCTCAGAAAGGGACCCTAAAAAAGTAAGAGTCAAGAAGTTATCAGGATTTAGGTGCATCTGAAAACAAATATCACATCGTTCCTTTTCCTAAAATTATGTACTCACATTTTGTCATGGCTAGAAGTGAAAAGAAAAAAAGTAAGAAATTCATAGTATCTTTTTAAATGGGTTTTCTGTGGTTTGACCTATAATGGTTTGAAGAAAATGTAAAGATGTATAATGAGGATCCTGCTTATAAAGAGGAATATTTCACAATGGTATTTGCATAGGTCCAGTGAGGTATAAAGAAGGTCCTTGAAAGCCAGGTTCAGTGGAGAGTTTCTATCCATTCAGAGAATGGAGATGAAGTCCAACTTTCTTTGCTGAAAATGCAAAATGTCTCTAAAAAAACAATAGTCCAATTGTATCCTGAAAAAGCAACTTGGGAAGCCTTCCTTCCTTCCTTCCTTCCTTCCTTCCTTCCTTCCTTCCTTCCTTCCTTCCTCCCTTCCTCCCTTCCTCCCTTCCTTTCTCAGATATGAATACAAAACCATTTCAAAGGCCAGATTTTCAATCTTACTTCAGCCGCATCCAAATATTTCAGCAAATTTCTCAATACCCATTGTTTTATCCATCCATCCATCCCCTATCCATCATCTATCTATCTATCTATCTATCTATCTATCTATCTATCTATCTATCTATCTATCTATCTATCTATCTATCTATCTATCTATCTATCTATCTATCTATCTATCTATTCTCTATCTATCTATCTATCCATCCATCCTCTATCCATCCATCCATCCATCCATCATCCATCTATCTCTATCTCTATCTCTATCTCTATCTCTATCTCTATCTTTTTATCGATATCGATATCTATCCTATCCACCGCACCTAAGTGATTCTGGACTCTTTTCAACTATATAATAAAACCATATAAATACAGGAAGAAAAATACAGCTTAAATCGATTAAAAAGTAGTTAAAACTTAAGGTCTTAACACCCTTTGAGAAAACTGAGAGGAATGGAATCTTGCCTCAATTCTCCCAGTAAGATATTCCATAAAATGTGGGGAAAGGCTCTCCAGTTTAAATACTGCCAGTTAAAACTTTGTTATCATCTCCCTTCTAACTCTATTGTTCTATTCTGTTCTACTTAGACTTAGAATAACTTTATTGTCACTTTGAATGTAGACTAATCAGTTCTTGGATGAGAAATGAGAGAAAAACCAGAAAGTCCTGTTGCCTCTTGAAAAAGCATCTTTGGGACAACCATGAGCTGAATGACTGAGAATCTCCATAGGTTAATTCCACTGGTTGATTGTCCTCTGTGTTGAGAAGCTTCTCCTGAATTCCAGATTGCTTTTCTCCTTGATTAATTTCGATCCCTTGTTTCTTCTCTTGCCTTCTGGTGCTTTGGAAAATAATTTTACTGCCTCTTTGTTGTGATACACCCTCAAATACTGGAATACTACCATCAAGTCACCCCTAGTCTTTCTTTTCTCTAGACCCAATTCCTGCAACCGTTGTTTTCGTCTCCAGGTCCTGAAACTGAAGTTTCCCTCCAGATTGCAAGTGTCTAATAAATGTTCTGTTGTTCATTATTATGTATATCATACATTGGTCTTGTCCTGTATTTGTATTTCTGGTTTACAGCCCTTTGGTGCCCCCTAGAGGAAATCTCTTCCGAATGATAAAGGAAGAGAGAGTGTTGTCTCACTTCTGCCCTCCTCGAACAGTCAATCAAAGCTCTGCCTTCTACCCTTCCCCTGAGGATCTGAAGAGAGAAATTTGAAATAGAGATTAGGCTGCATCACCTCTTTCCTACTTTCTCTATTTGTTAGACACCTAATGCATTTTATTTTGATTTTCAATACTGATGTCAGGTTTTCAGCCATAGGAGCCATGGAAAATCTGATACCAGGAACAGGGGAGGAGATAGAGAAAAAGGGAAGGAGGGAACAAAAAAAAGGAAGGAAGGAAGGAAGGAAGGAAGGAAGAAAGAAAGAAGGAAGGAAGGAAGGAAGGAAGGAAGGAAGGAAGGAAGGAATAATAATAATAATAATAATAATAATAATAATAATAATAATAATAATAATAATAATAATAATAATAATAATAATAATAATAATAATAATAATAATAATAATAATAATAATAATAATAATAATAATAATAATAATAATAATAATAAAAGAAAAAAAGTAAGAAATTCATAGTATCTTTTTAAATGGGTTTTCTGTGGTTTGACCTATAATGGTTTGAAGAAAATGTTAAGATGTTAAATGAGGATCCTGCTTATAAAGAGGAATATCTCACAATGGTATTTGCATAAGTCCAGTGAGGTATAAAGAAGCTCCTAGAAAGCCAGGTTGAGTGGAGTGTTTCTATTCATTCAGAGAATGGAGATGAAGTCCAACTTTCTTTGGTGAAAATGCAAAATGTCTCTAAAAAAACAATAAAGTCCAATTGTATCTTGAAAAAAAAATTGGGAAGTTTTTCTTCCTTCCTTCCTTCCTTCCTTCCTTCCTTCCTTCCTTCCTTCCTTCCTTCCTTCATTTCTCAGATATGAATACAAAACCATTTCTCATGCTTGTAGCACAGGCCAGATTTTAACTTCAGCCCCATCCAGATCTTTGAGCAAATTTCTTAATACCCATTGATTTATCTCTAAACATCCATCCATCAATCCATCTATCTATCTATCTATCTATCTATCTATCTATCTATCTATCTATCTATCTATCTATCTATCTATCTATCTATCTATCTATCTATCTATCTATCTATCTATCTATCTATCTATCTATCCATCCATCCCTACCTACCTACCTACCTACCTACCTACCTACCTACCTACCTACCTACATTCTATTCTATTCTATTCTATTCTATTCTATTCTATTCTATTCTATTCTATCCATCTCACCTAAGTGATTCTGGACTGTTTTCAACTATATAATAAAGCCATATAAATGTAGGAAGAAAAATATAGCTTAAATGGATTAAAAAGTAGTTTAATTTTACATGGAAACCAGAAGATCAGGAAGTTAAGAAGACAGGAGGAATATTCTCTGGGCACCGTCCATCCCCAGAGCTACCACATACCTTTAGGCCCTCTGGCTAATTGGCAAAGTCAGGTCTTGACACCCTTTGAGAAAACTGAGAGAATGGGATCTTGCTTCAATTCTCCCAGTAAGATGTTCCATAAATTGTGGGGAAAGGCCCTCCAGTCAAAATCCTGCCAGTCAAAACTTTTCTATCAGGTCCCTTCCAACTCTATTGTTCTATTCTGTTCTACTTAGACTTAGAATAACTTTATTGTCACTTTGAATGTAGACTAATCAGTTCTTGGTTGAGAAGTGAACGAAAAACCAGAAAGTCCAGTTGCCTCTTGAAAAAGCACCTTTGGGACAACCATGAGCTGAATGACTGAGAATCTCCATGGATGTTCTACTCGTTGATTGTCCAGGACCTAGATGACTGAGAATCTCCATAGGTTAATTCCACTGGTTAATTGTCCTCTCTGTTGAGAAGCTTCTCCTCAATTCCAGGTTGCCTTTCTCCTTGATTAATTTCGATCCCTTGTTTCTGGTCTTCCCTTCTGGTGCTTTGAAAAATCATTTCACTGCCTCTTCTTTGTGATGGACCCTCAAATACTGGAATACTACTATCAAGTCATCCCTAGCCTTTCTTTTCTCTAGACGCAATTCCTGCAATCGCTGTTTTTGACTCCAGGCCCTTAAACAGAAGTTTCCCTCCAGATTGTAAGTGTCTTAGAAATGTTCTGTTGTTCATATTTATTTACATCATATATTGGTCTTGTCCTGTATTTGTATTTCTGACTTGTAGCCCTTTGGTGCCCCCTAGAGGAAATCTCTTCCGAATGATAAATGCAGAGAGAATGTTTTCTCCCTTCTGCCTTTCTCACACGGGAAATCAAAGCTCTGCCTTCTACCCTTCACCTGAGGATCTGAAGAGAAGAATTTGAAATAGTGATTAGGCTGCATTGACTCTTTCCTCCTTTCTCTGCTCTATTTGTCAAATACCTAAAACATTTTGTTTTGATTTTCAACACTGATCTCTTTGTGCTCCGCAAGAGGAGTAACGGGAAATCTGATACCAGGAACAAGAGAGGAGAGAGAGAGAGAGAAAAGGAAGGTGGAAATAAAAAAAGGAAGGAAGGAAAGAAAGAAAGAAGGGCGAAAGAGAAAGAAGGAAGGAAGGAAGGAAGGAAGGAATAATAATAATAATAATAATAATAATAATAATAATAATAATAATAATAATAATAATAATAATAATAATAATAATAATAATAATAATAATAATAATAATAATAATAATAATAATAATAATAATAATAATTTATTTATATACCGCGTCCTCTCCCCTAGGGGACTCGGAGCGGTGCACAGGGAAAAACTAAAACACATAAAATATATACATCAATAAATACAAAAGATAAAAATCAATTAAACTAACTATCCCTGCGCTAAAATACCCATTAAAACTAACAAGCCCTAAAAACCCCAAGGGAGAGACTACCCTATGCCGGCCAAGCAGAAAAAGTGTGTTTTTAATTTTTGACGGAACGAGCGGAGGTCCGTGGTTGTTCTAATGTCGGGGGGAAGGTCGTTCCAGAGGGCTGGACCCGCCACAGAGAAGGCCCTTCCCCTGGGCGTCGCCCGCTGACAAATTCTAGTGGACGGCACCCGGAGAAGTCCCTCTCTGTGGGAGCGAATCGGCCGGGAGGATGTATGGGGCAGGATCCGATCCCGCAGATAGCTAGGTCCCGAGCCATGGAGCGCTTTGAAGATGCGAACTAACACCTTGAAGCGCACCCGAAAGACGACAGGTAGCCAGTGCAGCTTGCGCAAGAGAGGTGTTACATGGGTATACCTTGCGGTCCCCATTATTGTTCGTGCGGCTGCATTCTGGACCAGCTGAAGTCTTCGGGTGCACCTCAAGGGGAGCCCCATGTAGAGAGAGTTACAATAGTCCAGTCGGGATGTCACGAGGGCATGAGTGACTGTGCAAAGGGCATCCCGATCCAATAGGGGGCGCAACTGGCGTACCAGGCGAACCTGGTAAAATGCCCTCCTGGCCACAGCTGTCACTTGATCTTCCATGGACAGCCGGGTATCCAGGAGGACACCCAAGTTGCGCGCGCCATCCACAGGGGCAAGATGTTCGCCCCCTATGGCCAGTGATGGAGTCAGCTGGTTGAATCGGGCAGCCGGAAACCACAGCCACTCGGTCTTGGCCGGGTTGAGCCTGAGTCTGTTACTTCCCATCCAGATCCACACAGCTTCCAGACACTGGCACATTACCGCTACGGCATCGTTGGGGTGGTTTGGGGTAGATATATACAACTGTGTATCATCAGCGTAGAGGTGGTACTCTACCCCAAAACCACGGATGATCTCACCCAGCGGCTTCATATATGTGTTAAACAGATGATAGGTTAAAGGTGATAGGGAGAGAGGGAAGGAAGGAAGAAGGAAGAAAAAGAAAGATTGGAAGGAAGGAAATTTCTCTCTTCAGATCCCCTGATGATCTGAAGAGAAAAATTTGGAACAGAGATTAGGCCGCATCGCCTCTTTCCTCCTTTCTCTATTTGTAAGACACCTAATGCATTTTATTTAAAAAAGGAAGGAAGGAAGGAAGGATAAAAGAAAGAAAGAAAGAAGGAAGGAAGGAAGGAAGGAAGGAAGGAAGGAAGGAAGGAAGGAAGGAAGGAGGAACGAAATACAAAGGAAGAAAGAAAAAATAAGGAAACAAAAAGGGGAGAAAAGAAAGAGGAAGAAAAATAAAGAAAAAAAGAAGAAAAGAGAAAAAAAGAAAGAAAAAGTGAAAGAAGGAAAGAAAGAAAGAGGAAGAAATGAAAGAAAGAGGAAGGAAATTTGGAGGGTGGAAGGAAAGGAAACAAAGAGGGAGAAGGAGAAAGAAGAAAGGAAATAAAACAAAGAAAGTGAAAGAAAGGAAGGAAGGAAAATAAATAAATGAATGAATGAATGCATAAATAAATAAATAAATAAATACATACATACATACATAAATAAATACATAAATAAATAAATACATACTTACATACATAAATAAATAAATACATAAATAAATGAATAAATGAATAAATGAATAAATGAATAAATGAATAAATGAATAAATGAATAAATGAATAAATGAATAAATGAATAAATGAATAAATGAATAAATGAATAAAGGTGGTAGGGAGGGAAGGATGTAATGAAAAAGGAAGAAAAAGAAAGAATGGAGGGAAGGAAGGAATGGAGTAAGGAAGGAGGGAAGGAAGGAAAGAACTAAGGAAGGGACACGTAAATAAATACCAGGGGGAAAATTGTAAATTTAAACCATTTCCTTTTTCCTTTTTATATTTGATTAAGGACATTATGATCCAAACTTTGTCTTATTTATACCTGGATAGGGAACTGCACAAATATACTGTATGTCATTTCCATGCCATCAAGGGCATAATTACTATTACATTTATTAAGGTTCAAATGAATAAACAGGCATAATTCATAGTAGCTGGACAGATCTTTTGAATAGAATGGGATTGGTCACCATCTGCTTCAGCTTAATTTAAGAGAATAATTGGAATAATATAATTGGATGGGAGCTTGGAGGTCTTCTAGTCCAACCCTCTGCTCAAGCAGGAGATCCTTTAACACTTCAGACAAATGGTTGTCCAATCTCTTCTTTAAAACTTCCAGTGTTGGAGCATTTGCAACTTCTGGAGGAAAGTTGTCCCACTCATTAACTGTTCTCACTGTCAGGAAATTTCTCCGTAGGTCTTTATTTATTAAATTTATATCCCGCCCTTCTCCTTGTTAGGACCCAGGTCTAAATTGCTTCTCTCCTTGATTAGTTTCCACCCATTGCTTCTTGATCTGCCCTCAGATGCCTTGGAGAATAGCTTGAGTCCCTCTTCTTTGTGGCAGCCCCTGAGATATTCGAGCACTGCAATCATGTCACCCCTTAGTCCTTCTTTACATCAAACTTTCATTAAACATTTCAATGACTGAGTACATTTTTAAGACCTGTTCTTTTGGTAGACATTGCTTCGAATATTCAAATGTGTTTATTCTCTGAATGCTGATCTGATGCAAGGAAGAGAAATGGCCTGTCAGAATCAGTTTCCTGTTTTTGTTCAGAAGAGAAGGCAAAATCAGTCAGTGTGGATCTCCAGCACAATAATACACAGCAGTGTCAGAAGCTGACAAGGAGTTCAACTGAAGGGAAAACTCATTCTTGGAGTCGTCTGAAGAAATGGTGGTGCGGCTTTGAAGAGAAGAGGAGAACCACTTTCTCCCAACATAGGGGTAGATTCTGGCTATCCATTCTAAACCTTTCCCTGGAGGCTGACGGACCCAGTTCCAAGAATAGCTTATATCAGTGATGGAGACGCCAGTAACTTTACAGACCAAATTGAGATTTTGTCCTGGTCTTACAGTTCCTGGCCCTGATGACACAAGTTGAACCTCAGAAAGGGACCCTAAAAAGAGTAAGAGTCAAGAAGTTATCAGGATTCATGTGCATCTGGAAACAAATATCACATCGTTCCTTTTCCTAAAGTTATGTACTCACATTTTGTCATGGCTAGAAGAGAAAAGAAAAAAAGTAAGAAATTCATAGTATTTTTTTAAATGGGTTTTCTTTGGTTTGACCTATAATGGTTTGAAGAAAATGTAAAGATGTTAAATGAGGATCCTGCTTATAAAGAGGAATGTTTCACAATGGTATTTGCATAAGTCCAGTGAGGTATAAAGAAGCGCCTAGAAAGCCAGGTTGAGTGGAGAGTGTCTATTCATTCAGAGAATGGAGATGAAGTCCAACTTTCTTTGCAGAAAATGCAAAATGTCTTTTAAAAAAGCAACAAAGTCCAATTGTATCCTGAAAAAGCAACTTGGGAGTCTTCCTTCCTTCCTTCCTTCCTTCCTTCCTTCCTTCCTTCCTTTCTCTTCTTTCATGAAGAGGAATATTTTCTTTCATGAAGAGGAATATTTTCTTTCTTTCCAAGCAACTTGGGAAGTCTTCCTTCCTTCCTTCATTTTTCAGATATGAATATTAAACCATTTCCCATGCTTGTAGCACAGGCCAGATTTTAACTTCAGACCCATCCAGATCTTAGATCAAATTTCTCAATACCCATTGCTTTATCTCTATCGATCCATCCATACATCCATTATCTATCTATCTATCTATCTATCTATCTATCTATCTATCTATCTATCTATCTATCTATCTATCTATCTATCTATCTATCTATCTATCTATCTATCTATCCCTACCTACCTACCTACCTACCTACCTACCTACCTACCTACCTACCATTCTATCCTATCCTATCCTATCCTATCCATCTCACCTAAGTGATTCTGGACTGTTCTCAACTATATAATAAAGCTATATAAATGCAGGAAGAAAAATATAGCTTAAATGGATTAAAAAGTTGTTTAATTTTACATGGAAACCAGAAGATCAGGAAGTTAAGAAGACAGGAGGAATATTCTCTGGGCACCATCCATCTCCAGAGCCACCACATACATTTAGGCCCTCTGGCTAATTGGCAAAATCAGGTCTTAACATCATTTGAGAAAACTGGAAGAATGAGATCTTGCCTCAATTCTCCCAGTCAGGTAGTCTACAAAAATGCCCTTCAGTCAAAATCTTGCCAGTCAAAACTTTGCTATCAGGTCCCCTCCAACTCTATTGTTCTATTCTGTTTTACGTAGACTTAGAATAATTTTATTGTCACTTTGAATGTAGACTAATCAATTCTTGGATGAGAAGTGAAAGAAAAACCAGAAAATCCAATTGCCTCTTGAAAAAGCACCTTTGGGACAACCATGAGCTGAATGACTGAGAATCTCCATAGATTAATTCCACTGGTTAATTGTCCTCTGTGTTGAGAAGCTTCTCCTCAATTCCAGGTTGCTTTTCTCTTTGATTAATTTCAATCCCTTGTTTCTTCTATTGCCTTTTCACTGCCTCTTCTTTGTGATAGACCCTCAAATACTGGAATACTACTATCAAATCACCCCTAGTCTTTTTTTTTTCTCTAGACCCAATTCCTGCAACCGTTGTTTTTGTCTCCAGGCCCTTAAGCAGAGGTTTCCCTCCAGATTGCAAGTGTCTTAGAAATGTTCTGTTTTTCATATATACTTATATCATACATTGGTCTTGTCCTGTATTTGTATTTCTGACTTGCAGCCCTTTGGTGCCTCCTAGAGGAAATCTCTTCCGAATGATAAATGCAGAGAGAGTGTTGTCTCCCTTCTGTCTTTCTCACACAGGAAATCAAAGCTCTGCCTTCTACCCTTCACCTGAGGATCTGAAGAGAAGAGTTTGAAATAGTGATTAGGCTGCATTGACTCTTTCCTCCTTTCTCTGCTCTATTTGTCAAATACCTAAAACATTTTGTTTTGATTTTCAACACTGATCTCTGGTGTTCCGCAAGAGGAGTAAAGGGAAATCTGATACCAGGAACAAGAGAGGAGAGAGAGAGAAAAGGAAGGTGGGAATGAAAAAAGGAAGGAAGGAAGGAAGTTAGGGAGAAAGAGAAAGAAAGAAAGAAAGAATGAATGAATGAATGAATGAATGAATGAATAAATAAATAAATAAATAAATAAATAAATAAATAAATAAATAAATAAATAAATAAATAAATAAATAAATAAATAAATAAATAAATAAAGGTGGTAGGGAGAGAGGGAAGGAAGGAAGAAGGAAGAAAAAGAAAGAATGGAAGGAAGGAATGGAGTAAGGAAGGAGGGAAGGAAGGTAAGAACTAAGGAAGGAAACACATAAATAAATACCAGGGGAAAAATTGTAAATTTAACCCATTTTCTTTTTCCTTTTTATATTTGATTAAGGACATTTCTGTTCCATCAAGGGCATAATTACTATTATATTTTATTTGCGTCCAAATGAATAAACAGACATAATTCATAGTAGCTAGACAGATCTTTTGAATAGAGTGGGATTTGTCATCATCTGCTTCAGTTTAATTTAAGAGAATAATTGGAAAGGAACTTGGAGGTCTTCTAGTCCAACCCTCTGCTCAAGCAGGAGATCCTTTAACACTTCAGACAAATGGTTGTCCAATCTCTTCTTAAAAACTTCCAGTGTTGGAGCATTTGCAACTTCTGGAGCCAAGTTGTCCCACTGATTAACTGTTCTTACTGTCAGGAAATTTCTCCGTAGGTCTAAATTGCTTCTCTCCTAGATTATTTTCCACCCATTGCTTCTTGTTCTGCCCTCAGATGCCTTGGAGAATAGCTTGACTCCCTCTTAATTTAATAATTTAATTAATAATATTTTTTAAAAAATTTATACCCCGCCCTTCTCCTAAAAAAGGACCCAGGGTGGCGCACAGGCATCATTAAAAAACATACACAGTACAAAATCACTCGGATTCGGAGCGAGCTGCCCTCCATCGAGCTGCCCTCCATCGACAGTGGTCCAGCTGAGCGGTCCGAGGTTGCTCTTGAGACACCATCTTGGGAGGAGTTTGATTTTGTTACTACCGAGGATATGGACAAGTTGTCAAAGAGACTTAGGGCTACCACATGTTTATTGGACCCGTGTCCCTCCTGGCTTGTACTGGCATCCTGGGAGACGACACGAGGCTGGCTCCAGGGCATTGTCAACGCATCTTTGAGTGAGGGGTCCTTGCCTGCCGTCTTGAAAGAGGCGGTAGTAAGGCCCCTCCTCAAGAAGCCGTCCCTGGATCCAGCATTACTAGAGAACTATCGTCCCGTCTCCAACCTTCACTTTTTAGTGAAGGTTGTTGAGAGTGTGGTGGCCCAACAGTTTCCGCGACACTTGGAGCAAGTTGATTATCTAGACCCGCGCCAGTCCGGCTTCCGACCCGGGCATAGCACCGAGACGGCATTGGTCGCGTTGGTTGATGATCTCTGGAGGGCGCGGGATAGAGGATATTCCTCTATCCTAGTCCTATTAGACCTCTCAGCGGCTTTTGATACCATCGACCATGGTATCCTATTGCGCCGACTGGGGGGGTTGGGGCTGGGAGGCACCGTTCTACGGTGGTTCTCGTCTTACCTCTCTGGTCGGTTGCAATATGTGTTGGCAGGGGGGCAGAGGTCGGCCTCGAGGCCCCTCGTATGTGGGGTACCTCAAGGGTCGGTCCTCTCGCCCCTACTGTTCAACACATACATGAAGCCGCTGGGCGAGATCATCCGTGGTTTTGGGGTGGGATATCATCTGTACGCTGATGATACTCAGTTGTACATATCCACCCCAGACCACCCCAACGATGCCGTCGAGATCATGTCCCGGTGTTTGGAGGCCGTACGGATCTGGATGGGTAGTAACAAACTCAGGCTCAACCCGTCCAAGACTGAGTGGCTGTGGCTTCCGGCACCCCGGTTCAGCCAGATTATTCCAACTCTGGCCATTGGGGGCGAAACACCGGCCCCCGTGGAGAGGGCGCGCAATTTGGGTGTCCTCCTGGATTCCCGGCTGTCCATGGAGGACCATGTGGCGGCTGTGGCCAGGGGGGCTTTCCATCAGGTACGCCTGATGCGCCAATTGCGGCCCTTACTGGACCGGGCTGCCCTTCGCACAGTCACTCAGGCCCTCGTGACCTCTCGACTCGACTACTGTAATGCTCTCTACATGGGGCTTCCCTTGAGGTGCACTCGAAAGCTGCAGTTAGTCCAGAATGCAGCCGCGCGGGTGATTACGGGAGCGCCTAGACGCTCCCACATAACACCTATCCTGCGCGAGCTGCACTGGCTTCCTGTGGTCTTTCGGGTGCGCTTCAAGGTTCTGACGACCATCTTTAAAGCGCTCCATGGCTCGGGGCCTAGTTATATGCGAGACCGCCTCCTGCCCCATACATCCCTCAGACCAATACGCTCCCACAGAGAGGGTCTCCTTAGGGTGCCGACTGGCGACACCCAGGGGGAGAGCCTTCTCTGTGGCAGGTCCAGCCCTTTGGAACGACTTACCCCCTGAACTTCACACCATCTCTGACCTCCGCCTCTTCCGCAAGTGTCTTAAGACACATTTGTTCCATCTAGCCGGCCTAGCGTAGCCTCCTATACTGACTTTTAGATAGTTTTTAAATTTGGGGATTTTAATCTGGTTTTAGCACAGGTTCTATTGAATTAGTTTTTTAAATTTTATATGATGTTTTGTATGTATTTTAATTTTCCTGTGCGCCGCCCTGGGTCCGTTTGGAGAAGGGCGGGGTATAAATTGAATTAAAAAAAAAAATCCAAAATTTTAAAAACTAATTAAATAATTCCCTGTGCTAAAATACTAACACTCTAAAATTTAAAATTATCCCTTTAAAATCAGAAACAGGGTTATGCTAGGCCGGCTTGTTGGAATAAGTAAGTTTTAAGACGTTGGCGGAAGAGGCGGAGGTCCACGAAGGTGCGTAGATCGGGGGGAAGGTCATTCCAGAGGGCAGGGCCCGCCACAGAGAAGGCTCTTCCCCTGGGCACCGCCAACCGGCATTGCCCGGCCGACGGTACCCTGAGAAGGCCCTCTCTGTGGGAGCGGATCGGTCGAAGGGATGTATGGGGCAAGAGGCGGTCGCGGATATAGCTAGGCCCCGAGCCATGGAGCGCTTTGAAGATGGTCGTCAGCACCTTGTAGCGCACCCGAAAGGCCACAGGCAGCCAGTGCAGCTCACGCAGGAGAGGTGTTATGTGGGCCTGCCTTGCGGCACCCATAATTACCCGCGTGGCCGCATTCTGGACTAGCTGTAATCTTCGAGTGCACCTCAAGGGGAGCCCCATGTAGAGAGTGTTACAGTAGTCCAGCCGAGATGTCACCAATGCCTGAGTGACTGTGCGAAGAGCTCCCCGGTCCAGTAAGGGGCGCAACTGGCATATCAAGCGTACCTGATAAAACGCCCCCCTGGCCACGGCCGACACATGGTCCTCCATGGTCAGCCAGGAATCAAGGAGGACACCCAAGTTGCGGGCCCTCTCCACGGGGGGCTAGTTGGACGCCCCCAATGGCCAGTGTTGGATTTATCTGGCTGTACCGGGGTGCTGGAAACCACAGCCACTCGGTCTTGGACGGGTTGAGTCTGAGTTTGTTGCTACCCATCCAGCCCCGTACGGCCTCCAGACACATTTATAAACCGCCCCCTCTCCCCAAAGGGACTCGGGGCGGTGTACAGGAAAATTAAAAACCATCTAAAAACATAACAAGATTAAAAACAAATTAAATTACCATGTACTAAAAACAATTAAAATTGCAACCCATTAAAACCAAATAAACAATTTGAAAATACAGACTGGGGCGAGAAGCATAAATTAGGCCAAGCCAGCCTGATGGAACAGATAAGTTTTTAATTTTTGGCGGAAAACACGGAGGTCTGTAATCGTTCTAATATCCGGGGGTAGGTCGTGCCAGAGGGTCAGGCCCATCACAGAGAAGGCCCTTCCCCTGGGCATCGCCCGCTGGAATTGCCTGGTGGACGGCACCTGGAGAAGTCCCTCTCTGTGTGAGCTAATCGGCCGAAGGGATGTATGGGGCAGGATACGATCCTGCAAATAACTAGGTCCTGTGCCATGGAGCACTTTAAAGATGATAGTCAACACCTTGAAACGCACCCGAAAGGCCACAGGCAGCCAGTGCAGCTCGCGCAGGAGTGGTGTAACATGGGAGTATCTAGTAGCTCCCATAACTGCCTGCGCGGCCGCATTCTGGACCAGCTGTAGCCTTCGAGTGCATCTCAAGGGGAGCCCCATGTAGAGAGCATTACAATAGTTCAACCGAGACGTCACAAGCGCATGAGTGCCCGGGACTGGTGGAGGCTGGCTGGCTGATAATATCTGGGCCATTAGAGGGCTGTTACGAACTAAGCCCCTTGGTTGGAAGGACAGATGGATGGGGCCTGTAATGGGATTGGACTTGATCCCCCCATCCATAAGACTCTGGATTCTGACTTTACCCCCCCCCCCATCCTGAAGAACATCCTGCACTCAGCCACTTATTTCGGACTTGTGTTTTTGCCTTCCTGGTTTGGAACCACCCTGAGGTTTTAACGTGTACTCTAGGCGCGACCTCCTTGGCCTGCGGGAGTCTCCTCTCTCGCAGGCCTGGCCCTCCTGTCTATCACGGGCCCACCTCGAGGACGGATTGATTATTCCTGAGAGGTGGGCGAAGCGCAGGTTGAGGGGGTTTTTAGGGAGGTTTTTAATGCGGGTTTTAGGGGGTCCCAGGGAGAAGGAGGGAGGGTATGTACAGTTAGAGAGAGAGGGCCAGGCCAACAGGCGACGGAGGGAAGCGGAAGAATCCGTGAGGGGGGGAGAAACACGAGTCGTTCCCGCGGAGGGCATTTCCATTCAGAAGGTCGTGGGGAGAGGCAGGTCCGAGGGGAGGCAAGTTCCATCCTCCCGGTTGGGGACACGTAGCCGTTGGTTGCAAACGGTTAGTTGTCACAACCCCCGCAGGCTAGGTGGTCAGGGAATACAGAGCCAGGGCCTGAGGCTGATGTTTTGTAACGCCAGGTCCATTGTCAACAAAGCCCCCCTCATCCATGACCTTGTGTCAGAGGGGGAGCCGGACCTGGCTGGAATAGCAGAGACCTGGTTGGGCCACGAGGGTGGACTCCCCCTCGTTGAAATGTGCCCACCAGGCTACCGCGCTTTTCATCAGCCCCGGGCCCTAGGTAGGGGTGGTGGGGTGGCGGTCATAATAAAGGAAGATCTTGAGCCGAGAGAGACCATTGTGCCACAGACTACCGGTTGTGAGTCCCTCTGCGTGAAGTGGGGCCTAGGGAGGCAGTTGGGCTTGCTGGTTGTATACCTGGCTCCCCGCTATGTAGCAGCAGCCCTGCCCGAGCTCCTGGAGGTGATCACTACGGTGGCAGTTGAGACCCCCAGACTTTTGGTCATGGGGGACTTTAATCTGCCATCGGTGGGCGAATCATCCGTGGCAGCTCGGGAGTTCATGGCTTCCATGACGGCCATGGACCTGACCCAATTAATTCAAGGCCCCACCCACGAGGGTGGACATACACCGGATCTCATCTTTGTCTCTGGCCAATGGAAGAGTGATCTGGGTATAGGGGATATAGTCATCACGCCCTTGTCATGGTCAGACCACTCACTTCTCCGGCTCGATTTTCCGACCGCTACTCCCCTCCGCGGGGAGGCGGAACCAGAGCCATCGATCTGGTTTCGCCCCAGGTGCCTTATGGACCCGGATGGGTTCCAGACGGCGCTTGGGCCACTTCCTGTACCCCTGACCCGCGCCCCGATGGAGGACCTCGTGGCCGCATGGAACACTGCGACCACGGGGGCCTTGGATCGGGTCGCGCCCTTGCGACCTCTCTTGCGGCGGCGAGTCGCCCCGGCTCCTTGGTTTACCGAGGAGCTGAGGGGGATGAAACGCCACAAGAGATGCCTAGAGAGAAGATGGAGGTCTACCCGTTCTGAATCTGACCGGACACAAGTAAGAGCCCAGTTACGGACTTACATTGTGGCGCTGAGAGTGGCCAAACGTCATCATTGTGCCACTCTCATAGCATCCGCAGAAAACCGCTCTGCTGCCCTGTTTAGGGTGACCCGCTCCCTCCTTCAACAGAGGGTGCGGGAAGCCCCGCTACAGGGCAGAGCAGAGGAATTTGTGACTTTTCTGCAGGAGAAAATCGCTCAGATACAGAACGAGCTAGCCCCCATTGACGGCCCAGTGGGATGCCACGAGACAGATCTTGTTTGGGAGGAGTTTGACTCCGTTACTTCCGAGGATATGGACAGGTTACGTGGGCGACTGCGAGCCACCACATGTTTATTGGACCCGTGTCCCTCCTGGCTTGTACTGGCATCCTGGGAGGTGACACGAGGCTGGCTCCAAGAGGTTGTCAACGCATCCTTAAGTGAGGGTTCCTTGCCTCCTTCCCTAAAAGAGGCTATGGTGAGGCCCCTCCTTAAGAAGCCCTCTTTGGACCCAGCTTTATTAAACAACTATCGTCCAGTCTCCAACCTTCCCTTTTTGGCGAAGGTTGTTGAGAGTGTGGTGGCACAACAGTTTCCCCGTCACCTGGAGGAAGTTGATTATCTAGACCCGCGCCAGTCCGGCTTCCGGCCCGGGCATAGCACTGAGACGGCATTGGTCGCGTTGGTTGATGATCTCTGGAGGGACAGAGATGGGGGTTGTTCCTCCATCCTGGTCCTATTAGACCTCTCGGCGACCATGGTATCCTATTGCATCGGCTGGGGGGGTTGGGGGTGGGAGGCACCGTTTTACGGTGGTTCTCCTCCTACCTCTCTGGCCGATCGCAATTTGTGTTGGCAGGAGAGCAGAGGTCGACCTCGAGACCCCTCACATGTGGGGTGCCTCAGGGGTCGGTCCTCTCGCCTCTCCTGTTCAACACATATATGAAGCCGCGGGGTGAGATCATCCGTGGTTTTGGGGTAGAGTACCATCTGTACGCTGATGATACACAGCTGTACATTTCTACCCCAAACCACCCCAACGATGCCGTAGCAGTGATGTGCCAGTGCCTGGAAGCCATGCGGATCTGGATGGGAAGTAACGGACTCAGGCTCAACCCGACCAAGACTGAGTGGCTGTGGTTTCCGGCTGCCCGATTCAACCAGCTGACTCCATCGCTGGCCATAGGGGGCGAACATCTTGCCCCTGTGGATGGGGCGCGCAACTTGGGTGTCCTCCTGGATGCCCGGCTGTCCATGGAAGATCAAGTGACAGCCGTGGCCAGGAGGGCGTTTTACCAGGTTCGCCTGGTTCGCCAGTTGCGCCCCCTATTGGATCGGGACACCCTTCGCACAGTCACTCATGCTCTCGTGACATCGCGACTGGACTATTGTAACTCTCTCTACATGGGGCTTCCCTTGAGGTGCACCCGGAGACTTCAGATGGTTCAGAATGCAGCCGCGCGGGCAATCTTGGGTACCTCCAGATTTGCCCACATAACTCCACTTCTGCGCGAGTTGCACTGGCTGTCTGTCGTCTTCCAGGTGCGCTTCAAGATATTAGTCATCATTTTTAAAGCGCTCCATGGCTCGGGACCTAGCTATCTGCGGGATCGGATCCTGCCTCATACATCCTCACGGCTGATTCGCTCCCACAGAGAGGGACTTCTCCGGGTGCCGTCCACTAGACTCTGTCAGCGGGCGACGCCCAGGGGAAGGGCTCTCTGTGTGGCGGGCCCAGCCCTCTGGAACGACCTTCCCCCCGACATCAGAACAACCACGGACTTCCGCTCCTTCCGTCTGAAATTAAAAACTCATTTTTTCCATTTGGCCGGCCTTGGGTAGCCTCTCTCTACAGGGTCTAGCTGTTTTAATTGGGTATTTTAGCATGTTAAGGGGATTTTAGCACAGGCCCAGATTTAATTTGTTCTTAATTATATTTGTATATTTATTGTATTGTGGTTTTAGTTTTCCCTGTGTACCGCTCCGAGTCCCTACGGGGAGAGGAGCGGTCTATAAATTAAATTATTCTATTCTATTCTATGAGTGACCGTGCAAAGGGCGGTCCCCTTTGTGGCAACCCCTGAGATATTCGAGCACTGCAATCATGTCACCCCTTAGTCCTTCTTTACATTAAACTTTTATTAAACATTTCAATGACTGAGTACGTTTTTAAGACCTGTTCTTTGGTAGACATTGCTTCGAATATTCAAATGTGTTCATTCTCTGAATGTTGATCTGCTGCAAGGAAGAGAAATGGCCTGTCAGAATCAGTTTCCTGTTTTTGCACAGAAGGTCAGGCAAAATCAGTCAGTGTGGATCTTCAGCGCAATAATACACAGCAGTGTCAGAAGCTGACACGGAGTTCAACTGAAGGGAATACTCATTCTTGGAGTTGTCTGAAGTGATGGTGATGCGGCTTTGAAGAGAAGAGGAGAACCATTTTCTTCCATCATAGGGGTAGATTCTGGCTATCCATTCTAAGCCTTTCCCTGGAGGCTGACGGATCCAGTCCCAAAGGTAGCTACTAGTAGTGATGGAGACACCAGTAATTTTACAGACCAGATTGAGATTTTGACCTGGTTTTACAGTTCCTGGCCCCGATGACACAAGTTGAAGCTCAGCAAGGGACCCTAAAGAAGAAAGAGAAATGAAAATTAGGATTCACGTACATCGGAAAAAGAAATCATGTTGTTTCTTTTTGCAAAATTGTACTCACGTTTTGAAATGGCTATGAGAAAAACGAAAAACAGACAGTAAGTCATAATGGTTCCTTAAACACTTTTCCTCTAATTCAACATGTACAGTTTGAGGAAGATGTGGCTGTCAAAAAGAGACTTCTGCTTTTAAAGGAGAAGACCTTATAAGTTTTGCATAAATCAGCTGGCTATAAAGTAGTTCTTTGAAATCAAATTGAGCTTGTATTCTTTAGGAGAGTCTGGAGGAAGCCTCTCTACCTCCCTCCTTCCTCCCTCCTTCCTTCCTCCCTTCCTTCCTTCCTCCGTCACATTCAAATCCCAGCTGTAATGCCTATAAGCAAACTGAGATGTTTACAGACTTAAAGGTAAAGGTTCCCCTCACACATAAAGAGGAATATTTCGTGATGGTATTTGCATAAGTCCAGTGAGGTATAAGGAACCTCCAAGAAAGCCAGGTTCAGGGGAGACTTTCCATCCATTCAGAGAATGGAGATGAAGTGCAACTTTCTTTGCTGAAAAAGCTTCTTGGATGAGAAGTGAAACATCTTCAAAGAAAAAGAAGAAACCTGTATTGTCTCTTGAAAAAGCAACTTTGGGGTATCTTCCTTCCTTCCTTCCTTCCTTCCTTCCTTCCTTCCTTCCTTCCTTCCTTCCTTCCTTCCTTCTTTGATCACAATACATGGATAGATCTCTCTCTCTCTCTCTCTCTCTCTCTCTCTCTCTCTCTCTCTCTCTCTCTCTCTCTCTCTATCTATCTATCTATCTATCCCAGTTTGCTTGTAGAGTCCTTTTTTTTTTTACCTTCCAGAGCCTTCAGGGAAACCTCGGAAGGCCCTGAAGGCTCCAGAGGGCTAAAACCGGCCCTATGAGCAAACCGGAAGTCCATTCCCAAACTTCCGGTTTGCCCATAGGGCTGGATTTTTTGCACTCCATAGGCTTTAGGGAGGCTCCTGAAGCTTCCAGAGGGCCTCCTGGGAGGGGGGCAGAAGCCTATTTTCGTCCTCCCCAGGCGCCTATAAAGCCTCTGGAGCCTGGGGAAGGCGAAAAAGCATGCAAAAAATGGGCGGGGGAAGCACTGGGGGTCACACATTGCATTATGGGTGTGGCATGCCTGTGCATGACCCCCCTGTGCTCCCCCCCACTTTTGGCACGCGAGCCAAAAAAGGTTCGCCATCACTGTGTTAGGACCAATCTCTCTGGAAAATCATTTCCACTCTCCTTGGAAGACTTCAAATGGAAGTGTTGCCAGATCCGAAGGTCTGTCAAAGCTCTTCTCCAGATGAGATGTCCTATTCCCGGCTGATGCACCACTTGTGAGAAAAATGCAGTGTATACATTTTCTAGATATTAAAGAGATAGTCAAGGAGACTATGAGCAACAAAAAGCATGTATTTATTTACTCTTGCGCAAGAGGATTCTAAATCAGGAAGTGAAAGAGAATGATTGTTAAGGCTAAACACAGGGTTTAAATCAGTGGTAGGTTTCAAATTTTTTAGAACCTACTCTGTAGGTGTGGCCTATTTTGTGGGCGTGGCTTGGCAGTCATGTGACAGGGTGGGAGTGGCCACCTTTTAAAATGTGGTGAAACTCATTTAACAACGCTCTTGCTTAGCAACCAAAATTTTGGACTCAATTGTGATGATAAATTCTTTCTTTCTTTCTTTCTTTCTTTCTTTCTTTCTTTCTTTCTTTCTTTCTTTCTTTCTTTCTTTCTTTCTTTCTTTCTTTCTTTCTTTCTTTCTTTCTTTCTTTCTTTCTTTCTTTCTTTCTTTCTTCCCTTCCCTTCCCTTCCTTTCCTTTCCTTTCCTTTCCTTTCCGTTGGGTCACTGGCAGCGGCAGGCCAGATTTACTTCCAGGTACGCCAGTGGAACCCCCTCTCACCGGTTCTCTAAATTTCACCAACCGGCTCTCACGAGTAGGTGCGAGCCTGCAGAAATCCACCACTGGTTTAAATACAAAATATATATACCATATATTTGGTTTAAATACCAAATATTTGTGGGTGTCATCAATTACATAAAGGCGTTTCACAATACAGTTATATAATTGTACTTGGCTATTATTCCTTCAGTGGTTTCAGGAAGCCCTCATAATTTCAGTCCCTGTGCCCTGTCAGCATGCGTGCTGGGCAGCTGACAGGACAATGCCTCGTGTGCCCAGACAAATGGCTCCACGTGCCACCATAGATTCACCATCCTGTACATACACCATTTCAGACAAACGCTTGTCCATACTCTTCTTTAAAACTTCCAGTGTTGGAACGTTTACAAGTTCTGGAGGCAAGTTGTCCCAATGATCAACTGTTTATGTTGTCAGGAAATTTCTCCTTAGTTCTAAGTTGCTTCTTTCCTTGATTAGTTTCCACCCATTGCTTCTTGTCCTGCACTCAGGTGCTTTGGTGAATATCTGCCACTCTTCTCTGTGGCAGCCCCTGAGATATTGGAACACTCCTGTCATGTCACACCTATTCCTTCTTTTCATTAAACTTTCATTAGACATGTCAACGACTAAGTACATTTTAAAAAATGTTCTTTTGGTAAACATTACTCAAAGAATTCAAATGCAATCATTCCCTGAGCGCTGATCTTCTGCAAGGAAGAGAAATGGCCTGTCAGAATCAGTTTCCTGTTTTGGTACAGAAGAGAAGGCACAATCAGTCAGTGTGTATGCCTTGCACAATAATACACAGCAGTGTCAGAAGTTGACATGGAGTTCAGCTGAAGGGAAAACTCATTCTTGGATTTTTCTGAAGCGATGGTGGTGCGGCTTTGAAGAGAAGAGGTGAACCATTTTCTCCCATCATGGGGGTAGATACTGGCTATTCATTCTAAGCCTTTCTTTGGAAGCTGACGGATCCAATCCCAAAGGTAGCTACTATCAGTGATGGAGACACCCGTAATTTTACAGACCAGATTGAGATTTTGACCTGGTTTTACAGTTCCTGGCCCCGATGACACAAGTTGAACCTCAGCAAGGGACCCTAAAGAAGTAAGAGTCAAGAGGTTTCAAGGATTCAGATGCATCTGAAAACAAAAATCACATAGTTACTTTTGCCAAAATTATGTACTCACATTTTGTCATGGCTACAAGAGTAAAGAAAAACAAGAGGAAATTCATAGTATTTTTTTAAATAGGTTTTCTCTGGTTTGACATATAACGGTTTGAAGAAAATGTAAAGATGTAAAATGAGGAGCCTGCTTATATAGAGGAACATTTCATGATGGCATTTGCATAAGCCCAGTGAGGTATAAAGAAGCGCCTAGAAAGTCAGGTTCAGTGGAGACTTTCTATTCATTCAGAGAATGGAGATAAAGTCCAACTTTCTTTGCTGAAGAAGCTTCTTGGATGAGAAGCGAAATGTCTTCAAAGACAAAGAAGAAAGCCCAATTTTTCTCTTGGAAAAGCAACTTTGGGATGTCTTCCTTCCTTCTTTTCTTTCTTCCTTCCATCTATCCATCCACCCACCCATCCATCCATCCATCCATCCAAATAGAGAACCATTTCTCATGCTTGTAGCACAGCCAGATTTTCAGTCTTATGGCAGCCCCATCCAGATCCTTGAGTAATTTATTGGCAAACAACTGGGCATGCATAGGCTTTGAGAGGCTTGTAGAGGGCTCCTGGGGCTGGTTGGGGGGGGGCATAAACGTCCAAAAACCATTCACTCATTTTTGCCCTCCCCAGCCCCCAGAAGCACTTTGCAGGCCTCACAAATCCTCTGCACATCCATTTTTGCAAAAAATGAGAGGCATCGTGGCAGCGTTTCGAGAGGCCAAATATTCTGTATTCAGTGTATAAGAGACACCCAGATTTTCACTGCCTTTTTGGGGGGGGGGAAGATGCATCTTATACTTTGAAAAATATTGTATCTATCTATCCATCCATCCAAATAGTTAGATATATGTTGTGGCCGAGCCGGCTCTGGATGAGCTGCTGACAGACTCTTCTAACGAAGAGTCCTATGAGTCTGCCCTGGAAGATGAGGAAGACCTTGGGCAGGTTTCAGAGCCAGAACAGGAAGCAGAGAGTCTGGTTGGCCACCAGGAGGTGCCTAAGGCCTGGAGTAGTGGGGAGGATCAGGGGCAGTTTGTCCTTGGTGCTAGATTACGCAGGGCTGAGAGACGTCAGAGTTATGTCAGAGGCAGGTTCGCATGAGATAAGTGGTCACCAGATGGTTGTTGATTGGCCCCTCCCGAGAGATCTTATAGGAAAGGCTTGGGGAGGGGCCATTTGCAGGAAACAACAGTTCCAAATCTTAGTCAAGACATTCGAGTTGTGTCTGTTTGAAAAAACCTCAGTGTGAAAAGGGGCTGCAGAGTTTTAACGTGAGTTATATGGGCTCACAGCCAAGGAATTCCTAATCTCAGCAATTAAACAGTGGCAAGCAGCCAAGCCTGTGCTTTGTACTCTTCGCAGGCTGAGAGGGCTCAGAACAGATATCTAGATATGATAGATGATAGATGATAGATGATAGATGATAGATGATAGATGATAGATGATAGATGATAGATGATAGATGATAGATGATAGATGATAGATGATAGATGATAGATGATAGATGATAGATGATAGATGGATGGATGGATGGATGGACGGAAAGGATAGAAAGAGGAAGAAAGAAGGAAGGAAGGAAGGAAGGAAGGAAAGAAAGAAAGAAAGAAAGAAAGAGTTATTACATTGGCTTAGTTCAATGTAATAACTGTTTTGGCTTAGTTCAATGTAATAACTGTTTTGCACCTGTCTTCCACAGTACTCTTTTCAAATTTGGATACTGTCCCCCTTGCAGACAAATTAATAGATTACATAGACACATAACATATCTTGAATCTGTAATTTGTGCTCTCCAGGCAGAAATTAAGTGTCCAATTCGGCCACTCCACCCTGTGGAGATGCCACACTACCAGCCTCCTCTACCGCAAAGATCCCACAGAAGAAGACCAGCCTGGACAACTGTGGGATCTGGCAGGGTGAGAGCTGTGACCCACAAACACAAAACTTTTGCTGTGTCCCAGCATAACAGATATAGCGCCCTTGCTGATCTTAATGGGGACACTAAAGTGACAGGTCAAGGTAATAATGACGACTCAAATAAGCAGCGGATTATGGTCCAAAGTGAAGAACCTACTTCAGAAATGCAAAAGTGTGAACCAGGGATCATGCATCAGTCACACAACAAGAGCAAGGTACCCAAAAAGAGAAGTCACCTCCTGATTGGTGACTCAATCGTAAGAGATGTAAACTTAGGTAAGGATATGGAGGTTTTGAAAGATGTCAGATGTTTACCGGGTGCTACAGCCAGCAGAGACAAGAGGCGTATTCTTAAGATAGTCAAGAATGCAAGTAAGGACTGTAAAGTTGATGCTATTATACATCTTGGCACAAATGATCTGTCCCATAAAGATGTAGCTTCTGTGCAGAATGATTTCCAGAGTTTGGGGTACGAACTTAGTAGTACAGGTTGTAGGCTTATCTTCTCAGAGGTTATACCAGTATACAAGGAACAAAAAGGAAAGGGCCAGCGCATAGCAGAGTTTAATGTGTGGCTAAAGGAGTGGTGTAAAAAGGAAGGCTTTGGTCTTATTAGTCATGATGCCTGCAGCTGGTCCAATGATAAACTGTACAAAAGAGATGGTTTGCACCCATCCAAGAAGGGGACTGAGTTACTTGGCACTAAATTCACAGATTTCCTGGCTAAACATTTAAACTGAATAATGGGGACAGAGAATCAATAGATAAAGAATATTTCTGTCCCCAGCAAACTAAAATTCATAGGGTTATCAGTGCGTGTAACATAGATAATTGTGCAGGTAATATTATCAACACTGCTGTCAAGCAAAACCAAACAATTAACAGTGGGTGCCATACCATGTACATGAACCATACAAGTGGCAAAGAAATAGGGGCAAAGAGAACCATAGTCAGGCATAACACAGGTTTCGTAGACAGAAAACACAGGGTCAATCAAAATGGACTCAAATGTCTATACACCAATGCACAGAGTATGAGGAATAAACAGGGTGAATTAGAAATTCAAGTAAATGAGGGCAGATACGATATTGTTGCCATTACAGAAACTTGGTGGGATGAAACCCACAAATGGAACATACAGCTAGAAGGATTTAAATTATTTAAAAGAAATAGACCAAATAAAAGAGGAGGTGGAGTTGCACTATATATAAGAAATAATTACATCTCTACAGAAATAGAGCACAACAATGATGAGAACTATCTTGAATGTATTTGGGTCAATATTAAAGGTTGGGGGGGGGGGGATGATATTGTCATAGGTCTATACTACAGGCCACCCAACCAAGCAGAGGAAGTGGATGTACTTTTTGCTAACCAGCTAACTAAGGTATGTAGGAAGCACACTGCAATAGTAATGGGAGATTTTAACTACCCTGACATCAATTGGGAAACAAACTCTGCACCAAGTGGAAGATCCAACAGGTTCCTAACAAACCTAGCAGACAACTTTGTTTCCCAAAAGGTAGAGAAGGGAACAAGGGGATCAGCAATATTGGACTTAATTCTCACTAACAGAGAGGAAATGATAGAAGGTGTAGAAGCTACAGGAACTTTGGGGGCAAGCGATCATGAAATACTGGAATTCAACATTATGCAAACAAAAGTAGTTGAACAAAGTCAAACTAGAGTCTTAGACTTCAAGAGAGCTAATTTCAATAAACTCAGAGAGAGCTTGGGAAGGATTCCATGGATGAGAATCCTCAAGGGGAAAACAACTCAAGAAGCTTGGGAAATTTTGAAAAATGAGATTATAAAAGCCCAGACTAGCGCAATACCAATGAAGAAGAAAAATAACAGTTCCCAAAAGAAACCAGCATGGCTGCATAAAGAACTCTCTGACAAATTGAAAGACAAAAAGGATAAATATAAAAAGTGGAAAAAGGGGGACATAACCAAGGCAAAATATCAGCAAATAGCCCGAGCCTGTAAAGACGAAGTGAGGAAAGCTAAGGCTCACAATGAAGAAAGGCTTGCCAAAAAAGTAAAAAATAACAAAAAAAGCTTCTTCCAACATGTTAAAAATAAGAAAAAAGTTAAGGAAACTTTTTGGTCCACTGCTGGGAGAAAATGGCAAGAAGATGATAAGCAACAGGGAGAAAGCAGAACTATTTAACTCTTTTTTTGCATCTGTCTTTACACAAAGGGATAAAACAGTCCAATCAATCAAAAACAGCACCACAAATATCAGATTAGGAACACAAGTTGAAATAGGGAAGAAAATGGTAAGTGAGCACCTGTCTGCCCTGGACGAGTTCAAATCACCAGGACCGGATGGATTACACCCCAGGGTTCTGAAGGAACTGGCAGACGAGATCTCAGAACCACTGAACTATATCTTTCAGAGATCCTGGAGCACTGGGGAACTGCCAGAAGACTGGAAAAGAGCAGATGTGGTTCCCATCTTCAAAAAAGGAAAAAAAACAGATCCAGGAAACTATAGACCCATCAGCCTGACCTCAATACCAGGAAAGATTCTGGAAAAGATAATTAAACAACAAATACGTGAACACCTAGAAGCAAACAAAGTAATAGCCAAAAGCCAACATGGGTTTGTCAAAAACAGATCATGCCAGACGAATCTAATTGCATTCTTTGACAAAGTAACAAAATCAGTGGACCAGAGGAATGCTGTTGATATAATTTACCTGGACTTCAGTAAGGCATTTGATAAAGTAGACCATAACCTACTATTAGATAAAGTAGAAAATTGTGGGTTAGACAGCAGCACCACCAAATGGATTCGCAACTGGCTGACCAACCGCACTCAACGTGTAGTCCTCAATGGAACTGCATCTACATGGAAGGAAGTATGCAGTGGAGTCCCCCAAGGCTCTGTTTTAGGCCCAGTACTCTTTAACATCTTCATCAACGACTTGGATGAGGGGATAAATGGGGAACTCATCAAATTCGCAGACGACACCAAGCTGGCAGGAATAGCCAACACTCCAGAAGATAGGCTTAAGATACAGAAGGATCTAGACAAACTTGAACATGGACAAAATGATGGTTGCAGGTTTTAAGCGGCAAATGGCTGACACTGGAAAACTTAACACACTGCTTCAAAGAGCGCCTCAGTGTCTTGGCAAATTTATTGAGATTGCTGCTCGTAAGAAACGGAACTTTATTTTGGATCAGACAAATGTGTCTGCAGCTGCGCAGAGGAGAAAAATGTGCCTGTTTGCAGGCTTCCAGCGCAAAGCAGTTGTTGTTTGCCCAAAAGATGAAGACTACAAGCAAAGAACACAAAAGAAGGCAGAGGTGGAGGGAAAAGATCTTCCAGAGCATGCAGTGCTCAAAATGAAAGGAAATTTTACTCTGCCAGAGGTGTCAGAATGTTTTGATGAAATAATCTACGTAGAGTTGCAAAAAGATGAAGCCCAAAAACTTCTGGAGCAGTACAAAGAAGAAAGCAAGAACGCCCTTCCTCCAGAAAAAAAGCAGAATACTGGTTCAAAGAAAAGTAATAAAAAGAGTGGTAAAAACCAGTTACACAGGGGGGTTATGTAGAGTGTTAGCAGTGTTAGCATGATAGCAGTGTTCCGATATCTCAGAGGGTGCCACAAAGAAGAGGGAGTCAAACTTTTCTCCAAGGCACCTGGGGGCAGGACAAGGAGCAATGGGTGGAAACTAACCAAGGAGAGAAGCAACTTAGAACTAAGGAGAAATTTCCTAACAGTAAGAACAATTAACCTCTGGAACAGCTTGCCTCCAGCAGTTGTGAATGCCCCAACCCTGGAAGTCTTTAAAAAGATGTTAGACAGCCATTTGTCTGAAATGGTATAAGATTCCTGCCCATGCAGGGAGTTGGACTAGAAGACCTACAAGGTCCCTTCCAACTCTGCTATTGTATTGTATTGGGCACTGTCTAATAAAATGAAATTCAATTGTGAAAAAAGTAAGGTCCTACATATAGGCAAGAAAAACCAAATGCACAAGTACAGTATAGGTAGTACCTTGCTCGATAGTAGCAACTGTGAGAGGGATCTCGGAATCCTAGTGGACAACCATCTAAATATGAGCCAGCAGTGTGCAGCAGCTGCCAAAAAAGCCAACACAGTTCTAGGCTGCATAAACAGAGGGATAGAATCTAGATCACGTGAAGTGTTAATGCCACTGTATAGTGCCTTGGTAAGGCCACACTTGGAATACTGCATACAGTTTTGGTCGCCACGATGTAGAAAAGACGTGGAGACTCTGGAAAGAGTGCAGAGAAGAGCAACCAAGATGATTAGAGGACTGGAGACTAAGACATATGAAGAACGGCTGCAGGAGCTGGGTATGTCTAGTTTGAGGAAGAGAAGGACCAGGGGAGACATGATAGCAGTGTTCCGATATCTCAGAGGGTGCCACAAAGAAGAGGGAGTCAAACTTTTCTCCAAGGCACCTGGGGGCAGGACAAGGAGCAATGGGTGGAAACTAACCAAGGAGAGAAGCAACTTAGAACTAAGGAGAAATTTCCTAACAGTAAGAACAATTAACCTCTGGAACAGCTTGCCTCCAGCAGTTGTGAATGCCCCAACCCTGGAAGTCTTTAAAAAGATGTTAGACAGCCATTTGTCTGAAATGGTATAAGGTTCCTGCCCATGCAGGGGGTTGGACTAGAAGACCTACAAGGTCCCTTCCAACTCTGCTATTGTATTGTATTGTATTGTATTGTATTGTATTGTATTGTATTGTATTGTATTGTATTGTATTGTATTGTATTGTATAAAGAAAGAAAGAAAGAAAGAAAGAAAGAAAGAAAGAAAAAAAGAAAGAAAGAAAGAAAGAAAGAAAGACAGACAAATGATCAATAGATGGACCATTAGTGAAAGAGAACCAACCACACCATTGGATGGCCTTGTCTATGCTTCATACCTTGTATGGACATTTCCTTCTTTGCAATTTTTACCCATGGGCTTAATCATGCTGTGAGAGGCAGTAAAGAAAAAGTCCACCCTTCTCTTTGTGTGATCCTTCTGATAGGGAGAAATTGCTCATATCTGGGGACATGTCAGAGAGATTTCTTTTCCTACCATTTCTGGTTCTTTTCATTTTTTTAAAGGTCATTGGGATCCCAGCTCTATCCCATGTCTACCCATGTAGTGAGCTGCAAAAAAGCATATAATTTCCATGTCATTAATACTGTGCTTACTGTTATGCTTTATAACATTCCTATCAATTAACTGGAGTGGATTCAGTCAGATGGATCGATCAGGTAGAATCAGTTTTGCTCTTGTCTCAAGATGGCTTTCCGCGTCTGAGTCCACTTTTTTGATGTCCTTGTCAGCATTTGTGGCATAAATTCAAATCCAGAAAGCACACACAGAATAACGGATTCACAAGCAGTTAGTTTCCTTTCAGCAGACAAGCCCAGACAGACTGCTAGTTTACTTCTTAGAGCAGCACACTGCTCCAGTTTCTGTTTCAATTCTCAGCACAGACTCAGATCTTTTTAAGCTCCTATTGAGTGACTTGGTTGCTATGCCTATTCATTGGCTGGGCTTGTTCCCATGTCTCTCTCAGTCATGAATATTTTAGCAGTTCTTTTTGGAGATATAATTCAAATGATTTCAATGACTGAGTACAGTTTTTTAAAAATGTTCTTCTTGGAGAAATAACTCCAAGAATTCAAATGCTTTCACTATCTGAATGTTGATCTGCTGCATGGGAGAGAAATACTCTGTCAGAATCAGTTTCCTGTTTTTGTTCAGAAGAGAAGGCAAAATCAGTCAGTGTGCATCCCGAGCACAATAATACACTGCAGTGTCAGCAGCTGACATGGAGGTCAGCTGGAGGGAATATTCATTCTTGGAGTTGTCTGAAGAAATGGTGGTGCGGCTTTGAAGAGAAGAGGAGAACCATTTTCTCCCATCATAGGGGAAGATTCTGGCTATCCATTCTACGCCTTTCCCTGGAGGCTGACGGACCCAGTTCCAAGCATAGCTTATATCAGTGATGGAGACGCCAGTAACTTTACAGAGCAAATTGAGATTTTGACCTGGGTTTACGGTCCCTGGCCCCGATGACACAAGTTGTACCTGAGAAAGGGACCCTGGAGAAGTAAGAGAAATAAAAATTAGAATTCACGTACATCAGGAAATGAAATCATATTGTTGCTTTCTGTATATTTGTGTGCTCACATTTTGGCATGGCTATCAGAGAAAAGAAAAACAGCAAGAAATTCATAATGGTTCCTTAAAGAATTTTCCTCTGATTCAACGTGTACACTTTGAGGAAAATGTGGCAATCAAACAGAGAGCTCTATTTTTAAAGGAGAAAACCTTATGATATTTGCATAAATCAGCGGGCTATAAAGTAGCTCTTAGAAAGCAAGGCGAGCTTGTATTCTTTAGGAGAGTCTGGGGAAAACCTCCCTCCATCCCTCCTTTCCTTCTTTCCTTCCTTCCTCCGTCCCTCCCTCCCTGAAAGCTCACAGTCAAAACCCAGCTTTAATGCCTACGAGCATTAAAGTGATATGTTTACAGTCTTAAAGGTAAAGATTCACTTCACACATATGTGCTAGTCGTTCCCAACTCTAGGGGGCAGTGCTCATCTCTGTTTCAAAGCTGAAGATCCCAGCACTGTCTGAAGATGTCTCCATAGTCATGTGGCTGGTATGACCAAATACCAAAAGCACATGGAACATGATTATCTTCCCACCAAAAGTGGTTCCTATTTTTTCTACTTTCCTATTTTTTCTACTACTTTTTTACATGCTTTTGAACTGCTAAGGTGGCAGAAGCTGGGATAAGTAACAGGAGCTCACTCCATTCCGTGGTGCTATTTGAACCGCCAAACTGTTGACCTTTCTGATCGACAAGCTCAACATCTTAGCCACTGAACCACCACATCCCTTTTTTTACAGCCTTATGTCAACTTAATCAAGATCTTTGGCCAAACCACTCACTACTCATTATCTGTCATTTATTTATTTATTTATTTATTTATTTATTTATTTATTTATTTATTTATTTATTTATTTATTTATTTATTTATTTATTTATTTATTTATTTATTTATTTATTTATTTATTTATTTATTTATTAATTCACATTTGTAACCCGCACCCATCTCACCACCAAGGGACTCGGGGTGGCGAACAGCGATTTAATATAAATATACATAAATACAAAATATTACTAAATAATAACTAAATTAAATCAATACCCTTCTTAAAATAAATTTAAATTTTAAAACCCATAAATTAAAATTTTGATTTGTTATAAAAACAGTAGGGTGTGGAGTAGATCATGCTAAGCCAGCCAGATGAAAATAGTGAGTTTTTAAGTGCTGGCGGAACAAGCGGAGGTCTGTGATGGAACGGAGATCGGGAGGTAGGCCATTCCAGAGGGTAGGGCCCACCACAGAGAAGGCCCTTCCGCTGGGAGCCGCCAACCAGCATTGCCCGGTCGACAGCACCCGGAGAAGACCCTCTCCCTGGGAGCGAGTCGGTCGTAGGGATGTATGGGGTAGTAGACGGTCTCGTAGGTAGCTAGGCCCCGTGCCATGGAGCACCTTGAATATGGTCATCAAAAACTTGTAACGCACCCGGTAGGTCACAGGTAGCCAGTGCAGCCCACGCAGGAGTGGTGTTATGTGGGAATGTCTTGAGATTCCCATAATCACCCGCGCGGCTGCATTCTGAACCAACTGCAACCTCCGAGTGCATCTCAAGGGGAGCCCCATGTAGAGAGCGTTACAGTATTTTTACTAAAATAAACTAAAGGGAGGCAAGTGGGAACTTGATCTTCATGCAATTTTACTTTCTTCATCTTGACACATGGCCAGTTTCCTCAAATGCTACACACCTCTGGTGTATCTATGTCATCATGGCTTGGAGTGTACCTCTGACATTCTCACCCTGGCAAACTTGCCCTGGGACAACTCAAGAGAATTATTTGTAATACAAACAGGGAGAGGAGAAAGGAACAACGTATAAAACAAATTTCTCAGCCGACACATTATTAAATTAGGAAGGGGGAGGAAATAGGAAAGTTTTAAAATGCAAGTATGCGGGTTAAAAAACGGTACGAGTGGAATCATTATTAGAAATAAAATGGAACCGAAACAATTATTTTGTATGAAAATATAAAGTTGGGATTGCTGAAATGCCACCTCGACAACCCATCAGAGAAAGTATAAATAAGCAAGGGCCACAACAGAAAGCAGGAAGGGGGAGGAAGGAAAGGAAGAAGGAAAGCAGAGGAAGTAAGGGAGGGGAATTAAGAGTAGGAGAGAAAGAAAGAAAAAGGAGAACGGAGGAGGAGAGGGGAAAGAGAGGGGAAGAAGGAAGGAGGAAGGAGGAGGAGGGAAAGGAAGAAAGCTTCATACGACCTGCAAAGGGTTATACAGTAGCAGAGTTGGAAGGGACCTTGTAGGTCTTCTAGTCCAACCCCCTGCGTGGGCAGGAGCCTTATACCATTTCAGACAAATGGCTATCTAACATATTTTTAAAGACTTCCAGGGTTGGGGCATTCACAACTTCTGGAGGCAAGAGGTTGATTTATGTGTGCATTCAGAATATTTTGAGGATTGTAAAATTGGAAACGGATAGTACATAGATACATATATAAAGGAGGATAAGGGATATGTTAGTAAGATTAACATAGTTATGTACGATCAGTAAGAAACTGTACTTGTTACGTTAAAATATGTATGGCAATGACAAAGCCAGAAACGTCACTCTATGCCCAATGTTTTTGTTTTAATGAATATTTTTTTTTTAATAAAACAAAAATACAAAAAGGAAAAACCATCATTCTACATTGTATCCTGTGGAAAGCATGTCAACTGGTTGCACATAACTCTTGTGCATTTCTAGAACCATCATTGCTCATAAGTAATCTCAACTTACAGATTTTAAATCAAAAAATGCATTCATTATATATCTTAATATCATTATACAAAAATTCTCCTCTGATATTCCATATTTAGTCTATCTTCTTCTTCAAACAAATCTTACTTAAACACAACCACATAATGGTGTTCATTGTCTATTCCAAAAAATCTCCTCTGGTACTTCACCCTGGAAACATATTCTGCATAGAAATCAATTTATGTTATTTCTAGCCCCCCTTTTTTATTAAACAATATCCATTAATATTCCTTAGTAATTAACTAAACATCTTTTACCATTTATATCCAACCTGATAAACATACACTTATTACCATACTTACATACCTACGTACATACATACATGCATGCATGCATACATACACATATATGATAAGACGAGTTCATGGAGAACAAGGGTATCCATGGCAGTGGTGGGTTTCAAATTTTTTAGAACCTACTCTGTAGGTGTGGCCTATTTTGTGGGCGTGGCTTGGCAGTCATGTGACAGGGTGGAAGTGGCCACCTTTTAAAATGTGGCGAAACTCATTTAACAACGCTCTTGCTTAGCAACCAAAATTTTGGACTCAATTGTGATGATAAATTCATTCTTTCTTTCTTTCTTTCTTTCTTTCTTTCTTTCTTTCTTTCTTTCTTTCTTTCTTTCTTTCTTTCTTTCCTTTCCTTTCCTTTCCTTTCCTTTCCTTCCCATTGGGTCACTGGCAGCAGCAGGCCAGATTTACTTCCAGGTATGCCGGTGGAACCCACTCTCACCGGTTCTCTAAATTTCACCAACCGGCTCTGGTGAGTAGGTGCGAGGCTGCAGAAACCCACCACTGATCCACGGCCATCATTATGGATGCCTAAGGACACCCTCCGGGTTGGAGAGATAGGCAGGATATTTCTCAATGCCATTTGCAGGGAATCCTAAGCAGGTGAAGGCATCTGCTTGGGAAGACCCTGAAGCAAATGGGGAGCCACTGTGTGAGACAGAAGGCTGGACTGGATGGGCTGTGGCCTGTTCCAGCAAGGCTGTTCTTATGTTCTTATGTACATGTCATCTATTATTATTTCATTGCTCTTATTATGACTTATTGTTTATTAACTAGTAATTCTTCAATAACAATCTAAAACATTTTAGAGTTTACTAAGATTCTCCCCTATTTTGTTAAACAATCTCCATCAACATTCCAACGTGGTTAGCTAAAAGTCTGTATGTCCAATGTTTTTAATGTTTATTCAATAAAAGATTTAAAAAAAACCAGTTTGGGGAATGCTAGGAAAAAGAGACGGGGTCAGAGAAAGGAGAGGAAATATCAGTTAGAGGAAAGAAAACCGCACGAAACGGGACCAAAGCTTAGAAATTTCTTAGAAATTCTGCTACTTATTTATGCTAAGGTCAATTTTTGGGTCCTGTTGCATTCTTGTTATTTCTGGCTTGCAGCTCTTTGGTGCCCTCTAGAGGACGACTCTTCCAAATTTAAGCACAGAGAGTGTTCTCTCTGCATTTCTCACACAGGAAGTCAGATCTCTGGCTCCTGCCATTAAGATTAGGAGCCTCAGTGGCACAGCGGTTAGATTGCAGTACTGCAAGCTGCTTCTGCTGAGTGTTGGCTGCCTGCAATTTGGCAGTTCGAATCCCACCAGGCTCAAGGTTGACTCAGCCTTCCATTCTTCCGAGGAGGATAAAATAAGGAGCCAAATTCTTGGGGGCAAGAGGCTGACTCTGTAAACTGCTTAGAGAGGGCTGCAAAAGCACTGTATAGTGGTATATAAGTCTTAGTGCTATTGCTATTATGATGTGAAGAAACAGGTTTGAAATTGACATTGGCTGCATTGCCTCTCCTCTCCTTTATCCATTCAATGAATTGCGAATTCTGATCTAAAAAGAAATCTGATACATCCAGTGACGGAAGGATGATGGGGTAGGAAGGAGAAAGAGACAGACAGACAGACTGATAGTCAGACAGACACAGAAAGAGACACACACACAGAGAGACAGACAGACAGAGGGAGACAGAGAGACAGAGGAAGAAAGAAAGAAAGAAAGAAAGAAAGAAAAAAGGAAAGAAAAAAGGAAGGAAGGAAGGAAGGAAAGAAAGAGAACATGAGAATAATTATATTATCTTTAGACTTAGAATTTAGAATAACTTTATTGCCACTTTGCCTGCACGCTAATTGGCATATATTAAAATAAAATTTCATTGCATGCAGCTGTCAAAGGGTCTCCAACTCTAATAGACACTGGAGGAAGTTAGCACCACCCATCTCCTAGAATGAAATATTCTAGGAAATATTAAAAAGGCAGAAGGTTATGGTTCCCTGGATGAGAAAAGGAGAAACGTGTTTTTTTAAGGCAGGAAGCAGTCTCATTCTTAATAGCCCACACCCTCCTCAATAGCCCACAGCATCTGTCCAGGGCATTTAAGAGAAAAAGAAATAGCTAGGTCTATTCATAGGCAAATGCCTCACCCAAGATCCAACAAAGGTAGGATTGGTCCTCTACCCATCTAGCAACAAAACTCACCGCATGGCACCTGGGAAGATTATATCACCCAGCAAGGCTCAACCAAGCTTGGGACTCAAAACACAACCTACAAACCTGCCACTGCATGGCCCCATGGGAGTCTGACAACCAATCAGAATACAAGTTCAAATTCAAAAGGCCACAGAGGGCATAAAATCCGGGCACTCTCAGCATCTCTCCCCTTTCTCTTCAGCCAAGAAATCAAGAAAAGTGATCCTGTTCATTAATAAACCTTTTTCCCCAAGCAACTTCCACGAATCCAGTGTCTTTGTCCCCACTTGGAACTGAACTCTGATTTCTTCTAACAGCACTAAATAAACATGACTAACTAACTAACTAACTAACTAACTAACTAACTAACTAACTAACTAACTACATACATACATACATACATACATACATACATACATACATACATACATATCTGGTCTTGAGATAACATCTTGGGAGGCGTTTGACTTTGTCACTACCAAGGATATGGACAGGTTGTTGAGGAGCCTTCAGGCCACCACATGTTTATTGGACACGTGTCCCTCCTGGCTTGTACTGGCATCCTGGAAGGTTACACAAGGCTGACTCCAGGACATTGCGAACGCGTCTTTGAGTGAGGGGTTCTTACCTACCGCCTTGAAAGAGGTGATGGTGAGACCTCTCCTCAAAAAGCCTTCCCTGGACCCAGCATTGTTGGAAAATTACCGTCCGGTCTCCAACCTTCACTTCCTTGCAAAGGTTGTAGAGAATGTGGTGGCTCAACAGTTTCCTCGACACCTGGAGGAAGTTGATTATCTAGACCCGCGCCAGTCCGGCTTCCGGCCCGGTTACAGCACCGAGAAGGCATTGGTCGCATTGGTGGATGATCTCTGGAGGGCGCGGGATAGAGGATGTTCCTCTATCCTAGTCCTATTAGACCTCTCAGCTGCTTTTGATACCATCGACCATGGTATCCTATTGCACCGACTGGAGGGGTTGAGGGTGAGAGGCACCATTTTACGGTGGTTCTCGTCCTACCTCTCTGGTCAGTCGCAATGGGTGTTGGCAGGAAGGCAGAGGTCGGCCCCAAGGCCCCTCACATGTGGGGTTCCTCAGGGGTCGGTCCTCTCGCCACTTCTGTTCAACACCTACATGAAGCCGCTGGGCGAGATCATCCGTGGTTTTGGGGTAGAATACCATCTGTACGCTGATGACACTCAGTTGTACATATCCACCCCAAACCACCCCAACGATGCCGTCTAGGTGCTGTCCTGGTGTCTGGAGGCCATACGGATCTGGATGGGTAGTAACAAACTCAAGCTCAACCCATCCAAGACCGAGTGGCTGTGGTTTCCGGCACCCCGGTTCAGTCAGGTAACTTCAACTCTGGCCATCGGGGGCGAACAACTGGCCCCTGTGGAGAGGGCGCGCAACTTGGGTGTCCTCCTGGATTCCCGGCTGTCCATGGAGGACCATGTGACGGCCGTGGCCAGGGGGGCGTTCTATCAGGTACGCCTGATATGCCAGTTGCGCCCCTTACTGGACCGGGTGGCCCTTCGCACAGTCACTCAAGCACTTGTGACATCCCTGTTGGACTACTATAACGCTCTCTACATGGGGCTCCCCTTGAGGTGCACTCGAAGGTTACAGCTAGTCCAGAATGCGGCCGCGCAGGTGATTATGGGTGCCTCAAGGCAATCCCACATAACACCTCTCCTGCGCGAGCTGCATTGGCTACCTGTGGCCTTTCAGGTGTGCTTCAAAGTGCTGACTACCATCTTTAAATCGCTCCATGGCTCGGGGCCTAGCTACATATGACACCGCCTCCTGCCCCATACATCCTTTCGACCGATCCGCTGCCACAGAGAGGGCCTTCTCCGGGTACCGTCGGCTGGACAATGCGGGTTGGCGACACCCAGGGGAAGGGCCTTCTCTGTGGCGGGTCCAGCCCTCTGGAATGACCTATCCCTGATTTATGCACTACCTCGGACCTCCGCCTCTTCCGCCAGCGTCTTAAGACGTATTTATTCCAACAAGCCGGCCTAGCATAGCCCCCCGTTTCTGACTTTTATTCTGATAAATTTTAATTTGTAAGGTTTTATAAGGGTTTTTAGCACGGGATATAATTTAATTAGTTTTTAATAATGTATTTTTGTATGGTTTTTAAGATTGCCTGTGCGCCGCCCTGTCAGGAGAAGGGCGGGGTATAAATTTGAAAAATAAAAAATTAATAATAAAAATAATAATACCGTATTTTTTGGAGTATAAGATGCACCAAGATTTTGAAGAGGCAAATTAAGAAAAAAGTTTTTGCACTCTGCAAACCTCCCAAAAATGGCCTGTTTCTAACAAAAAACGGGCCTGTTTTACTTCAGAAAAGGGCATGCATAGCCTTTAGGAGGCTTGTAGAGTGCTGTCATATCACCCCATATTCCTTCTTTTCATGAAAAGTTTCAATGGCTACGGATATTTTTTTAAGAAATGTTCTTCTGGGAGACATTACTCCAAGAATGCAAATGCTTCCATTCTCTGAATGTTGATCTGCTGCAAGGAAGAGAAATGCCCTGTCAGAATCAGTTTCCTGTTTTTGTTCAGAAGAGAAGGCAAAATCAGTCAATGTGCATCCCGAGCACAATAATACACAGAAGTGTCAGAAGCTGACATGGAGTTCAACTGAAGGGAATATTCATTCTTGGAGTTGTCTGAAGAAATGGTGGTGCGGCTTTGAAGAGAAGAGGAGAACCATTTTCTCCCATCATGGGGGTAGATTCTGGCTATAAATTCTAAGCCTTTCCCTGGAGCCTGACGGACCCAGTTCCAAGCATAGCTACTACTAGTGATAGAGACGCCAGTAACTTTACAGAGCAAATTAAGATTTTGACCTTACGGTTCCTGGCCCCGATGACACAAGTTGTACCTGAGAAAGGGACCCTGGAGAAGTAAGAGAAATAAAAATTAGAATTCACGTACATCAGAAAAAGAAATCATATTGTTGCTTTCTGTATATTTGTGTTCTCACATTTTGGCATAGCTATGAGAAAAAAGAAAAACAGCAAGAAATTCATAATGGTTCCTTAAAGAATTTTCCTCTGATTCAACATGTACACTTTGAGGAAAATGTGGCAATCAAACAGAGGGCTCTATTTTTAAAGGAGAAGACCTTATGATATTTGCATAAATCAACAGGCTATAAAGTAGCTCTTAGAAAGCAAGGTGAGCTTGCATTCCTCAGGAGATTCTGCAGGAATCTCTCTCCCTCCCTCCCTTCCTCCCTCCCTCCCTTCTTGGCAGCTCACACACAAAACCCAGCTGTAATGGCTAAAAGCAAACTAAGATTTTTATAGCCTTAAAGGTAAAGTTTCCCCTTGCACATATGTGCTACTCGTTCCCGACTTTAGGGGGTGGTGCTCATTTCCGTTTCAAAGCTGAACACCCAGCACTGTTCGAAGACGTCTCTGTGGTCATGTGGCTGGCATGTCATATGCCAAAGGCACATGGAATGCTGTTACCGTCCCACCAAAGGTGGTTCCTATTTTTCTAATTGCATTTTTATGTGCTTTCGAACTGTTAGGTTGGTAGAAGCCGGGACAAGTGACGATCAGAAAGGTCGACAGTTCGGCAGTTTGAATGCCTAGCGCTGTGTAACAGAGTGGGCTCCCTTTACTTGTCACAGCTTCTGCCCTCCCAGCACTTCAAAAGCACGTAAAAGTGCAGGTCGAAGAAATAGGAACTACCTTTGGTGGGAAGGTAACAGTGTTCCGTGCTCCTTCGGTGTTTAGTCATGCCAGCCACATGACCACGGAGATGTCTTTGCAAAAAGAGAAGGGCCTGCAGAGGGCTTGGGACGCTTGTAGAGTGCTCCTGGGGCCTGGGGGGGGGGGTCAAAAACAAGCAAAAATGGATGGTTTTTTGTTCATTTTTGTCCTCCCCAGCCCCCAGGAGTACTTGGCTTGTTTTTCACTCCTTTATATAAAAATTAAATCCTCTATTAAACCCTCTTTTCATTTCACTTGGTAAACAGCAGCCGTGTTCCATTGTAAGAAATGAATATGAATGTATTAATTTATTTTACTACTTAACTTTATTTCATTCATCAAATTTCTATACTGCCCACTTCACCTAATTGATTCTGGGCGATTAATTAAGTCAGTTTCATATTGCTCATAACAGTTACTGTATTTTTTGGGAGTATAAAACGCACCTTTTTCCCTCAAAAAAAGAGGCTGAAAATCTGCAACTTGTACACTGAATACAGAATTTTTTGCCCTCCTAAAATCCCACCCCCACCATCAAAATGGCCGTGCGTAGCCTTTAGGAGGCTTTCAGAGTGTTCCTGAAGGCTGGGGAGGGCAGAAATGAAAGAAAAACGGGCCATTTTGTGCTTAATGTTGCACCTACAGCCCCCTAAAGGCTATGCATGCCCCCTTTTTTTGACAAAAAATGTACTCAATGACAGAGTACATTTAAAAAAAATGTTCTTCTGGGAGACGTTACTCCAAGAATTCAAATGCTTGCATCCTCTGAATGTTGATCTGCTGCATGGGAGAGAAATGCTCTGTCAGAATCAGTTTCCTGTTTTTGCTCAGAAGAGAAGGCAAAATCAGTCAATGTGCATCCCGAGCACAATAATACACTGCAGTGTCAGAAGCTGACATGGAAGTCAGCTGGAGGGAATATTCATTCTTGGAGTCGTCTGAAGAAATGGTGGTGCGGCTTTGAAGAGAAGAGGAGAACCATTTTCCCCCATTATAGGGGAAGATTCTGGCTATAAATTCTAAGCCTTTCCCTGGAGGCTGACGGATCCAGTTCCAAGCATAGCTACTACTAGTGATGGAGACACCAGTAACTTTACAGAGCAAATTAAGATTTTGACCTGGGCTTACTGTTCCTGGCCCCGATGACACAAGTTGTACCTGAGAAAGGGACCCTGGAGAAGTAAGGGAAATAAAAATTAGAATTTCCGTACATCAGAAAAAGAAATCATATTGTTGCTTTCTGTATATTTGTGTCCTCACATTTTGGCATAGCTATGAGAAAAAAGAAAAACAGCAAGAAATTCATAATGGTTCCTTAAAGAATTTTTCTCTGATTCAACATGTACACTTTGAGGAAAATGTGGCAATCAAACAGAGGGCTCTATTTTTAAACGAGAAGACCTTATGATATTTGCATAAATTAGTGGGCTATAAAGTAGCTCTTAGAAAGCAAGGTGAGCTTGCATTCCTCAGGAGGTTCTGCAGGAAACCTCTCTCCCTCCCTCCCTCCCTCCCTCCCTCCCTCCCTTCTTGGCAGCTCACACTCAAAACCCAGCTCTAATGGCTAAAAGCTAACTAAGATTTTTATAGCCTTAAAGGTAAAGTTTCCCCTTGCACATATGTGCTACTCGTTCCCGACTTTAGAGGGTGGTGCTCATTTCCGTTTCAAAGCTGAAGACCCAGCACTGTTCGAAGACGTCTGTGTGGTCATGTGGCTGGCATGTCATATGCCAAAGGCACGTGAAATGCTGTTACCGTCCCACCAAAGGTGGTTCCTATTTTTCTAATTGCATTTTTATGTGCTTTCGAACTGTTGTTAGGTTGGTAGAAGCCGGGACAAGTAACGATCAGAAAGGTCGACAGTTCGGCAGTTTGAATGCCCTAGCTCTGTGTAACAGATTGGGCTCCCTTTACTTGTCACAGCTTCTGCCATCCCAGCACTTCAAAAGCACGTAAAAGTGCAGGTCGAAGAAATAGGAACTACCTTTGGTGGGAAGGTAACAGTGTTCCGTGCTCCTTCGGTGTTTAGTCATGCCAGCCACATGACCATGGAGATGTCTTTGCAAAAAGAGAAGGGCCTGCAGAGGGTTTGGGACGCTTGTAGAGTGCTCCTGGGGCCTGGGGGGGGGGGTCAAAAACAAGCAAAAATGGATTGTTTTTTGTTCATTTTTGTCCTCCCCAGCCCCCAGGAGTACTTGGCTTGTTTTTCACTCCTTAATATAAAAATAAAATCCTCTATTAAACCCTCTTTTCATTTCACTTGGTAAACAGCAGCTGTGTTCCATTGTAAGAAATGAATATGAATGTATTAATTTATTTTATTACTTAAGTTTATTTCATGCATCAAATTTCTATACTGCCCACCTCACCTAATTGATTCTGGGCGATTAATTAAGTCAGTTTCATATTGCTCATAACAGTTACTGTATTTTTCGGAGTATAAAACGCACCTTTTTCCCTCAAAAAAAGAGGCTGAAAATCTGCAACTTGTACACTGAATACAGAATTTTTGGCCTTCCTAAAATCCCACCCCCACCATCAAAATGGCCGTGCGTAGCCTATAGGAGGCTTCAGAGTGTTCCTAAAGGCTGGGGAGGGCAGAAATGAAAGAAAAACGGGCCATTTTTTGCTTAATTTTGCACCTCCAGCCCCCTAAAGGCTATGCATGCCCCCTTTTTTTTGACAAAAAATGTACTCAATGACAGAGTACATTTAAAAAAAAATGTTCTTCTGGGAGACGTTACTCCAAGAATTCAAATGCTTGCATCCTCTGAATGTTGATCTGCTGCATGGGAGAGAAATGCTCTGTCAGAATCAGTTTCCTGTTTTTGCTCAGAAGAGAAGGCAAAATCAGTCAATGTGCATCCCGAGCACAATAATACACTGCAGTGTCAGAAGCTGACATGGAAGTCAGCTGGAGGGAATATTCATTCTTGGAGTCGTCTGAAGAAATGGTGGTGCGGCTTTGAAGAGAAGAGGAGAACCATTTTCTCCCATTATAGGGGAAGATTCCAAGCCTTTCCCTGGAGGCTGACGGACCCAGTTCCAAGCATAGCTACTACTAGTGATGGAGACACCAGTAACTTTACAGAGCAAATTAAGATTTTGACCTGGGCTTACTGTTCCTGGCCCCGATGACACAAGTTGTACCTGAGAAAGGGACCCTGGAGAAGTAAGAGAAATAAAAATTAGAATTCACGTACATCAGGGGGGGAAATTATATTGTTGCTTTCTTTATATTTGTGTGCTCACATTTTGGCATGGCTATCAGAGAAAAGAAAAACAGCAAGAAATTCATAATGGTTCCTTAAAGAATTTTCCTCTGATTCAACGTGTACAATTTGAGGAAAATGTGGCAATCAAACAGAGGGCTCTACTTTTAAAGAAGAAGACCTTATGATATTTGCATAAATCAGCTGGCTATAAAGTAGCTCTTAGAAAGCAAGGTGAGCTTGCATTCTTCAGGAGATTCTGCAGGAAGCCTCTCTCCCTCCCTCCCTCCCTTCCTCCCTCCCTCCCTTCTTGGCAGCTCACACTCAAAACCCAGCTCTATTGGCTAAAAGCAAACTAAGATTTTTATAGCCTTAAAGGTAAAGTTTCCCCTTGCACATATGTGGTACTCGTTCCCGACTTTAGGGGGTGGTGCTCATCTCCATTTCAAAGCTGAAGACCCAGCACTGTTCGAAGACGTCTCTGTGGTCATGTGGCTGGCATGTCATATGCCAAAGGCACATGGAATGCTGTTACCATCCCACCAAAGGTGGTTCCTATTTTTCTAATTGCATTTTTATGTGCTTTCGAACTGTTAGGTTGGTAGAAGCCGGGACAAGTGACGATCAGAAAGGTCGACAGTTCGGCAGTTTGAATGCCTAGCGCTGTGTAACAGAGTGGGCTCCCTTTACTTGTCACAGCTTCTGCCATCCCAGCACTTCAAAAGCACGTAAAAGTGCAGGTAGAAGAAATAGGAACTACCTTTGGTGGGAAGGTAACAGTGTTCCGTGCTCCTTCGGTGTTTAGTCATGCCAGCCACATGACCACGGTGATGTCTTTTCAAAAAGAGAAGGGCCTGCAGAGGGCTTGGGACGCTTGTAGAGTGCTCCTGGGGCCTGGGGGGGGGGTCAAAAACAAGCAAAAATGGATTGTTTTTTGTTCATTTTTGTCCTCCCCAGCCCCCGGGAGTACTTGGCTTGTTTTTCACTCCTTAATATAAAAATAAAATCCTCTATTAAACCCTCTTTTCATTTCACTTGGTAAACAGCAGCTGTGTTCCATTGTAAGAAATGAATATGAATGTATTAATTTATTTTGTTACTTAACTTTATTTCATTCATCAAATTTCTATACTGCCCACCTCACTTAAATGATTATGGGAGGTTAATTAAGTCAGTTTGATATTGCTCATTACAATTACCGTATTTTTTGGAATATAAAGATTTAGATTTTTAGATTTTATTAAACTTATATACTGCAGTCCTCGCCCATAAGGGACTCGGGGCGGTGCACAGGAGATTAAAATGGATACAAACATATATAAAAATAAATACGTCGTAAATAGTCAATATAAAATCCTATTAAATAAACAATGCCCTGTGCTAAAATCAATTAAAAAACCCACTTATTAAAACTTTAGATTAATTTAAAATCAGTCGATAAAATAGTCTCGAAAATTAAGCCAGGCCAGCTAGATGGAAGAAGTGTGTCTTTAGACGTTGGCGGAAGAGGCGGAGGTCCGTGATAGTCCTGAGATCAGGGGGTAGGTCGTTCCAGAGGGCAGGGCCTGCGACAGAGAAGGCCCTTCCCCTGAGCGTCGCCAGTCGGCATTGCCCGGCCGACGGCACCCGGAGAAGACTCTCTCTGTGGGAGCGAATCGGTCTGAGGGATGTATGAGGTAGGAGGCGGTCTCGCAAGTAACTAGGACCCGTGCCATGGAGCGCTTTAAAGATGTAACTAGGACCCGTGTCTTGAAGCGCACCCGAAAGGCCACAGGCAGCCAGTGCAGCCTGCGCAGGAGAGGTGTTATGAGAGGTGTTAAGATGCATCTTTCCCCCTCAAAACAGAGGGTGAAAAGCTGGGTGTGTCTTATACACTGAAACCCCACCTCCTTCATCAAAATGGCCATGCATAGCCTTTAGGAGGCTTTCAGAGTGCTCCTGGGGGCTGGGGAGGACAGAACTGAGTGAACAAATGGGCCGTTTTTGCTCAATTTTGCCCCTTCAGCCACCAGGAGCATTCTATAAGCCTCCTAAAGGCTATGCATGCCCTTTTTATGGATAAAAAATGAGCCCATTTTTGTGAAAAACAGGCCATTTTTGCTCATTTTTGCTCCCCTCCCCAGGAGCAATCTACAAACCTTCTAAAGGCTATTCATGCTGTTAGGTTTTTTTTTGAAAAAATGGGGCTGTTTTTGTGAAAATATGGATCATTTTTGGGAGGTCTGCAGAGTGCAAAAACTTTTTTTTAAATTTGCCTCTTCAAAATCTTGGTGCGTCTTATACTCTGGTGCATCTTATACTCCGAAAAACATGGTATACTACTGTTGAGGCCTTTGCTCATTTCAAAAAAGAGTTGAGCCACTTATTCTCTCACCAAAAACAAAATAATTATCCCTGAGAGCAGTCATTCTATTTTCCTAGCTACATCAAAACATCAAAGGATGTAGAGAAGAGTGTTTAAATTAAAAAAAAAAACCCACCATTGTTGCTAAAATAGTTATTGAACCCCAGGGAGGTTCAAGAGGAAAAAGGGGTCAATTAGATTCATTGCATCAAGTTCCCTCCTTCCTTTTCTTCTGCCAAAGTGTTGTTTGAAACCCTGGTGATATCCAAAATACGAATTTGCACTCTCGTGGGTCTTCATTTAGAAATTGTTGGCTCTTCTCTGTTGCTGCATTCTCAGATCTAAACCTTGGATTAACCATTTGATTAATCGTTGGAATCTATGCTCCTCTAGGCATAGGCTGAAAGGCACAGGCATTTTCAGCTTAAATATGCAGTGAAAATGCTGCTCCTTCTGATGTTCTTGGGGCACAAAGCGGTGGCTTTGGCCTCCCCTGCAAAAGATATTTCCCCTGTCCCACATGAGTGGTGCCACCCTGGCGGTCTCGTCATCGGTGGGATACTGTCTCACATCGTTTACCACTTTTATGAAAGTCAATTTAAGGAGCATCCCTCTCTGAAACCTTTTGACTTGCCACTGTAAGAATTGTTCTCCTTTTTTCCCCCTAATCTTAACCAGATTCTCAAACATTGCATACATGAATAAAAGCTATTTGAGTTTAACTGTAACTTATCCACCGCTGAGCTGCACTGGTGCAGTGGGTAGGGTGCAGTATGGCAAGCTACTTCTGCTGATCACCGACAGCCAGCAGTTTGGCAAGTCGAATCTCACCAGGCTCAAGGTTGACTCAGCCTTCCATCCTTCTGTCACATTTCTGGCAGATGCTGAAAATAAGAAAACTGCATTGCTTGGAAAGGTGTGCATGGGATTTGGATAAGGTTTATTATCTTTAATGTTATATATTTTAATCCTAGAAGTCTTGTTGAATATAATTTTGGATTTGAATCTCTTAAATGGCATAGCTATAAGGCAAAAGGGATATAGCACCAGAGCATTTGCAGTCAATCTGGTTGTTACGATATTGCGTTTTTGGTTTGGAATATCTGTTGGAAGAAGTTTATATTATATTTTATAGATGGTATCTACATTCCAAGAAATTATCATCATCTATATAATGAAGTAGAAATTTTCTTGCAATTTACTGTATCCTTCCTGTGATAGGATCTGAAATCTTCCTATACCACTTCTGTTTCCTTTGTGAAGAGAGTAGTAACTTTGCTCTTTTCAAATATTAGAGTAATCTTTACATTTTTTGTGTTGCTAAGTGGGCAATTAAGCAAATGGAGAGGGGGAAAATAGTAAACCTTTTGAATCAGGAAGGATGTAAATTTGAGCTAGGATATATAGATCTTAAGAATTATTTTCTATGTATTTTAATGTTTAACTATAAGGTTAAAGGTGTGGGTTTATGTTGAGTTTGTTATAAGGTTTCTAATGGATTGATTATATACAGAATAAATATCAGATTAGGAAGTACTATGTAGCTTTTAGGTAAGAATGCTTAGATTGATAGGTGAATAGAGTAAATAATATTTGGGATGCTTGGAATTATTAGAGTGGTGTATAGCGGAAGTCAGGGGGGTGGGTTTGAATGGGAGGTGGGGGAGGGTTAGGGTGGAGGGTGGGGTAATATATATGTATGATTAATCTAGAGATTTTGAGCTTCCAGATCTGCAGTCTTGGCAAGTATTCACTCTCTGTTGGACACTTCTCTTATTGCAATGAAAACTTTGGTGCAGAATTATGTTTTGAACCAATTGTGCAAAAACGTCACATTTTTTTTAATGCTTGGGGAATAAAGTTAATGTCTAATCATTGAGAAGCTACTATATAAATCAGGATCAATATGTTAATAGGATTTGTGTAGAAAATCAACATACCGGTATTTTTTGCAGTATAAGATGCACCTTTTCCCTCAAAAAAGAGGCTGAAAATCTGGAGGCGTCTTATACACTGAATTTCATTTCATTTCATTTATTCGACTTATTAACCGCCCTCTGTCCCTGAAGGGAGTCGGGGCGGTGCACAGGAAATATAAAAACACAATATATCACAATAAATACATAAATACATAAAACTGTATTAAATTACACCCTGTGCTAAAAACTACCCCATTAAAATCCCTAAAGCCCAATATAAAATTTCTCTACTAAACAACTGAGGCTAAATATGGTAGGTTAGGCCAGGCCGGCCTGTTGGAAAAAGTAGGTTTTTAGTTCCTGGCGGAAGGAGCGGAGGTCCGTGATAGATCTAAGTTCGGGGGGTAGGTCGTTCCAGAGGGTCGGGCCCACCGAGAAGGCCCTTCCCCTGGGCATCACCCGCTGGCATTGCCTAGTGGATGGCACCTGGAGAAGCCCCTCTCTGTGGGAGCGATTCGGCCGAAGGGATGTATGGGGTAGGATGCGGATCCCGCAGATAGCTAGGTCCCATGCCATGGAGCGCTTTGAAGATGGTGACCAGCACCTTGAAGGGCACCCGAAAGATCACAGGCAGCCAGTGCAGCTCACTCAGGAGTGGTGTTACGTGGGAATACCTGGAGGTACCCAATGTTGCCCGCGCGGCTGCATTCTGAACTAGCTGTAGTTTTCGGGTGCACCTCAAGGGGAGCCCCATGTAGAGAGCGTTACATTTATACAGCCTCCCAAAACCCCATCCCTTCACCAAAATGGCTGTGCATAGCTTTTAGAAGGCTTTCAGACAACTCCTGGGGGCTGGGGAGGGCAGAAATGAGCAAAAAACCGGGCCATTTTTGGGAGGTTTGCAGAGTGCAAAAACTTTTTTTTAAAATTTTCCTCTTTAAAACCTTGGTTCATCTTATACTTTGGTGTGTCTTACACTCCGAAAAATATGGTAGTTTGCCTAGTAAGACATGGTTAAAACAAAGTCCTTGATCACTTCCATTTTGGCATCTCCACAAATAACCATTATTCCAAGTTACTTCAGTTTAGTTACTTCAGTTTGTCTTCTGAAGATTTCAAGTGGAGAAGCTGAGCATTCTGTTGCTATTAGAATTCAAGAGGAATGTATGAGATATATGAGACTAATACTACTCTATAAAGCCCACACCTAGAGTACTGCATCCAGTTGTGGTCAGCACATTACAAAAAAAGATGTTGAGACTTTAGAAAAAAGTGCCGAGAAGAGCAACCAGGATAATTAGGGGACTGGAGACTAAAACATATGAAGAACAGTTACAGGAACTGGGCATGGCTAATCTAGTGAAGAGAAGGACTAGAGGAGACATGATAGCATTTTTCCAATATTTGAGGGGTTGTCCCAGAGAGGAGGGGGTCAAGCTATTCTCCAAAGCACATGAAGGCCAGACAAGGAATAATGGATGGCAACTGAACAAGGAGAGATTCAATCTGGAAATAAGGAGACATTTTCTCACAGTGAGAGCAATCGACCCATGAAACAGACGTTGCCTTCGGAAATTGTGGGAGATTCATCGCTTGAGACTTTCAAGAAGAGATTGGATTGCTATTTGTTAGAAATGGTGTAGGGTCTCCTACTTGGGTGAGGGGTTGGACTATATGACCTACAAGTTCCCTTCCAACTCTGTTAAAATGTCATCTGTTAAAATGTAGTCGTTTTCAGTTGTGGCCTCCATCCTTTTGAAAATAGCATAGCAATAGCATTAACTGCTTTACAGTGCTTTGCAGTCCTCTCTAAGCGGTTTACAGAGTCAGCATATTACCCCCAACAATTTGGGTCCTCACTTTACCCACCTTGGAAGGATGGAAGGCTGAGTCAACCTTTAAAAACTATCTTCATAAGAATTTTTCTCTCTTCTATTTACTGAAGAACATTCAAATCTCACATTATAAAAACAAATTAAACCAAATTTGTCTATCCCAGGCTCCCAAAATAGTTTTGTACCAATTAAGAAAGAAAAGATGAAAATATGAGGAGATACAGAGATACTAGATTTTTTTTTAATAGTGAACATAAATCACATCCAATAAACTCTTTCTATTCTGATTTGATACTTTGATGCTGTTTTTTATCCTTTCTTGAAAGAATATCTAGACCCGCGCAAGTCCGGCTTCCGACCCGGTCACAGCACCGAGACGGCATTGGTCGCGTTGGTTGATGATCTCTGGAGGGCGTGGGATAGAGGCTGTTCCTCTATCCTAGTCCTGTTAGACCTCTCAGCGGCTTTTGATACCATCAACCATGGTATCCTATTGCACCGACTGGGGGGGGTTGGGGCTGGGAGGCACCGTTTCACGGTGGTTCTCATCCTACCTCTCTGGTCGGTCGCAATATGTGTTGACAGGAGGGCAGAGGTCGACCTCAAGACCCCTCTTATGCGGGATTTCTCAGGGGTCGGTCCTCTCGCCCCTCCTGTTCAACATATATATGAAGCCGCTGGGCGAGATCATCCATGCTTTTGGGGAGGGATACCATCTGTACGCTGATGACACCCAGTTCTACAGACCACCCCAACGATGCCGCCGAGGTGCTGTTCCGGTGTTTGGAGGCCGTACGGATCTGGATGGGTAGTAACAAACTCAAGCCCAAACCATCCAAGACTGAGTGGCTGTGGTTTCCGGCACCCCGGGTCAGCCAGATTACTCCAACTCTGGCCATTGGGGGCGAAACACTGGCCCCCGTGGAGAGGACGCGCAATTTGGGTGTCCTCCTGGACTACCGGCTGTCCATGGAGGACCATGTGGCAGCCGTGGCCAGGGGGGTGTTTCATCAGGTATGCCTGATGCGCCAATTGTGCCCCTTACTGGACCCGGCTGCCCTTCGCACAGTCACTCAAGCTCTCGTGACATCCTGACTCGACTACTGTAATGCTCTCTACATGGGGCTTCCCTTGAGGTGCACTCGAAAGCTACAGTTAGTCCAGAATGCAGCCACGCGGGTGATTACGGGAGCCTCTAGATGCTCCCATATAACACTGATCCTGCGCGAGCTGCACTGGCTTCCTGTGGCCTTTCGGGTGCGCTTCAATGTTCTGACGACCATCTTTAAAGTGCTCCATGGCTCGGGGCCTAGTTATATGCGAGACCGTCTCCTGACCCATACATCCCTTCGGCCGATCCGCTCCCACAGAGAGGGCCTTCTCAGGGTGCCGTCGGCCGGGCAATGCCGACTGGCAACACCCAGGGGAAGAGCCTTCTCTGTGGCGGGCCCTGCCCTTTGGAACGACCTACCCCCTGAATTGCGCACCATCTCGGACCTCCGCCTCTTCCGCCAGTGTCTAAAGACACATCTCTTTCAGCAAACCGGCCTAGCCTAACCTCCCGTCGGGGCTATTTTAGATAGTTTTAAACTGGGGATTTTAATTAGGATTTTAGCATAGGATTGTAATTTAATATGTTTTTAAATTCTGTATTTATTGTTTTGTATGTTTTTAAATTCCTGTGCGCCGCCCTGGGTCCTTCGTGGAGAAGGGCGGGATATAAATGTGATAAAAATAAAAATAAAATAAATATCTATTTAATAATAGAAGGCATGCGTGCATATCCGTGCAATGCACATTATCAATTTTTAGGTGTACCTGTTTGGTAATAATGATAGAAATGTGAAGACTGTGTGAATGAAGCAGTAGCAATAGCACTTAGATCTGATTGTTGTCCCCAATTCGGGTCTGAGCCTGGTGCCGAAGCCAATGATGGATGCCAGACATGAGGTGCATGTTTTCTGATTGCTTTTTATTGGAGTACACCATGGAAAAGTGTTCCTGGTCAAAAGGCCAAGAACCAAGAACAAAGGATTAAGAAAGCTTTATACATTTTCACTAAAGAAGAGGCGGGACAAGGTGAAATAATAAGAAATATCCTCTAATAAACATTTTAGCACTAATTCTACGATTTGTTCTATTGGTCTTTTGCTGTCTCATTCCTAGGTCTTAGCTAATGAATGCCCCAGGAATTATCTAATACAGATTTCATTTGCTGCAGGCCATCTTCATCTCTAACTTTTAGCTGAGGTCTGCAAGTTGTCTAATTCTTGTTGCTTTTATCAACTTTCCAGCTACCCATAACTGCTACAAGCTTTACACATGCATATTTCCTGTTGATAAGCATTCTTTGTTCTTGTGAGACAGAGGGACACCCCCTATTACAGTCTTCCTGATTTACTTTCAAGTGTGTGCTATGACCTTGCTTTAGCAGCCAGTCCATCAATATACAGCTTCACAGTGCTTTGCAGCCCTCTCTAAGTGGTTCAGAGTCAGCCTATTCCCCCCAACAATTTCGGTCCTCATTTTACCCACCTTGGAAGGATGGAAGGCTGAGTCAACCTTGAGCTCGGTGAGATTCGAACTGCTGAATTGCAGGCAGCCAGCAGGCAACAGAAGTAGCCTGCAGTACTGCACTCCAACCACTGCGCCACCGTGGCTTTGAATATAAAATTTGAATATGCCTCTCCATTGTCATCCTTTCAATCCCCTGTCGTTTTCCTTCTCTTTCAAATAGCTCCATCCATTTCTTCAAGGCATTTCTTTTAACAATTCAGCCAGAGAGACATTGTTCCTGAATGACAAAGGAGAAGCAATGGGTGGATTCGACATCATTAATTTCATCCCTTTTCCAAATCGATCCTTTCAGAGAGTTAGAGTTGGAAGCATAGATCCTCATGCTGCAAAAGGGAAGGAATTATTCATCGATGAAGACAGGATTGTCTGGCACCCTGCTTTTAACCTGGTATGGAGTCATTTAACCCACTACCATATTTTTCAGAGTATAAGACGCACCAAGATTTTGAAGAGGCAAATTTAAAAAAAAGGTTTTTGCACTCTGCAGACCTCCCCAAAACAGCCCGTTTTTCATTTTTAAAAAAGGGATATGCAAAGCCTTTAGGAGGCTTGTAGAGTGCTCCTGAGGGGTGGGGGGTGGGGGCAAAAATGAGCAAAAATGACTCTTTTTTCATGAAAACTGGGCAGTTTTTCATCAAAAAAAGGGCATGCATAGCCTTTAGGAGGCTTGTACAGAGCTTCTGAGGGCTGGTGGGTGGGCAAAAACAAGCAAAAAACCTACCTGTTTTTCGCTCATTTCTGCCCTCTCCAGCCTCCAGGAGCATTTTGGTGAAGGAAGTGGGGTTTTGGGAGGCCAACACATCTGTACTCAGTGTATAAGACGCACCCAGAATTTCAGCCTCTTTTTTGAGGGAAAATATGGGTCTTATACTCCAAAAAATACGGTCTTTTGTTTACATGTCTTCTGAAGCATTGAGAAAATGACATTCCAATATAAAAGCCACACTTTCATATTCAGGTTGCATATTCGTTCCCCTTATAAAGAAGAAACCCTAATAACTATTTTTAAAATTTCTCTTTTAATGCTTATCGCCAGGTTCCTCCACATTCTCGATGCAATGACCCATGCTTCCCTGGATCCTGGAAGAAAGGGATTGAGGGGTATCCATTCTGCTGATATGATTGTGTTCCATGCCCAGAAGGGAAGATTTCAAATCAAAATGGTAGGTTCAACAATCCACTAATTTTTCATTAGATACATCTAAGCAAATATACTACGTTAGCACACATATAATTGCTAGTTCTTCAGGGTGAATGCAATTCTCTATAGGTCACAATCTGTTGTTCAAGAGTTAAAGATTGCCTTTGAGATTCTGGCTGGTAGTGTTTTCTATATGAGTGTTTTCTATATGAGATCTGTGTGTCTGTCTGTTTGTATTGTATTGTATTGTATTGTATTGTATTGTATTGTATTGTATTGTATTGTATTGTATTGTATTGTATTGTATTGTATTGTATTGTAACTTCTGCTTTTATGTACTGGCAAGTGAACTTCTGCATTTTCTAAACGTCATGTATCTTCTGTACATCCGAGATAAGGAAACGCCCAACAGCCACCCAAGTTGGGCGGAGGCTATAATTGGTTCAGAGCTTTGTGCGCCAGCACGCTGAACTCGATGCATCTAAAATAAAACCTGTTATCTCTTTTACCTTCGTGGTCTCTCGTCCTGTCATTGTAATCAATTGTGGTGGGCTCGATTTGCCGCTACACCATCATCACAGTTTTTTCTCTGTATTTTTTTTTTGTGGAGGGGAGAATGAGAAAAGTTCAAATGTTCTATATTAACCCTTAACCACAGACATACTATTTCGGCTATTACAGCCATGAGCAATCAATTTTCATAATCTATGAAAATAATAGGTGGGATATTTACTTTGTATAGTTACAATTTTCATTTATTGATCAAAGTAACAAATTTTATAAATTCTACTCACAACTGGAATGGTCCATTTCTAAAAATAGGGGTGTTTCAATCATTTTAGAAAACTTTTGGGGTCCCTATGACGTTAGGTCTGTGATTATGGGTAAAAATAAACTAGAAAATTTTAGTAAAGATTGCTTTTCAAAGAATAATGAATCTTCTCATTGTTTCTTCTTTTATAACCAGTCCTGAATAATGCAATTGAAGAAAAATTGCATGTTCATAACAGTTCATATGACCACACTGATAACTAGTAGAAAAAATGTAAAACAAATAACGGTTGTCACACATTCAGAAGTAATTATAAGAAATATGAAGTGCATGGATGAAAAATTCCTTGATTTTTCCCACCAGATATGGAAGATTGTTTTGAATGTTCAGAAGATCATTATCCAAATAGGGAAAAGAAACGATGCATTCTGAAATTGGTGGTGTTTCTAACCTTTGAAGAAACCTTAGGAATCAGTTTAACCTCAACTGCTCTTAGTTTCTTCTTCTTGACCTCTTGGGTTCTTGGAACATTTATCAAGCACAAGGAGATTCCCATTGTCAAAGCCAACAACAGGTCTCTCACCTACACCCTGCTTGTCTCTCTTCTGCTCTGTTTTCTCTCCTCTTTGTTGTTCCTCAGCCAACCTGGTAAATTGACCTGCCTTCTGTGACAATCAATGTTTGGCATCACCTTCTCAGTGGCCATTTCCAGTGTACTGGCTAAAACCATCACTGTGGTTGTGGCTTTCATGGCCACTAAACCAGGATCTCAGATGAAGAAATGGGTGGGGAGAAGATTGGCTTTTTGTACTGTCCTTTTCAGTTCTTTCTTCCAGGTATGTATTTGTACTCTTTGGTTGTCAGCATCTCCCCCATTCCCTGAGTTGGACATGCATTCAGAGCTTCAAGAAATGATTTTACAGTGCAATGAGGGGTCAGCTTTCTTCTTCTACTGTGTCTTGGGCTACATGGGTATCTTGGCCATTGCCAGCTTTATTGTGGCTTTCCTTGCCCGTAAATTACCTAATACCTTTAATGAAGCCAAGTTCATCACCTTCAGCATGTTGGCCTTCTGCAGTGTGTGGATCTCCTTCTTTCCAGCCTATCTGAGTACAAAAGGAAAAGCCATGGTAGCTGTGGAGGTCCATCTTGGCCTCCAGTGCTGCATTACTGGGATGCATATTCTTGCCAAAGTGCTACATCATTGTTTTACGGCCACAGCTCAACCACCGGAAGCAACTCATAAAGAAGAATTAGTGTACCTTGTGTTTTTTTCTCAATAGGAGAAATTGTTTTCCAAACACAATAAAAAGACTGCTTGACCTGTACAGAAAACATATAGAAGTTTTTCTTTCTGTCAAAGGAGATTTGTTGAGTACAAAATTGACAAGGAAAAAGTTGTGTTGACTGCCCTGAGTACCTTTCTATTTGATCAGGTTCAACAGTGTCAATGTTTCCAGATGACAGGTTATGCCTGTTTTCCAAGCATCATCGAGTCCATCATCTTTGGACTCGAACTGAGAGTAAATCTGATCCATTGGATAATGTTCAGATGTGGGTTCCTGCTGGCATTACTGTCGCTTCTCAAACATGCACATTTGTATCTAGAAAGGTCTGTGCATGTGCACAATGTTAGAAAAGGGGAAAATTAATTTTTGCAATGAAGATTGTTCTGCGCATGCACACAACCAAAAATCAAGATGATGCCAACACTAGAACTAATTTGGGGGCATGGCAGGCTAGGTTACTACCTACTCAGCCGAACTGATCCAACCCACCTCTGGTATTGTACTGCAAAATTCTGAAGATAACAATCTGAACTCTTCTTTCTGAGGAGGGACTGGATGATCGTGAACAGGTTATTGGGCAACACTCTGTAGATGCAATAAATGCAGATAAAATATTGGTTTTTCACTGCTCTTACCCCCATAAAGTAGGTCTTAATCAGAGCTCTGACCTGTGGTCGGCCAGATTCACTCTTTTCCTCCAGCAGCACTCTACTCATCTCTTTACAAACCCTCAGACCCTCCATTAACCATGGTGAGTATCAAGGTTCATAGGCTGGAAGAAGGCACATTGGTTGGGTCCTGTCCAGATAGTCAGGGATTCTCTGATTGCAGATTGCAGTCAGTGTAACCTAAGATGGTTCATTTGTCATTGAGGGAAGACCATTTGAATAGGTCCAGCATAAGAGAAACTCAAGCCCAAGTCTTTGTCTGACCATTGGCAGATTATCGTATTTTTTGGAGTATAAGATGCACTGGAATATAAGATGCACCAAGGTTTTGAAGAGGCAAATTAAAAAAAAAGTTTTTGCACTCTGCAGATCTCCAAAAACCAGGCCATTTTTCAAGAAAATGGACCCATTTCCCCCCAAAAAGGGCATGAATAGCCTTTAGGGGGTTTGCAGAGTGCTCCTGGTGGATGCCCCCTCCCAACAAAATGAGCAAAAATGGCCCATTTTTCACAAAAGCAGGGCTGTTTTTCATTAAAAAAAATTGCATGCATAGCCTTTAGGAGGTTTATAGAGTGCTCCGGGAGGGGGGGGGGGGAAATTGAGCAAAAAACTTCATTCTTTTCCTTCCTCCCTCCTTCCTTCTGTTCCTCCCACCTTTCTTCCTTCTTTTCCTCCCTCCCTCCTTCTCTCCCTCCCTCATTCCTTCCTTCCTTATGTTCCTCCCAACTTCCCACCTTTCTTCCCTCTTTTCCTCCCACCCTCCCTCTTTCCCTTCCTTCCTTCCTCCTTCCTTCATTCTGTTCTTCCCAACCTCCCACCTTTTTTCCTTCTTTCCCTCCCTCCCTTCCTCATATCACAATCCACAAATAATTTCACAAATCAGACTTTTAGTCTTATGTCAGTCCCATCCAGACCTTTGGGCAAACTTCTCAATACCCAGTGCATTGCTTGTTTGTTTATTAAATCTATACTCTATTTGCCTCACTTAAGTGATTCTGGGCTGTTTTCACTATATAATAAAAGTATATAACTACGTGAATAAAAAAACAAAGCTTAAAATGGATTAAAAACAAATTAAATCTGACATGGAAAAACATATCAATTTAAAAGGGAAGGAAGTTAACAGGACAGCAGGAGTGTCTTCTGAACCACCAAGCATCCCCAGAACTGCAACATACTTTTAAAACAACCAGGATGGTTAGTTGGGGATTGGAGGCTAAAACATGTGATGAATGGTTGCAGGAACTGGGCATGGCTAGTCTAGTGAAGAGAAGGACCAGGGGAGACATGAGAACAGTCTTCCAATATTTGAGGGGCTGCCACAGAGAGGATGGGGTCAAGCTATCTTCCAAGGCACCTGAAGGCCAGACAAGGAATAATGGATGGAAACTGACTAAGGGGTGATTCAACCTGGAAATAAGGAGACATTTTCTGACTGTGAGAAAAAGAGAAGTTGCTTTCAAAAGTTGTCATTCATTGTGAAAAATTAATATCATCATCAATCAACAACCCCATAATCACTTACGGGCTGGAGTCTGGGCAACTGAATGGAGCGAGTGTTTTAATGGCAAGATGCCTTTCTGTTGTCAAGGCAGAGCTTTGTTCAGCAGATATATTCTCAGTGTGCCCAGAGAGAGAAATATCTGCCTCTACCTAGGATCAAACTCACAGCCTCCTGATTGTGAGGCAAGAGCTTCACCACTCTATTGTGAAAAATAATATGAATTTCAAAAATCGTGTTTATTTTGTAGTAGCTGGATACCTGTGCTTCGCGATGAAACTATGTGATTGGGCTATGCAGGAGAAATTTGGTTCACTACCTGTTGGGTCAGTGGTGGTCGGTGATTGAAGCACATAAGGGAATATCGCTCCCATTGTCTTGAGTCCAGAAGCAGTTTCATAGGTGGAAAGCGTAGACATTTTGGTGAGGTACTGACATTTAGTACTGTTAGGAGCTCCAGATCACTCCTGAATAAAGGAGTAAAATGTTTGCCAGTTTGAACTGAGGTAAAGGAATGTGAGGCAACTGGCAGTTAGAACAGAGTTATTTTCAGGTGGGGAGAGGGAGTAGAACTCCTTAGCATCAGAACCAGTAGTAGTTTCCTACCAGTTCAGATCGGTTCGGTTGAATTTGGTCGCCTTGGTCACTGGAACTGGCAGCGACCCAGGCCTGCCATGCCCTCAAACCAGTTCCCTGCTCAACGCCATCAGTGCCACCATCTTGTTTTTCCATTTTGAACATGCACAGAACAATTTTAATCTCATTGTGCATGCACGTGTGAAACGTGCACATGAGCGAACTGGCAGTAGTGCCAGCTGGAACCCACCCCTGGTCAGAATGTGTTAATCACTGTAGAAGAAATAACAATGATCTTATGATCATTTTGAAAAATCCTTGCTTAGCGAGCACCTAGAAGCCAAGAGGAACATATGTGCCAAGTTTCAAGTTTGCAGGCTTTACGGTTCTGGAGATTTCATGATGAGTGAATGGTATTTGGCTTAGCTGAGTAGGTAGGTAGGTAGGTAGGTAGGTAGGTAGGTAGGTAGATAGATAGATAGATAGATAGATAGATAGATAGATAGATAGATAGATAGATAGATAGATAGATAGATAGATAGATAGATAGATAGATAGATAGATAGATGATAGATAGATAGATAGATAGATAGATAGATAGATAGATAGATAGATAGATAGATAGATAGATAGATAGATAGATAGATAGCCCTCCCTATACATTTTATTTGCAACTGTACATGGATGGATTAGTTAACAGCTAAATAAAGCATTTAACTCCAGCCGTGTCTTCTCTGGCCAAAAACAAAATAATTATCTCTTACAAAAATTGCCGTATTTTCTTAACTAGGCAGAAACATCAAAGACTGCTTATTTCAATTCAACAGCTATCATTTTTTTCCTGAGCCCCAGGGAGATTGTCACAAGGATAATAATGGCTATGTGTCAGACGTTGCTACAGGTTTCCTCTCTCTGTTCTCCTCTGTCAAAACATCTGTTCAAATCTTGATGCTACTGAGACACACATTTACACCTCTCATAGATGTTCAACTAAACCATATTGGATTTTCTGATGAGGTGCAAACTCAGAAGTAAATCTTGAATTAATCACTGAATTAACCATCAGAATAATACAAACTTCCCTATGGGATAGGATGGAAGACGGGGACATTTTGCCTATAACAATAAAGTCAAGATGTTGCTCCTTTTGATGTGCCTGGTGAAGAAAATAGTGACTCTGAGCTGCCTTACAAGTGATGCTTTCCCTGTTCCACATGAGTGGTACCAGCCTGGTGACTTTATCATTGGTGGGATGGTATCCCACATCTTTTACAACTTCTATGAAATTACGTTTAAGGAACATCCTTGTATAAAACCTTATGACTTACCACTGTAAGGATTTCTATTGCTTTTTTCTAATCTGACTCAGTTTCCCCAAAACTGCTCCTATGAGTAAACATTTATGTTTCAGCATAAATGTAGGCTTTGTGTGTTCTCTGTCTTTCCAATGTTTATAGATGCTGGAGAAGAAATAAAGTAAATAAAGTCCCATTCTTTACGTTGAAGTGTTTGTCATCAAATGCATAAAACTCGGGTGCAAGGAATCGTTTGAAGAATGCTTCTTGAGCTTAAGATATACATATTTTTTAAGTTCTGCATTATCACTTTTCACGAAACGTAAATACAATACCAATAAAAGAGAATATTTGTAGCTCAGGGTTGAAATGAGGGGTCCTTGGTGCTCTCTCAGTTTGCTTGTTTTTATGTATTTATTTATTTCGTCAAACATGAATTAAATAACAGATATAAGTATAGACATGATTATGAATACATGAAATGAATACGAATACAAGGGAATATTAGGACAGGGATGGTAGGCACGCTGGTGTGCTTATTCACACACCTTAAATGGGGTGAGGTCAACAGTAAACAGTCTAAGGTGTTAGTCATCATCTTTAAAGCGCTCCATGGCACGGGACCTAGCCATCTGCGGGATCGGATTCTGCCCCATACATCCCTGCAGCCGATTCGCTCCCACAGAGAGGGACTTCTCCAGGTGCCGTCCACTAGGCAACGCCCAGGGGAAGGGCCTTCTCTGTGGTGGGCCTAGCCCTCTGGAACGACCTTCCCCCCGAAATTAGAACAACCACGGACCTCCGCTCCTTCCATCAAAAATTGAAAACATACTTTTTCTGCTTGGCCGGCCTAGGTTAGTCTTCCGTTTTTAACTGGTTTTTTTTAGGGGGGTATAGTTTAGTTTTAGCATAGTGGGTTTTAGCGCAAGGACAATTTGTTTAATTCTTATTTTAACTATTTATGTATTTTATATTTGCTTTTTAATTTCCCGGTGCACTGCTCCGAGTCCCTTTGGGGAGAGGAGGCGGTCTATAAATAAAATTATTATTATTATTATTATTATTATTATTATTATTATTGTTGTTGTTGTTGTTGTTGTTGTTGTTGTTGTTGTTATTATTATTATTATTATTATTATTATTATTATTATTATTATTATTATTATTATTGGATTTGGGGGTTTGGGGAAGAAACCACAGTCAGGTAGTGCATTCCAGGCAATGACCACTCTGTTGCTGAAGTCATATTTTCTGCAATTGAGATTGGAGCGGTTCACCATAGTTGTTTATCTATTGTGAGCTTGTGTGTTGTTGTGTGAAGTATTCATTGACAGGTAGGACATTGTAGCATTGCAGATTTAATGTACTATGCTTAGGTTGGATCGAAGACAGTGAAGTTCTAAATTGTCTACGCCCAAAATTTCATTACCCGACTAGGTAACATCATCATGCTAGAAAGGAGTAGGGTTTGTGGAGTGGGAGAAAAGAGGAAGAGAAGGAGAAAGGGAAGGAGAAGAACGGTGGGGTCCTTGGTTCTCTCTGAGGTTGCTTGTTTTCTTGCAAATGTTTCAGTTACCTAACTAGGTAACATCATCAACTAAGTAAGACGCCTCATACATACAATAAATTATTGATCTTATTATTGCCTGTACACCGCCCTGAGTCCCGCAAGGGAGAAGGGCGGTCTAAAAATTTAATAAATCCTAAATCCTAAATGACACACACCTGTTGGTATGTGTTATTTATTGTGGGGAACAAAATGGTAGAAAACAGAAGTGGTAACTTGAATAAAAGCACTGCTTTTATTTCTAGTAGTACACCCTTTTTGCAAATACTGTAGAAAAACTAAATTGGTACAAAGTTCAAATTATTGAGCATTTGAGAAAGTCTATTATTTTCTTACTTCCGCTAGGTAAAGAAATGTGTGTTATTTCACATAGAAAGGATGCTGTCTTATGCAAACTTATGCGGGGAGTTATGGGAGTCACTAGATACTCCCATGTAACACCACTCCTGCGCGAGCTGCACTGGCTGCCTGTGGTCTTTCGGGTGCGTTTCAAGGTGTTGATTATCATCTTTAAAGTGCTCCATGGCACAGGACCTAGTTATTTGCGGGATCGTATCCTGCCCCATACATCCCTTTGGCCGATTCGCTCACACAGAGAGGGACTTCTCCGGGTGCTGTCCACCAGGCAGTGCCAGCGGGCGACGCCCAGGGGAAGGGCCTTCTCTGTGAATGGGCCCAACCCTCTGGAACGACCTACCCCCGGATATTAGAACGACTACGGACCTTCGCGCCTTCCGCCAAAAAGTAAAAACCTATTTGTTTCATCAGGCCGGCTTGGTCTAATCTACGCTTCTCGCCCCAGTCTGTTTTCTCAAATTGTTTATTGGGTTTTAATGGGTGGTAATTTTAATGGTTTTTAAATTTTGTACAGGGTAGTTTAATACGTTTTTAATTTGTGTGTATTGTATGTTTTTAGATGGTTTTTACTTTTCCTGTACACCGCCCCGAGTCCCTTTGGGGAGAGGGGGCGGTTTATAAATATAATAAATTATTATTATTATTAACTTCCTTTCTGAACTGGGCGATTTAAATTCTTTGCAGTGTAATAACCAAATTCTACCAGCACGCCCTCGCCTTGGCCTTTGCTGTGAAGGAGATCAATGAGGACTCCCAGATCTTACCTAACGTCACTCTTGGGTTCCACATCTATGACAGCTACTACAGCCCAAGGATGACCTATCGCACCACTCTGGACCTGCTTTTCAAATCCCAGGAATTTGTCCCTAATTACAAATGTGACAGCCAGAAGAATCTCATGGCCATCATTGGAGGATTAGGTTTTGATACATCATCTGATATAGCTGAAATTAGAGGATTTTTCAAGATTCCACAAGTAAGTTCTGAAGGGGTTGAGAAGAAAATTCTTAATCTTATTGTTGTTTTGGAGTAATTAATGAGAATCAAATATTAGACTTAGGTTCATGTTAAAGATAGATTCAAGATCTCGGGAAGTGTTAATACAACTTTATAATGCCTTGGTATGGCCACACTTGGAATACGGCATCCAGTTTTGGTCGCCACAATGTGGAAAAGATGTGGAGACTCTGGAAAGAGTGCAGAGAAGAGCAACAAAGATGATTGGGAGACTAGAGGAACGACCTACCCCCCGAACTTAGGACCATCACGGACCTCCGTTCCTTCCGCCAACACTTGAAGACATATCTCTTCCATTTAGGTGGCCTGGCCTAGTCCCCGCAACCACTTTTGTAGACTGAGTTTTAAATTGTTTTAATTGGGATTTTAATGGGTTAGTAGGTTTTAGGGAATCTTTTAGCACAGGGCATAATGAATTTAATTAGTTTTTAGCTTGAAGTCCTATTTATTATCGTCTTGTCTATGTTTTTTTTTTTGTAAAATAATTTTATTGGTTTTACAATTTTATAATAGGAAAAGGGTAAATAGGGTGTTTCTTAACAATATTTTAGAGCTTCCATATCGGTGCTGATGACCACCTCCGAGGCTTCTTACAATATCAATTCAGTTTAAGAATATTAAAAAAAAATGGAAAGGGTACATACATTTCAAATCGCAACTTTCATAATCTAGAAATTCATACATTCAATTACTTTGTTTCCATAAACATCCTTAACATGGATTACTATATATAAGCAAGAAAAACAAAAAAAATCATTTTTGTGATCTGAGTCTCTTTGCTATTGTTTCTTCTTCTTCCACCCCACCAGTAGGCAGAGCTGTAGCCCCTCCCGTTCCCGTATCATCGTCGTCTAGGATTGAGGAGTGCTTTTTAAGAAAGGCCTGGGCCTCATCTACCATTTTCATTCTAACTCTTCCTCCCTCCCAGAACATCAACATTCCTGTCTTGTCTATTGTTATGTTTTGTACTTCCATTTTAATTTCCTGTGCACTGCCCTGAGTCCCTCTGGGGAGATAGGCGCGGTTATATAAATTGAATAAAATAAATAAATAAAAATAGAGGCTAAAACATCTGAAGAACAGTTGCAGGAACTGGGTATGTTTAGTTTAATGAAAAGAAGGACTAGGGAAGACATGATAGCAGTGTTGCAATATCTCAAGGGCTGCCATAAAGAAGAGGGAGTCAAACTATTCTCCAAGGCACCTGGGGGCAGGACAAGAAGCAATGGGTGGAAACTAATCAAAGAGAGAAGCAACTTAGAACTAAGGATAAATTTCCTGTCAGTTAGAACAATTAACCAATGGAACAACTGAATGCTGGAAGTTTTTAAGACGTTGGTGTACTCTGTTCTCTTCTCTTCTCTTCTCTTCTCTCTTCTCTTCTCTTCTATTCTATTCTCTCTTCTCTTCTCTTCTCTATTCTATTCTATTCTATTCTATTCTATTCTATTCTATTCTAAGTTGTTCTGTATGGTTTAAGGTCTACTACTTAGCACTCTTTCCTGAAGCTACATTGCCAATTAAATGAAGTGTGTATCCAGGGACATTCAATAATTGAGATACATTTTGACTGTAGTACTCTCTGCTCCTATTTAACAATTGATCAATACAATACAATAGCAGAGTTGGAAGGGACCTTGTAGGTCTTCTAGTCCAACCCCCTGCGTGAGCAGGAACCTTATACCATTTCAGACAAATGGCTATCTAACATCTTTTTAAAGACTTCCAGGGTTGGGGCATTCACAACTTCTGGAGGCAAGCTGTTCCAGAGGTTAATTGTTCTAACTGTCAGGAAATTTCTCCTTAGTTCTAAGTTGCTTCTCTCCTTGATTAGTTTCCACCCGTTGCTTCTTGTCCTGCCCCCAGGTGCCTTGGAGAATAGTTTGACTCCCTCTTCTTTGTGGCACCCTCTGAGATATCGGAACACTGCTATCATGTCACCCCTGGCCCTTCTCTTCAGTTGATATGTGTTTGATATGTGTTTGAAATAATCCCAACACATTTTTCCATATTAATATTTAGAATATTAGGAAACTAATTCCTTCCTCCGATATATTTTAGGTGAAAACCTAGGTCAGGAAAATTAGATTTGATTTAACATTTCAACAGAATACTATTCCACTTTCTTATAGCTGACATACGGCTCATTAGCTCAAGAGAAAATTCAGACCAGTAAGCTCTCTTCACTTTATTTCATGGTCCCCAAAGAGGACCATCAGTACACTGGAATTATCCAACTGCTTCGCAATTTCAACTGGACCTGGATTGGGATTTTTGCAGTTGACAACAATGATGGAGAACACTTTTTACAGAAAATGGAGCCCTTACTTTCACAAAATGGAATCTGTTCAGCGTTCATACAAAGACTTTCACAACTAGTCCATTTGGAAGACTACGCTGAATTTTATCACACGGCCTCAAGTGTTTCTATTAATCTGATGAACAGCAAAGCCAATGCATTACTTGTCTATGGAGAATCTTTGGCAATAAAATGGCTAAGAGTCGTCACGTTTATGGCGGATCCTGAAAGTAAGGAAATTGCCTTATTTAGAAAGGTATGGATCATGACGGCACAGATTGATTTCATACTATCAGGCATTCAAATAAAATGGGATCTCCAAATGTTTCATGGGGCAATTTCCTTCACCGTTCATTCAAAAGAAGTTGCAGGTTTCAAGGAGTTTCTTCAGACCATCAATCCTCTTTCAGTCTACAGAGATGGGTTTTTGCGGGATGTTTGGGAGCAGGCATTTGATTGTTCATTTCCAAAACCAGAATTAGAAGAAACTCACAGTAGGCAGTGCACTGGGGAGATGAAGCTGGAGGATCTTCCTGCGCCTCTGTTTGAAATGGAAATGACTGGCCAAAGCTACAGTGTCTACAATGCTGTTTATGCTGTGGCTCATGCTTTGCAGGCTCTGTACATCTTAGGGTTCCATACCAAAAAAAGGATGATGCGTAAAAAGCATGACTTTCTAGATCTTCAGTCTTGGAAGGTATTTCTTCTGCTTTGGACAGTTCTTGTATTTCAATGAGCAGTTTGATGTAGGATTATGGGTGCTCCATCACTGGAGGCTTTTAAGAAGAGACTGGACGGTCACTTGTCTGAGATTGTATAGGTTCTCGTGCTTGAGCAGGGGGTTGAGCTCCAAGACCTCCAAGGTCCCTTCCAGATTCTATTCTATTCTATTCTATTCTATTCTATTCTATTCTATTCTATTTCCTGTTCTGTTCTATTCTATTCTAACTTCTCTTCTATTGTCCTATCCTATCCTATCCTATCCTATCCTATTGTATTCTATTCTCTCTTCTTTTGTCCTATTCTATTCCATTCTATTCCATTCCCTTCTGTTCTGTTCCGTTCCGTTCCATTCCATTCCATTCTCTATTCTCTATTCTCTCTCTATTCTCTATTCTCTATTCTCTATTCTCTATTCTATTCTATTCTATTCCATTCCATTCCATTCCCTTCTGTTCCGTTATGTTCCATTCCATTCTATTCTCTATTCTCTATTCTCTATTCTCTATTCTCTATTCTCTATTCTCTATTCTATTCTATTCTATTCTATTCTATTCTATTCTATTCTGTTCCGTTCCATTCCCTTCCGTTCCGTTCCGTTCCGTTCCATTCTATTCTCTATTCTCTATTCTCTATTCTCTATTCTCTATTCTCTATTCTCTATTCTCTATTCTCTATTCTCTATTTTCTATTCTGTTCTGTTCTGTTCTGTTCTGTTCTGTTCTGTTCCGTTCCGTTCCGTTCCGTTCCATTCCGTTCCGTTCCGTTCCATTCCATTCCATTCTATTCTCTATTCTCTATTCTCTATTCTCTATTTTCTATTCTCTATTCTCTATTCTCTATTCTCTATTCTCTATTCTCTATTCTCTATTCTCTATTCTATTCTATTCTATTCTATTCTATTCTATTCTATTCTGAACCCACTGTGAAATTCTTAACATTATCTGCGCATGGAAGCAAGTTAAATATGATTGTCAAGAAGCTACTATATAAAATATGGTTTAGGTGTCAATAGGATTTATTACCAAATCACCATTGTTTGCACACTAAGAAGGTTAATTTAGATTACTTTTCATTGTCTCCTCCAAAAATAATCAATACTGCCAGCACACTTCTGCTTGGCTCATTAGATTTTCAGGATTGAGAAGCCGAGTTTTCTGTCCCTATCAAATGAAATAAAAGTAGCCCTTTCCAGATGTGGCATCCATAATATGAAACAATCTTATGCTTGTAATCATCTCCTCTCTCATCTAGCTATCAAAGAGTGCTTGAGTCTCAAATGCTAACATCTGGCTAAAGGAAATTAGTCATTATTCAGACTGTCAAATAGCTTTGTACTGGTGAGGAAAGATTACATATGGTCTACAGAGGTGGGTTTCACTTAATTTTACCACCCGTTTGCCACACACTGAAACTGTGAGCGCCTGTGGCTTGCACAAATGCACATGGCTTAGAAAATGTGGCTAAATAGGATGGCATATCACCACTAACAGTTCATCTGAACCAGTCTGAACCGGCTGAATACCACCACTGGTGGTCTAGGTTTAATTGGTTGTTTAAATAGTGAAGTTGATGCTCGTCCATCGTGTTTGAAGAGGGCCTTCACATCTAACAGGTTGTGGGCTCTCCATGGTGTGTCCACAGGTGGCTAGTAAGGACTATACAGGCACAAAATGTTCATCCACATGTCAGGCAGTCACGCATGGGCACCGTTGTTGCAGCATTTGCAGCTCTGGCTTTGCAGAGTGGTCGTTTCTCTTGTAGTTTAAATAGTGAAGTAAAATGATAATTGAAGGAAATTGCATAATTTCAATTGCCTATCTTCATTCTGCTTTGGGTGACTGTTCTTTTTTATCTTTCCTGAAAATAATATCACATGAATAATAAAGTAGACATGTACATTTCCGTGCAACATTGATACCAAATTTAATAACTATAGTAGGAATGGGGAGAATAAGCAAATGAAACTTGAATTGGGGAAACTATAAACTGACAATGTCAACCGCATTTAAGGAATATTTATATAGAATAGAATAGAATATTTTTATTGGCCAAGTGTGATTGGACACACAAGGAATTTGTCTTTGGTGCATATGCTCCCAGTGTACATAAAAATATAAAATGTTTTATCAATGGCACTTTCCACCAGCAAGACTTGCAACTAACATGTCACTAAATGTTGGAAATCAGATACTGGGTTCATATTAATACAATAGCAGAGTTGGAAGGGACCTTGGAGGTCATCTAGTCCAACTCCCTGCCTAGGCAGGAAACCCTATACCATTTCAGACAAATGGCTATCCAACATCTTCTTGAAGACTTGCAGTGTTGGGGCATTCACAACTTCTGGAGGCAACTTCTGTTCCACTGATTAATTGTCCTGTCAGGAAATTTCTCCTCAGTTCTAAGTTGCTTCTCTCCTTGATTAGTTTCCACCCATTGCTTCTTGTTCTGCCCTCAGATGCTTTGGAGAATATTATCATATGTGGTGGACATGCCCAAAGGCAAAAAAATATTGGACAAAAATACATGCAGATTTAAAACCAGAAATACTTTTGTAGGTTATCTTACCAGAAAAATACAATAAAGGGAATACATATTTAACTGAGTAAAGATGATGCAACTGCGCATGCGCGAAGATGGCGGTCTGCCACCGAGCGCTATGAGGGCCGCGGGAGTTGTGGGCGGCTAGGGCATGTCGCCTGGCCCGTTTGCCAACTTTTAGGGCCAGGCCCACGAGACGCTCACTCTGGCTGCCTTTTGAGGCCAGGACGAGCTTCCAGGGTGATCCGGCGGCTCTGCATGGGCCATCGGAGGGAAGCTGGCCGGAGGCTCCAAAACGCCGGGGAGGCTCCAAAACGCCGCGCTGCTCCGAGGCTTGAGTGGAGCGGCGCGTGGCGCGGAAGAGAGAAGGAGAGAAGGAGAGGAATGGAGGAACAGAGCGGAGTGGAGCCGCGCGGCGTGGAGGAGAGGAGGAGAAGAGCGGTGCCGGTATGAGCTGACGAGCGGAGCCGGGACAGCCAGTGGGCGGAGAAGTGACCAGCGCTGGAGCGGACATCAGAGGCCAGCGACTGTAAAGACCTGGCGAGGCCAGACAGAGCCGGACCTGGCTAGCTGAGGACCAACTGGACTGGCATGGGCCGGCAGGGTAACATCGAGGCCGCAAGGCCTGGCTGGGCCGGGCCGGGCCTAAGGAGATCTGGGCCAGGCAGGCCGAAAGATACCAGGAGCGCTGGAGGCGTTGGGGCCGAAGGAGATGCCACCGGGGACAAAGGTGGGCAGTGGAGGCTCCAGGCTGAGAAAAACTGGCCTCAGCTATTAGAACTCTTCAGCTGAGGCCCTTAAGACTCCTGGTATTGTGGGACTGGAGGAGTCCTTGAGGACTACAAGCCGGGACTAATTTACAACTGGAAGGCCAAAGCCACCCTCCACCCCCAGTCTGATATATCTATATGAACTAACTCTCCCACCTTCGATGACAAACTAACTATTTATGAACCATGATTAACTATCTTTGAACCATGCATGATTTTCATGAATTTATGAACTATTTATGAACTTTTTAGAGCCGGTCTAGACGTCTCCTGAGTTTAACTTGTACTATACATACTTTAACATCTATTTTAATATTCAATAACATCTAGAATTTTAATGCCCTGTCTTACAACTCCTCTGACCTTATATTTTATATATATTTATACATATTTATATATATCATATTTATGACATTCACCATGAAGTACTCTAAGGCAGACCTTTTCTACTGCGGGAGTCCCCCTACTCGCAGGTATGGCCCTCCGCGTCAACGAGGGCCCACCTTGATGAGGGATTCTGTATCAAGAGAGGTGGGCGGGACGCAGTTCTAGGGGTGTTTGAACAAAATTCTTAATTTGGCTTTTAGGGGGTTCCAGGGAGGAGGGGAGGGATAGTTTACAATTTAAATGGGGGATTTAATCTGGTTTTAGCGCAGGTTTTGTCATTTAATAAGTTTTTTAAATTATAGTTGGTACTATTTTGTATATTGTTTTAAATTCCTGTGCGCTGCCCTGGGTCCTCTCGGAGAAGGGCGGGATATAAATTGAATAAATTGAATTGAATTGAATTGAACTGTACATGTGTTAACAGCAGCTAGAATTGTGATTGCACAACAGTGGAAAAATGAAGAGATCCCTATAGATGAAAACGTTATAAAAATATTAGAATGTGTAGAAATAGAGAGATTAACATTCCAAATTAAGGAGAAGGAAGAAATAAGGGATCTTGGAGTCCTAGTAGACAACCATTTAAATATGAGCCAGCCGTGGGCAGCAGCTGCCAAAAAAGCCAAAACAGTTCTAGGCTGCATAAACAGAGGGGTAGAATCAAGGTCACATGAAGTGTTAATACCACTTTTATAATGCCTTGGTAAGGCCACAGTTGGAATACTGCATCCAGTTTTGGTCACCAAGATGTAGAAAAGATGTGGAGATTCTAGAAAGAGTGCAGAGAAGAGCAACAAAGATGATTAGAGGACTCGGGACTAAAACATATGAAGAACAGTTGAAGGAACTGAGTATGCCTAATTTAATAAAAAGAAGGATTAGGGGAGACATGATAGCAGTGTTCCGATATCTCAGAGGGTGCCACAAAGAAGAGGGAGTCAAACTATTCTCCAAGGCACCTGGGGGCAGGACAAGAAGCAATGGGTGGATACTAATCAAGGAGAGAAGCAGCTTAGAACTGAGGAGAAATTTCCTGACAGTTAGGACAATTAATCAGTGCAACAGCTTGTCTCCAGAAGTTGTGAATGCCCCAACACTGGAAGTCTTCAATAAGATGTTGGATAGCCATTTGTCTGAAATGGTATAGGGTTTCCTGCCTAGGCAGGGAGTTTGACTAGATGACCTCCAAGGTCCCTTCCAACTCTGCTATTGTATTGTATTTTTTAACATGGGATTACTTTTATCAATGACTAACTAACAAAAACAGAAGTAGGAAATTTAAAAGCATAAGAGAATGATTGATTATATAAGAAAAGTTCACTAAAATGGAATTTATTATTATTATTATTTACTTTATTCATTAAACATGAAACTCAGCCAACTGAACATTTAAAAATGCATTACAAATACCATTGATTGGTGCTAATGATTGATACGGTTTGCTGCCAGCGTCCTAGGTATCAGCCAAGTACCTTCTTAAAATATAAGATGAGTAGCGCAGTTGTTTGCAGTTCCTCTGGTGTTATTGCAGGAAGCTGCAATTTGTTGATGTATCTTGTAAAATTCTTGGACATGGTGCCAAGTGATCCAATGACAATGAGTATCACTAATAATTATTATTCATTATTATTCATTATTGTTGTTGTTGCTGTTGTTGAATAATTGAGGTGCGACTGTGGAAAAAGAAATCGAGTGTTGTCCCGATTGTAATTGGAGCCCTTGGAGCAATACCTAAAGGGCTACCTCGCCATTTTAATATTAATATTACTCTTATTGTTTCTCAAAATTAACTGTACTCAGAAATCACACCATTTATGTAGACATTAATGTTTAATAAAAAAATAAAACAAGAAACTTGAATATGATGTTCTATTCTCTATTGTTATTCTTTCAACTCTCTCTCTCTTTCCTCTATTCTCTTTCAAGTAGCTCCATCCATTTCTTCAAGGCATTTCTTTTAACAATTCAGCTGGGGAGAGAGTGTTCCTGAATGAGAAAGGGGAAGCCACTGGTGGATTCGACATCACCAACCTGATCACTTTTCCAAACAGATCCTTTCAGAGAGTAAGAGTGGGAAAGCTGGATCTAGAAGCTCCAAAAGGGAAGGAATTATTCATCAATGAAGATGTAATCACCTGGCACCCAGCTTTCAACCAGGTATCAAAGCATCTAATCAACTATGCTTTAATCCATTATGAACTCATATTGAACATAATTTCTGTTTCAAAAATTAAAGTTAATGGTCAAGCATTCCTCAAATTCACAAGCACGACATTACAATGGCAAAAGCCATGCTTGCACATTAGATTTCTATTTCCATTTCAAATCACAAGAGTGGGCACTATTTAACAAAATGAAATTCAATGGTGAAAAAAGTAAAGTTCTCCATTTAGGCAAAAAAACCAAAATGCACAGGTACAGTTTAGGTAGTACTTTGATCAATAGTAGTAACTGTGACAGTAATTGTGGAAGGCTGGGCGCATGAATGGAGGGGATCTTGGAGTCCTAGTGCACAACCATTTAAATATGAGCCAGCAGTGTGCAGGAGCTGCCAAAAATGCCAACACAGTTTTAGGCTGCATAAACAGAGGGACAGAATCTAGATCACGTGAAGTGTTAATGCCACTTCATAAGGCCTTGGGTAAGGCCACACTTGGAATACGGCATCCAGTTTTGGTTGCCACAATGTGAAAAAGATGTGGAGATTCTGGAAAGAGTGCAGAGAAGTGCAACAAAGAGGATTGGGAGACTGGAGGCTAAAACATCTGAAGAACAGTTGCAGGAATTGGATATGTCTAGTTTAATGAAAAGAAGGACTAGGGGAGACATGATAGCAGTGTTCCACAAAGAAGAGGGAGTCAAGTCATTCTCCCAAGCACCTGAGGGCAGGACAAGAAGCAATGGGTGGAAACTAATCAAGGAGGGAAGCAATTTAGAACTAAGAAGACATTTCCTTACAATTAGGACACTTAATCAGTGAAACAGCTTGCTTCCAGAAGTTGTAAATGCTCCAACACTGGAAGGTTTTAAGAAGAGAATGGATAACTATTTGTCTGAAATGGTATAATGTTTCCAGCCTAAGCAGGGGGTTGGACTAGAAGATCTCCAAGGACCCTTTCCAACTCTGTTATTCTATTTACCACTCTGGAAGGAGTGGTGATTTTTCCATAACATTGCCACCATATTCAATTATTTAATCTCATACAGGACCATTTGTGCATCATTGCATTTTCTACATCTTTTTAACATACTCTATAAATCCTACTTGATTCGGTGTCCATTTGGGAAATCAGAAATAATTTGTTACTCCATTAAGGACAAAAATTCAAAACTGTTAAAAAAAAACCCTTTTCATAACATTTTCATGCTTGTTACAAGGTCCTTCCACTTTCTCAATGCAATGACCCCTGTTTCCCTGGATCCTGGAAGAAAGGGATTGAGGGACATCAGTTCTGCTGCTATGACTGTGTTCCATGCCCAGAAGGGAAGATTTCAAATCAAAATGGTAAATTTGTCTGTGTTTCATCTTATCTTAAATTATCTATCTATCTATCTGTCATCTACTATCTACCTATCATCTATCGTCCACTGATCTGGCTGTCTGGCTGTCTGTCTTTCCATCCATCCATCCATCCATCCATCCATCCATCCATCCAGCCAGCCAGCCAGCCATCCATCCAGCCAGCCAGCCAGCCAGCCAGCCAGCCAGCCAGCCAGCCAGCCAGCCAGCCAGCCAGCCAGTTTATTGACTGCAATCTTATCTATCTATCTATCTATCTATCTATCTATCTATCTATCTATCTATCTATCTATCTATCTATCTATCTATCTATCTATCTATCTAACTATCTATCTATCTATCTATCCATCCACCCACCCACCCACCCACCCACCATCCTCCTGCGTTCTCCCGTGCGCTCTGCCCAATGGGCTGCCCCCCTCCCTCCTCCTCCTCTCCAGCCCGGCACCTATCCAGCCACGGAGCCTGAACGAGCGAACGAGCGACCAAGCGTGGCAGGCGGGATGAGGAGGCTGGGGGCGGGGGGACGGGACGACGACGACGACGACAGACACACATAGAGAGACAGAGGGAGGGAGGGAGAGAAAGATAGACAGAGACACAGAAGGAGTGATTGAATGAATGCAAGACAGACAGACACACGCACACACACACACACAGAGTGACAGAAATGGGCGGATGAAGGAGAAACACAAAGAGAGAAAGAAAGAAAAAAGTGGGAGAGAGAAAGACAGACAGAGAGAAAGAGACAGAAAGGAAAGAAAGAGACAGGAAAAGATACAGAAAGAGGGAAAGAGAAAGAAATAGAGAGAAAGGGAAAGAGAGAAAGAAAGAAATAGCGAGAGAGAAAAAGAGAGACAGAGACAAAGTAAGAGAAAGAAAGAGAGAGAGAGAAAGAAAGAAAGAACTTATGACCACAGTTGAGGCCAAAAGTTTGGTTGCTAACCAAGATCATTGTTAAGTGAGTTTCACATTTTCAAAGTTGGCCACGCCCACCCAGTCACATGACTGCTTAGCCCCTCAGCCGGTCCGCAGAATTTTCTTAAAAATGAAACCGGTCCCTGGTGAAAAAAAGGTTGGGGACCCCTGATCTATCCAGTTTATTGACTGCAATCTTATCACAAAGTAATTCTGGGTAGCTTACAATATTGAAAATAATACTGAAGAAATAAAATACTACAAAGTATAAAAATATAAAATGTCATCACTAAAAGAAGGGGAGGAAAAGATGGGATGAGCAGGAAGTGTGAGATCTGATATCAATCAATCTATCAACCCAGCATACGGCATAATCCAATATACTGGCATACTCTTTGGAGCCTCAAGCCAGCTAGCAGAGCCAGGTTTTTAGGCTCTGGAGGAAGGTCTGGAGGAGAGGATCTCATTCTGGAAGACAGGATGTACCAGAAGACAAGAACAATGGCAGATGGCAGAGAAGACCCTTCTCCTGGATCCCACAAGTCACACTACCCTGGCCAATCTGATTCTCTGATGACCATTGCCAAGCCCTCTCCTCTACCCTATGGTCTTGACTGGTACCACACCCTAAACCTGGATGGACACATCTCCCAGAGGGAAACCTCCCCTTCCAGGGCTAGACAAGTCTCAGTAATACATGTTGGTTGTCTCAGTCCTCCTTAATGTGATCTTGAATGAGAGGAGCATTGTTGTTAACCAACTTGGCATTAAGCAACAACAGATGAATCCCAGTGCCTCTGAGGCAGGGGTTAAATGCTACTGGTTCGGATCGATTTGCCTGAACCGGTAGTAAAAATGCTACCAGTTCGGGCAAACCGGCATTTCTGATGATCAGCTGTGACATGTGATTTACTAGAACCATCGGATTTCACGCTTTCTAGCTACTCTAAATTGCCTGGCACAGTGGATTCCCCCCACCCATCGCTATTCTACTTACCTATGCTGGCATGCTCATTAGCAGGCTCATCCTGTTTTGATGCTCTAGTGCATGCACGAAAGGTCCTCTCCTCTGCGCACTCACATTGCTACTGAACCAGTAGCAAAGATAAGTTGATTTCACCCCTGCTCTGAGGGTGTGCAATCTAGGAACTTGGAGTGACTTCAGGGGGCTGGAACAAACCAATTTTCATTAGATTTACCATTTTAAAATTAAATATACCATTTTTGGATGCATAAAATTAATAAAGTAATTTTCAATAATTTGGAATGCCAAGATGACCAAAGTCCTTGATTTTTCTTCTAGATATGGATGACTGTTTTGAATGTTCAGAAGATCATTATCCAAATAAAGAAACGAAAGGATGTATCCCAAAACTGGTGGTGTTTCTAACCTTTGAAGAAAACTTGGGAATTTGTTTAACTTCACCAGCTGTTTCTTTCTTTTTCTTGACCTCTTGGGTACTTGGAACCTTTATTAAACACAGGGATACCCCCATTGTGAGAGCCAACAACCAGTCTCTCACCTACACCCTCCTTTTCTCTCTTCTGCTCTGTTTTCTCTCCTCTTTGCTCTTCCTCAGCCAACCTGGCAAAGTGACCTGCCTTCTCCGACAATCAATGTTTGGCATCACTTTCTCAGTGGCCATTTCTGGTATACTGGCTAAAACCACAAGAAACAACTCATTAAGAGGAATTAGTATTCCACGTAATATTTTTGAGAAATTCCTGTAAATAGGAATAGAAAGATAGTTTGCTATTCGTAGGAAATATATATAAAACTGAAGAAATATTTATGTACAATATTTTTATTATCAAGATTTATTATTATTGCTCATTCTAAAATAAATGTTCATTTTGCTGCAATTTCACCATTTTCCAAGATTATTCAACCTAATTCTTTCTTCCTTTCAACACACCTGTTGAATTTGACTTTCTTAATGTAGCTTTCTTGATTGCTATCAGTGTATTTGAGGTATAGTTTTAAACTATGTCTAATGTTTCCAGAGACATTTTCACTGTTTTTATACTTTCAATTCAAAAAGCACTACAAAAAGGGAGTAAAAGGCTGAATAACATTTGATGCGTATGTTTATACCCAAATATTGTAGGATATCAGTTTTTTATTTGCAAGGCTTCAATGTAAAATGTATTGAGCTTGTGAATCTCATAATTTGACAGCATTTTAAAAAAGATAGATAGATAGATAGATAGATAGATAGATAGATAGATAGATAGATAGATAGATAGATAGATAGATAGATAGATAGATAGATAGATAGATAGATAGATAGATAGATACTCTATAGACAGGGCAAATTGCAAATGATAATGAAAGTGCAATCCTCTTTCAGAATCTATTTAATCGAGACTTCTCTGCAAGTGATGCTTCATTGGTGGCAGGATGTTTATCAGTTTTATAAACTGAAGTTTAAGGAACATCCTTGTCACATACCATTGTAATGAAATTTATTTTTATTTTATTTATTTTATTATCTGCCCACTCAATGTCAGTATCTCTGGGGTACACACTCCAGACAATAACAATCAATCAGGTAAGCCATGGCTTCCACAGACCCGTTGGCCTAACCAGGTCTCTGGGGCCTTGCAAAAGAGCATCAAAATAGGAGCCAATCTAATCTCCACAGGAATGAGGGAGCCCCCACAGAGAAGACCCTTCTTCTAAGTCCCACCAAAAAGGCAATGGAGCCTAACATTTATTTCTAAAACTTCTGTCTTCAGATCACCATCTCATCAGGCTCCATTTAATATTGACAGTGTTAGTAATTTCATTTCAATAAACATCTTTCATGTTAATAATTTTAACATATATCCTCCTTTTTTTAAAAAAAAAGTATACATATATAGCAATTGCATTTTTACACAAACACCTCAAAAAAACCTTACTTTTCAGCCAAAATGTGGGACAGGTTAATGTTTCCAGCTGTCCTCATAACAATATTGTATAGTTATACATAAGAACATAAGAATAGCCTTGCTGGAACAGGCCACAGCCCATCCAGTAAAGCATTCTGTCTCACACAGTGGCTCACCATTTTCTTCAGTGTATTCCCAAGCAGATGTCTTCACCTGCTTATGATTCCCTGCAAATGGCATTGAGAAATATCCTGCCTATCTCTCCAACCCAGAGGGTGTCCTTAGGCATCCATAATGATAGCCATGGATACCCTTGTTCTCCATGAACTTGTCTAATCCTTTCTTAAAGGTGTCGAGGCTGACAACTGTCACCACTTCTTCTGGCAGGGAGTTCCATAGACCAGTGATCCTCTGGGTGAAAAAGTACTTCCTCTTATTTGTTTGATGTCTAGCTTCCAAAAGTTTCATGGAGTACCCCTAGTTCTAGTGCTGTGCGATAGGGAAAACAGTTTTTCCTTTTCTACTTTGTCCACACCGTGCATGATTTTATAGACTTCAATCAGGTCACCTCTCAGGCGCCGTCGTTCTAGAGTGAAGAGGCCCAGCCGTTGCAGCCTCAGATGGTAAGGAAGGTGTTCTAGCCCTCTTAATCCTTCTGGTTGCCCTCCTCTGCACCTTTTCCATTTCCATAATCCCCTTCTGAAGGTATGGTGACCAGAACTGTACACAATACTCCAGATGGGGCCTCACCATAGATTTATAAAGAGGCAAAATGACACTTGCTGACTTATTTTCTATACCCTTCCTAATGATCCCTAGCAATGAGTTTGCTTTTTTCACTGCTGTGGCACACTGGGTTGACACCTTCATTGAGCTGTCCACCAGGACACCAAGGTCCCTTTCCTGGTTAGTTGCAAGGAGTTCAGATCCCATCAGTTTATAGATATAGTTGGGGTTTTTTTTGCCCCAACATGCATCACTCTGCACTTACTAATGTCATTTGCCACTGGTTTGCCCACTCCCCCAGTGTCAAGAGATCCCTCTGGAGCTTCTCACACTCTCTCTCAGTTTTTACTACCCTGTATAATTTAGTGTCATCGGCATCATTACATGCCCCAGGTTTTTAGTTATCTCTTTATAATCTCTGTTATTTTTCTCCCTCCATTTTTCCCATATCATTACTTAGCTTACATTTAATTATCTTTTAGTTGAAATCCTTGCTATTCAATGCTTATTACAATTCCATTACTCTTTACATTACATAACATGGCAGGCAACATGCACCTCACTTATATTAATCTTCTAAAAAGCTTTATATGTACTTATCTGCATAATGCCCAAATTCCAAATATTTCAACTTCTATTTAATTATCTTTTCATTATTTATTTATTTTATTTTTATTTTATTAAATTTATACCCCGCCCTTCTCCAAACGGACCCAGGGCGGGGCACAGGGATGTTAAAACACATATAAAACATATAAAATTTTAAAAAACTTATTCTAATAGACCCTGCGCTAAAAACCGAATTTAAAAAACCCAAATTTAAAACTATCTAAGAGTCAGTAATGGGGGTTATGCTAGGCCGGCTAGATGGAATAGGTGTGTCTTCAGACACTTGCGGAAGAGGCGGAGGTCAGAGATGGTGCGGAGTTCAGGGGGTAGGCGAGAGACCCAGGGAGCCGTCCCAGCGCAGGCGAGCGTGGCTCCACCCGCCCGCTACAGGGGGAGGCAGCCGAAGCACCAGCAGCCAACATGCCGGGCTCTCCTCTGCCTCCGGGTGGGGGAGGGGGGGGAAGGAGAGAGGAAGAGCTGCCCCCGATGGGCCAAAGAGGGACCTTGTGGAAACTTGGCCGGCTGTCCTGCCCGATGCGCTCGGACTGCAGGAGCTGCATGTCGCAGGGCTCGGGGGGCAGCAGCAGCAACAGCCGCCTGCAGAGGCCGCCGAGCCGTGCTTTCCGGGGCTGGCCGCCGCGTGCAGCTGGACGGAGGTGTGCGTGCGGTGCCCTGACAGCCTCCGCGGTGCTTGGGTGGCCGCGGCCTCGGGTGCTCCTCCCGCCCGCTCGCTGAGGGGAAAGGCAGCCTCCCCGGCCGCCGTGCCATGCTTTCCACTGCCTTTGGGAGGGCGAGGGGGGGAAGGGAGGGAGAGAGGGAGGGAGAGAGGGAATCACACACACACACACACACACACGCAGAATGACAGATGGGTGGAGGGAGGAGAGAGAGACAGATAAAGAGAGAGAGACACAGAGAGAGAGGGAGGGAGAGAGGGAATCACACACACACACACACACACACGCAGAATGACAGATGGTTGGAGGAGGAGAGAGAGACAAATAAAGAGAGAGAGACACAGAGAGAGAGGGAGGGAGAGAGGGAATCACACACACACACACACACACACAGAATGACAGATGGGTGGAGGGAGGAGAGAGACAGATAAAGAGAGAGACACAGAGAGGGAGGGAGAGAGGGAATCACACACACACACACACACACAGACACACACACACACACGCATAATGACAGATGGGTGGAGGGAGGAGAGAGAGACAGATAAAGAGAGAGACACAGAGAGGGAGGGAGAGAGGGAATCACACACACACACACACACACACACGCATAATGACAGATGGGTGGAGGGAGGAGAGAGAGACAGATAAAGAGAGAGACACAGAGAGAGGAGGTGAGAGAGGGAAACACACACACACACACACATACAGAATGACAGGTGGGTGGAGGGAGGAGAGAGAGACAGATAAAGAGAGAGACACAGAGAGAGAGGGAGGGAGAGAGGGAATCACACACACACACACACACACGCAGAATGACAGATGGGTGGAGGGAGGAGAGAGGCAGATAAAGAGAGAGACACAGAGAGAGAGGGAGTGAGAGAGGGAAACACACACACACACACACACAGAATGACAGGTGGGTGGAGGGAGGAGAGAGAGACAGATAAAGAGAGAGACACAAAGAGAGACAAAAAGAGAAAGAAAAATAGAAAGAAAAAGAAAGTAGGAGAGAGAAAGAAAGAAAGAAAGAAAGAAAGAAAGAAAGAAAGAAAGAAAGAAAGAAAGAAAGAAAGAAAGAAAGAAAGAAAGAAAGAAAGAATTTTGGTTGCTAAGCAGGACCGTCGTTAAGTGAGTTTCACCACATTTTTCAAGTTGGCCACGCCCACCTGGTCACATGACCACTGAGCCACTCCTACAAAACAGGCCACGCCTTTTGGCTCTCAAAAGAAATTTAAATCGTGGTACTGTTGATATTTGGCTCTCTTGACTAATAAGTTTGCCCACCACTGGTCTAGGCGCTCCCGTAATCACCCGCGCGGCTGCGTTCTGGACTAGCTGCAGCTTTTGGGTGCACCTCAAGGGGAGCCCCATGTAGAGAGCATTACAGTAGTCAAGTCGAGAGGTGACGAGTGCTTGAGTGACTGTGCGTAAGGCACCCCGGTCTGGTAAGGGGCGCAATTGGCGCATCAGGCGTACCTGATGGAATGCCCCCCTGGCCACGGCTGCCACATGATCTTCCATAGACAGCCGGGAATCTAGGAGGACACCCAAATTGCACGCCCTCTCCACGGGGGCCGGTGTTTCGCCCCCAATGGCCAGAGTTGGAATAATCTGGCTGAACCGGGGCGCCGGAAGCCACAGCCACTCAGTCTTGGACGGGTTGAGCTTGAGTTTGTTGCTACCCATCCAGATCCGTACGGCCTCCAAACACCGGGACATAACCTCGACGGCATCGTTGGGGTGGTCTGGGGTGGATAGGTACAACTGAGTATCATCAGCGTACAGATGATATCCCACCCCAAAACCACGGATGATCTCACCCAGCGGCTTCATATATGTGTTGAACAGTAAGGGCGAGAGGACCGACCCCTGAGGAACCCCACATATGAGGGACCTCGAGGCCGACCTCTGCCCCCCTGCCAACACATATTGCGACCGACCAGAGAGGTAGGATGAGAACCACCGCAGAACGGTGCCTCCCAGCCCCAACCTCCCCAGTCGGTGCAATAGAATACCATGGTCGATGGTATCAAAAGCCGCTGAGAGGTCTAATAGGACTAGGATAGAGGAATATCCTCTATCCCGCGCCCTCCAGAGATCATCAACCAACGCGACCAATGCCGTCTCGGTGCTGTGCCCGGGTCGGAAGCCGGACTGGCGCGGGTCTAGATAATCAACTTCCTCCAAGTGTCGCGGAAACTGTTGAGCCACCACACTCTCAACAACCTTCACTAAAAAGTGGAGGTTGGAGACGGGACGATAGTTCTCTAATAATGCTGGATCCAGGGACGGCTTCTTGAGGAGGGGCCTCACCACCGCCTCTTTCTGGACGGCAGGCAAGGACCCCTCACTCAAAGATGCGTTGACAATGCCCTGGAGCCAGCCTCGTGTCATCTCCCAGGATGCCAGTACAAGCCAGGAGGGACACGGGTCCAATAAACATGTGGTAGCCCTAAGTCTCTTTGACAACTTGTCCATATCCTCGGTGGTAACAAAATCAAACTCCTCCCAGGATGGTGTCACAAGAACAGCCTCGGCCTGCTCGACTGGACCATTGTCGATGGAGGGTAGCTCGTTCCGAATCCGAGTGATTTTCTCCTGCAGATAAATCCCAAATTCCTCTGCTCGACCCTGTAAAGGGGCTTCCCGCGGCCTCTGTTGAAGGAGGGAGCGGGTCACCCCAAACAGGGCGGCAGGGCGGTTATCTGCGGATGCAATAAGAGTGGCACAATACTCACGTTTGGCCACTCTTATCGCCACTAAGTAAGTCCTAATATGGTCTCTCACTAGTGTTCGGTCGGCTTCGGAGTGAGAAGATCTCCATCTGCTCTCTAGGCGTCTCTTGTGGCGCTTCATCTCCCTAAGCCCCTCGGTAAACCAAGGAGCCCAGGTGGTTCGTCGCCGCAAGAGAGGCCGCAAGGGCGCAACTCGGTCCAAGGCCCCCGTGGCCGCACTTAACCATGCAGCCACTGCAACCATGCAGCCACTTAACCATTAGCATCCTTATTATTCATACGACTCAGTTTAACTATCATGTAAAAGAACAAATCACATACCTCTCACTTATATTCTCTGCATAGAAATTTCTAAATATTCAATTAACCACATTTATTCATATTAATATAATTACTCCTGTGTGTGTGTTTGTGTGTACTTCTCTTCTTCCTCTCTCCTGTCAATCTTCACTTCCCCCTTATCCTTTCCACTTCTTCCTAGTGAGCCTTTTATCCCAATCTCTATTTTTATTTATTTATTTTATTTTTCATATTTATATCCCGCACCCATCTTCCACAAAGGGACCCGGGCGGCGCACAGGAAAATTAAAAATACAGATATACAAAAATACAAAGACTCTTAAAACTATATTAAACTCAACGTTGCGCTAAAACATAATTAAAACCCCCAAATTAAAACTTTGATCAACTAAAAGTCAGTTCGGTGTTGGGTAGTTCATGCCAGGCCGGCTAGATGAAAAAAGTGCATTTTTAGGCGCTGGCGGAACAGGCGGAGGTGGGAGGTGACACGGAGTTCTGGAGGTAGATCGTTCCAGAGGGTTGGGTCCACCACAGAGAAGGCCCTTCCCCTGGGCATCGCCAACCGCCTAAACTTCTACTTTTTCTTTCTACTGTGTATATATCCTTCCTTGCATGTATTTTTTATCACCTTCTGCTGTGCCATTCAGCATGTGTTCCTCAAAGTTGCCTTTTGTCTCCTTGTCTGATTTCCCTCTTTTCTTTTATTATTGTGCCTTTTGTGTGTGGTCTACTCCCTCTCTTCTTTCTTCTGTAAGCCTCTGTGGCCATTCCCTTTCCTTTCTTCTATAATCCCCTTCCCTTTCTTTGTTGGGACAGATCCTCCCTTTTTAATTTTTCCTGTGCCACTGTCAAACGCAGTGAAATCTTTTATCTTTTTTTATTTTCCTTCTATTGCTTTTTCCATAGTTCCACTTTCTTTTCCTTCTTCTTCCCTCACTTCTTGTTTCTCCTTAATATCTAACTTCCAACACAGTTCTAGGCTGCATAAACAGAGGGATAGAATCTAGATCATGTGAAGTGTTAATGCCACTGTATAGTGCCTTGGTAAGGCCACACTTGGAATACTGCATACAGTTTTGGTCGCCACGATGTAGAAAAGACGTGGAGACTCTAGAAAGAGGGCAGAGCAACCAAGATGATTAAGGGACTGGAGACTAAAACATATGAAGAACGGCTGCAGGAGCTGGGTATGTCTAGTTTGATGAAGAGAAGGACCAGGGGAGACATGATGGCATTGTTCCGATATCTCAGAGGGTGCCACAAAGAACAGGGAGTCAAACTCTTCTCCAAGGCACCTGGGGGCAGGACAAGAAGCAATGAGTGGAAATTAATCAAGGAGAGAAGCAACTTAGAACTAAGGAGAAATTTCCTGACAGTTAGAACAATTAACCTCTGGAACAGCTTGCCTCCAGAAGTTGTGAATGCCCCAACCCTGGAAGTCTTTAAAAAGATGTTAGATAGCCATTTGTCTGAAATGGTATAAGGTTCCTGCCCACGCAGGGGGTTGGACTAGAAGACCTACAAGGTCCCTTCCAACTCTGCTATTGTATTGTATTGTATTGTATTATAAATCCAAACTAATATTCTATAACACTGTGTTATACAAACTATGAAAATGTATCTGCAAACATTGGACATCGTTTGAGTCAATATCTGAAATGCCCTAACAGCAGCTAAGAAAACTAGATCAAAGTCAAGTTCAAAAGGAGTCAAGTTGAAAAAAAATGGATTAGATTAAAAAATCTTGGAAAATGATGGAAATACAGCAACATGAGAACTTGCTTTGTAATAGGCTTAAATATGAATTAATCTTAAATGCCCTATATAAATCCTCCCTTAACAAAAAAAAATTGTTCCTAAAGGTTTTATAAATATTTAGACAGCAAACAGTTTTTCTATTCTTTATTTCAGCAATTTTTTTAACACAAATCCTTCTTTTTCTGAAACAAAAAAACTTGACAAAATAAAATTGTCTCTACAACTTTTTATATATATTTCTTTATAGATTACATTCTTTTTATTTCTTTTTCAGCAATTTCTTTCAGCCAGAAATATTGCATGATGTATTAATTTCTTTTTGTGAGTTGCTCTCTGTGGTTGAGGTCAGGCCGGAAAAAAATGATGTAGCATTTGGGCAGGAATATGCAAACCAGTAAGGCAGCACCAGAGGCCAAGATGGAGAAGACCTCCACAGCTACCATGGCTTTGCCTTTTGTGCTCAGATATGCTGGGAAGAAGGAGATCCACACGCTGCAAAAGGCCAACATGCTGAAGGTGATGAACTTGGCTTCGTTAAAGCTGTCAGGTAATTTACGGGCAAGGAAAGCCACAATAAAGCTGGCAATGGCCAAGATACCCATGTAGCCCAAGACACAGAAGAAGAAGAGAGCTGACCCCTCATTGCACTGTAAAATTATTTCTTGGAACTCTGATTTCATGTCCAACTCAGGGAATGGGGGAGTTGTTGACAACCAAACAATACAAATATAGACTTGTAAAAGAGAGCATGAGAGGACAATAGAAAAAGCCAATCTTTTCCCCACCCATCTCCTCATCTGAGATCCTGGTTTAGTGGCCATAAAAGCCACAACCACAGTGATGGTTTTGGCCAGAACACTAGAAATGGCCACTGAGAAGGTGATGCCAAACATGGATTGTCTGAGAAGGCAGATTACTGTGCCAGGCTGTCTGAGGAAGAGCAAAGAGGAGAGAAAACAAATCTGAAGAGAGGCAAGGAGGGTGTACGTTAGAGACCTGTTGTTGGCTTTGACAATGGGTGTATCCCTGTGCTTAATAAAGGTTCCAAGTACCCAAGAAGTCAAGAAGAAGAAAGAAACAGCTGGTGAAATTAAACCAATTCCCAAGGTTTCTCCAAAGGTTAGAAACACCACCAGTTTCGGGATACATCCTTTCTTTTTTTTATTTGGATAATGATCTTCTGAACATTGGAAACAGTCATCCGTATCTAGAAGGAAAATAAAGGAATTCATCATCTAGGCCTTCCAAATTATGGAAAATAATAACATTCTATTTATGCACCCATGTAGTTTATTAAAGTTTCATAAAATGCCATTAAATTTTTATCCTACCATTTTGGTTTGAAATCTTCCCTTCTGGGCATGGAACACAGTCATAGCAGCAGAACTGATTCCCCTCGATCCCTTTCTTCCAGGATCCAGGGAAACAGGGGTCATTGCATCGTGAAAGTGGAAGATCCTAGTGATAATCATACAATGTTTTGAAAAGGAGAGTTTTAAAGACAGTTTCTGAATTTTCTCCTTAATGGAGTAACATGATTATTGACTTCTCAAGAGGATACAGAAGTTGAGGGACAAATACGCCTGTCTAAAGAGTAGGGTAAATAAATAATTATACATGGTGATGATCTCATGCAAACATGGGCAAACTTTTTTGGATTTTAAATGGAACAGCCCCCCAAATATTCAATCCTGGCTTTTATATTGTAATATAATATTTGTCAATTTGAGGAATCTCATCCACAACATTTGAAAGAATATGCCATTGTTTATTTTAAAAAAATAGAAATTAGATCTCTAAAGAAACTAGGTTCAATATGGGAGCATAATGGATTAAGGTGGAATCACCAATTTGATACCTGGTTAAAAGCTGGATTCCAGACAATCATATCTTCATCGATCCATACTTCTTTCCCTTTTGGAGCCTCTAGATCCAGCTTTCCAACTCTCACTCTCTGAGACGATCTGTTTGGAAAAGTGATCAAGTTGGTGATGTCGAATCCACCTGTGGCTTCCCCTTTCTCATTCAGGGACACTCTCTCCCCAGCTGAATTGTTAAAAGAAATGCCTTGAAGAGGTGAATGGAGCTATTTGAAAGGGAATAAAAGAGAGAGGGAAATGGAAAGCGATATAGTACATAAAAGAAATTCATATCCAAGTTTCATTCATTCATCCTTCCCATTCTTGTAATATTATTAAGCTTAGACTGATAATCAGTATTGCATGAAAATGTACATATCTACACTATATATTTAATTTGATATCAATGTAAGGAAAAGTCAGAATTGACTGAATCAGAATGAAAAAAAGATTTTGGAATTTTGTAATTCTTTATGGTTTAGATTCACTACTTAGACAACTAATTCCACCTAGATCAGTGTTGGCGAACCTTTCAGGACCTAATGCCAAAATGGGAGCTTGCGCATGCACATGTCTGAGACCAAAAGAGCAGCCACCCACTGTACATGCACATGAAAAAGGCCAAAGGGCAGGTTGGTAGACGGGGCTTCAGTAACATTCACTGTATAAGACAAACCCCAATTTTTACCCACTTTTAGGAGGGAGTATGTCTTATACTCTGAAAAATATGGTAATTGTTCATTGTTCTCACCATCAGGAAATTCCTTCTTATTTCTAGATTGTTTTCTCATGCTTGATTCCACATGAAAAAAATATTGTGACTTTCCACAATGGCTTCAAAAGATAATTCTACATCAAGCTGCTTATTGAAACAAAAGAAGTGTCCAAAGCAAAGAGAATACCTGCCAAGCCTGGAGATGTGGAAGGTGAGGATTTTTACCCATCATAGGTTTTTTTCTATTGTACCGTAATATGTATAGAGCCTGCAAAGCATGAGCCACAGCATAAACAGCATTGTATATGCTATAGCTTTGGCCAGTCATTTCCATTTCAAAGGCAGGTGCAGGAAGATCCTCCAGCTTCATCTCCCCATTGCATTTCCTATTGTCTATTTCTTGTAATTCTGGTTTTGGAAATGAACAATCAAATGCCTGTTCCCAAACGTCCTGCAGAAACCCATCTCTGGAGACTGAAAGAGGATTGATGGCCTGAAGAAATTCCTTGAAACCGGCAACTGCTATTGAATGAATGGTGAAGGAAATAGCCCCATGGAACATGTGGAGATCCCAACTGATTTGAAATCCTGATAATACAAAATCAATCTGGGCAGTCATGATCCACACCCTTCTAAAAAATGCAGTTAACTTGCTTTCAGGATCTATGATAAATGTGACAAATCTTAGCCACATAATTGGCACCGATTCTCCATAGACGAGAAATGCATTGGCTTTGCTATTTATCCAATTTATGGGAATAGTACAGATTTTTTGATATACTTCTGGAAAGTCTTCAAAGTGGACTAGCTGTGCAAGCCTTTCTATGAACGATGAGCAGATTCCATTCTGGGAAAGCAACGGTTGAATTTTCTGTAAGAAATTTTCTCCATCGTTGTTATCAACAGTAAATATCCCAATCCACGTCCACCTGAAATGGTGAAGCAGTTGAACAATCCCAATGTACTGATGGTCCTCTTTGGGGACCATGAAATAAAGTGAAGAGAGCTTATCGGTCTCAAATTCTTCTTTGGGTAGTGAGCCATAAGTAAACTGCAAGAAAGTGAAGTCATATACTGTTGAGTTGTAAGATCAAATGCAATTTTCCCAATTTGGTTTTCATACAAAATATATGAATGAAAGGAATTATTTTCCTGAAATTCTTCTAAGTATTAATATAGAAATGAATTTATTGGAATTATTTCACACACGTATAATTATTTTGATAGAAACAAAGAATGCTACTGTATGTTCCATTGGGTACAGAATAAAGGTGAGTTGCTCCAGATTCGGCCCGGATCGGGCAAACCAGTAGTAGCGGCAGCAGGAGGCTCCGTCCACCTGCCCAAATATTTTTGTACATGTGCAGAAGTGTCACACACAAACAATCGAACTGGTAATAAAAAAATTGGCAACCCACCAATGGGATGAAGTGTCTATGGATACTAAGCTGAAGATTTAACAATCCTTAATTAATAGAAAAGAACATCAAAAATAGGATACATTTTTCCTCTTTAAGTCTTTTCAAGACTTACTTGTGGAATTTTGAAGAATCCTCTAATTTCAGCAATACGAGAGGATGTGACAAAATCCAGTCCCCCAATGATAGCCATGAGATTCTTATCGCTACCACACTTGTAGTTAGGGACAAATTCCTGGGATTTGAAAAGCAGGTCCAGAGTGGTGCGATAGGTCATCCTTGAATTGTAGTAACTATCATAGATGTGGAACCCAAGAGTGACATTAGGTAAGATCTGGGAGTCCTCATTGATCTCCTTCACAGCAAAAGCCAAGGCGAGGACATGTTGATGAAATTTGGTGAATATACTGCAAAAATTTAAATACCCCATTTGAAAGAGAAAATTGACAATTCTCATCATGTGGCATCAATTCTGCATAAATGACAAACCATTCTTTCTCCGATAGTAGTGAAACAATAATTGCTTTTTCTAACATTTTTAATAATTTCTACAGAGGATCCTTGGTGCTCTCTGAGCTTGGTGGTTTTCTTGAAGACATTTCATTACCCAGAATAGGTAACATCATCAAGGCCTGGCACTGAGGATGTTATCTAGTTTGAATAATGTCTGCAAGAAATCAACACATCCCAGAGAGCACTAAGGACCTTTCATTTCGATCCTGAATGAAAATATTCTACTTTAATGGTAATCTTTACAGAGTTCAAATTTAATTTACACAGCCTTTCCATGACCTCCAACAAATATGGACTACAACAAATACAAGTAGTGACTTTTTTCCAAGTACTATATTTATTTTCTACAATGTTTTCAGAAAATGGTATATGAACAGATTCTGTGGGAATCACTTATTTCCTTTATTATTATGTTTTTAGAACTCAGAATATTTTTATACAATGCTTTTTATACTTTTATAAAATGCTAAAAGCATTATATAAAAGTATAAAAGTATTCTGAGTACATTATTAAATGTACTCTTATCGGCATACATTAAAATAATGTTCACTGGGACAGTGTCTAATTGTTGGAAATGTAACCACAGGGAGGGGACCAATTTTCATCAGTGGTGGACCTGCCCGACGGCGGTCAAATTCTGAAGAAGTATAATACAGCGGCTAATAGAAATTACCCAATATCAATTGGAACTGAAACCGGAAATCTTCTTTTTAGGACTTAAGCCCCCAGATATTAGCATGGATATATGGTTTCTGGTGTTGCATATATTTATTTCAGCAAGAGTGGCATTTGCCCAGGAGTGGAAAAGTGAACAAATACCGTCAGATAGGGCAGTGATAAACAAAATCAATGAGTGCGCAGAATCAGACAGATTAACTAAATCGTTTAAAGGGAAAAAGGATTCAGAATCCTAAAATTCTTGAAAGAGGTGGCATAATTGGATACGGAAACAATGGAATAGCAATGACTGAAGCAACAATACATGCTTAATTTGGATATTGGTGAACTATATTAATAAGAAATTTAATGATGAATAAGAACTGATGAAGTAGTAGGTAGTTTATCTAGACAGACAATCTAGATGGGTTGTATATAGCGTAAACGCTGAGGTTAAATATTATGCTACTATTAGGATTTTTGTGTCAATTTTAAAAAATGTTTTATGTTAATTTTGGTTAGTTAAGTTTTTTTCGCGCTGTGACAGCAAATATGTTTAAAATTATGGCTTTTTTAACAAGAATAAATAAAAATAAAATTCAAAAAATAAAAAAATAAAACTTTGTTACATACAGCTCTCAAAGGGTCACCACCTCCAACATGCACTACATCAACATGACAAAATAAATAAATGATAAGTACAAAATTATGTTATATGACACAGAGAAACAATGCAGTCTAGTTCGGACATATACATGCACATGGTGAGAAAAATGGTTGAGCACTAAGTATATGGTGTTTATAAATAGTATCCTGAACAACTGGAACGAACTGAGATTGCTATAAACTTCTTGGTTGTCCTTATCACTCTCTGTATGGACTTTCTATCTGAGACACTGCCGCCACCAAAGCAAACAGTGATGCAATTTGTTAGAACGCTCTCAATTGTGCTGGTGTAAAAATCATGCCTTTCTACATATGTTTTGTAATGAGAGATAATGCCAAATGCTTCTAAAAATTATCTTTACCTCAGTAAATGTTCCAATAGAGATTCCTTGATCTGAAATTTTGTACATTTCATGTGAAAGACTAAAATATTGTAAAGACGTTTATTTCTTCTTTCATAACATGATACAATGAAAGAAGGAAGGAAGTAAAGAAGGAAGGAAGGAAAGAAAGAAAGAAAGAGAGAGAGAGAGAGAGAGAGAGAGAGAGAGAGAGAGAGAGAGAGAGAGAAAGAAAGAAGGAAAGAAAGAAAGACAGACATAGATTATACTAAAAATCTTTTAGTCGTATAAAGTGTTTTTGAAAATCTAGGTAACATTAGATAAGAGGGGGGGAAATCTTACGTCGGTATGCCATAAGGATTTTTAGAAGGATTTTCACTAAATGTAAATTTGTAAAAGTGGTAACCCATGTGAGATGTAATCCCACCAACGATGAAGTCACCAGGCTGGTACCACTCATGTGGAACAAGGAAAGCATCACTTGCAGGGCAGCTCAGAGTAACTACTTTGTGCACCAAAAACATCAAAAGAAACATCTTCATGCTTTGGTTGTTTTGACAATGGTTAGCCTTCTATCCTATCGATCAGGAAGCACATGTAATTCAATACTTCATCTAAAGATTGATCCAAGGTTTCTATCTGAGAATGCACTTAATGAGAAAATGTATTGTTTTCTATCTGAAGATCGATGTGAGTGCAAATTTGTATCTTGAAGAGCACCAGGATTTGAACAGATATTCTGGAAGAAGTGAACAGTGGTTAGAAACCTGAAGCAACGAGTCGGACAGAGCCATTATTACCCTTGTGCCAATCTTTCTGTGGTTCAAGTGTTTCTTTTTATCTAAGCTGATGCCTTGACTCTTTCTGAATATCATTCCCTTCTGTTCAGCCTTTCATGTTTTGTCCCAGCCAAGAAAACATGGTGATTCCTGTAGGAGATAATTATTTTGTTTTGATGAGATAACAATTGGCCAATGGTTCAACTATGACCAAATACCAATGAAAGTAATATAAGAGACATTTGAAATAAAATATATGCTTTGGTGTTGAAAGTATTTATTGAAGGATTTATTTTCTACCATATTTTCACAAAATAAAATATGAATGGATCCACCAGGAAGAAATCATTGATTGTATATATGATTTTAAAGGAATAATAAGAAATATTAATATTGTGCTTATAGTTAATGTTTATAACATTAATATTAATTAATAAGAAAGGTTGAGTGCCAAAGAATTGAGGCCTTTGAACTATGGTGCTGGAGAAGACTCCTGCGAGCCCTTTGGACTGCAAGATGATCCAACCGGTCAGTCCTAGAGGAGATCAACCCTGGCTGCTCTTTAGAAGGCCAGATCCTGAAGATGAAATTCAAATGCTTTGGCCACCTAATCAAGATCACATGAAGTGAATCTCTTCTTTAAAAAGCCAACACAGTTCTAGGCTGCATAAACAGAGGGATAGAATCAAGATCACGTGAAGTGTTAATATCACTTTATAGTGCCTTGGTAAGGTCAAACTTGGAACACTGCATTCAGTTTTGGTCGCCACAATATAAAAAAGATGTGGAGACTCTAGAAAGAGTGCAGAGAAGAGCAACAAAGCGGATTAGGGGACTGGAGGCTAAAACATATGAAGAACAGTTTCAGGAACTGGGTATGTTTAGTCTAATGGAAAGAAGGATTAGGGGAGACATGATAGCAGTATTCCAATATCTCAGGGGCTGCCACAAAGAAGAGGGAGTCAAACTATTCTCCAAAGAACCCTGGAGGTAGAACAAGAAGCAATGGCTGAACAAACTGGTTGTTAAATGGTAGGATCCCACCCCTGTGGCTAAGATTATAAAAAAGGGGGGGGGGAACCAAAACTATTTACCATATTTTTCGGAGTATAAGAAGCTCCGAAGTATAAGACACACCAAGATTTTGGAGTGGAAAACAAGGGAAAAATATCTGCCTCTGCCTCTCAGCAATCCTTGTAGCAAACAGTACAGACAATACACACTGTTTGTAGTGTTATTTTTCAGACGATACTTGTACAAATGCTGTTAAAATTGATGTACTTTTTGGAAGTATAGTTATTCTCTGTTGTTTAAAAGAATATCACTTTGTAAAACAATAGCATGCAACAATAGCTTCAGATCAAGCATTTATTTTAAAAAGCTTCTTCATTTTGTTAAGTTGTCTAGAATAATAATAAAGCAGTCTTTAAAAAAATAAGTCTAATAATTTGAACATTCTATAGGCATTTATAGTTGTTGATTTACCTCCTTTATTTATTTTTATTTTTATTTTATTATATTTATACCCCGCCCTTCTCCAAGCGGACCCAGGGCTGCGCACAGGAATATTAAAATACATACAAAAAACATATAAAATTTTTAAAAACTTATTCCAATAAAATCCTGCGCTAAAAACCGAATTAAAAATCCCCAAATTTAAAACTATCTAAAAGTCAGTAATGGAGGTTACGCTAGGCCAGCTAGATGGAACAGATGTGTCTTCAGACACTTGAGGAAGAGGCGGAGGTCGGAGATGGTGCGAAGTTCAGGGGTTAAGTCGTTCCAAAGGGCTGGTCCCGCCACAGAGAAGGCTCTTCCCCTGGGTGTCGCCAGTCGGCATTGTCCAGCCGATGGCACCCTGAGGAGGCCCTCTCTGTGGGAGCGTATCGGTCTGAGGAATGTATGGGGCATGAGGCGGTCTCGCATGTAACTAGGCCCCGAGCCATGGAGCGCTTTAAAGATGGTCGTCAGAACCTTGAAGCGCACCCGAAAGACCACAGGAAGCCAGTGCAGCTCGGCAGGATTGGTGTTATGTGGGAGTGTCTAGGCGCTCCCGTAATCACCCGCGCGGCTGCATTCTGGACTAGCTGCAGCTTTCGGGTGCACCTCAAGGGAAGCCCCATGTAGAGAGCATTACATAGTCGAGTCGAGAGGTGACGAGTGCTTGAGTGACTGTGCGTAAGGCACCCCGGTCCAGTAAGGGGCACAATTGGCGCATCAGGCGTACCTGATGGAACACCCCCCTGGCCACGGCTGCCACATGGTCCTCCTTAGACAGCCGGGAATCCAGGAGGACACCCATATTGCGTACCCTCTCCACAGGGGGCGGTGTTTCGCCCCCAATGGCCAGAGTGGAATAATCAGGCTGAACCGGGGTGCCGGAAGCCACAGCCACTCAGCCTTGGACAGGTTGAGCTTGAGTTTGTTACTACCCATCCAGATCCGTACGGCCTCCAAGCACCGGGACATAACCTCGACGGCATCGTTGGGGTGGTCTGGGGTGGATATGTACAACTGAGTATCAACAGCATACAGATGATATCCCACCCTAAAATCACGGATGATCTCACCCAGCGGCTTCATATATGTGTTGAACAGTAGGGGTGAGAGGTCTGACCCCTGAGGAACCCCACATATGAGGGGCCTCGAGGCCGACCTCTGCCCCCCTGCCAACACACATTGCGACCGACCAGAGAGGTAGGACGAGAACCACCGCAAAACGGTGCCTCCCAGCCCCAACCACCCCAGTCGGCGCAATAGGATACCATGGTTGATGGTATCGAAAGCCGCTGAGAGGTCTAATAGTCGCAAGGGTGCGACTCGGTCCAAGGCCCCCGTGGCAGCACTTAACCATGCGGCCACTAGGTCCTCAGTCGAGTCACGGGGCAAGTCCACAGGAATTGGCCCAAGCTCCCTTTGGAACCTTATCGGGTCCATCAGGAGCCTGGGGTGGAACCATATAGGAATGTCCGGTTCCGCCTCCCAGCAGTGAGGTGCGGCGATCAGAAAGTCGAGCCGAAGGAGAGCGTGATCTGTCCATGACAGGGGTGTGATGACTAGATCCCTTATTCCCAGATCACTACTCCACTGTCCCGAGATGAAGATTAGATCTAGGGTGTGTCCGCCCTCGTGGGTAGGGCCTACAACTACTTGGGTCAGGTCCATGGCTGTCATGGAAGCCATGAACTCCCGAGCTACCCCAGAGATTTCGCCCGCTGATGGCAAACAGCCTGATTAGCACTTTGCCATGTGGAGCAAACAGCAAGTTTCCCTTTCAATTTCCCCCCATTATCAGCTATTAGAGGCTGCAAGGATTGCTATAGTTTATTGAAGCTTCCGCAAGCCCCCATTTGCTGCAAAGAGGTAAATTGAGATCATCCGTGATTGCGGGGTAGAGTACCACCTGTACGCTGACGATACTCAGCTGTACATATCTACCCCCAAACACCCCAACGATACTGTCGAAGTGATATCCCGGTGTGTGTAGGCCATTCGGCTCTGGATGGAAAGTAACAAACTCTGGCTCAACCCATCCAAGACCGAGTGGCTGTTGTTACCGGCACCCCGGCATAGCCAGCTAATTCCATCGCTGGTTATCGGGGGCGAGTCAATGGCCCCTGTGAAAAGGGCTCACAACTTGGGTGTCCTCCTGGATTAGCGGCTGTCCATGGATGACCATGTGGCGGCCATGACCAGGGGGGACTTCTACCAGGTTCGCCTGGTACGCCAGTTGCGTCCCTTTCTGGACCGGGGCGCCCTCTGCAAAGTCATTCAAGCACTCGTGACATCTCACCTTGACTATTGCAACGCTCTCTACATGGGGCTCCCCTTGAGGTGCATCCGGAGGCTCCAGTTAGTTCAGAACGCGGCCGCGCGAGGGATTTTGGGAACATCTCGAAGTTCTCATGTAACACCTCTCCTGCGCGAGCTGCACTGGCTACCGGTGGCCTTCCGGGTGTGCTTCAAGGTGCTTGTTACCATCTTTAAATCGCTCCATGGCTTGGGGCCTAGTTACTTGCGGGACCACCTCCTGCCACACACCTCCCACCGACCGATTCGCTCCCACAGAGAGGGCCTTCTCAGGGCGCCGACTGCCGGCTGGCGACGCCCAGGAACAGGGCCTTCTCTGTGGTGGGGCCCGCCCTCTGGAATGACTTCCCCCCCGAACTCCGCACCATCACTGACCTTCCCCTCTTCCGCCGCTCACTTAAGACCCTTCTTTTCCAGCAAGCTGGACTGGCGTAGAACTTGAATTTTAGAACAATAGAGCCTCAGCCAAGTTAGGTAGGTTTTTTAATGGGATTTTAGCACAGGTTTTCTATTTAATTTCTTTTTAACTTTTGTATATTGTTATTTATTGTATATTTTAATGTCCTGTGCACTGCCCAGAGTCCGTCTCGACGGAGATTGGTGTGGTTAACAAATCGAATAAAATAAAAATAAATAAATAAATACATTGCTGGGAGGCAGAGGCCAAAGTGTTGGGGCCAGTGGGTTGGTGGGGCTATATTTAGTATAAAAGATGCACCCAAATTTCCACCCTCTTTTAGGGTGAAAAAGGTGCGTCTTATACTCTGAAAAATACGGTACACAGTATGTCATAATGTTTTAAGTATAATCTTTATTGTCATTGTACTTAAATACAACAAAATTGGTTTATACAAGGGAATTCCTTAAATTTAAATTCATACCAACATGTCCCATGTATCATCAAGAGAATTCAGCACATCATATACTATGTGTGCTTCCAAAAGCACCATTCCTTGCTCTTCTAATTCAAGCAAGGTTTTTCTCATGAATTGGAGGTGATCCAACCAATGTTCTCCAAAGTTGTAGCCTTGCTCTATAGCTATGAGGTGAACCTATGGCACCTACGTGGAGCCTTCTGATTTGTTGCCCCAGCTCAGCTCCACTGGGCATGCGTACACGCCTCCCCTGTCTAACTGATTTTTGGATTTCTGCCGCACATGCATGGGGGGGGGTAGGGTGCATATGGGAGATTTATGTGCAGGGGGGAGGGGGGGGTGCCCCGGTGCCCTGTTTTTGGTCCCAGGAGGCTGCAAGGAGGCCTGCTAGGCCCCAAACAGGCCACTGGGAGAGGGAGTACACATGTGCGGGGGTGTCATGAACACATTGTATTATGAGGTGCTAGTTACCATCTTCAAAGTGCTCCATGGCACGGGTCCTGGTTACTTGAGAGACTGCCTCCTACCACATTCCTCCCTTTGACCTGTCCGCTCCCACAGAGTGGGCCTTCTCAGGGTGCCGTCAGCTGGTCAATGTCGGCTGGTGACTTCCAGGGGACGAGCCTTCTCTGTAGCCGGTCCGACAATCTGGAATGACGTGCCCCCCGATATCCGTACCATCACGGACCTACGACTCTTCCGTCAGATGTTAAAAGCACATTTCTTCCATCTAGCCGGCCTGACATAGACTAGGGAATAATTTTAAATTAGATATTTATTGGTTTTAATTCTATTTATCCAAATTTTAGCACATATTTAATTAATTTAATTATTTTTTATACTTTGTATATTGTTGGGTTTTTATCGCGCATGCGCAAACTATCTAAATAGTTTGCGCATGCGCGAGTAATGGAGGCTCCATGCTGAGCGCGGCTGGGCCTGAGGGGTCTTTCGGCCCTGGGGGGTCGTCGCCAGCCCTCTTTTTCCAGCTTTGAGGGCTGGCCTGGCAAGTTGGTCCATCTGCCGACCTGCCGAGGGATTTTCGGCCCATGGAGAGCGCGGACGGCGCGGCGGGCGAGGCGAGCGAGCGGGGTAAGCGCCGGGCGGCAAGGCGAACGCCGCATGGTGCGGCGTGGAGAGAAGAACGGAGAGCGCTGGGCGGAGAGCGCCGGACGGAGAGCGCCGGGCGGAGAGGTAGCATGGCGAGAGAACGCTGGGCGGAGAACGGAGAGGCGCCAGGTGGAGAGGCGAGCGCCGGCGGCGCCGGCAGCATGGCGAGTGCTGGGTGGCGAGCTCCGAATGTCCCGGAGCGTCGGAACGGCCCTGGTGTCCCTGGCGTCCTTTGTTGTGGCCCTAGGTCGCCCGAAGAGGAGGTAGGTCGGGCGACCTGGGTGAAGAACGAGTGGAGGCCGGGCCGGCTACGAGCTGAAGATCAGGCCGCGCGGAAATGAAAACAGGCCGCGCGGCCTTCAACCGGCCTGTGCAGCCCCAGCGGTCTTGATACAGCCCTGGGACGCCCAGAGAAGAGGTAGGCCGGGCGACCAGGGCGAAGATGGAGGAGGCCGGGCCGGGTGTGGGTTGAAGATCAGGCCGCGCGGTAATGACAGCAGGCCGCGCGGCCTCCACCCGGCCTGTGCAGTCCTTGCCCAATCCATCTTGATTTGGGCCGGTTTGGGAGCTAGGGACGAGGCAAGGATGGACGGATGGACTGATGATCAAATGGGCTGAGGAGTGGAAAGGCGGGATGAGAGAACTATCTGGGGGAAGATTATTTCTGCCATCTACTACCCCCCCACCCCCCACCCCGCTGGAGAGACTTTTTCCACCCCACCTGGACTACCTGCCGCACTTTATCATCTAGGCGGGATGAGACAACTATCTGGGGGAAGATTATTTCTGCCATCTACTACCCCCCCACCCCCCACCCCGCTGGAGAGACTTTTTCCACCCCACCTGGACTACCTGCCGCACTTTATCATCTAGGCGGGATGAGACAACTATCTGGGGGAAGATTATTTCTGCCATCTACTACCCCCCCACCCCCCCGCTGAAGAGACTTTTTCCACCCCACCTGGACTACCTGCCGCACTTTTTCATCTATCTTACCTTACGCTTTTAAGTTTTAGCTTGCTGTATTAATTCCGACTTGCATTGTAACATCGTAGACGATTCCCCCCCCCCCTTTCTTAGAACCAGTGCCGTTACTATGCTATTTTCGTACTCCAGAACAGAGCTCCTTGGCTTGCGAGAGTTTCCCCTCTCGCAGGTCTGGCCCCCTCATCTAACACGGGCCCACCTCGAGGATGGATTGATAGATCCTGAGAGGTGGGCGAGGCGCAAACTAAGGGGGTTTTTATGCAAATTTTTAATTCGGTTTTTAAGGGGTCCTGGGGTGGGGGGAGGGTTTATGCAGTCAGAGGGGGGTCAAGTTATAGGGCCAGCTGGCGGAAGTGGGATAAAGGAGGAGTCCATTAGGGAGGGGGGATCAGGGGTCGTCTCTGTTGAGGGCCGTCCCATTCGGTTGGTCTTAGGGAGGGGCAGGGGTGGTGGGAGACAGGATGTCCATCATGGGTTGGGGGCTCGTGGTCGCTGGCTACGAGTGATCGCTTGCCCCAACCCCCTGTGCTCCACTCGTGGGCTAGGCGGTCAGGGATTACAGAGCCGGGGCCCTAGGTTGATGTTCTGCAACGCCAGGTCCGTGGTGAATAAAGCCCCCCTCATAAATGACCTTGTGTCAGAGGGGGACCCGGACCTGGTGGGAATTACGGAGACCTGGTTGGGCCCCGAGGGGGGTCTACCCCTCGTGGAAATGTGCCCACCAGGTTACCGTGCATTTCATCAACCTAGGGCCCTAGGCAGGGGTGGGGGGGTGGCGGTTATCGTTAAGGAAAGTCTGGAGCCGAAGGAGACCACTGTGCCTCAGATGACCGGCTGTGAGTCCCTCTTCATGAAGTGGGGCCTAGGGAGGCAGTTGGGCCTGCTGGTTGTATACCTGGCTCCCCGCTATGTAACAGCAGCCCTGCCCGAGCTACTCGAGGTGATCGCCGCGATGGCGGTGGAGACCCCCAGACTTATGGTCATGGGGGACTTTAACCTGCCATCGGCGGGCGAGACATCCGAGGCAGCTCGGGAGTTCATGGCTTCCATGACGGCCATGGACCTGACCCAAGTAGTTCAGGGCCCCACGCACGAGGGAGGACACACGCTGGATCTGATTTTTGTCTCTGGACACTGGATTAGTGATCTTGGAACAGGGGATTTAGTCATCTTACCCTTGTCATGGACAGATCACTCTCTCCTTCGGATAGACTTTCCAACCGTCACACCCCACCGCGGGGAGGCGGAACCGGAGACACCGAGTTGGTTCCGCCCCAGGCGCCTGATGGACCCGGAAAGGTTCCAGAGGGAGCTTGGGCCAGTACCTGTGTCCCTGTCCCACGGCTCGACTGAGGATCTAGTGGCCGCATGGTATAGTGCGGCTACGGGGGCCTTGGACCGAGTCGCGCCCTTGCGGCCTCTCATGCAGCGTCGAGTCACCCAGGCGCCTTGGTTTACCGAGGAGCTTCGGGAGATGAAACGCCGTAAGAGACGCCTAGAGAGTAGGTGGAGATCTTCTCGATCCGAATCTGACCGAACACTAGTGAGAGACCATATTAGGACTTATTTAGTGGCGCTAAGAGTGGCCAAACGTGAGTATTGTGCCACCCTTATCGCGTCCGCGGAAAACCGCCCTGCCACCCTGTTTGGGGTGACCCGCTCCCTCTTGCATTTGAGGCCGCGGGAAGCCCCTCTGCAGGGTCGAGCCGAGGAATTTGGAGTTTTTCTGCAGGACAAAATCACTCAGATTCGGAACGAGCTGCCCTCCACTAGTGATCCGGTCGAGGTGCCCGGTGCTGGTCTTGAGATAACATCTTGGGAGGAGTTTGACTTTGTTGCTACCGAGGATATGGACAGGTTGCGGAGGAACCTTAGAGCCACCACATGTTTATTGGACCCGTGCCCCTCCTGGCTTGTACTGGCATCCTGGGAGGTGACACGAGGTTGGCTCCAAGAGGTTGTCAACGCATCCTTGAGTGAGGGTTCCTTGCCTGCTTCCCTAAAAGAGGCTATGGTGAGGCCCCTCCTTAAGAAGCCCTCTTTGGATCCAGCTTTGTTAACCAACTATCGTCCGGTCTCCAACCTTACCTTCTTGGCGAAGGTTGTTGAGAGTGTGGTGGCACAACAGTTTCCTGGAGGAAGTTGATTATCTAGACCCGCGCCAGTCCGGCTTCCGGCCCGGTCACAGTACCGAGACGGCATTGGTCGCGTTGGTGGATGATCTCTGGAGGGCACGGGATAGAGGTTGTTCCTCTATCCTTGTCCTATTAGATCTCTCAGCGGCTTTTGATACCATCGACCATGGTATCTTATTGCACCGATTGGGGGGGTTGGGGCTGAGAGGCACCGTTTTACGGTGGTTCTCATCCTACCTCTCTGGTCGGTCGCAATGGGTGTTGGCAGGAGGGCAGAAGTCGTCCCCGAGGCCCCTCACATGTGGGGTTCCTCAGGGGTCGGTCCTCTCGCCACTCCTGTTCAACACCTACATGAAGCCGCTGGGTGAGATCATCCGTGGTTTTGGGGTGGAATACCATCTGTACGCTGATGACACTCAGTTGTACATATCCACCCCAAACCACCCCAACGATGCCGTCGAGGTGCTGTCCCGGTGTCTGGAGGCCGTACGGATCTGGATGGGTAGTAACAAACTCAGGCTCAACCCGGCCAAGACCGAGTGGCTGTGGTTTCCGGCACCCCGGTTCAGCCAGATAAGTCCAACACTGGCCATTGGGGGCGAACAACTGGCCCCCGTGGAGAGGGCGCGCAACTTGGGCGTCCTACTGGATTCCCGGCTGTCCATGGAGGACCATGTGGCGGCCGTGGCCAGGGGGGCATTCTATCAGGTACGCCTGATACGCCAGTTGCGCCCCTTACTGGACCGGGGAGCCCTTCGCACAGTCACTCAAGCGCTTGTGACATCCCGGCTGGATTACTGTAACGCTCTCTACATGGGGCTCCCCTTGAGGTGCACTCGAAGACTACAGTTAGTACAGAATGTGGCCGCGCGGGTGATTATGGGTGCCACAAGGCAAACCCACGTAACACCTCTCCTGCGCGAGCTGCACTGGCTGCCTGTGGCCTTTCGAGTGCGCTTCAAGGTGCTGATGACCATCTTTAAATCGCTCCATGGCTCGGGGCCTAGCTATATACGAGACCACCTCCTGCCCCATACATCCCTTCGTCCGATCCGCTCCCACAGAGAGGGACTTCTTCGGGTGCCGTCGACGGGGCAATGCCGGTTGGCGACACGCAGGGGAAGGGCCTTCTCTGTGGCGGGCCCGGCCCTCTGGAACGACCTACCCCCCAACCTCTGTACCATCTCGGACCTCCGCCTCTTCCGCCAACGTCTTAAGACGTATTTATTCCAACAAGCCGGCCTAGGATAGCCCCCATTTCTGACTTTTTAAGAAATAATTTATAATTGGCAAGGGTTTTAATATTGGGTTTTAGCACGGGTTTATTAATTTAATACATTTTAATAGATATTTATTGTATTTTGTGTTTTTAAATAATGCCTGTGCGCCCCCCTGGGTCCTAACAAGGAGAAGGGTGGGGTATAAATTTAATAAAATAAATAAAATAAAATAAAATAAATTATCTTCTGTGCACCACCCTGAGTCCCTTTTAGGTGAAATAGGGCGGTATATAAATCGAAATAATAAATAAAATAAATAAATGAGTGTGGGCACATATGTGCATGGGATATTTTTCTCACAGACAGTTACTTTACTGCTTGCTGTCTCTCTCACATAAACTTTGTGTAAGACGAACAAGCATTCTCTAGCAATGTATCCCACCCACATGCATTAGCTGACTATCTTCCAAGCACAAAACTATGCCAGCTGGGGCTTTTTCATTTTGCTTTTGCACTTCCTCACCAAGGTTTGCATGAGGATCACTTACAACCGTCCACAAATCCTCCCTCCATTTCCACTTGTAAGCTCCATGAGAGATAATCTGACTCATTAAGATGAGAAAAAAAGAAAACCTCTTCCAATTCCTGTAATAGCAATAGCACTTAGACTTATATACCGCTTCATAGTGCTTTACAGTCCTCTCTAAGTGGTTTCCAGAATCGACCTATTGCCCCAAACAGTCTGGGTCCTCATTTTACCCACCTTGGAAGGATGGAAGGCTAAGTCAACCTTGAGCAGGGGAGATTTGATCTTATGAATTGCAGCTAGAAGTCAGCTGAAGTAGCCTGCAATACTGAACTCTAACCACTGTGCCACCTAGGCTCTGCCGATAGATAGCATCAAGCTGTCTATACAAGCTAATCGTCCTCAACCTTCCTTGGGCTCACAAAATATATTTCGCCATCTCATCAGACTGTCTTTACGCTTGGGAGAAATTTACTACAGGTACTTCAGATTTAGTTTTTAGATTTATTAAATTCTCCCTTGCGGGACTCAGGGCGGTGTACAGGCAATAATAAGAACAATAAGATAGAGCATAAAATCCAATTAAAATCCAATTAAAAATATAGTAAATGGACACATCTGGGCCCATAACCTCATAAGGATTTGCATAGTTGTCAAAATGAAAATGGAAACATTAACACAAACTTTATATATGAATCAGTGGTGGGTTCCAGATCTTGTTGCAACTGGTATGGTGCAATGGGGCCAGGCGTCCACCACATACATGTATGCAGCATGCGCGCAGCACACACATGCATACTTACTGCCTGTGATGCTCTGCGATGTTCCAGCTGATCGGCGGAGCATTGCGCAGGTGCCATACACTCCATGCATGTGCGCATAAGCCCCAATCAGCTCAAATACAGGTGGGTAGGCCCTATAGAACACTGTACCGGAATGGTACCTGGTGCTCCCAGCAGACACCAGTACGCCCGTACCGGGGCAAACCAGTCGTATCTCACCATTGATATGAATTATATTTAACATTTACATTTACAACAGTCTTAGTCATTATCCAGAAAGAAAGAAAATACAAAAACAGTCCAAAACACAGGAATAGAAACTGTATACCGAACACACTGAAGAAAAAGGCAGGGGGAACAGGAAGTTCTCGCTTTATATGTATATAATTATCATTTATTTAGTATAAACATAAATATAATTCACAATTAACAATGACTGAGGGGCTGCTGGTTTGTTAGAGGTGTCAGGGGTGCTGATTGCAAATAATTATGTATGTGTTGTATTTTATATATACATTCAGTGCAATGTTGCATGGTCAACCATTGCTTCTGATTATAATAATAATAATAATAATAATAATTTAATTTTATATCCCGCTCTCTCTCCCCAAGGGGACTCGAGGCGGGGCACAGGCAATTAAAAATACAAATAAAACCACAGACAAATACAAAATACAAAATTAAAAATAGATTAAATTGATCCTGCGCTAAAACCCATAAACTAAACTAAAAATTACCCCTAAAAACCCCTAACCTAAAAAGAGACTACCCAAGGCCGGCCAGACGAAAAAAGTGTGTCTTTAATTTTAAGCGGAAGGAGCGGAGGTCCGTGGTTGTCCTGATATCGGGGGGAAGGTCATTCCAGAGGGCTGGGCCCGCCACAGAGAAGGCCCTTCCCCTGGGCGTCGCCCGCTGACAAAGTCTAGTGGACGGCACCCGGAGAAGTCCCTCTCTGTGGGAGCGAATCGGCCGTGAGGATGTATGGGGCAGGATCCGATCCCGCAGGTAGCTAGGTCCCGAGCCATGGAGCGCTTTGAAGATGGTAATTAACACCTTGAAGCGCACCCGGAAGACGACAGGTAGCCAGTGCAGCTCGCGCAAGAGCGGTGTTACGTGGGCAAACCTAGAGGTGCCCATAATTGCTCGCGCGGCTGCATTCTGGACCAACTGAAGCCTCCGGGTACACCTCAAGGGGAGCCCCATGTAGAGAGAGTTGCAATAATCCAGTCGGGATGTCACGAGAGCATGAGTGACTGTGCGAAGGGCGTCCCGATCCAATAGGGGGCGCAACTGGCGTACCAGGCGAACCTGGTAAAACGCCCTCCTGGCCACGGCTGTCACTTGATCTTCCATGGACAGCCGGGTATCCAGGAGGACACCCAAGATTGTCAGATGCCATGCTGGTGGTTTCAATTGTTCTTCCGTAAACAAATTTGGGAGTGGAGATTAATGTCAGGAAACAAGAAATAACAGTCCACACATGAAGGTTCAAGTAAATTGATTTATTGCTTAAAATCTATGCAGAGAAATCTACTCAACAAATAGCCATCATCTATCTATCTATCTATCTATCTATCTATCTATCTATCTATCTATCTATCCATCTATGAAGTTGTGAATGCCCCAACACTGCAAGTCTTTAAGAAGATGTTGGATAGCCATTTGTCTGAAACGGTATAGGGCTTCCTGCTTAGGCAGGAAGTTGGACTAGATGACCTCCAAGGTCCCTTCCAACTCTGGTATTATATTGTAGTATATTGTATCTATCTATCTATCTATCTATCTATCTCGATCATCTCTATCTCTATTCTATCTCTGTCTGTCTGTGTGAGTGTATGTGTATGTGTGTGTATTCCAGCATAACACACACACCTCGAGCAATTTCAACTTGGTACACAGACGACTTACTCTCTGGAAACAAATACTATGGGGGAAAGACACCCTAATACCCCTTGGGATGTTTCCATGTGTGTCCGTGTGTCCATGTATGTGTGTGTGTTCCAGCATAACTCTTGAATGCCTGGACTGCTGAAAGGACTGAATTATATCAATAGTACTGTCAAGCCACCGGAGTTTTGACAGTGATAGTGTGCATTTTGGATTTATGTTCTGTTAAGATACAGCCTGTTGTGCTTCTCCTGTACAGCACAGTGGAGTTGCCATGGTAATGGTTTGGCAGTACTTCACAAGGGAGCTCCCTCTTAGGAATTGGGATAAATAAAACTCTGATGCTCGGTTAAATTTACGTCTAAAAAATGATATTCCGATCTTGACTATATTTACGTCACACTTTATAAATAGATGGTATTAATATCATAATAGTAGCATGTAAAATATTGGACATGCTTTGAGTCAATGCTGGAAAAGTCCCAACAGCACATAGCAAGTCTTTGGAAATGTTGAAAATGAAGCACATCCAGTATTTTGGAATGGGCAACTATAATAAACCTTGCAACACACAATAATCCTACACAAAGCCTCTATTGGCAGAAATGAAACTTCTAACTTCTACATTGTGGTCTCAATTTTTGTCAGCAATTTTTCCTAGCCAAAAAGATCATATGGCACACTAATTCCTCTTTATGAGTTGTTCCCTGTGGTTGAGGTCAGGCCTAAAAATAATGATGTAGCATTTTGGCAGGAATATGCATCCCAGTAATGCAGAGCTGGAGGACAAGATGGAGAAGACCTCCACAGCTACCATGGCTTTTCCCTTTGTGCTCAGATAGGCTGGAAAGAAGGAGATCCACACACTGCAAAAGGCTAACATGCTGAAAGTGATGAACTTGGCTTCGTTAAAGCTGTCAGGTAATTTACGGGCAAGGAAAGCCACAATAAAGCTGGCAATGGCCAAGATACCCATGTAGCCCAAGACACAGTAGAAGAAGAGAGCTGACCCCTCATTGCACTGCAAAATTATTTCTTGGAACTCTGATTTCATGTCAAACTCAGGGAATGGGGGAGATGTTGACAACCAAACAATACAAATATAGACTTGTAAGAGAGAGCATGAGAGGACAATAGAAAAGGCCAATCTTTTCCCCACCCATCTCCTCATCTGAGATCCTGGTTTAGTGGCTATAAAAGCCACAACCACAGTGATGGTTTTGGCCAGAACACTAGAAATGGCCACTGATAAGGTGATGCCAAACATGGATTGTCTGAAAAGGCAGATTACTGTGCAAGGCTGGCTGAGGAAGAGCAAAGAGGAGAGAAAACAGATCTGAAGAGAGACAAGGAGGGTGTAAGTTAGAGACCTGTTGTTGGCTTTGACAATGGGTGTATCCCTGTGCTTAATAAAGGTTCCAAGTACCCAAGAAGTCAAGAAGAAGAAAGAAACAGCTGGTGAAATTAAACCAATTCCCAAGGTTTCTCCAAAGGTTAGAAACACCACCAGTTTTGGGATACATCCTTTCTTTTTTTTATTTGGATAATGATCTTCTGAACATTGGAAACAGTCATCCGTATCTGGAAGGAAAATAAAGGAATTCATCATCTAGGCCTTCCAAATTATGGAAAATAATAACATTATATTTATGCACCCATGTAGTTTATTAAAGTTTCATAAAATGCCATTAAATTTTTATCCTACCATTTTGGTTTGAAATCTTCCCTTCTGGGCATGGAACACAGTCATAGCAGCAGAACGGATTCCCCTCGATCCCTTTCTTCCAGGATCCAGGGAAACAGGGGTCATTGCATCGTGAAAGTGGAAGATCCTAGTGATAATCATACAATGTTTTGAAAAGGAGAGTTTTAAAGACAGTTTCTGAATTTTCTCCTCAATGGAGTAACATGATTATTGACTTCCCAAGAGGATACAGAAGTTGAGGTACAAAAACGCCTGTCTAAAGAGCAGGGTAAATAAATAATTATACATGGTGATGATCTCATGCAAACATGGACACTTTTTTGGATTTTAAATGGAACAGCCCCCCAAATATTCAATCTTGGCTTTTATATTGTAATATAATATTTGTCAATTTGAGGAATTTCATCCACAACATTTGAAAGAATATGCCGTTGTTTATTTTAAAAAATAGAAATTAGATCTCTAAAGAAACTAGGTTCAATATGGGAGCACAATTGTCAGCCTTCGCTTTGCCGCTTGCTTGGCTTCCATAGAAATGGGGAGGGTGGGGTTATGGGGTTAACTATGAGTGCTGGTGGAAGATGGTACGGGCCAGTGGTATCTCAAACCTAACGGTATCACATTCCATTCTGATGATGGTGTTGGACGTGAGGCCCACCTGATGTCCTGGAGGAATCTGCATTGGACACTGTTGTAGGGGCATGGGTTATTGGGGTTGGCTTAAGCTTTGATATACACAATTCGCGCCTAAACTAGTCACTTCCTGCTTGACCTTTGTTTGCTGTTCTTCTGTATTCAGTAAAAGTAACCTTATTCATTCTAAACTATGATTAAGTGTGGTCTTTCTTGAGTATTCGAAGAAGCGAACCTTGACATTAAGCAGGAAGTCACTACACTCCTAAACCCCATGTCGGAGCCTGCGAAAGATGAACCGATGGGAGAGGCCGCCGCTCACCCCGCAGCCCAAAAGGAGGACTCGAGGTCAGTGATGGAGTTTTTAGCTGGCCTTAACTTAGAACCAACCCCCTAAGAAGGATTAACACGCCATCGCTGGTCCGAGGGAGTGGGGATGACGGATGACATCAGTTCGGGGGTCACGACCACAAGGCGCCGGTATGCTTACCAACCCCCCTCCATAACAGAATTGCTAAAGGAAGAGAGGGATTTGAGAGAGATGGCAAGAGATTTACTTCGTCAAGCAGACGAGAGGAAGGAAACCCTAGATAAAATGTGGGGAGGGGATCAACGTTTTCTGGAAGGGGAAGGAATGAAACAACAGCAAGAAGCCCCCTCCCAAGAACTGAGAGGAGCGAGTCCTCAACCCCCTGTGGATACCCCTAGAGAATCACAAAGGGGAGAACCCACTCCTCCCCCTCGCCCGCCGGCAAGACTCCCCCCCCTGGGGATTAAATTTGGCGGGAACCCTGAGGAGTTGGGATTCTTTTTACTGCATGTCAGCAACTATGTTAAACAGTTTGCAAATGACTTGAGAGGTGATGATGCAAAGATAAGAATTGTATCCCTGGCGCTCGAGAACACAGCCGCTAAGTGGTTGGTCTCCTTGCATAATAATCATTCCCCTCTGATGGGGAATTTTGACGGGTTTATGACTGCCCTTAGAAGGCGATTTGAAGACCCTCGTATTGAAAGAAAGGCAAGGATGGAAATGAGGAACCTGCGCCAGGGCAATAGATCAGTTCAAGATTATTCGCAACGTTTTCAAGAACTTCCAGCTTATATGAGAGGTTGGAGCGAAAGTGCCCTAATTGATATTTACACTGAAGGTTTAGACCCATCCCTGTATTAGACTTGCATTAACAGGCGTACGCCACAATCCCTGGCGGATTGGTATCAGCTGGCAGGGGATGTTGAACTAGATCAAGCTCGAACAAAATCTCTGTCTCACTTTGAAAAGAAAAGTCAGATTGGAATTCCTGCCCCCCAAGTTTATGAGAGGGATTACCAAAAACAAAGTAAAGAGCGCAGATCTACTACAACTCGTTCTGGTGCTTGTTTTCGTTGTGGGAAGGAGGGGCACTGGGCCAATAACTGCAGAATGAAACAATTACCACACCCGCATTCTTCTGCTGAGGGAAAGAAACCGGCAAAAACTCCGAGCGTGCGCACTAAACCAGTGATGCTTGGAGCGGAGCCTCTGGATCTCTCTGGCGGTGACCGACAAAAGACGGAACTGGATGATTGGGAAAAGGACTCCTCCTCTTTGGATGAAAACTTGGTGAGTCCCCATTCTGGGCCCCTTACTATTCCTTTACAGCTTTTAGCTCCATCTAGTGGACGCAACTGCAAAATACAGGCTCTTATAGATTCTGGCTGTTCTTGTTGCCTCATCAGCCAGGAATTGGTACAGTACATGGGTTTTCACCAAAAAAATCTAAAAGTACCAATCGCATTCTGCCAAATGGATGGCTCCATAGCAGGGGGCAATCCGGCATCATATGTGACTGAACCAATTCAAGTGTCTATTGGAGACACCCATAAGGAAACTATTAACTTCATCGTTGCCCCCATTGCTGACAACCCTGTTATTTTAGGCATTAATTGGCTGCGTAAGTGGAATCCCCTGATTGACTGGCAAGAAGGATGGGTTCGAATTCCTTTAATTTTGCCTAACGATATGCCCCCCTCCCTTGAGGGTAACCCCTCCCCCACCCCAAACTCCAATGATGAACTTCTACCTAATCAGGCACCCCTCAATGAACCTGTGAATTCCAGCGTAGCCCTGCCAACCCCTGAAGTCATTCCAGGTGAAGAAAAAATCCCTAAAGAGTACTGGGACCTTAAAGATGTTTTCAGTGAAAAATCCTGTGACACTCTCCCACCCCACCGTGCCACAGACTGCTCTATTGATTTCCTCCCAGGGGTACAGCTTCCAAAACCTCGCATTTACTCTATGACACCCCGCAAAATGGCTGAGCTTCGCAATTTCATTGATAAAAATTTAAAGAGGGGCTTCATTGAACCTGCCAGACTACGAGTTGCCGCCCCTGTGATGTTTAGAGAAAAGAAAGATGGCACACTTCGTCTGGTTCAGGATTACAAATATCTTAATACTATCTGTGAACACAATGTCTACCCACTACCACTCATGAAAGACATGCTAGCTCATCTAGCTTCGGGCAAGAATTTTACTAAACTCGATCTGAGGGAAGCTTATTACAGAATAAGAATTAAAGAGGGAGACGAATGGAAAACTGCTTTTAACTGCCCTTTAGGGTGCTTTCAATTTAAAGTGTTGCCATTTGGTTTGCAAGGAGCACCTTCTGTATTTATGCAACTGATCAATGACGTTCTCCACGAGCACCTGTACAAGGGCGTTATCGTCTATCTTGATGACATCATCGTATACACGAAAACACATGATGAATACGTTAAACTAGTCCGCTCTGTTTTACATAAACTTCGGGCTGCTGAACTCTATGCTAAACTTTCTAAATGCGAATTTCACCAGGAAAAAATTGACTAGCTGGGTTATCGCATCTCTTCAGACGGAATTGAAATGGACCCTGCCAAAGTGAAAGTTGTCACGGAATGGGCCCCTCCTCGCACTCGTAAGCAGTTACAAAGCTTTTTGGGATTCACCAACTTTTACCGTCAATTTATACCCTCTTTTGCTAGCATTGCACTACCCATAACGAACCTGCTCAAAACAAACAGGGACAACAAACCTCGACCAGGTTCTCCTCTGAATTGGACTATGGAGTGCCAAGCAGCGTTTGAATAACGTATACGCTTATTTGCAGCAGAACCTGTTCTGAAACATCCTGATGTCAACTCCCCCTTCGTAATACAGGCGGATGCTAGCGATGTCGCTGTAGGTGCTGTTTTGTTACAACGTAACCAACAAGGTCAACTACAACCTTGTGCTTACACTTCCCGTAAGTTATCCAACACGGAACGCAGATGGGCGATCTGGGAGAAAGAAGCTTTTGCGGTTTGTTGGGCCCTTATGACTTGGCGTCATTTCCTGGAGGGGGCTCCTCACCCGTTTGAGGTCTGGACTGACCACAAAAACTTGAAGTCACTCACTACGTCCTGCAAGTTGTCCCCAAAGCAGCTACGGTGGGCTCACTGCTTTCATCGTTTTAATTTTACCCTCAAATACATTCCTGGGGGAAAGAATTTCATGGCTGATGCTCTCTCCAGACTGCCTCAATATGACATTACTAAACTCACCATTGTTCGACCTGTTATACCACTTACTTTAATGGCTGCTCCCGTCTTGACCAGGAGTTCCTCCACAGTCCAAACTGACCCTCCCACAGAATTGATTACCAGGATCAAATCTGAACTACTTACCGATGAGTGGTATTCCACTCACTTTGCTGACTGTACCATCAGAGATGATCTACCCTGGATCGGTGCTAAAATTTATGTCCCAGCTACCATACGGCCTTTTGTACTACAACGAGCACACGACTCGAGACTAGCTGGTCATTTTGGATTTGTAAAAACTATTCATTTAGTAAAACGCCAATTTTGGTGGCCCTCCCTTAAGAAAGATGTTGAATTCTATATCGCCAGTTGTCCAGTTTGCGCGGCTTCCAAACGGTCCCCTGGAAAACCCCACGGTCTCCTCCAATCTGTGGCGTGGCCAGAGGCTCCTTGGAAAGAAATTTCTATGGACTTTATTGTTGATCTTCCAAGTAGCCAAAATTACACTGTCATTTGGGTAGTTACGGATCTATTCTCCAAACAAGTTCACTTTGTGCCTTGCTCAAAGATTCCGTCCGCCAAATCCTTGGCTAAACTCTTTCTCACTCACATTTATCGCTTACATGGAGTCCCTAAGCGTATCATCTCTGAAAGGGGTACTCAATTTACGTCACAATTTTGGAAGGAGTTCCTAAGGTTAATTGGCTCCGCCCAGGGCTTAAGCTCCTCCCACCACCCGCAGACTAACGGGGCCTGTGAACGTGCTAACTCCATTCTGGAACAATATTTGCCCTGTTTTATAAACTTTCAACAGGATGATTGGGCTGATCTCCTGATTCACGCGGAGGTTGCATATAACAATTCCGTTCACAGCAGTACTGGAATGACCCCATTCAAAGTAATTTATGGTCAGGACTTTGTACCTATCCCTGAGTTGCCGCACGACCCTCCTGCAATTCGTTCTCTGGCAGATTGGAGTGGTAAATTGTCTTCAGTTTGGCCCATCATAAGTAAAACATTGGATGATGCTCATCAATCTCATAAGTTTTATGCCAACAAGAAACGGTCTGCTCCACCAGAATACAAAGTCGGAGACAGAGTATATGTTTCTACTAGGCATTTGGACAGTCCGCAGAAATGCAAGAAACTAGGCCCTAAGTTTGTGGGCCCTTTCACGATCACTAAAATAATCAGTTCTGTCTCTGTTCATTTGGACCTACCAAAAACCTACCGACGCCTGTACCCAGTCTTCCATGTCCACCTGTTGAAACCTGAACGCTCGTCACATCTTCGTAAACCTCATCCTGATGCCCCTGTACCCCTGCTTGTAGATGGACAACAACACTATGAAGTCCGGGACATTTTAGACTCCAGAGTGCATAGAAATAAGATTCAGTACCTAGTAATGTGGAAAGATTTTCCCCCATCCCATAATGAATGGGTGGATAAGCAGCATCTAAAAGCCCCAAAGCTATTACGACAATTCTATGCTAAATATCCTACCAAGCCCTAACCTCTTTTCCCCTTTTCTATATGTTGTTGTGTGGTTCTCTTTGTGTGTCTATTGTTGTCTATTTTGCAGAACTGAATCCCCTGCTTCTGGAGGAGGTCCGGATGTCAGCCTTCGCTTTGCCGCTTGCTTGGCTGCCATAGAAACGGGGAGGGTGGGGTTATGGGGTTAACTATGAGTGCTAGTGGAAGATGGTACGGGCCAGTGGTATCTCAAGCCTAACGGTATCACATTCCATTCTGATGATGGCGTTGGACGTGAGGCCCACCTGATGTCCTGGAGGAATCTGCATTGGACACTGTTGTAGGGGCATGGGTTATTGGGGTTGGCTTAAGCTTTGATATACACGATTCGCGCCTAAACTAGTCACTTCCTGCTTGACCTTTGTTTGCTGTTCTTCTGTATTCAGTAAAAGTAACCGGGGGCGTGGCTTATGGCCGAGTAGCGAGAGGACATTCCTCCATTTCGTAGGGTTGTTTTTTTTAATAACTGTGGATTAAAAGTGATTAAATGCACCGTCAGAAGCCGAGATTGTTTACAACGGGGTCGGAAAGGCAGAGGATTGTGTAGACTGATTTTTACACCGATAGATCAAACCGGACTGCTTGAATTTCAAAGTTTCGTTTCTTCGTGGAGAACAAAGAACAAAGGTTTGATCGAAGCGGCGATGGCAGCTTGCCCTTGCTCTGACAAGCGTCGTGATTTGTAAGTTTCTTTTATCTGCTACAAGGCATAAACACACTTGAAACACAGGCTTGAAAATTAAGGCAGCGGAAGATTAGCTGAGTTATGTGGATTGCAAGCTGTTGAACTTTTTTGAACTTTTTAAGTGGGTTGTTTATGCTGAATGTAGCGAGAGCTTCTGGCAAGCCTAAAAAGTTACAGACTTTGTATTTTATGAGTTTGGATTCCAGCCTTTTTACTTCTGTTCTGGCTTCTTGGTGTTTTTAAAAGCCGTCTCAGCTCTATTTCATTGGGGTTTCTGCTTTTTTTCTTCATAAAAGACCCTCTTGGCAGGTTTAATTTTTTTTTTTTAAGAGATTACTGATTTGACACGATGACTCAACAGCCTTCTGAATTTGAACGAATCATAGGAGCATTGAATACAATTGGGGAAAAACTAACTGTTGTAACTGATCGTTTAGATAATTTGACATTGGAGGTTCAAAAAACTAAAGAAGAGGTTAATAACATGAATGTTAACTTTGAAAAGCAAAACATGGAAATTAATTTTATAAAGGATGATATTAAACAGATTTTTGTTCATGAGGAACAGTCTGATCGTAAGTTTGAAGGGATTTTTTTGAAAAATCAGCAACAAGATAGGAGAATCAGTCTTTTGGAAGAAGAGGCAAGAAAATATAATATTGTTATTCGTGGGATTCCGGAGGAGAGGGCGGATAATTTGAAGCAAAGAATGTTAAAATGGCTGAATGAACTTGATGCATCAATTGTATACACGGCAGCGGACTTAGTAAGTGTTTTTAGAATCGGTTACAAGAGACAAGGTGGAGCTAATAGAAATGTTCTTGTGAGATTTGCAAACCTTGGAGATAAATTAGAAGTTATGGGAAAAATAAGGGAACTGGGAGAACCCCCAAAATTTGAGGGGAAGGAAATTCAAGTGTTTCCAGATATTTCTAGAGAAGAAAGAGAATGGAGATTCTTTTTAAAACCAATTACAAAAGTCCTCAGAGACAATGATATTAAGTATAATTGGAGACCGTTACAACAGTTGAAATTCTTTTACAAAGGGAGAATGCAAACTATCACTTCGGAAACGGATGCCATAACATTGATACGGAAGCTTGGGCTGATTGAGAAATACGAGGATTTAGAAGAAATTAAAGATCATATGCTTAAGATGGGTGGAATACAAGTGGAATCTCCAACATTGGAGGAAAAAGGAGCAGTTGGTGGTCAAGATCCTAAAAGTTTAAAACGGAAAGAAATCTCTCCGGCAATGTCCGAACATAAGAAAACCCGTGAAGAATCTAAGAGAGCGTCAGCTGAGGAGGAGGATCTTAGAAGAAAGCAGGAAGCTGAGTGCAGGGACAAGCCAGTGTTATCTTCTTTTTTTGAAAGTGGAATACAAGAATAACCCGAAAGAAATGACCCGACCATGGGCACGTTCCCCCCCCCCACTCTTTATATGGAGGCGTAACTCGAATGAGGATGTGGGGGGTGAAGATTAATTGTTATTTGTTGTTGTTGTGTTTTAAGTTTGTTTTTGTTGTGTCTTTTGTATGTCTTTTTTGTCTGGTGTTGGGTGTGCACATAAAGGAAGAGGAGGGGTCAGGATTAAAAAAGTTACTGTTTAAATGCGGTTTATAAAAATAATGACATGGAACGTTAAGGGTACAGGCAATCATATAAAAAGAAAAAGATTGGAGCTTAAAATTAAAAGGGACTCACCTGACATATTATTTTTGCAGGAAACTCATCAAAAATCTGAGGATTTTAATAGAATGAATATTAAAGGTATGCAGATTTATGAAAAATCTTTTGGGACTTCTAAAGCTAGAGGAGTTGCGATATTGATATCAAATAGGGTATACTTTGAGAAAAAACAAGTAATTAGAGACGAAGAAGGAAGATATTTAATAATTATAGGGAATATTAATGAGCAAAAAGTGACATTGGTTAACTTATATCTACCGAATGAAAAACAAAAGGGATTTCTTGATAAAATTACTAAGATTTTGGAAATAGAAAGTGTAGGGAAAGTAATTGTGGCGGGGGATTTTAATTTAATTAGGGATAGAATTGATAGTAATAATCCTACCCGCTTTAGACAAACAAATAAAGGGGAAATTTTAAACAAATGGATGTTTCGAAATAGTGTGGTAGATGTTTGGAGGGAGTTGAAAGGTTCTGAAAGGGTGTATACCTTTTGTTCTAAGGTATATAATACTTATTCAAGAATTGATTATATTTTTGTTTCTAAAGATTTGTTGAATAATGTAGATAAAGTAGATGTGGGAATTTTTAAGGATTCTGACCATGCAGAAGTTACGATGGAAATAGATTTTAACTTTGAGAAAAAGGAAAGAGGTTGGAGATATGATGAAAAATTGTATAAAAAGGAAGAGGATAAAATATGGATATTCAAAAAATGGGAAGAAAGTTGGGGATTGATTGATAATGGAGAGGTTAAATTTGAAATTGTTTGGGATACGATGAAAGCAATATTTAGGGGAGAAAGTATTAAATTGTCAAGTAGAAAATATAGGGAATATAAAACTAAAATAGAACAGGATACAAGACAAATTAAGATATTGGAGAACCAATTCTCACTTACGAAAGATAAAAAATGTTTGGAGGAATTGAACTTATTAAAAACTAAATTGATAGAAGAAGATATTGAATTAGTTAAAAAAAATGTAAGGTATTTAAATAGGGACTTTTTCGAATTTAGTAATAAAAATTCTAGGTTATTGGCAAAGATGGCGAAAAATAAAACTCAAAAGAGAGAAATTGGTTCTCTGATAGATGAAAAAGGTACAAGGTGTTATAAGAGATTGGAGAAATGTGAAGTAGCTAGGAATTTTTTTCAAAAATTATATTTAAAGAAATCAATCGATTTAGAAAAATTGAAGAATCATCTTGGAAAATATGCTATAAAATAGATCCAACATATAAAGATTTGATGGAAAAAGATATAACACAGGAGGAGATCAACGAAATAATACAAGAGTTAAAACTAGGGAAGACCCCAGGAGAAGATGGATTACCTGCTGAATTCTATAAAGAATTTAAAGAACTAATAACACCAAGACTGCAAAAACTATTTAATGGAATTTTACATGGTGGAGAAGTCCCGATGTCATGGAATAAGACAGTAATATCTATAATTCCTAAACCTGATAAAGATCTTGAGAGGATCGAGTCCTACCGACCCATTTCTTTAATCAACCAGGATGCAAAAATATTTACAGCTATTATAAGTAATAGATTAAATAGCTTTATAGATAAATATATAAGTTATAATCAAGTAGGTTTTGTTAAAGGTAGATATATGAGTGATATAATTAGAAGAGTATTGAACATTATAGATGTAGCTGAAAATAATGGTAATGAAATAGGTATAATATCGTTAGATATTTTTAAAGCCTTTGATTCTGTACAATGGGATACTATTAAGGTAATTATTGAGGCATTAGGCTTTGGCAATAAATTTATACATGTTATATCAAAATTGTATCAAAAAAGTAGTGCAAAGGTAAAGGTGAATGGAACAATGACGGGAGAGATTAAATTGGAAGCAGGTACGAGACAGGGATGTCCCTTGTCCCCAACATTATTTTTGTTAGTTATGGAGATTTTGATTAAATTGATAGAAGTAGATGAAGGATTGGAAGGGTACAAGGGATATAAGATAAATTTGTATGCGGATGATACCTTGATTATTTTGAAAGATATAGAGAAAGATTTAAAGAGGATAAATAAACATTTGATAGAATTTGAAGAAATGACAGGTTTAAAGGTAAATTGGTCAAAATCTGAACTACTAATGAATAAAGATGGTAAGGAGTGGGAAAATATGCAAGAACAATTTGGGATAAGAGTTAAGAATACATTGAAATATTTGGGGATAACACTTTCACTTAAAGTTAGAGAATTGAAAAAAATTAATTATGAGGTGATGTTGAAGGAAGTAGAGAGAAAGATAGATAAGTATAAAGAGATAAAGCTGTCTTGGTTTGGTAGAATTGCAATGTGTAAAATGATGTTGTTACCAAAGTTCAATTTTTTGTTTGAGATGCTACCACTAAATTTGATAGAGAAAGATATAGAAGAATATCAGAAGAAATTGGATAAATTCTGTAATGGTGGGAAAAAACCAAGAATAATGAAGAAAATGTGGTATCAAAATCAAAAAGAGGGTGGATTGGGAATTCCCAATCTACTTAATTATTATCGGGCGTATAATATTCGAACCGTGATAAAAATACTCAAAGGTGGAGATGGTCATTGGGGTGATCTGGAGCTAAAAGATATTAAGAGATTTGGGTCTATATGGTTTCTAGATAGAGCAAAAACAAAGGCAATTAATAGTTATTGGTTAAAGGGGCTGAGTAAAATTTGGAATAAATTTGTTAAAAAATTGATCCCGGATATAGCTTTCTTGGGGAAGACAACTGAAAGTTGGCCGATTAAAACTAATATAAGTCGGGATAAAGTAATTGAGGATGAAAATATAGGAAATATAGTAAATTGGTTAAGAGCTCTAGGAATTGAGAGTAGAAAAAAAAAAGTAATTCAAAGATTGGAGTTGAATTGGTTCGAAAAAATACAGGTAGAAAAATGGACTATGAAAGTAAAGGGAATATGTAAAATAGATAGAAGTAAAACTAAATTTGAAAGTTTAGTATCTCAAATTATTAAGGATGAAATTGGGTTAAAAGGACTCGTTAGTAAGATATATAAGATTATAAATTTTGATGGAAATCCACAAATGGTAATGAAAAGGAATTGGGAGGAAGACCTTAAGATTAAAATATTGGATTTGGATTGGAATGAGAACTGGAAGAGTCGAATCATGAGGACTTTGTCTATAAGGATTAAAGAGCATAATTTCAAGGTTGTTTGGAAATGGTATTGGACCCCATTAAGATTATCATTGATAGATAAAAAAATGAGCGATAAATGTTGGAGATGTAATATGGAAGTGGGAACTTATGAACATATGTGGTATAAATGTGTGAAAATTAAAAAGTTTTGGCAGCAATTAGAAAAAACGATGGGTGAAATGATGAAAAGAATAATAATATTGAGATCAGAAACTATATTGTTATTGATAATTAATGAACCTGAGTTAACAAAACATGAGAAAGAATTGATCAGAATTATGATTATAATGGGTAGGATTGTAATAGCAAGATATTGGAAAATAGAGGTAAATATTAAAATAGAAGAATGGTTCTGTGAAATGTGGAAATTAGCCTTAAATGATAAAATGACGTGTGATATTAAATTCAGAGAGGGGGTTTATAAAAAAGATATCTTTTGGAAGACTTGGAAGCCATTTGTGGACTACGCACTTGGAACTTTGGATGCCTTGACGCCTGTACCTAGAGAACGTGGATTTTGGAGATCTTAAAGATAACAGAAGACACTTGAAACCAACTCTTCCTTTTGTCTTGTATAGCACTGGGTGAAATATTGTAAAATATTATAAAAACTTCAAAAAAAAAAATAAACTAGTCACTTCCTGCTTGACCTTTGATTGCTGTTCTTCTGTATTCAGTAAAAGTAACCTTATTCATTCTAAACTATGATTAAGTATGGTCTTTCTTGAGTATTCGAAGAAGCGAACCTTGACAATAATGGATTAAGGTGGAATCACCAATTTGATACCTGGTTAAAAGCTTGATTCCAGACAATCATATCTTCATCGATCCATAATTCTTTCCCTTTTGGAGCCTCTAGATCCAGCTTTCCAACTCTCACTCTCTGAAAGGATCTGTTTGGAAAAGTGATCAAGTTGGTGATGTCGAATCCACCTGTGGCTTCCCGTTTCTCATTCAGGGACACTCTCTCCCCAGCTGAATTGTTAAAAGAAATACCTTGAAGAGGTGAATGGAGCTATTTGAAAGGGAATAAAAGAGAGAGGGAAATGGAAAGCGATAGAGTAGATAAGAGAAATTCATATCCAAGTTTCATTCATTCATCCTTCCCATTCTTATAATATTATTAAGCTTAGACTGATAATCAGTATTGCATGAAAATGTACATATCTACACTATATATTTAATTTGATATCAATGTAAGGAAAAGTCAGAATTGACTGAATCAGAATGAAAAAAAGATTTTGGAATTTTGTAATTCTTTATGGTTTAGATTCACTATTTAGACAACTAATTCCACCTAGATCAGTGTTGGCGAACCTTTCAGCACCTAATGCCAAAATGGGAGCTTGCGCATGCACATGTCTGAGACCAAAAGAGCAGCCACCCACTGTACATGCACATGAAAAAGGCCAAAGGGCAGGTTGGTAGACGGGGCTTCAGTAACATTCACTGTATAAGACAAACCCCAATTTTTACCCACTTTTAGGAGGGAGTATGTCTTATACTCTGAAAAATATGGTAATTGTTCATTGTTCTCACCATCAGGAAATTCCTTCTTATTTCTAGATTGTTTTCTCATGCTTGATTCCACATGAAAAATATATTGTAACTTTCCACAATGGCTTCAAAAGATAATTCTACATCAAGCTGCTTATTGAAACAAAAGAAGTGTCCAAAGCAAAGAGAATACCTGCCAAGCCTGGAGATGTGGAAGGTGAGGATTTTTACCCATCATAGGTTTTTTTCTATTGTACCGTAATGTGTATAGAGCCTGCAAAGCATGAGCCACAGCATAAACAGCATTGTATATGCTATAGCTTTGGCCAGTCATTTCCATTTCAAAGGCAGGTGCAGGAAGATCCTCCAGCTTCATCTCCCCATTGCATTTCCTATTGTCTATTTCTTGTAATTCTGGTTTTGGAAATGAACAATCAAATAATTGTTCCCAAACTTCCTGCAGAAACCCATCTCTGGAGACTGAAAGAAGATTGATGGTCTGAAGAAATTCCTTGAAACCGGCAACTGCTATTGAATGAATGGTGAAGGAAATAGCCCCATGGAACATGTGGAGATCCCAACTGATTTGAAATCCTGATAATACGAAATCAATCTGGGCAGTCATGATCCACACCCTTCTAAAAAATGCAATTTCCTTGCTTTCAGGATCTACTATAAATGTGACAAATCTTAGCCACATAATTGGCACCGATTCTCCATAGACGAGAAATGCATTGGCTTTGCTATTTATCCAATTTATGGGAATAGTACCGATTTTTTGATATAATTCTGGAAAGTTTTCTAAGTGGATTAGCTGTGCAAGCCTTTCTATGAACGATGAGCAGATTCCATTCTGGGAAAGCAACGGTTGAATTTTCTGTAAGAAATTTTCTCCATCGTTGTTATCAACAGTAAATATCCCAATCCACGTCCACCTGAAATGGTGAAGCAGTTGAACAATCCCAATGTACTGATGGTCCTCTTTGGGGACCATGAAATAAAGTGAAGAGAGCTTATCGGTCTCAAATTCTTCTTTGGGTAGTGAGCCATAAGCAAACTGCAAGAAAGTGGAGTAATATACTGTTGAGTTGTAAGATCAAATGCAATTTTCCCGATGTGGTTTTCATACAAAATTTATGAACGAAAGGAATTATTTTCCTGAAATTCTTCTAAGTATTAATATAGAAATGAATTTATTGGAATTATTTCACACACATATAATTATTTTGGTAGAAACAAAGAATGCGATGTTCCATTGGGGGCAGAACAAAGGTGAGTTGCTCCAGGTTCGGCCCGGATTGGGCGAACCAGTAGTAGCAGAAGCAGGAGACTCCGCCCACCTGCCCAAATGCTTCTGCACATCAAACGATCAAACTGGTAGTAAAAAAAATTGGCAACCCACCATTGGGATGAAGTGTCTGTGGATCCTCTCTTCTTGTATTTGGCATTGTAGTTTCCAAAATTATGCTAACTAATAGATTTTAAGTCAGGGAGAACATCTTAATATAAACCTAAGCTTAAGATTTAACAATCCTTAATTAATAGAAAAGAACATCAAAAATAGAATACATTTTTCCTCTTTAACTCTTTTCACAACTTACTTGTGGAATTTTGAAGAATCCTCTAATTTCAGCAATATGAGAGGATGTGACAAAATCCAATCCCCCAATGATAGCCATGAGATTCTCCTGGCTGTCATACTTGTAGTTAGGGACAAATTCCTGGGATTTGAAAAGCAGGTCCAGAGTGGTGCGATAGGTCATCCTTGAATTGTAGTAACTATCATAGATGTGGAACCCAAGAGTGACATTAGGTAAGATCTTGGAGTCCTCATTGATCTCCTTCACAGCAAAAGCCAAGGCGAGGACATGTTGATGAAATTTGGTGAATATACTGCAAAAATTTAAATACCCCATTTGAAAGAGAAAATTGACAATTCTCATCAGTGGTGCACCTGCCCGACGGCGGTCAAATTCTGGAAAAGTATAATACAGTGGCTAATAGAAATTACCCAATATCGACTGGAACTGAAACCGGAAACCTTCCTTTTAGGACTTAAGCCCCCAGATATTAGTATGGATATATGGTTTCTGGTGTTGCATATAATTATTGCAGCAAGATTGGCATTTGCCCAGGAGTGGAAAAGTGAAGAAATACAGACAGATAGGGCAGTGATAAACAAAATCAATGAGTGCGCAGAATCGGACAGATTAACGATATCATTTAAAGGGAAAAAGGATTCAGAATCCTAAAATTCATGGAAGAGGTGGCATAATTGGATACGGAAACAATGGAATAGCAATGACTGAAGCAACAATACATGCTTAATTTGGATATTGGTGAACTATATTAATAAGAAATTTAATGATGAATAAGAACTGATGAAATACTAGGTAGTTTATCTAGGTGGGTTGTATATAGCGTAAACGCTGAGGTTAAATATTATGCTACTATTAGGATTTTTATGTCAATTTTTAAAAATGTTTTATGTTAATTTTGGTTACTTATGTTTCTTTCATGCTGTGACAGCAAATATGTTTAAAATTATGGCTTTTTTTACAAGAATAAATAAAAATAAAATAAAAAAATAAAAAAATAAAACTTTGTTACATAAAGCTCTCAAAGGGTCACCACCTCCAACATGCACTACATCAATATGACAAAATAAATAAATGATAAGTACAAAATTATGTTATATGACACAGAGAAACAATGCAGTCTAGTTCTGACATATACATGCACATGGTGAAAAAAATGGTTGAGCACTAAGTACATGGTGTTTATAAATAGTATCCTGAACAACAGGAACGAACTGAGATTGCTCTAAACTTCTCGGTTGTCCTTATCACTCTCTGTATGGACTTTCTATCTGAGACACTGCCGCCACCAAACCAAACAGTGATGCAATTTGTTAGAACGCTCTCAATTGTGCTGGTGTAAAAATCATGCCTTTCTACATATGTTTTGTAATGAGAGATAATGCCAAATGCTACTAAAAATTATCTTTACCTCAGTAAATGTGCCAAAAGAGATTCCTTGATCTGAAATTTTGTACATTTCATGTGAAAGACTAAAATATTGTAAATAATATAATAATAATAATAATTTAATACTTATAGACCGCACCCTCTCCCCACAGGGACTCGGGGCGGTGCACAAGGAGAATAAAAACAATAACTATATACAACATTTCATATTAAAAATAAATTAAACAATACCTGTGCTAAAATACCCATTAAAACTAACTAAACTAAAAATCCCCAATAAACCCAAGAACAGAGGAGTAACTATCCCAGGCCGGCCAGGCAGAAGAAGTGTGTTTTTAATTTAAGACGGAAGGAGCGGAGGTCCGTGGTGCTCCTAATGTCGGGAGGGAGGTCGTTCCAGAGGGCTGGGCCCGCCACAGAGAGAGCCCTTCCCCTGGGTGTCGCCCGCTGACAGAGTCTAGTGGACGGCACCCGGAGAAGTCCCTCTCTGTGGGAGCGAATCGGCCGTGAGGATGTATGAGGCAGGATCCGATCCCGCAGATAGCTAGGTCCCGAGACATGGAGCGCTTTAAAGATGATAATTAATACCTTGAAGCGCACCCGGAAGACAACAGGCAGCCAGTGCAGCTCGCGCAAGAGCGGTGTTACATGGGTATACCTTGTGGTACCCATAATTGCTCGCGCGGCTGCATTCTGGACTAGCTGAAGTCTCCGGGTGCACCTCAAGGGAAGCCCCATCTAGAGAGAGTTACAATAGTCCAGTCGGGATGTCACGAGGGCATGAGTGACTGTGCGAAGGGCGTCCCGATCCAATAGGGGGCGCAATTGGCGAACCAGGCGAACCTGGTAAAATGCCCTCCTGGCCACGGCTGTCACTTGATCTTCCATGGACAGCCGGGTATCCAGGAGGACACCCAAATTGCGCGCCCCATCCACAGGGGCAAGCTGTTCGCCCCCTATGGCCAGCGTTGGAGTGAGCTGGTTGAAACGGGCAGCCGGAAACCACAGCCACTCGGTCTTGGTCGGGTTGAGCCCGAGTCCGTTACTTCCCATCCAGATCCGCACGGCTTCCAGGCACTGGCACATCACCGCTACGGCATCATTGGGGTGGTTTGGGGTAGATATATATAGCTGGGTGTCATCAGCATAAAGGTGGTACTCTACCCCAAAACCACGGATGATCTCACCCAGCGGCTTCATGTATGCATTAAACAGGAGAGGCGAGAGGACCGACCCCTGAGGCACCCCGCATGTGAGGGGTCTCGGGGTCGACCTCTGCTCCCCTGCCAACACAAATTGCGATCGGCCAGAGAGGTAGGAGGAGAACCACCGCAAAACAGTGCCTCCCACCCCCAACCCCCCCAGCCGATGCAATAGGATACCATGGTCGATGGTATCGAAAGCCGCTGAGAGGTCTAATAGGACCAGGATGGAGGAACACCCCCCCATCTCTGGCCCTCCAGAGATCATCCACCAATGCGACCAATGCCGTCTCGGTGCTATGCCCGGGCCGAAAGCCGGACTGGCGCGGGTCTAGATAATCAACTTCCTCCAGGTGACGGGGAAACTGTTGTGCCACCACACTCTCAACAACCTTCGCCAAAAAGGAAAGGTTGGAGACTGGACGATAGTTATTTAATAGAGCTGGATCCAAAGAGGGCTTCTTAAGGAGGGGCCTCACCATCGCTTCTTTTAGGGAAGCAGGCAAGGAACCCTCACTTAAGGATGCGTTGACAACCTCTTGGAGCCAGCCTTGTGTCACCTCCCAGGATGCCAGTACAAGCCAGGAGGGACACGGGTCCAATAAACATGTGGTGGCTCGCAGTCGTCCACGTAACCTGTCCATATCCTCGGAAGCAACGGAGTCAAACTCCTCCCAAACAAGATCTGTCTCGTGGCATCCCACTGGGCCATGAACGGGGGCTAACTCGTTCTGTATCTGAGCGATTTTCTCCTGCAGAAAAATCACAAATTCCTCTGCTCTACCCTGTAACGGGGCTTCCCTCACCCTCTGTTGAAGGAGGGAGCGGGTCACCCTAAACAGGGCTGCAGGGCGGTTGTCTGCGGATGCTATGAGAGTAGCACAATGATGGCGTTTGGCTACTCTCAGCGCCACAATGTAAGTCCGTAAATGGGCTCTTACCTGTGTCCGGTCAGATTCAGAACGGGTAGACCTCCATCTTCCCTCTAGGCATCTCTTGCGGCGTTTCATCACCCGTAACTCCTCGGTAAACCAAGGAGCCAGGGTGTTTCGGCGCCGCAAGAGAGGCCGCAAGGGCGGGACCCGATCCAAGGCTCCCGTGGTCGCAATATTCCATGCGGCCACGAGGTCCTCCATCGGGGCGCGGGTAAAGAAGTTTATTTCTTCTTTCATAACATGATACAATTGAAAGAAGGAAGGAAGGAAGGGAGGAAAGAAAGAAAAAAAGAAAGAAAAAAAGAAAGGCATAGATTATACTAAAAACTTTTTAGCCGTATAAAGTGTTTTTGAAAATCTAGGTAACATTAGATAAGAGAGGGGAAAATCTTACGTCGGTATGTCATAAGGTTTTTTAGAAGGATTTTCACTAAATGTAAATTCATAAAAGTGGTAACCCATGTGAGATGTAATCCCACCAACGATGACGTCACCAGGCTGGTACCACTCATGTGGAACAAGGAAAGCATCACTTGCAGGGCAGCTCAGAGCAACTACTTTGTGCACCAAAAACATCAAAAGAAACATCTTCATGTTTTGGTTGTTTTGACAATGGTTAGCCTTCTATCCTATCGATCAGGAAGCACATGTAATTCAATACTTCATCTAAAGATTGATCCAAGGTTTCTATCTGAGAATGCACTTAATGAGAAAATGTATTGTTTTCTATTTGAAGATCGACGTGAGTGCAAATTTGTATCTTGAATATCACCAGGATTTGAACAGATATTCTGGAAGAAAAGAACAGTGGTTAGAAACCTGAAGCAATGAGTCTGACAGAGCCATTATTACCCTTGTGCCAATCTTTCTGTGGTTCAAGTGTTCCTTTTTATCTAAGCTGATGCCTTGACTCTTTCTGAATATCATTCCCTTCTGTGCAGACTTTCATGTTTTGTCCCAGCCAAGAAAACATGGTGATTCCTGTAGGAGATAATTATTTTGTTTTGATGAGATAACAATTGGCCAATGGTTCAACTATGACCAAATACCAATGAAAGTAATATAAGAGACATTTGAAATAAAATATATGCTTTGAAAGTATTTATTGAAGCATTTTTTTTCTACCATATTTTCACAAAATAAAGTATGAATGGATCCACCAGGAGAAAATCATTTATTGTTTATATGTTTTAAAGGAATAATAAGAAATATTAATATTGGGTTAATAGTTAATGTTTATAGCATTAATATTAATTAATAAGAAAGGTTGAGTGCCAAAGAATTGAGACCTTTGAACTATGGTGCTGAAGAAGACTCCTGCGAGTCCCTTGGACTGCAAGATGGTCCAACTGGTCAGTCCTAGAGGAGATCAACCCTGACTGCTCTTTAGAAGGCCAGATCCTGAAGATGAAACTCAAATGCTTTGGCAAGATCACGTGAAATGAATCTCTTCTTTAAAAAGCCAACACAGTTCTAGGCTGCATAAACTGAGGGATAGAATCAAGATCACGTGAAGTGTTAATATCACTTTATAGTGCCTTGTTAAGGTCACACTTGGAATTCTGCATTCAGTTTTGGTTGCCACAATGTAGAAAATATGTGGAGACTCTAGAAAGAGTGCAGAGAACAGCAACAAAGATGATTAGGGGGCTGGAGGCTAAAACATATGAGGAACGGTTGCAGGAACTGGGTATGTCTAGTCTAATGGAAAGAAGGATTAGGGGAGACATGATAGCAGTATTCCAATATCTCAGGGGCTGCCACAAAGAAGAGGGAGTCAAACTATTATCCAAAGCACCCAGGGGTAGAACAAGAAGTAATGGGTGGAAACTAATCAAGGAGAGAAGCAGCTTAGAACTGAGGATAAATTTCCTGATAGAATAATTAATCAGTGGAACAACTTGCCTCCAGAAGTTGGGAATGCCCCAACACTGGAAGTCTTTAAGAAGATGTTGGATAACCATTTTTCTGAAATGGTGTAGGGTTTCCTGCTTGAGCAGGGGGTTGGACTAGAAGACCCCCAAGGGCTCTTCCAACTCAGTTATTCTATTCTATTCTAATGAGAAAGAAGGGCTCACTGGAGAATAGCCTAATGCTTGGAAAGATTGAATGCAAAAGAAGAAGGGGATGACAGAGAATGAGGTGGCTGGATGGAGTCACCAAAGCAATCAGTGTAAGCTTAAATGGACTCCGGGGGGTGGTAGAGGACAGGAAGGCCTACTCATATCAGCAATTTTGGGGGAACTGGCTAAGCAGGGTTGGGATTCTCCCAGTTTGGACCAGTTTGGGAGAACCAATTCACTTCAACTTTCAGCTATGCCTGTGCTGTACTGATGTATAATCCCTTTTCTGAACCCTAACTAACAGGCATAGCAGAGTGACTGGAATAGCTCTCTGTTTGCCTCCCCAGCAGTAATGTGGCTGTTAAACAAACTGGCTGTTAAACCAGTAGGATCCCACCCTGTGGCTAAATTATAAAAAGAAAAAAAAACTATTCACTGTATTTTTCGGAGTATAAGATGCTCAGAGTATAAGATTTTGGAGAGGAAAACAAGGGAAAAAATACCTTCCTCTGCCTCCCAGCAATTTGCCTCCTTGTAACAAACAGTACAGACATTACACACTGTTTGTAATGTAACATTTCATACTATACAAACTATACTTGTACAGATGCCGTTAAAATTGATGTGCTTTCTGGAAGTATAGTTATTCTCTGCTATTTAAAAGAACAGCACTATTTAAAACAATAGCACGGCGCCTCTTCAGATCAAGAATTGATTTTTAAAAGCTTCTTCATTTTGTTGTCCAGAATAATAATAAAGCAGTCTTTAAAAATAAGTCTAATAATTTGAACATTCTATAGGCATTTATTGTTATTGACTTACCTCCTTGCAGCAAACAGCCTGATTAGTACAAAAAAAAAATCTGTCTCCCAGCAATTCGTCCCATGGAGCAAACAGAAATTTTCACTTTCAATTTCCCCCCATCATCAGGTATTAGAGGCTGCAAGGATTGCTATAGCTTATTGCAGCCTCCGCAAGCCCCCATTTGCTGCAACGAAGTAAATTGATAGGAGGCAGAAGCCAAAGGGTTGGGGCCGGTGGGTTGGTGGGGCTACATTCAGTGTATAAGATGCACCCAAATTTCCACCCTCTTTTAGGGGGAAAAGGTGCGTCTTATACTCTGAAAAATACGGTACACGGTATGGCATAATGTTTTAACTATAATCGTTATTGTCATTGTACTTAAATACAACAAAATTGGTTTATACCAGGGAATTCCTTAAATTTCAATTCATACCAACATGTCCCATGTATCATCAAGAGAATTCAGCACAGCATATACTATGTGTGCTTCCAAAAGCACCATTCCTTGCTCTTCTAATTCAAGGAAGGTTTTTCTCATGAACTGGAGGTGATCCAACCAATGTTCTCCAAAGTTGTAGCCTTGCTCTATAGCTATGAGGTGAACCTATGACACCTACGTGGAGCCTTCTGATCTGTCGCCCAGCTCAGCTCCACTGGGCATGCGTGCACGCCTCCCCTGTCTAACTGATTTTTGGATTTCTGCCGCAAATGCAGGGGGGGTGGGGTAGGGTGCATGTGGGAGACTCATGTGCAGGGGGGAGGGTGTGTGTGCCCTGGTGCCTTGTTTTTGGTCCCAGGAGGCTGCAAGGAGGCCTGCTAGGTCCCAAACAGGCCACTGGGAGAGGGAGTACACATGTGCAGGGGTGTCATGAACACATTGTATTATGAGTGTGGGCACATATGTGCATGCTGATGAGAAAATAGCCTGTTCCCTACCTTGAGACTTCCTCTGTAACTGGGTATAACAGGATTTGTTTTGCAGGAAGCCAGTAATGATTTTATTATTAAGTTCTGGGAAGTCCTTTGGGGTTTCTGAACATGTATGTTGTAAGCTTCCATGTACTTTTCACATTGTGAGACACATTGTATTCCTTGCACGCAATGTTGTTTTCATGTATTCAGGTTATGATGCATGTAATATGTAATATGTAATTTCAGGTATATAAGGTGGAACTCTGTACCTGGAGGTTATTCTATTTCTCTTCTAGAGAATCCGTTAGCTAACGTTCAATGAATAAATGGCTGTTTCCTTTTGTCATAAGTCTCCATGATCATTTTTATATGCTGAAGAAAATATCTGGGATATTTTTCTCACAGACAGTTACTTTACTGCTTGCTGTCTCTCTTCCATAAACTTTGTGTAAGACGAACAAGCATTCTCTAGCAATGTATCCCACCCACATGCATTAGCTGACTATCTTCCAAGCACAAAACTATGCCAGCTGGGGCTTTTTCATTTTGCTTTTGCACTTCCTCACCAAGGTTTGCTGGAGGATCACTTACAACTGTCCACAAATCCTCCCTCCATTTCCACTTTTAAGCTCCATGAGAGGTAATCTGACTCATTAAGATGAGAAAAAAAAGAAAACCTCTTCCAATTCCTGTAATAGCAATAGCACTTAGACTTATATACCGCTTCATAGTGCTTTACAACCCTGTCTAAGTGGTTTCCAGAATCGACCTATTGCCCCAAACAATCTGGGTCCTCATTTTACCCACCTTGGAAGGATGGAAGGCTAAGTCAACCTTGAGCAGGGGAGATTTGATCTTATGAATTGCAGCTAGAAGTCAGCTTGAAGTAGCCTGCAATACTGAACTCTAACCACTGTGCCACCTAGGCTCTGCCGATAGATAGCATCAAGCTGTCTATACAAGCTAATCGTCTTCAACCTTCCTTGGGCTCACAAAATATATTTCACCATCTCATCAGACTGTCTTTACGCTTGGGAGAAATTTACTACAGGTACTTCAGGTCACACCTGGGCCCATAACCTCATAAGGATTTGCGTAGCAGTTGTCCAAATGAAAATGGAAACATTAACACAAACTGTATATAATAATAATAATAATAATAATTTAATTTTATATCCCGCTCTCTCTCCCCAAGGGGACTCGAGGCGGGGCACAGGCAATTAAAAATACAAATAAAACCACAGACAAATACAAAATACAAAGTTAAAAATAGATTAAATTGATCCTGCGCTAAAACCCATAAACTAAACTAAAAATTACCCCTAAAAACCCCTAACCTAAAAAGAGACTACCCAAGGCCGGCCAGACGAAAAAAGTGTGTCTTTAATTTTAAGCGGAAGGAGCGGAGGTCCGTGGTTGTCCTGATATCGGGGGGAAGGTCATTCCAGAGGGCTGGGCCAGCCACAGAGAAGGCCCTTCCCCTGGGCGTCGCCCGCTGAAAAAGTCTAGTGGACGGCACCCGGAGAAGTCCCTCTCTGTGGGAGCGAATCGGCCGTGAGGATGTATGGGGCAGGATCCGATCCCGCAGGTAGCTAGGTCCCGAGCCATGGAGCACTTTGAAGATGGTAATTAACACCTTGAAGCGCACCCGGAAGACGACAGGTAGCCAGTGCAGCTCGCGCAAGAGCGGTGTTACGTGGGCAAACCTAGAGGTGCCCATAATTGCTCGCGCGGCTGCATTCTGGACCAACTGAAGCCTCCGGGTACACCTCAAGGGGAGCCCCATGTAGAGAGAGTTGCAATAATCCAGTCGGGATGTCACGAGAGCATGAGTGACTGTGCGAAGGGTGTCCCGATCCAATAGGGGGCGCAACTGGCGTACCAGGCGAACCTGGTAAAACGCCCTCCTGGCCACGGCTGTCACTTGATCTTCCATGGACAGCCGGGTATCCAGGAGGACACCCAAGTTGCGCGCCCCATCCACAGGGGCAAGATGTTCGCCCCCTATGGCCAGCGTTGGAGAGAGCTGGTTGAATCGGGCAGCCGGAAACCACAGCCACTCGGTCTTGGTCGAGTTGAGCCTAAGTCCGTTACTTCCCATCCATATACTTCCCATATATGAATCAGTGGTGGGTTCTGGATCCCATTGCAACTGGTATGGTGCAATGGGGCCAGGCGTCCACCACATACATGCATGCAGCATGCATGCAGCACACACATGCATACTTACTGCCTGTGGTGCTCTGCGATGTTCCAGCTGATCGGTGGAACATTGCGCAGGTGCCATACACTCCATGCATGTGTGCATAAGCCCCAATCAGCTCAAATACAGGTGGGTAGGCCCTGTAGAACACTGTACTGGAATGGTACCTGGTGCTCCCAGCAGGCACCAGTATGTCCGTACTGGGGCAAACCAGTCGTTTCTCACCACTGATATGAATTATATTTAACATTTACATTTACAACAGTCTTAATCATTATCCAGAAAGAAAGAAAATACAAGATAGTCCAAAACACAGGAATAGAAACTGTATACCAAACACACTGAAGAAAAAGGCAGGGGGAACGGGAAGTTCTCCCTTTATATTTATTTAATTATCATTTATTTAGTATAAACATAAATATAATTCACAATGAACAACAATGACTGGGGGGCTGCTGGTTTGTTAGAGGTGTCAGGGGTGCTGATTGCAAATACTTATGTATGTGTTATATTTTATATATACATTCAGTGCAATGTTGCATGGTCAACCATTGCTTCTGATTGTCAGATGCCATGCTGGTGGTTTCCATTGTTCTTCCGTAAACAAATTTGGGAGTGGAGATTAATGTCAGGAAACAAGAAATAACAGTCCACACATGAAGGTTCAAGTAAATTGATGTATTGCTTAAAATCTATGCAGAGAAATCTACTCAACAAATAGCCATCATCTATCTATCTATCTATCTATCTATCTATCTATCTATCTATCTATCTATCTATCTATCTATCTATCTATCTATCTATCTATCTGTTAATGAAGTTGTGAATGCCCCAACACTGCAAGTCTTTAAGAAGATGTTGGATAGCCATTTGTCTGAAATGGTATAGGGCTTCCTGCTTAGGCAGGGACTTGGACTAGATGACCTCCAAGGTCCCGTCCAACTCTGCTATTGTATTGTATTGTATTGTATTGTATTGTATTGTATTGTATTGTATTGTATTGTATTGTATTGTATTGTATTGTATTGTATCTATCTATCTCGATCATCTCTATCTCTATTCTATCTCTGTCTGTCTGTCTGTGTGAGTGTATGTGTATGTGTGTGTATTCCAGCATAACACACAAACCTCGAGCAATTTCAACTTGGTACACAGACAACTTACTCTCTGGAAACAAATACTATGGGGGAAAGACACCCTAATACCCCTTGGGATGTTTCCATGTGTGTCAGTGTGTCCAAATTTATGTCTAGAAAATGATGTTCTGATCTTGACTATATTTACGTCACACTTTATAAACAGAAGGTATAAATATCATGAAAGTAGCATGTAAAATATTGGATATGCTTTGAGTCAATGCTAGAAAAGTCCCAACAGCACATGGCAAGTCTTTGGAAATGTTGAAAATAAAGCACATCCAGTATTTCGGAATGGGCAACTATAATAAACCTTCCTACACACAATAATCCTACACAAATCCTCTATTGGCAGAAATGAAACTTCTACACTGTGGTCTCAATTTTTGTCAGCAATTTTTCCTAGCAAGAAAGATCATATGGGACACTAATTTCTCTTTGTGAGTTGCTCCCGGTGGTTGAGGTCAGGCCTAAAAATAATGATGTAGCACTTTGGCAGGAATATGCATCCCAGTAATGCAGAGCTGGAGGACAAGATGGAGAAGACCTCCACAGCTACCATGGCTTTTCCCTTTGTGCTCAGATAGGCTGGAAAGAAGGAGATCCACACACTGCAAAAGGCCAACATGCTGAAGGTGATGAACTTGGCTTCGTTAAAGCTGTCAGGTAATTTACGGGCAAGGAAAGCCACAATAAAGCTGGCAATGGCAACTTACTTCCATATTTGGTGGACTTGTCCTCGAGCAGGAATATATTGGACCAGAATCCGAAACTGGCTTTTTGAAATTACTGGCTGTAGAATTAAGTTGATCCCGGAAACGCTCTTACTAGGCATGAAACCAGATAATTTAAACAAATCTAATTGGTATTTAACTATCCACATCATTATTGCAGCTAGAATTGCTTTTGCCCAAAAATGGAAATCCAGTGACATTCCATCAGAGACAATATGAATCGCTAAAATTATGGACTGTGCTGAAGCAGACAGGCTTACCAGCCTATTGAGAGACAAACAAGATTCGCTATTCTATGTGTGCTGGGATCGCTGGTACGCTTGGCTACAAAGGAATTCAAAGAAGCGGACTTAACATTGCTGATTTAGAATCTCTATATGCTTTGATTACACTCCTTCACTTTGTCCTGGTCTCTTTCATATTTTTTTCTTCTTCCTCTTTTCCGCCTTTCTTATTAGAGATATGTATTAAATTAATAAGTGGTAAATGTTAGTTACAGTGTTATAACTCTAGTTATACTGCAATACTCTCTGCAATCACTTTGTATCATTTAATGTCTTACTCTGTAAGCTTTTGTTTTTTAATGATTCAATAAAATTTAAAAAAAAAAGAAAAAAAAAAGCTGGCAATGGCCAAGATACCCATGTAGCCCAAGACACAGTAGAAGAAGGAAGCTGACCCTTCATTGCATTGTAAAATCATTTCTTGGGGCTCTGAGTGAACGTCCAACTCAGGGAATGGGGGAGATGTTGACAACCAAACAATACAAATACATACTTGGGAGAGAGAGCAGGAAAGGACAATAGAAAAGGCCAATCTTCTCCCCACCCATTTCCTCATCTGAGATCCTGGTTTAGTGGCCATAAAAGCCACAACTACAGTTATGGTTTTTGGAAAAACACTGAGAAAGTTATGCCAAACATTGATTGTTGGAGAAGGCAGGTCACTTTCCCTGGCTGGCTGAGGAAGAACAAAGAGGAGAGAAAACAGAGCAGAAGAGAGACAAGCAGGGTATAGGTGAGGGACCTGTTGTTGGCTTTGACAATGGGAGTATCCCTGTGCTTAATAAAAGTTCCAAGAACCCAAGAGGTCAAGAAGAAGAAACAAAGAACTGCTGAGGATAAACCAATTCCTAAAGTTTCTTCAAAAGTTAGAAAGACCAGGAGTTTCAAGATGCATCCATTCTTTCCTTTATTTGGATAATGATCTTCTGGACATTCAAAACAGTCATCCATATCTGGAAGGAGAATCAAGCATATGGACATTCCATATTATTGATACATTACCACATTCATTTTATGCATCCAAGCTTGCTTAAGGATATATAAAAATGGTAGAATTCCTATCCTACCATTTTGATTTGAAATCTTCCCTTCTGGGCATGGAACACAGTCATAGCAGCAGAACTGATCCCCCTCAATCCCTTTCTTCCAGGATCCAGGGAAACAGGGGTCATTGCATCGAGAATGTGGAGGAACCTGGCAATAAGCACAAAATGTTTTGAAAAGTGAGATATTTAAAGCAGTTTGTTATGTTTCTTCTTTATGGAGGTGAATTCTTTTTGACTGTCCAAAATGATATGGAATTCATCAACTTCATCAACAACTTAAAAAGTTATAGAAATTATAATACTTCATAAAAGGTCCTGTTTGAAGGACAATTGTAAGTAAATAATTGCATCTTGTGATACAGTCATGGAAACACACCAAGGCTGTGTTCTCTCTCCACTTTTCTTCTCTCTATTTGCCAATGACTGCATCTCAAAAGATCCCTCTGTTAAAATGCTGAACTTCACAGATGATACAACAGTGATTGGTCTCATTTGAGACAATGATGAATCTGCATACATATGGGAGGTAGAACAACCAGCCTCGTGGTGCGAGTGGAACAATCTGGAACTGAACATTCTCAAAACTGTAGAAATGGTTGTAGACTTTAGGAGAAACCCTCCTATAATACCACCTCTTACAATACTAGACAACACTGTATCAACAGTAGAGACCTTCTCATTTCTAGGTTCTACCATATCTCAAGACCTAAAATGGACACCTAATATCAAAAACATCATCTAAAAAGCACAATAAAGAATGTTCTTTCTGTGCCAACTCAGAAAGCTCAAACTACCCAAAGAGCTGCTGATTCAGTTCTACAGATGAATTATTGAGTCTGTCATCTGCACCTCTATAACTTTCTGGTTTGATTCTGCAACCCAACAAGACAGACATGGACTTCAGAGGATAATTAGAACTGCAGAAAAAACAACAACAGTAACTACAAACATTTCATCCATTGAGGACCTGAACACTGCATGAGTCAAAAAGAGGTCTGTGAAAATATTTACAGACCCCTCGCATCCTGGACATAAATTGTTTCAACTCCTAACCTCAAAGCGATAGAGCAATGCACACCAAGACAACTAGACACAAGAGAGCTTTTCCCCGAACACCATCATTCTGCTAAACAAATACCGTAAGTCCCTCAACACTGTCAAACTATTTACTGTTTGCACTACTATTAATCTTCTGATCTTTCATATCACCCATCTCCTCCCACTTCTGACTGTAACTTTGTTGCTTGTATCTTTATGATTTATACTGATTGTTTCCTAGTATAATTTGATTGCTTATTTGTACCCTATGACTATCACTGTGTTGTACCTTATGATTCTTGATGAATGTACCTTTTCTTTTATGTACACTGAGAGCATATGCACCAAAGTCAAATTCCTTGTGTGTCCAGTCACAATTGTCCAATGAAGAATTCTATTCTATTCTATTCTATTCTATTCTATTCTATTCTAGTCTAGTCTAGTCTAGTCTAGTCTAGTCTAGTCTAGTCTAGTCTAGTCTAGTCTATTCCATGCCTTAATTCTATTCTTTTCTGTTCTGTTCTGTTCTGTTCTATTCTATTCAAACATGGCCATTTGTATTGAATTTTCATCAAATGGGTGAGTGCTTTATCATCAATCACATTTGAAAAGAATGTGCCACTCTTTATTTTCCAAAACCAGAAATCAGATTTCTAAACACGCTGATCACTAATTCGATACCTGGTTAAAAGCTGGATTCCAGACAATCGCATCGTCATCGATGAATAGTTCCTTCCCTTTTGGAGCCTCTAGATCCAGTTTTCCAATTCTCACTCTCTGAAAGGATCTGTTTGGAAAAGTGATGAAGTTGGTGATGTCGAATCCACCTGTGGCTTCCCCTTTCTCATTCAGGAACACTGTCTCCCCAGCCGAATTGTTGAAAGAAATGCCTCGAAGAAATGAATGGAGCTACTTGAAAGGGAATAAAAGAGAAAGGGAATTGAAAGCAATATAATAGAGAAGAAAACAAGATATCCAGGTTTCATTCACTCATTCTTTCCATTCCAATACCTATTATTAAATATTTATACTTAGAAATGTAATAATCAATATTCCAAGAAAATCTACATGTCTACTCTACTAGCTGGATACCTGTGCTTTGCGATGAAACTACGTGATTGGCCTATGCAGGAGAAAGTTTGTTCACAATCAGTTGGCTCAGTGGTGGTTGGTGATTGAAACACATAAGGGAATGTTGCTCCTGCCACCTTGAGTCTGGAAACAGTTTCAAAAGTGGAAGGCATAGACATTTTGGTGAGGTACCAATGTTTAGTACTGTAAGGAGCCCAGACCGCTCCTGAGTGAAGGAGTGGAACATCTGCCAGTTTGAACTGAGGTAACAGAATGTGAGGCAACTGGCAGTTGGAACAGAGTTCTTTTCAGGTGGGGAGGGGAAGTAGAATGTCTAACTCCTTAGTATCAGAACATGTTAATATAAGGCAACTGGTAGTTGGAACAAAGTTCTTTTCAGTTGGGGAGGGGGAGTAGAACTCCTTAGAATCAAAGCTTGTTAATTACTGTATGAGAAATACTAATGATCTGACGGCCATTTCAAAGAATCCTTTGTTAGCAAGCACCTAGAAGCCAAGAGGAGCATACGCGCCAAATTTGAAGTTTGTGGGCTCTACGATTCTGGAGATTTCAGTGGTACTTGGCTTTTATTTATAGAGAAGATTTGATATTATTTTAAGGAAAGGTAAGAATTAACTGTAGCAGAATGAAAACAGGTTTTTGAAATTATGTAACTTCCTTCAATTATTTTTTTAGGCCTATTACATAAACAACTAATTTAAGATACAGGTAGTCCTCAACCTACGACCATAATTAAGCCAAAATTTACATTGCCAAGTGAGAAATTTGTTAAGTGGATTTTGCCGCATTTACGATTTTTTTTGCCATATTTGTTAAGTGAATCACTGCAGTTGTTAAGTCGTCACACTATTGTTAAGTGAATCTGGCTTCCCCATTATTTTTGCTTGCCAGAAGGTCACAAAAGGTGATCACATGACCCCAGGATACTGCAAATGTCATAAATGCCCATGAGGATGCTGCAGCAGTCATAATGATGGCAAATGGTCATTAATCATTTTTTTCAGGGTTTTTCAGAAATGTAATTTCTAATGTTGGATTTTTCCCCTTACCAGAGGGAGCCCCCATGTGGAGTACTGTGAAGCTGTTACCATGGCAACTCCACTTCTCTGAACAGTAGAAGCCATTTTATGGCAGTATAGTAGAAACCATTTTAAGGTACAGCAGGCTGTATCTTAACAGAACATACACCCCGAGGGGTGTTAGGGGTGTCTTACCCCAACAGTATTTGTTTCCAGAGAGTAAGTCATCTGTGTACCAAGTTTGGTTGAAATTGCTCAAGGCATTCCAGAGTTATGTTGGAACACACACACACACACACACATACACACAGCAATGTTTAGATAAATAGATAGGTAGGTAGGCAGGCAGGCAGGCAGGCAGACAGGCAGGCAGGCAGGCAGGCAGGCAGGCAGGTGATAGATAGCGATAGAGATAGAGATAGAGATAGAGATAGAGATAGAGATAGAGATAGAGATAGAGATAGAGATAGAGATAGAGATAGAGATAGAGATAGAGATAGAGATAGAGATAGAGATAGAGATAGAGATTCTGGATGATCAGAATATTAGAATAAACGAATGACAGAATAACAACAGTATGCAGTTATTCTGTATCTATTCTATACCACACAATATAACAGTGTTGGAAGGATCTTGGAGATCTTTTCGTACAGCACCCTGCTCAAGCAGAAGACCCTACAACATTTCCGACAAATTGCTGTCTAACCTGTTCATAAAAATCTCCAGTTAGGGAGCACCCAGGACTTCTGCTGGGAAGTTTTTTACTCTGATTAGTTTTCTCACTGTCAATAATTTTTTTCTTTATTTCTACCTTTTTTAAAATCATAATTAAGTTGCAGAATTATAAATTAACACATAAACAAATTATAAATTAACACATAAACAAATATTAAGACCTTCAACGCGGAAAGGGTTCGCAACTTGGGCGTCCTCCTGGATTCCCGGCTGTCCCTAGACGATCATGTAACGGCCGTGACCAGGGGCGCATTCTACCAGGTTCGCCTGGTACGCCAGCTGCGTCCCTTTCTGGACCGAGACGCCCTCCGCACTGTCACTCAGGCACTCGTGACGTCTCGCCTAGACTATTGCAATGCTCTCTACATGGGGCTCCCCTTGAGGTGCACCCAGAGGCTCCAGTTGGTTCAGAATGCGGCCGCGTGGGGGATTCTGGGAGCTTCTCGCTACTCCCACGTAACACCACTCCTGCGCGAGCTGCACTGGCTACCGGTGGCCTTCCGGGTGCACTTCAAGGTGCTTGTTACCATCTTCAAATCGCTTCATGGCTCGGGGCCTAGCTACTTACGGGACCGTCTTCTGCCACATACCTCCCTACGTCCAATACGCTCCCACAGAGTGGGCCTACTGAGGGTACCAACCGCCGGGCAATGCCGGCTAGCGGTGCCCAGGGGTAGGGCCTTCTCTGTGGCTGGGCCGGCCCTCTGGAACGACCTACCCCCCGAACTTCACACTATCACGGACCTTCCCCTCTTCCGCCGCTCATTTAAAACATATTTATTTCAACAAGCTGGTCTTGCATAAACAGTATTGACTCTCATAACATAACATCTGTCAAATACGTATATGGATTTTAGATTTAGGGAATTTTAGCTTAGGAGGGTTTCTATTTTAATGTCCTTAAATTTTAGTACAGGTTAATTTAATTCGTTTTTAGCTTTGTATATATTGTATGTATGGGGAGAGGGGGCAGTTTATAAGTCTAATAATTAAATTAAATGAAATTAAATTAAACAATGTTCAAAAGACAATTCTGCATCAAGCTGTTCATTGAAATAAAAATCGATGTCTAATGCAAAGGGAGTACCTGCCAAGGTTGCAGATTTGGAAGAGCAAGTATTTTACCCATCAGATTTTTCCTCCTATTGGACCTCAACATGTATAGAGCCTGCAAAGCATGAGCCACAGCATAAACAGCATTGTAGACACTGTAGCTTTGGCCAGTCATTTCCATTTCAAATACAGGTGCAGGAAGATCCTCCAGCTTCATCTCCTCAGTGCATTTCCTACTGTGTGTTTCTTGTAACTCTGGCTTTGGAAATGAACAATCAAATGACTGTTCCCAAACATTCTGCCGAAACCCATCTATGTGGTCTGAAAGAGGATTGATGGTCTGAAGAAATTCCTTGAAACCTGCAACTGCGGTTGAGTGAACAGTGAAGGAAAGAGCCCCATTGTACATCTTCAGGTCCCATGTGATTTGAATGCCTGAGAGTACAAAATCAATCTGTGCCGTCATGATCTACACCTTCCTTAATAATGCAATTTCCTTGCTCTCAGGATCGACCAGAAATGTGACAAATCTTAGTCATATAACTGTCCAGGATTCTCCGTAGACGAGAAATGCATTGGATTTGTTGCACAACAAAATAATGGAAGTAATGGAGATTGTATGATACATTTCTGGGAATCTTTCCAAGTGGGTTAACTGTGCAAGTCTTTCAATAAAAGCTGAGCAGATTCCATTCTGGGAAAGCAAGGGCTGCATTTTCTGTAAGAAATGTTCTCCATTACTGTTATCCACAGAAAATATCCCAATTCACGTCCACCTGAAATGACAAAGCAGTTGAACGATCCCAATGTACTGATGGTCCTCTTTGGGGACCATGAAATAAAGTGAAGAGAATTTACTGGTCTGAATTTCCTCCTGGGCTAATGAGCCATAGGTCAGCTAAAAGAAAGGCCAGTAGTATTCTATTGAGTTCTTCAATAAAACGTAATTTTCCTATATAAAATATATCCAAGCAACATTTCCCCCTAGCATTCTTTAAAGAGTATAGCAACAAATGTCTTGGAACTATTTCAAACTTATGTACTAGATAACTGCCTCCTGCCCCATACATCTCTTCGACTGATCCGCTCCCACAGAGAGGGCCTTCTCAGGGTACCGTCGGCCGGGCAATGCTGGTTGGCGGTGCCCAGGGGAAGAGCCTTCTCTGTGGTGGGCCCTGCCCTCTGGAACGACCTACCCCCCGATCTACGCACCATCGTGGACCTCCGCCTTTTCCGCCAACGTCTTAAAACTCATTTATTTCATCAAGCCGGCCTAGCATAATCCCCCATTCTGACTTTATAGGGATAATTTTATAGGGATAATTTTTAAATTTTAGAGTTTTATTATTTTTAGCACAGGGAATATTTAATTAGCTTTTAACAATTTTGTATTTTTGTATTTTTGTATGATTTTAATGATGCCTCTGCGCCGCCCTGGGTCCTTTTTTAGGAGAAGGGCGGGGTATAAATTTAATTAAAAAAATAAAAAAATAAATAGATCAATTGTTTTAATAGAAGCCATTCAAATCTTCCCTCAGCTATGATATTCAGAGCCCTGAGCCTAAATTTTGATGCCCATTAATTATTCCATAACAACAATAGCATTTTCTTCCAACCCCTTCAGAACTTACTTGTGGAATCTTGAAGAATCCTATAATTTCAGCTACATAAGATGATGTGACAAAATCCAATCCCCCAATAATAGCAATGAGTTTCTTCTATATTTTAACCTGCTCGTTTTAATTACTTTTTCAACTATATGCTTGCAGCAATTCTTTTATTTTTGCCACATGATCATTTTGACAGATGTTCCAGTGAATCATTATGGCAACTGTGTTATGTTATTTATAATCAATTTCTGCAATCTTCTTGCATGGGCTGAAGATATGATCTACTGTTGCTTCTGCTTCTTTGTACTATCTATACTTTGAATCATTTGATAGTTTGTTTCAATTTTGGCCTTGACTGTATTCATTCAAATAACTTGCTTGCTTTTAACCATCCAAAATCAAGCCTTCGGTTTCTTTTCTTTTTTTAATATTCCAGCCTGTAATGCTGCCAGATTTTATTTTTATCCATTTTTCCTCAATCCTTTGTAGAAATTGCCAGCGGAGCATAACAGCATTTCTTGCTCTCCTCTGTGGCTCTAAATGAACAAAGGGAGGGGTCTTTTGCAAAAGTTAAATATAGCTCTTTTTATTGTTCATTTTCTCCTGATGATTCAACTGAGAAGTTTTAAATCGTATAGACACTACACCACTAATAAATCAGCCCTATCCATAGGGCTGCTTTTGAAAAGTATCTGGAAAATCCAATTGGTTCAAAATGCAGCCACCTCTGTGGTTTTGTTCAGATCCAGGTGTGCCATTCCTGCAGAAGTTTCATTGGCTGATAACTTGCTTCTGGGTAAATTTTTCCAAATTTATTTAGTGCTTTATGAATTGAAAGTAGAAAAACCATAAAAATGTCTCTGCAGACATTGGACATCGATTGCATCAATATCTCAAATATCCTAATAGGAACTAAGAAAGTAATGAGAGAGTTGAATGGGAGAAAAGCTTAAGTTAAAAAATATTGGAAAAGGGTGAAGAGAGATGAACATGAGCACTTCTTTTGGAAATGTGCAATCACAATAAATCTGAATAATCAAACATATCCAACATAAATGGTTGTTTAACAAAAGTAAAAAACAAGTTTTATATACTGTATATATCCTGTGTAGAGCAAACAGCCTTTCTATTTATTTTTCAGCAATTTCTTCTAGGCAGAAATATTACATGATGTACTAATTTCTCTTTGTGAGTTGCTCCCGGTGGTTGAGGTCAGGCCGCAAAACAATGATGTAGCATTTTGGCAGGAATATGCATCCCAGTAAGGCACAGCTGGAGGCCAAGATGGAGAAGACCTCCACAGCTACCATGGCTTTTCCTTTTGTGCTCAGATAGGCTGGAAAGAAGGAGATCCACACACTGCAAAAGGCCAACATGCTGAAGGTGATGAACTTGGCTTCGTTAAAGCTGCCAGGTAATTTACGGGCAAGGAAAGCCACAATAAAGCTGGCAATGGCCAAGATACCCATGTAGCCCAAGACACAGTAGAAGAAGGAAGCTGACCCCTCATTGCATTGTAAAATCATTTGTTTGAGCTCTGATTTCATGTCCAACTCAGGGAATGGGGGAGATGTTGACAACCAAATTATACAAATCCATACTTGGAAGAGGGAGCAGGAAAAGACAATAGAAAAAGCAAATCTTTTCCCCACCCATTTCCTCATCTGAGATCCTGGTTTAGTGGCTATGAAAGCCACAACCACAGTGATGGTTTTGGCCAGTAAACTAGAAATGGCCACTGAGAAGCTGATGCCAAAAGTTGATTGTCGAAGGAGGCAGATTACTTTTCCAGGTTGGCTGAGGAACAACAAAGAGGAGAGAAAACAGAGCAGAAGAGAAACAAGGAGGGTGTAGGTCAGAGACCTATTGTTGGCTTTGACAATGGGAGTATCCCTGCGCTTAATAAACATTCCAAGAACCCCAGATGTCAAGAAGAAGAAACAAAAAGCTCCTGAGGCTAAACCAATTCCTAGGGTTTCTTCACAGGTTAGAAATACCACTGATTTCAGAATACATCCATTCTTTTCTTTATTTGCATAATGATCTCCTGAACATTTAAAACAGTCATCCATATCTGGAAAGAAAATCAAGGAATTTGTCATCTAGGCCTTCCAAATTACTGAAACAAATCGCTACTGATTTTATGCATCCTAAAGTAGTGTATTTAATTTCCCTTAATTCTAATGAATTTTGGTAGAATTCCTACCTTACCATTTTGATTTGAAATCTTCCCTTCTGGGCATGGAACACAGTCATAGCAGCAGAACTGATCCCCTTCAATCCCTTTCTTCCAGAATCCAGGGAAACAGGGGTCATTGCATCGAGAAAGTGGAAGAACCTGGTGATAAGCATAAAAAAATGTTTTGAAACGTTTTATTTTTAAAACAAATTCCGATTTTTCTCTTTTATGGAGTGAAACTATTTTTGGATTCCCAAATGAAAGTAGAAATTACAATGATGTGCACAAGATCCTGTTGAAATTCAGGGTAAGTAAACAATTACACATGATGAAAATTTATGGGAAAATGAGCACTCTTGTGATTTCAAATGGTTGTTGTTATTGTTGTAAGTTGTGAAGTCATGTCCAACCCATTGTGACCCCCATGGACATCAGTGTTCCAGGCCTTCCTGTCCTCTACCATCCTCTGGAGTCCACTTAAGCTCCATCCATCCACCTTCTCCATCGTCCCCTTCTTCTGTTGCCCTCAATCATATCTACCATTAGTCTCCTCTCCAGTGAGTTCTTCCTTCTCATTAGGTGGCCAAAGTATTTGAGTTTCATCTTCAGGATCTGGCCTTCTAAAAAGCAGTCAGGGTTGATCTCCTCTAGGACTGACCATTTGGATTGCCTTGCAGTCCAAGGGACTCGCAGGAGTCTTCTCCAGCACCATATTTCAAAGGTCTCAATTCTTTGGCGTTCAGCCTTTCTTTTGGTCCAACCTTCACAACCTTCAAATGGTAATGCAGTCCAAATATGGCAACATGGCTTTTTTTACTATAAAATTATTTTTTTCCATTTCATCAAGGCTTAATAATTAACATCATTTGAAAAGAATATGTCATTTTTCATGTTAAGAAACAGAAATTAGATTTCTAAAATGACTATGCTCAATATTCTCAAATATAGCTCGTCTGTCTGGAAATCTGCACTGCATATCAGACATTAATACAATCAAACAAGTCTAGACATATTTCACAAGAAGAGTCCTCCACTCCTCTGTTTGTAACAGAATATCTTATGCCACCAGACTTGCAATTGTGGGCTTAGACAATTTAGAACTATGCCATATTCAGTCTGACCTAAGCATAGTACATAAAATATAAAATTGTCAATACTTCAAATTCCACCATAACAATACACGAGCACACAATAGGTACAAACGTAAGGTAAAACACTCCAAACTCGATTGCAGAAAATATGACTTCGGCAACAGATTGGTCAATGCCTGGAATGCACAACCTGACTCTGTGGTTTCTTCACCAAATCCCCAAAACTTTAACCTAAGACTGTCTACTGCCAACCTCAGCCCATTCCAAAGAGGTCTGTAAGGAGTGTGCATAAACTCACCAATGTTCCTACTATACCTGTCCTGATGTTCCTTTCTTTTCGTATCCATTTCATGTATTCAAATTCACGTTTATGCTTATATAAGTTATTTAATAAACGCTTAATGAAATAAACAAAATTAAATTTTAAAAAATGGGATCCTAATGGATGCCAGCATGGTTGCATCAATGACTCCATTTATACCTGGTTAAAACCTGGGTGCCAGACTATCAAACCTTCATCCATGAATAATTCTTTCCCTTTTGGAGCCTGGAGATCCAGCTTTCCCACTCTAACTCTCTGAAAGGATCTGTTTGGAAAAGTGATCAAGTTGATGATGTCGAAGCCACCTGTTGCTTCCCCTTTCTCATTCAGAAACACTCTCTCCCCGGCTGAATTGTTAAAAGAAATGCCTTGAAGAAATGGATGGAGCTACTTGAAAGGGAATGAAAGAGAGAGGGAGTACATTTCCACCTTATTTTTAATTTACAGAAAAATAGAAAATCTCCATCAAGCAAAGTAGAAGGAAAATATACAAATGCCTTACATTATAAAATTAGGCCCGCTACAGTTAACTAAACCCAGATCATATTTAATCATTCCTGATTGGTACAAAGCTATTTTACAGTCTGAGGTCTGACTAATTCCCTTTAACCAGATTTTAGACTTGAGAGTCAAGCATTCTTACATAGGTAGATGAGAGGTGGAGAATAGAATAGAATAGAATAGAATAGAATAGAATAGAATTCTTTATTGGCCAATTGTGACTGGAGACACAAGAAATTTGTCTTTGATGCATATGCTCTCAGTGTACATAAAAGAAAAGATACATTTGTCACAAATCATAAGGTACAACAATGATCGTCATAGGGTACAAATAAGCAATCAAATCATACTAAGAAAAAATAAATATAAATCGTAAGGACGCAAACAACAAAGTTGCAGTCATGCAGTCATAAATGGAAGGAGATGGGTGATAGGCACAATGAGAAGATTAATAGTAATAGTAATGCAGATTTGGTAAATAGTTTGACAGTGTTGAGGGAATTATTTGTTTAGCAGAGTGATGGAATTCAGGAAAAAACTTTCCTTGGGTCAAATTGTTCTGGTGTGCAGAGGGTAGGAGTTGAAACAATTTATGTCCAGGATGTGAGGGGTCTGTAAATATTTTCACAGTCCTCTTATTGAAAACATAGGGTTGTTTCATAATAAGGATACCACATTTAAAAAGGGCCACCTTTCATCTCATTCCTCTAAGATTCTGATAGAGGCAGAAACCTCACCTCATGAAACCTGAAAAGTTCATGAGCCACATAAAGTATCTTGGAAAATGGATTATTTTTGTAGGGGACAATGGATAGTAATTTAAACGACTTGTTTTAATCATTCTTTATTAGGCAACCATTGATGATTTCCTACATAACTACACCTGACATCTATTTTTCCCCCATGTAGTAGTTTTCTGCCCATGCAGAAAATGTTAAGACTTTCCAGAATGGTTCCGAACAGTGATTCTGTTCATTAAAATAAAACAGGTATCAAATGTAAAGGGAATACCTGCCAAGGATGCAGCTCCTTAAGATCAGGTTTTTTACCCATCATGGTTTTTCTCCTATTGAACCTCAACATGTATAGAGCCTGCAAAGCATGAGCCACAGCATAAACAGCATTGTAGACATTGTAGCTTTGGCCAGTCATTTCCATTTCAAACAGAGGTGCAGGAAGTTCCTTCAGCTTCTTCTGTGCAGTGCACTGCTTACTATGCACTTCTTGTAATTCTGGTTTTGGAAATGAACAATCAAAGGATTGTTCCCAAACATCCTGCAGAAACCCATCTCTGGAGACTGAAAGAGGATTGATGGTCTGAAGAAATTCCTTGAAACCTGCAACTGCTGTTGAATGAACGGCGAACGAAACAGCCCCATTGAACATCTGGAGATCCCACATGACTTGAATGCCTGATAATACAAAATCCATCTGCGCAGTCATGATCCACACCTTTCTTAATAAGGCTGTGTCCTTGCTTTCAGGATCTACCAGAAACATAACAATTCTCAGCCACATGATGGCCAATGATTCTCCATAGACCAGAAACGCATTGGCTTTGGTGTTCATCAAATGAATGGAAACATGTGAGGCAGTGTGATCAAGATCCAAATAGTCATCCAAGTATGTTGGTTCTGACAGCCTTTCTATGAACGATGAGCAGATTCCATTCTCAGAAAGCAAGGGCTGCATTTTCCGTAAGAAATTTTCTCCATTGTTGTTATCGACAACAAAAATCCCAATCCAAGTCCACCTGAAATGGCGAAGCAGTTGGATAATCCCAATGTATTGATGGTCCTCTTTGGGGACCATGAAATAAAGTGAAGAGAGCTTACTGGTCTGCATTGCATCTTGGGCTAATGAACCATAGGTCAGCTGCAAGAAAGTGGAGTAGAATTCACTTGGGTTGTTAGATCAAATCCGATTGTCCTTTCTAATTTTTATATAAAATACTGTATATCCAAGAAACATTTTTTCCCTGGATTTCTTCAAATTATGAATATAAAAAGGAATTTATTGGAATTACTTCAGATACATGTAATAGATCAATTGTTTCAAGAAACTAAACTGCTATATGTATCTGATGAGGGACATGGGGGCTGAGTGGCTAAGACACTGAGCTTGTCCATCAGAAAGGTTGGTAGTTTGGCAGTTCGAATCCCTAGCTTTGCATAACAGCGTGAGCTTCTGTTAATTGTTACAGCTTCTGCCAATCTAGCAGTTCGAAAGCATGTAAAAATGCAAGTAGAAAAATAGGGACCACCTTTGGTGGGAAGGTAACAGCGCTCTGTGAGTCGTCAGTGTTTAGCCACATGACCATGGAGACATCTTCAGACAGCCCTGGCTCTTTGGCTTTGAAATGGAGATGGGTACAACCCCCTAGAGTTGAGAACAACTAGTACATATGTGCGAGGGGAACCATTATCTTTACCTTTTATGTATCTGAAGTATTCCACGAAATATGGAGTACATATTCAAGTCTTCCCTCAGCTATTGAAATGTCCTCCGACACTTACTTCATGTAACTGGCATTGTAGTTCCAGAAAAAAACAGCTAAGTATTAGACCTCAAGCCATGCAGAACATCTTAACATAAACCTAAACCTAATTTTTGATTCATATTAATTGTTCCACAACATCCATAAGATTAACAATTTTCTTTTCAACTTCTATCAGAACTTACTTGTGGAATCTTGAAGAAACCTGTAATTTCTGCTATATAAAATGATGTATCAAAACTCAATCCTCCAATGATAGCCATGAGTTTCTTCTGGTTATCACATCTGTAATTAGGGACAAATTCCTGGGATTTGAAAAGCAGGTCCAGAGTGGTGCGATAGGTCATCCTTGGATGGTAATAACTGTCATAGATGTGGAACCCGAGAGTGATGTTAGGTAAGATCTGGGAGTCCTCATTGATCTCCTTCACAGCAAAGGCCAAGGTGAGGACGTGTTGATGAAATTTGGTGATGATACTGCAAAGAATTTAAATACGCCAGTTAAGAAAGAAAACTGAGAGTTCGCATAAAATGGCATTATGAGCCACAGTGGCGAAATGGTTAGAGTGCAGTACTGCAGGCTACTTCTGCAGCTTGCAGGCTGCCTGCAGTCCAAATCTCACCAGGCTGAAGGTTGACTCAGCCTTCCATCTTTCTGAGGTTGGTAAAAGGAGGATGCAAATTGTTGGGGGCAATATGCTGACTCTGTAAAACTGGTTAGAGAGGGCTGTAAAGCACTGTAAAGCAGCATATAAATATAAGCACTATTGCTATTATATCTATGTTAATAACAAACTTTTCACTGACAGAAGTAGGAAGATAATAGGGTTTCCAAAAGGCTCAATAATTTGTACAAAGATCAATTCTGTTTTTTATATACAATATTTCCATGGTTTGCAACAAATATCTCCTACTAGAAACAAAAAAAAACAACCCAGTGCTTTTCTCATGGTACACATTTAATACAATACAATACAATAGCAAACTTGGAAGGGACCTTGGATGTCTTCTAGTCAGGAAACCCTATGCTATTTCAGACAAATGGTTATCCAACATCTTCTTAAAGACTTCCAGTGTTGGAGCATTTACAACTTCTAAAGGTAAGCTGTTCCACTGATTAATTGTTCTAACTGTCAGGAAATTTCTCCTCAGTTCTAAGTTGCTTCTCTCCTTGATTAGTCCACCCATTCCTTCTTGTTCTACCCTCAGGTGCCTTGGAGAATAGCTTTACTCCCTCTTCTTTGTGACAACCCCTGAGATATTGGAACACTGCAATCATCTCTCCCCTAGTCCTTCTTTTCATTAAAGTAGACATACCCAGTTCCTACAACCATTCTTCATATGTTTTAGTCTACAGTCCCCTAATCAACTTTGTTGCTCTTCTCTGCACTCTTTCTAGAGTCTCCACATCTTTTCTACATCGTGGTGACCAAAACTGAATGCCGTATTGCAAGTATAGCCTTACCAAGGCATTATAAAGTGATATTAACACTTCTCGTGATCTTGATTCTATCCCTCTGTATATGTAGCCTCGAACTGTGTTGCCTTTTTTGGCAGCTGCTGCACTCTGCTGGCTCCTATTTAAATCATTGTCCACTAGGATTCCAAGATCCCTCTCGCAGTTACTACTATTGGGCAAGATACCACCTATACTGTACCTGTGCATATTGTTTTTCTTGCCTAAATGTAGAATCTTACTTTTTTCACCATTGAATTTCATTGTGTTAGATAGTGCCCAATTTTCAAGTCTGTCGAGATCCTTCTGTATCTTAAGCCTATCTCCTGGCGTGTTGGCTATTCCTGCCAGTTTGGTGTCATCTGCAAATTTATTCTCTCACCCATTTTTTCTAACTTGTTTCACAATTCACCAAAATTATGTCGTTTATTATATGCATGTTTTGTTAATAGTGAAAATGAAGATTTTTTTAAAAAAATTACCTAAAACTCACTAAATGTTCTTCAAAAGATTCTTTTGCACTAAAGTCTCATATATTATATGCCAAACACTTTGACATAAAGTAAAGAAAATGGTTTTATTTCCCATTACTTAAAATAGACCGGGATGATTAGATACAGCAACAGCAATAGCAAATGTACTGCTTGACTTATACTGCCATCTCTAAGTGGCTTACATATTGCCTCCAGCAATCTGGCTTCTCATTTTACTAACCTTGGAAGAATCAAAGGCTGAAACAACCTTGAGCCCCTCAGGATTGAACTCCTGGAGAAAGCATTCATTTATAGTCTTCATTCTAACTGCTGCACCACCACAGCTTTTTACATAGTGTCAGGCCTACAGCTATCTTTCTTTTGGATCTTTGGCCTGTCACACTTTCTATTATTCTAATATGCATTTTCTATTGTGGGAAAATGGGAGGGGAGATTGTATGGTGTTAGATGATATGTAGACATAACAAAATTCTTTCTAGAAAGCCAAGGTCATCCTTTGTCTTTGCACTTCTACACCTGACTGGAACTGGTTGGGTGGAACTGCCAGCATGGCACTGGAAGATTGGACCATTTGATGGACTTGTGGGGGCAAGATCTTGATCTTTCAACTAGGTGGGGAAAACTAGGAAGCTTTCAGATTCAGGTTTTACCGGATGTGCCAACGTGGCTCTCTTAATAAATTGGAACTTTGAGCAATATTTTGCCTTGGACTCTGATTTACTTTCAGATGCTATTTGGAACCCTGACACATAGGTTACACATAATACCTACATTTCTGTTGAAAACATTTTACTCATATAAGCAATTTAGGGGGAACTTATTAAGATTTGAAAAAAGAAACACACACACTTACTTTGGTAAGTCATAAGGTTTTATAGCAGGATTTTCCTTAAACTTCATTTCATAGAAATTGTAAATGATGTGGGACGCCATCCCACCAATGACGAGGTCACCAGGCTGATACCACTCATGAGGAACAAGGAAAACATCACTCGCAGGGCAGGGCAGAGTTATTATTTTCTTCACCAGAAGCATCAAGAGGAACAATATCTTCATTCTTAGAATTGTCTCTCTTCCATCCTCTCCTAAATCAGAAGGAATTTTCTATTATTCCAATGGTGAATCCTGTGAAGAATCTAAAGTTTCTATCTGAGAGAGCACCTAATCAAAAAAATCCACCACTGTCTATTGAAAATCCATGAGAGTCCAAATTGGTGCCTTGAATATCATCAGGGTTTGAAGCGATGGAGAACAAATGTACATAGCAATGGCTGTGACACAGCCATTATCACCCTTGTGCCAATCTCCCTGGACTTCTTATAACCATACAGATATGTTGATTGTTGTTGAATTGAAGCAGTCTCCTGTGCAGTCTTTGTTGTTTTGTCTAGTTAATAAATATGGTGAATACTGCTGGAGATCATTATTTTTGTGAAAGAATAAGTGGCTGCCTCTTTTTTTTCCCCAAGTGCACACCTGCTAATAAAATGTACAGAGGGGAATTTGCAATAAACAGTGCATTTGATTTTTGAAACTTATTTTATTTTTTACAATGACTGATAAGTGCTGTCCACCTTCCTTTGCATAACATTAAGGTGCATAGATATTATATTATGTGATTGGCTTATTTTAAGATGTTACAGTAATCATGTTGGAAGACACCTTGCAGGTCATCTCGTCCACCCCTTCTCATACAGGAGGCCTATATTATTTCTGATCAATGGCTGTCCAGTCTCTTAAAAGGCACACACAACTTCCCAATGCAATTTGTTCCACTGATTGAGTCTTCTCCCTGTTAGAAATTTTCTCCTTAGTTCTAGGTTTTTTATTTTTATTTTATTAAATTTATACCCCGCCCTTCTCCAAACTCAGGGCGGCGCACAGGAATACTAAAAATACATATAAAACATATAAAATTTTGAAAAACCTATTCTAATAAAATCCTGCGCTCAAAAGCAAATTAAAATCCCAAAATTTAAAACTATCTAAGAATCAGTAATGGGGGTTATGCTAGGCCAGCTAGATGGAACAGATGTGTCTTTAGACACTTGCGGAAGAGGCGGAAGTCGGAGATGGTGCGAATTTCAGGGGGGTAAGTCGTTCCAAAGGGCTGGGCCCGCCACAGAGAAGGCTCTTCCCCTTGGTGTCGCCAGTCGGCACTGTCCAGCCGACGGCACCCTGAGGAGGCCCTCTCTGTGGGAGCGTATCGGTCTAAGGGTTGTATGGGGCAAGAGGCGGTCTCGCATATAACTAGGTTGTTTCTCTGCTTGATCGGTTTCTATTCATTGCTTATTTTCCAACCTTCAGGTGCTTCGGTAATCGTGTTGCCTTTTCTTCCTTGCAGACCTGATGATGTAAACCCTTGGAATCACATGAACCATGAGATGGGTAGCAAACAAACAAAAGTTGATAGTTTTTTCTTCCATAGTGTATCAGTTTATTTATTTATTTTAATTTTATTTATATTTATATCCCGCCCTTCTCCGCAGAGGACCCAGGGCGGCGCACAGGAAATTTAAAAAACGTACAGAATACAAAAAATACAAAATTTAAAATATAGATTAAACTGTCTTATCCTATGCTAAAACCAAATTTTTAAAATTCCCAATTTAAAACTGTCTAAAAAAGTCTCCATGGGCGGTTAGGCTAGGCCGGCTTGTTGGAAAAGGTATGTCTTTAGACATTGGCGGAAGAGGTGGAGGTCGGTGATGGTACGTAATTCGGGGGGTAGGTCGTTCCAAAGGGCTGGGCCCGCCACAGAGAAGGCTCTTACCCTGGGTGTCGCCAGTCAGCATTGTCCGGCCGACGGCACCCTGAGAAGGCCCTCTCTGTGGGAGCGTATCGGTCTAAGGGATGTATGGGGCAGGAGGCGGTCTCGCATATAACTAGGCCCCGAGATATTAAGCGCTTTAAAGATGGTTGTCAAAACCTTGAAGCACACCCGAAAGGCCACAGGAAGCCAATTCAGCTCGCGCAGGATCGATGTTATGTGGGAGCATCTAGTAGCTCCCATAATCACCCGCGCGGCTTCATTTTTGACTAACTGTATCTTTCGAGTGCACCTCAAGGGAAGCCCCATGTAGAGATCATTACAGTAGTCGAGTGGGGCGTCACAATAGCTTGAGTGACTGTGCAAAGGGCAGCCTGGTCCAGTAAGGGGCACAATTGGCACATCAGGCGTACCTGATGAAATGCCCCCCTGGCCACGGCCGCCAGATGGGCTTCCATGGACAGCCGGGAATCCAGGAGGACACCCAAATTGTGCGCCCTCTCCACGGGGGCCAGTGTTTCGCCCCCAATGGCCAGAGTTGGAGTAATCTGGCTGAACCGGGGTGCCGGAAACCACAGCCATTCAGTCTTGGCAGGGTTGAGCTTGAGTTTGTTACCACCCATCCAGATCCGTACGGCCTCCAAACACCGGGACAGCACTTTGGCGGTATCATTGGGGTGGTCTGGGGTGGATATGTACAGCGGAGTGTCATCAGCGTACAGATGGTACTCCACCCCAAAACCATGGATGATCTCACCCAGCGGCTTCATATATGTGTTGAAAAGGAGGGGCGAGAGGACCGACCCCTGAGGAACCCCGCATAAGAGGGGCCTCGAGGTCGACCTCTGCCCTCCCGTCAACACATATTGTGACCGACCAGAGAGGTAGTTGGCTGAATCTTTTGATTATATTAGATACTAGCTGTACTCGGCCACTCGTTGCTGTGGCCTAGTCTGGTTAAATGGCCAACCAACCTGTGTACACACAACAATCCTATAACCCCCAACCTACCTACCTACTGTATTACTTATTCTGTCTACCTACTTACCTAACTACTGTATTTCTCTCTCTCTCTCTCTCTCTCTATCACTCTACCTACCTACCTACCTACTGTATTTCTCCCTCTCACTCTCTATCCACCTACCTACCTACCTACCTACCTACCTACCTACCTACTGTATTTCTCACTCTATCCCTCTACTTACATACCTACCTACTTACCTTTGGTGTAGTAATTTTGGAGTTTAGCAATTTTGAACAAACTCAGTTACATTTTTATTTATATAGATGAGAAAGCATTAAGTTGCTTTATTCTATTTAGAAATGGACAGGAAACTTTAGGTCTTACTATGGTCTCCTCCTCCTTCTGGCTTCTTCTTCTTCCTCCTTCTTCTTCTCGTCCTCCTCCTCCTCTTTTTCACCCTACTCTTTCCTCCTCTCCCATCCCTTTCTCATTTACATCATCACATTTCATTTTCTTTCATTGCTGAACAGAATAATATTGAAAAACCTCACAAACTAGGATGCACCACCTCCTGCACCCCATTTTGGGCCTTAGCAGGCCTCCCTGAAGCCTCCTGGGACCAAAAATGGCATGTGGGGGGCTGCATCCCCCCGCGCTCCCCACTGTGCATGCTACACTATTACAGGAATTATGTCGGCAGTTTTACTCCTCTCTAGCATTCATCTCCATTGTTCAGTGATGCATTTCCCGCCTCTCTAGGATTTACCTCCATTTGTTCCTGTGAGGTACTTCCTGTTCCTGTTGGATGTATGTCAATGGCTTGTATAGTGTTTGTAGAGACCCTAAAATAAGCTGGCCATCATGATTGGTGGAGCTCAGCTGGGGCTCAGGTGCAGGTAGAGAGGCCTCCGCATGCCACCTGCGCTACACATGCCATAGGTTCGCCATCACGATGATAGAGCATAGAAGGAGAAAAGAGGAATTGTAGCCTAAGATTTATTTGCAGCATCTCTCTTCAGATCATCAGCTTAATAGTAGAAGACAGAGCTCTGTTTTACTGTTTTAGAAATGCAGGGAGTGTGAACTTGTGGTGGGCAGCAAAGAGCTACACAAGCACTGAAAAAGGTAACTGATGGCCATTTTTCATACTTATGACCATTGCACCATCCTCATGGTCACATGATTAAATGAAGACATTTGGCAACTGACTTGTATTTACAATGGTTGCAGTGTCCTTGCATCACCTGATCCCCTTTTGCGACCTTCTTGTCAAGCAAATGGGCAAGCCAGTCTCACTTAACATTCAGAGTTACTAATTTAACAACTGCAGTGATTCACTTAACTGTGGGGAGAAAGGTCCATAGATACTCAGCCTCTCACATGGAGGAACATGTCACAGCCGTGGCCAGGAGGGCATTTTACCAGGTACGCCTGGTTCGCCAGTTACTTGTGCCCCTTACTAGACCGGGATGCCCATCGCACAGACAGTCAAGCACTGGTCACATCCCGTCTGGACTACTCTAATGCTCTCTACATGGGGCTCCCCTTGTGGTACACCCGAAGGTTGCAGCTAGTTCAGAATGCGGCCGCGTGGGTGATTATTGGAGCCTCAAGGCGTTCCCATATAACACCTGTCCTGCGCGAGCTGCACTGGCTGCCTGTGGCCTTTCAGATACGCTTCAAGGTGTTGATCACCTTCTTTAAAGTGCTCCATGGCTCGGGGCCTAGTTATATGCGAGACCATCTCCTGCCTCATACATCCCTTCGACCGATCCGCTCCCATAGAGAGGGTCTTCTCCGGGTGCCGTCGGCCGGGCAATGCCGGTTGGCGCCGCCAAGGGGAAGGGCCTTCTCTTTGGCTGGCCCTACCCTCTGAAACAACCTGCGTCCCGATCTCCGTACCACCTTTTCCGCCAGCGTTTGAAAACGCACCTGTTCCATCAAGCCAGCTTAGGGTAACCACCCGATAAATGACTGAGTGTTAGTTGTAAAAAAATTTAATTAGAGGGTTTTTTAAATAATATTTTTTAGCACAGGGCTATTAAGTTTAACAGGGTTTTAGGACGTTATGTATTTTGTATTGTATATTGTGTTTTGAAATTCCTGTGCTCCACCCTGGGTCCTTTAGTAGAAGATAGGTGCGGGATACAAATATAATGAAATCTAAATCTAAATCTAAATCTCTATCTGCCCATCTCTTTTTCTTTCTCTCTCTCCATTCCTACCTTCCTACATATATACTATATACTTTTTCAAATAATGAGATGCACCTTTTTCCACCAAAAGAGAGGAAGTGTGTCTTATACAGAGAATACAGCATTTTTGGACCCCCAAAACTCTTTCCCTTCACAAAAATGGATGTGCAAAGTGTTCCTGGGGGTTGGAGAGGGCAAAAATGAGTGGAAATGGGCTCATTGCATTTTTGCCCCCCACCCCGCAAGAGCACTCTACAAGCCTCCTAAAGGCTATGTATGCACTGTTTTTGGCAGAAGAAACCCAAAAACCCTGTTTTTGTGAAAAATGGGCCAATTTTTTTTGCTCATTTTGGCTCCACCCCAAGCCCACAAGAGCACTTTGGAGGCCTCCCAAACTATCTGTATGACTGCTTTTCACAAGAAAGAAGGCGTGTAGAGGGTTAGTTTCCACCCATTGCTTCTTGTCCTGCACCCAGGTGCCTTGGAGAATAGTTTGACTCCCTCTTCTTTGTGGCACCCTCTGAGATATCGGTACACTGCTATCATGTCTCCCCTGGTCCTTCTATTCATTAAACTAGATATATCTAGCTCCTGCAACCGTTCTTCATTTGTTTTAGTCTCCAGTCCCCTAATCATCTTGGTTGCGCTTCTCTGCACTCTTTCCAGAGTCTCCACGTCTTTTCTACATCGTGGCGACCTAAACTGTATGCAGTATTCCAAGTGTGGTCTTACCAAGGCACTATACAGTGGCATTAACACTTCACGTGATCTAGATTCTATCCCTCTGTTTATGCAGCCCAGAATTGTGTTGGCTTTTTTGGCAGCTTTTTTGGATATTTTTATCTTTATTGTTCCTCCCACTATCAGTGAGGGATATGCACGTCCCCCTATAATTTGCACTGGATTTCACCTTTGCTGTTATTGAAAAGATGCCAGACTTTTAATTCCAAACCAATTCAAATTACTCTTTATATGGTCTATGGTCAGCACAAATTTGAATAAAGGATGAAGCAGAAGGAAAAATACATTTAATTTCATTTCATCATTTTCCCTATATTATTGAAATCTGAAAACAGGTTGCAATGAAAACAGATTTATGGACAGAGAGCAAAAGGTTATACCCCAGTATGAAAGTCTATTGTAACATGCAGTTAAATGTATGAGATTCTTCTGACCCAGGCTTCCTTAAAAACCAAGAAGCAGAGTCTTGGTCCCAGCAAAACCTCTTTTATTTACATGACTGTGAATTCCTTTTATTCACAGTCAGCAAGACTTAGCAAACAGTCTTTCCAAGGAATATTTATCAACACAAACCTTATCTCACTTGGAGAGCTGCCATATAACTAGTTTCCAAATGCAGGGCAAGGCAAAACTTGGCACAGAGTCTCTTATAGTCACATACAGAACTTTCCACTCTTGAACTGGCTGAATGAACGAATGGTTTCCTGCAAAAGCCTGCTCCCTGTTCGTTCCTTTTTTGTTTCCTATGGGAGGGGGCAATTACCTACAAGGTGTGGCTTTACTCCTAAATTGACCCTGCTTTCTTAGTTGTTCTTATCTTCCAGCAGCTCTGCCTTACTGTTGTCTAACTCCCTCTATGTCTCCAATGCAGAGCTCTTGACTGAGCTTTCCTCAGCCCCCAGGACTGGCCCATATTTCTCCCCAACCTCCTCATTTTCCAACTCTGCTGCCAGCTGTGCTGACGGTGGGCCACAACAAACTCAATAAGCTTTCATTTCGAAAATGCGTAACAAATCTAAAACTGATATCCTATAATACTACATTAAATATATATTCATAAAATGGCAATGAGCAAATATATTTAAGTGGTGCTTTATGACTTGAAAGTATGAAAACCATGAAAATGTCTCTGCAAACATTGAACATTGCTTGAGTCAATATCTGAAATATCCTAACAAGAACCAAGACACCTAGATTATCAAAGTCAAGTTCAAATTGATGGTTGAAATGGGGAAAGAATAAGATTAAAGAATCTTGGGAAATGGTGAAAATAGGAAGTTGGAACAACTTTATTATCACTTTGAATGTGCATCATACCTTAACATGAAATGTTGCTGCATACTGGTCCCAAAGGGTCACCACCTCCAATATATACTACATAAACATGACAAAAAATAAATGAATACAAAATTATGCATAAAACCCCACTAACCACATAGTGTTTGACAATGTATAGAGGAACAACACAGTCTAGTTCAGATTTACACATGTGCACTTGGAGTATTAATTCCTCTTTATGAGTTGTTCTCTGTGGTTTAAGTTAGGTCTGAAAACCACGATGTAGCATTTGGGCAGAAATATGCATCCTAGTAATGCAGCACTGGAGGCCAAGATGGAGAAGACCTCCACAGCTACCATGGCTTTTCCTTTTGTGCTCAGATAGGCTGGAAAGAAGGAGATCCACACACTGCAGAAGGCCAACATGCTGAAGGTGATGAACTTGGCTTCATTAAAGCTGTCAGGTAATTTACGGGCAAGGAAAGCCACAATAAAGCTGGCAATGGCCAAGATACCCATGTAGCCCAAGACACAGAAGAAGAAGACAGATGACCCCTCATTGCATTGCAAAATCATTTCTTGGTGCTCTGAGTTCTTGTCCATCTCAGGAAATGGAGGAGATGTCGACAACCAAACAATACAAATACATACTTGGATGATAGAACCGGAAAGGACAGTAGAAAGAGCCAATCGTTTCCCAACCCATTTTCTCAACTTAGATCCCGGTTTAGTGGCCATGAAAGCCACAACCACAGTGATGGTTTTGGCCAGTACACTAGAAATGGCTACTGAGAAGGTGATGCCAAACATTGGTTGACGGAGAAGGCAGGTCACTCTGCTAGATTGGCTGAGAAACAACATAGAGGAGAGAAAACAGAGCTGGAGAGAGACCAGTAGGGTGTATGTGAGGGAACGGTTGTTGGCTCTCACAATGGGAGTATCCCTGTGCTTAATAAAAGTTCCAAATACCCCAGATGTCAAGAAGAAGAAAGAAAGAGCTCCTGAAGTTAAACCAACTCCTAGAGTTTCTTCAAAGGTTAGAAACACCACCAGTTTTGGGATACATCCTTTCTTTTCTTTATTTGGATAATAATCTTCTGAACATTGAAAACAGTTGTCCATATCTAAAAGGAAAATCAAAGAATTTGTTACCTAGAGATTCCAAATTACTGAAAATAGTTTAGTAATGTTCGGACCTAGGCTTACCGAGAAAGCATAAATCACAAAACTTTTTTTTATTTAGACGGCTGTGAATTATGGTCATTCACAGTCCACAAGTTTTCACAAACAGTCTTTGAAGGTTCTGACAGATGTCTGCTCGAGTTGCCACAGCCTTTTATAAGAATGCTGATAAACACCCACCTTATCTCCCTGGGAATGTTGCCAGAGACGTAATGGCCAAATGCAAAGCACAGAGTCAAACAGAACTTTTCAAAGCTTGAACTAACCAGATGAACTAATTGCTTCCTGCAGAGCTCACATCCGATCCACTCCTCTCTTACATCGTATGGGAGGGGCCAATCATCTCCAAGCCTTACTCCAAAGTCAACACTGTTTTGTTAATTTTTATTGCCTTCTGGCAGCTCTGCACATGTGCACACTGGGAACAGGCTCCTGCTCTTCTTCTGCATCACTGATGTCAGACTCTAGAGGCTCCAGAGGTAACAAATAACAACCAGGTGGTATTGGTCCCCTCTCTGCCTCCAATCCAGGGCCCTCCTCTGAGCCTTCCACAGACTCCTGGACTGGCCCATGTTTCTCCTCAACCTTCTCGCTATCCGAATCTGCTGCCAGGTCTGCTGGCTGCTGGTGGACCACAGTTTGCTTAAGTCTAATTAAAATTGGTAGAATTCCTAACCTACCATTTTGGTTTGAAATCTTCCCTTCTGGGCATGGAACACAGTCATAGCAGCAGAACTGATTCCCCTCGATCCCTTTCTTCCAGAAACCAGGGAAACAGGGGTCATTGCATTGAGAAAGTGGATGAACCTGGTGATAATCATAAAAGATTCTGAAATTGGAGACACTTTAAACAGTTTGTAATTTTTCTCCTTTACAAGGAAAAAAATATTTTTGACTTCCCCCCAAAATACTGAATTTATCAAATTAAAAAGTTGCAGAAATTTCAACGATGTACAAAAGGTCCTGCTTGAATGGCAAGGTGTTTAAATAATTTAACAGGGTAACAATGTCATGGAACCATGGCCATTCTTGTGATTATAAGTGGAAATACAAATGAAATGTCCAAGCATGCCTTTGTATTTTTTTTTAATTTGGCAAATGTTTCATCATCAACAACATTGGAAAAGAATATGCTAGTGTTTATTTTTTTTTAAAGAACAGAAATCAGATTTCTAAACAGACTGAATCCAATATGGGATCATAATTGTTTAATCGTAGCCCATTCAGTAATTCGATACCTGGTTAAAACCTGGGTGCCAGACAATCACATCTGCATTCATGAATAATTCTTTCCCTTTTGGAGCCTCTAGATCCAGCTTTCCCACTCTTACTCTCTGAAAGGATCTGTTTGGAAAAGTGATCAGGTTGGTGATATCGAATCCACCTGTTGCTTCCCCTTTCTCATTCAGGAACACTCTCTCCCCAGCTGAATTGTTAAAAGAAATGCCTTGAAGAAATGGATGGAGCTGCTCGAAAGGGAATGAAAGAGAAAAAGAGTTGAATACAATGTAGTGGAGAGGCGAGCACTGTATTCCACTTTCATTGACACATTCTTTCCATTCCTATTGCAATTATTAAATATGTACACTTAGAAATTTGACAATTGATATTTCATAGACAAGTACATAGATGCTGTATTATTAACTAGCCTTTCCCGGCCAATTGTTGCTGTGGCCCAGTCTGGATAAATGGCCAACCAATTTGTGTGTAGATCTACACCTGTACACACAAACACGTGTAGACAACCATCGTATAACTCCCAACCTACCTACCTAGTGTATTTCTCCCTCTCCTTCTCTATCCCTCTACCTACTTCATTTCTCCCTCCCTCCCTCTATCCTTATAGCTGCCTATCTATCTACCTACTGTATTTCTCCTTGAATCTTATGGACAGAGTATTTTATGTTATAAAGGATGACATAATACCTATGGCCCACTGCTCTTTCTGCATTATTTTTTATAATTTTTTACATTTCCATTGCATATACCTGGCACAGGTATGACATCTTCACAATCTACATATATATATCATTGGTGCTGTATTTGAAAGGAATGTTGTGTGAAAATTTGGAAGTGATCAGTGCAGTACTTTTGGAGATTAGCAGTTTTCAACAAAGTCTTGTTACATTTTTATTTATATAGATTTGATATTATTTTAAGAATAAAGATAAGAATGAACCAAAGCTGAATGAAAGTAGGCTATTGGGATTAACCAACTTCCGTCAATAATTTAAACAATAATGAAACCTAGAACATATTTAATCTTCCCTCAGTGGTATAAATGTATTTGATAATCTTAAATATGATAAATTGTCTTCACCCATATTTGAAAATTTGAGATTCCTTCTTCAATAGATAGATGTGAGATGGAGATTATGAGAGAGAGGGAGGGGGGGAGGGAGAGAAAGAGAAAGAAAGAGAGAGATGAGAGAGAAAGATGAGAGAGAGAGAGAACACAGATACCAGTTTTGAAAATAAATATCTCCTATTTCATTCCTCTTTGATTCTGATAAGGACAGAATGCTCAGTTTCTCAATCCTGACAAATTCATGAGCCAGAAAGGAGTATTTGAAAAATGATTATTTTTGGACAAGGCAATAAAAGGTAACCTAAATTATTGTTTTAGATATTTCTTATTTTATAAGCTGTGGTGATTGATAAAAGGTAGAGAAGGGAACTAGAGGGTCAGCCACACAGGACTTAATTCTCACTAACAAAGCTGAAATGAAAGAAGATGTTCAAGTTATAGGAATGCTATGTGTGAGTGATCATGCAATACTGGAATTTAACATTATGCAAATGGAAGCAATATTTACATAGTCAAGCTAGAATCTTGGACTTCAAGACAGCTGATTTCAAGATACTTGGAGAGAGCTTGTAAGAGATTCCATGGATTGGAATTCAAAAGGTGAAAAAACAACCCGAGAAGCTTGGAAAACTTTGAAAAGTGACAGTATAAAAGCCCAGTCTAGCACAATTCCATTGCCGATGGAAAATAAGAGATCTCAAAAGAAATCTGCATAGGTGCACAAAATAATCTCTGATGAACTGAAGGAGAAAAAGGACAAGTGTAAAAAGTCAATGGGAAGCAAATAACCAAGGCAGAATATCAGCAAATAGTTTAAACTTACAAAAATGAAGTCAGAAAAGCTAAGGCTCAAAATAAACTACTCTTTATGTAGTTTATTTTGAGAAAAGAAAGGGTCCTTGGAGGTCTTCTAGTCCAATACACTGCTCAAAGAGGAAACCTTACAAATTTTAAACAAGTCATTATCTAATCACTTTGTGTTAAAGTTAAAACACACTTTTTCCATCTGGCTGGCCTGGCATAGATTAATGATTAATTTTAAATAGAACTGTCAACATCCCGATGTTGCCATGGATCTTATCTGTTTTGCCTTAACAAACTGAAAATGCTTGACATTCCTGTGGCAGGAAAGGAATCTCAGAACAGCCTGTGACTGCGCATGCATGCAATTATTTTCAATGCTAATTGGAGAACGTATTTATGACAAGCAGAGGGGAGGGGGCATAAGGGGGTAAAGTGCAGAAGCCATCCAATTATTGCCAGACCTGGCTACAACCTAGGCTCGCCATGATGTTATATTCAATAAACGGACATTGCTTTGAACTTTTACGTGAGGCCATGAATCATTTGAAGTTTCTCATTGGGAGCTTGACAGATAGCCAGGTCTTTTAAAAGAAATCTATCAAGATTTCCGGGCTACCTGAGTCCCACCTCCCCCAGGCAATGCCTGATAAAGAGGGAGGAGATCAGGTCATGGCAGAAAAAAGCTTCATTTCAGCTGGAGGCCAGCCAACCCCCCTGAACAGCGGAGCTGCAGACATCCAGCCTGCAAAACCTTTCCCAGCAACAGAAGCAAGAAAAGATAAGTACTGGATGTGGGACTGGGAACAAGCTAGAAGGCCCCGGCCCCAGATGGGATCCCTGGGGGGTGCAGTAGAGAAACTGAGGGAGGATTTTGATCAAGCCACCCTTCATGACGAGAGGCCAGCCTGCAATCCGGAAGAGAGAGGACGCATATCTGATCCTGCTGAAGGGAGGAGACGCATGCTGGAGCGCAGCCCCAGAAGCAAGCATGCTGCCAAGAGCAGGCAACTCCCTCCCTCTCCCCCTCCTAGAGCTGAAGAAGATGACCGGCCATATCAGGCACGGGCATACAGGGGCCAGGAGGAAAACAGAGGAGGGAGGGAACTAAATGATCCACCCCGATTCAGGGGAAAGTTTGATGGTAATTCAGACCAACTAGCTCTATTCCTTGATTCAGCTGATATCCACTTAGAACGCTATGGGCACCTCTTCCCATCCCCCAGAACCATGGTGCATGCCATTGCAGAGGGTTTCGAGGGGGAAGCAAAAGAATGGCTAGCAGCCCTCCATAAGCGAAGAGCGCCCCAACTCCAAGACATAGATGACTTCCTGGAAGTGTTAGAGGCCAGGTTTGAAGAGGGGGAGGAGGACCCATATGCAGAGGAGGAAGACATAGATGACTTCCTGGAAGTGTTAGAGGCCAGGTTTGAAGAGGGGGAGGAGGACCCATATGCAGAGGAGGAACTCAGCAACCTAAAGCAAAGAGGCCGCCCCATCAAAGAGCACATCTGTGAATTCAGGAGGATAGTTGGAAAACTACCCCCCCTACCAGAACGGTTACTGGTGCATTTTTTCAGAATAAGCCTGGATAAACGTATTGCCCAAGTAACTGCATATCGTGACATCCCAAACCAACTCTCTGAGTGGTTCCGAGTGGCAACAAAAGTCGACAGTGGGTTACGTGCCAACGACACAAGGAAGGAACCAGACACAAAGGAGAGGGGACAACCTAATCTGAAACCATCCCGCCAAAAGAAAGAAATGGCACCACAGCGAGACCTGAGACCAGCATTCCCTCGAAGTTCCGTGAGGTGTTACAGATGCGGGGGAATGGGCCACATTGTAGCTGCATGCCCAACCCCAGTACCGAAACCAAGGCTGGACCTACCACCCAGGGCCCGACAAGAACGAGGGCCCCGACGGGCCATCAACACATCCAGGAGGGCTCTTCAAGCTTCAGGGGTCTCCTCCCTCCCAGGCAAAAGCAGTGAAACCCCAGGCAATGATGACCAGTCAATTGAACCCTATGACAGCGAGGACGAGGGAGAAAATGACCCAATGGTGAGCGAATCAATTTACCCTTTCCTTTTTCCAATACGCCTCACAACCCCGAAAACAGGAAAACAGGAGGATTTTCAAGCCCTTGTAGACTCAGGCTGCACTAGGTGCTTGATCAACTTAACCACAGTTCAGAAACTGGGGATCAGAGCGAAAAGACTGAACCACCCGATTCGGTTCGAGCAGGTTGACGGTTCCCTAATGGGAGGAGCCTATGCCACTCACCTAACTGAACCAGTGAGACTAGAATTGGCAGATCACTGGGAAATAATTCAATTCATAATAGCCCCCAAAATGACAGAGGCAGTCATACTTGGACTTCCCTGGCTAGACAAGTGGGGACCGACCATCTGGTGGCAAGGGGGCACCCGCAGGCTTAGGATATCACCTGGCCCTCAACCCCTCCCTCACGAGCAAGCAAAAATACCACTCACATTGGGAGCCCCACAAGAGAAATCACAAGAACAACTGGCAACCACATCTGACAAAACCCCAGAGGCTGAATTGATTCCAGTGGAATACCAGGACCTCACAGAAGTGTTCAGTGAGACATAATGCGACATCCTGCCCCCCCACCGCAAAACAGATTGTGCCATTGAAATCATCCCTGGGGCAAAACTACCCAAACCCAAGCTGTATGCCATGACGCCTCGAGAGATGCAAGAAATGCATGAATACATAGACAAAAACCTAGCACGAGGGTTCATCGAACCAGCCAAGCCACGGATTGCGGCACCAGTCCTTTTCAAAGAGAAAAAAGATGGAACTATGCGCCTGGTCGTAGACTTTCGAGGGATAAATGGGGTGTGCGTACACAACCTATACCCGCTTCCCCTCATGAAAGATATGCTGTCTCACTTGGCCAAGGGAAAAGTCTTTACCAAATTAGACCTCAGAGAAGCATACTACCGAATACGGATCAGGGAAGGAGATGAATGGAAAACAGCATTCAACTGCCCTTCAGGAAGTTTCCAATTCAAAGTGATGCCTTTTGGATTACAGGGAGCCCCAGCAGTGTTCATGCAGTTAATAAACGAGGTGCTGCATGAGCACTCTACAAGGGGGTCCTTGTCTTTCTAGATGACATCCTCATTTACACTGAGCCCGTCGATGACCACATACCCCTGGTTCGCCAAGTACTGGAAAAACTTCTAGCAGCCAACCTGTATGTCAAACTATCAAAATGTGAATTCCACCATGAGCGACTAGACTATCTAGGCTACAGAGTGTCAAATGAGGGAATAGAGATGGACCCAGCTAAAGTGCAAGCCGTCCTAAGCTGGCAACCCCTTTGCACTCGCAGACAGCTACAAAGTTTCCTAGGGTTCGCAAACTTCTACAGGCAGTTCATTCCCTCCTTTGCGAAGATTGCCAAACCCCTGACAGACCTCCTGAAGACAGGGAGCCCAGGAATGAAACCTCGTCCGGGACAACCCCTACAGTGGAGCCTAACCTGCCAGGAGGCATTTGAAACACTGAAAGAAATGTTTGCAAAGGAGCCGGTACTGAAGCATCCTGACCCTGAGCAACCTTTTGTGATCCAGGCAGACGCCAGTGACATGGCCGTAGGAGCAGTACTACTCCAAAGAAACAACCAAGGAAATTTACAACCCTGTGCCTATACCGCCTGCAAACTCACAGACACGGAGAGACGATGGGCCGCATGGGAAAAGGAGGCTTTTGCAGTGCGATGGGCACTACTAACCTGGAGACACCTGCTAGAAGGGAGCCAGAAACCGTTTGAAGTTTGGACCGACCACAAAAATCTGGAAGCTCTCAGAACCCCACGGAAACTATCACCCAAACAAGTCCGATGGGCTCAATACTTCAACCATTTCAACTTCGTACTAAAGCACATTCCAGGGCAGAGGAACTTTCTAGCTGCGGCCCTCTCCCGCATGCCTCAGTACAAATGCGAACGGGAGCACGTAGTGGACGCCATTATTCCTTCTGCTCAACCAGCTGCCCAAGTAACCACCAGGCAGCAACACCGTGACCGACGGGGTCAAACCACAAGCGATCTAACCACAAGACTCAAAACTGAGCTGCTAACGGACCCTTGGTTCCAAAACAACCAACACATCTTGACGAAGAGGGATGACCTCGCCTGGAAGGGGATGAAACTCTACGTTCCAGAATCTCTACGTATCCTAGTTCTCCAGAGGAGCCACGACGCCAAATTGGCAGGCCATTTTGGGTTCCTAAAGACTTTACACCTAGCCCGGAGGCAATTCTGGTGGCCTGGAATGAAGAAAGATGTGGATAGCTATGTAAAAATTGCGCAGTCTGTGCCACAATGAAAATACGACCAGGAAAACCCCTGGGACTACTGCAAACAGTGGCAGAACCAACGAGGCCATGGGAGGAGATTGCAATGGACTTTATAGTAGAGTTGCCAAAAAGTGGGGGGGACACAGTGATTTGGACTGTAATAGACCTGTTCTCCAAGCAGGCACACTTCATTCCCTGTAGCGGACTACCCTCGGCTCACAAGCTGGCTAAACTGTTTGTGAAGCATATCTACCGACTGCATGGAGTACCTCGAAGAATCATCTCAGACAGAGGGGTCCAGTTCATGGCTAAATTTTGGAGGGAGTTCCTGCGGTCCATTGGATCATCTCAGGGTCTTAGTTCAGCTTTTCATCCGAGCACTAATGGGGCAGCAGAAAGACTGAACGCCATGATAGAGCAGTAACTGAGGTGCTACGTGAACTATCAGCAGTCTAATTGGGCAGACCTTTTATCTTTCGCTGAGGTTGCATACAATAATGCTGTTCACAGCAGCACAGGACTCACGCCGTTTAAAGTAGTGAGCGGCATGGATTTCGTCCCAATGCCTGAGTATCCAAGAGACCCCCCCTCCTCAGTCAGCTTGACTGATTGGATGTCGATGCTGAAAGCAGCTTGGGAAAATGTCAAGAAAGCTCTAGACAAAGCGACACAAACCTACAAGAAACAGGCAGATAAACACCAGGCTCCGCAACGGCCGTTCCAGGTGGGAGAGAAGGTTTACCTCTCCACAAAATACTTGAGAAAAAAACTGGGGCCAAAATTTGTGGGGCCATTCCCCATAATAAAGATCATCAACCCAGTCACAGTGATATTGAAACTGCCTCAATTGCTGGGGAAGACACACCAATCGTTTCATAGTAGCCTTTTGAAACCTGTCATCGGTTCCACTCTGAGACCACTGCCCCGTGCGCCCCCAGGCCCTGTGGTCATAGGGGGCCAAACCCATTATGAAGTCCAACGAATTCTTGATTCGAGGTGGCACAGAAGGCAACTCCAATACCTAATCAAGTGGAAGGGTTATACCCTATCGGAAGCATCGTGGGTGAAACATAGAAACATCCAAGCTGACCGCCTTATAGCAAAATTCCATGCAGAAAACCCAAGCAAGCCAGGGGGGAGGGGGATGCATCCCTAAGTCATACACCTGCATTCAGATTGTTTTGTTTCCCATAGGTTGCTTTCGAGAAGTAAGGGGAGCTGGATGTCAACATCCCGATGTTGCCATGGATCTTATCTGTTTTGCCTTAACAAACTGAAAATGCTTGACATTCCTGTGGCAGGAAAGGAATCTCAGAACAGCCTGTGACTGCGCATGCATGCAATTATTTTCAATGCTAATTGGAGAACGTATTTATGACAAGCAGAGGGGAGGGGGCATAAGGGGGTAAAGTGCAGAAGCCATCCAATTATTGCCAGACCTGGCTACAACCTAGGATCGCCATTATGTTATATTCAATAAACGGACATTGCTTTGAACTTTTACGTGAGGCCATGAATCATTTGAAGTTTCTCATTGGGAGCTTGACAAGAACATTTTAATAGTTTTAAATTACTTTTTAGCACAGACTTACTAATTTAATTCTATTTTTATGCTGTGATTATGTGTATGGGTGTTTTTATTCTTTCTGTGCACCACCCAGAGTCCCACTAGGGAGATAGGGCGGTATAGAAATCTGATTAATTAAATAAATAAAATAAATTTGTAAAAGTTATGTAATTATGTAATCCATAACTTCTGAAGGTATGTTTTTCCATTAATTAATTATTCTGTTAGGAAACGTCTTCTTATTTCTAGGTCGTTTCTCATACTTAACTTGATTCCACATATGGAAAATATTAAGACATTCCACAGTGGATTCACAACATAATTCTATATCAAATTTCTCATTCAAATTAAAGAAGTATCTCATGCAAAGCGAATACCTGCCAAGCCTGGAGATATGGATAGTCAGCTTTCTTAACAATCATAGTTCTTTTTCTTTTGAAATATAGCATGTATAGAACTTGCAAAGCATGAGCCACAGCATAAACAGCATTGTAGATACTGTAGCTTTGGCCAGTCATTTCCATTTCAAACAGAGGTGCAGGAAGTTCCTCCAGCTTCTTCTGCGCAGTGCACTGCTTACTATGCACTTCTTGTAATTCTGGTTTTGGAAATGAACAATCAAAGGATTGTTCCCAAACATCCTGCAGAAACCCATCTCTGGAGACTGAAAGAGGATTTATGGTCTGAAGAAATTCCTTGAAACCTGCAACTGCTGTTGAATGAACAGTGAAGGTAAGAGCCCCATGGAACACCTGGAGATTCAACGTGATTTGAAGACCTGATAATACAAAATCCATCTGCGCAGTCATGATCCACACCTTTTTTAATAAGGCCGTGTCCTTGCTTTCAGGATCTGCCAGAAACATAATAATGCTCAGCCATATGATGGCCATTGATTCTCCATAGACCAGAAACGCATTGGCTTTGGTGTTCATCAAATGAATGGAAATATGTGAGAAAGTGTGATAAAGTTTCGTGAAGTCTTCCGAGTATGTTTGTTCTGTCAGCCTTTCTATGAACGATGAGCAGATTCCGTTCTCAGAAAGCATGGGCTGCATTTTCCGTAAGAAATTTTCTCCGTTGTTATTATCGACAACAAAAATCCCAATCCAAGTCCACCTGAAATGGTGAAGCAGTTGGATAATCCCAATGTATTGACGGTCCTCTTTGGGGACCATGAAATAAAATAAAGAGAGCTTACTGGTCTGCATTGCATCTTGCGCTAATGAACCATAGGTCAGCTGCAAGAAAGTGGAGTAGAATTCTCTTGAGTTGTTAGATCAAATCCGATTGTCCTTTCTAATTTTTATATAAAATACTGTATGTCCAAGAAACATTTTTTCCCTGGATTTTTATTGAAATTACTTCAGATACATGTAATAGATCAATTGTTTCAAGAAACTAAACAGCTATATGTATCTGAGGAGGGACATGGTGGCTCAGTGGCTAAGACACTGAGCTTGTCCATCAGAAAGGTTGGTAGTTTGGCAGTTCGAATCCCTAGCTTTGCATAACAGAGTGAGCTCCTGTTAATTGTTCCAGCTTCTACCAATCTAGCAGTTCGAAAGCATGTAAAAATGCAAGTAGAAAAATAGGGACCACCTTTGGTGGGAAGGTAACAGCGTTCTGTGCATCTTCAGCATTTAGGCACATGACCATGGAGACATCTTCAGACAGCCCTGGCTCTTTGGCTTTGAAATGGAGATGAGCACCACCCCCTAGAGTTGAGAACAACTAGTACATATGTGCGAGGGAAACCATTATCTTTACCTTTTATGTATCTGAAGTAATTCCAAGAAATATGGAGTACACATTCAAGTCTTCCCTCAGCTATGGAATGTCCTCCGACACTTACTTCATGTAACTGGCATTGTAGTTCCAGAAAAAAACAGCTAAGTATTAGACCTCAAGCCATGCAGAACACCTTAACACCAATCTAAACCTAATTTTTGATTCATATTAATTGTTCTACAACAACCATAAGATTAACAATTTTCTTTTCAACCTCTATCAGAACTTACTTGTGGAATCTTGAAGAAACCTGTAATTTCTGCTATATAAAATGATGTATCAAAACTCAATCCTCCAATGATAGCCATGAGTTTCTTCTGGTTATCACATCTGTAGTTTGGGACAAATTCCTGGGATTTGAAAAGCAGGTCCAGAGTGGTGCGATAGGTCATCCTTGGATGGTAATAACTGTCATAGATGTGGAACCCGAGAGTGATGTTAGGTAAGATCTGGGAGTCCTCATTGATCTCCTTCACAGCAAAGGCCAAGGCGAGGACGTGTTGATGAAATTTTGTGATGATACTGCAAAGAATTTAAATACCCCAGTTAAGAAAGAAAACTGAGAGTTCGCATAAAATGGCATTATGAGCCACAGTGGCGAAATGGTTAGAGTGTAGTACTGCAGGCTACTTCTGCACCCTGCAGGCTGCCTGCAGTTCAAATCTCACCAGGCTGAAGGTTGACTCAGCCTTCCATCTTTCTGAGGTTGGTAAAAGGAGGATGCAAATTATTGGGGGCAATATGCTGACTCTGTAAACCTGCTTAGAGAGGGCTGTAAAGCACTGTAAAGCAACATATAAATATAAGCACTATTGCTATTATATCTATGTTAATAACAAACTTTTCCCTGACAGAAGTAGGAAGATAATAGGGTTTCCAAAAGGCTCAATAATTTGTACAAAGATCAATTCTGTTTTTTTATATAAAATATTTTCATGGTTTGCAACAAATATCTTCTACTAGAAACAAAAAAAAAACAACCCAGTGCTTTTCTCATGGTACACATTTAATACAATACAATACAAGAGCAAACTTGGAAGGGACCTTGGATGTCTTCTAGTCAGGAAACCCTATGCTATTTCAGACAAATGGTTATCCAACATCTTCTTAAAGACTTCCAGTGTTGGAGCATTTGCAACTTCTAAAGGCAAGCTGTTCCATTGATTAATTGTTCTAACTGTCAGGAAATTTCTCCTCAGTTCTAAGTTGCTTCTCTCCTTGATTACTCCACCCATTCCTTCTTGTTCTACCCTCAGGTGCCTTGGACAATAGCTTGACTCCCTCTTCTTTGTGACAACCCCTGAGATATTGGAACACTGCAATCATCTCTCCCCTAGTCCTTCTTTTCATTAAAGTAGACATACCCAGTTCCTGCAACCATTCTTCATATGTTTTAGTCTACAGTCCCCTAATCAACTCTGTTGCTCTTCTCTGCACTCTTTCCAGAATCTCCACATCTTTTCTACATCGTGGTGACCAAAACTGAATGCCGTATTGCAAGTATAGCCTTACCAAGGCATTATAAAGTGATATTAACACTTCTCATGATCTTGATTCTATCCCTCTGTATATGTAGCCTAGAACTGGGTTGGCTTTTTTGGCAGCTGCTGCACTCTGCTGGCTCCTATTTCAATCATTGTCCACTAGGATTCCAAGATCCCTCTCACAGTTACTACTATTGAGCAAGATACCACCTATACTGTACCTGTGCATATTGTTTTTCTTGCCTAAATGTAGAACCTTACTTTTTTCACCATTGAATTTCATTTTGTGAGATAGTGCCCAATTTTCAAGTCTGTCGAGATCCTTCTGTATCTTAAGCCTATCTCCTGGCGTGTTGGCTATTCCTGCCAGTTTGGTGTCATCTGCAAATTTATTCTCTCATCCATTTTTTCTAACTTGTTTCACAATTCACTAAAATTATGTCTTTTATTATATGCATGTTTTGTTAAGAGTGAAAATACAGATGTTTTTTTTAAAAAAAATACCTTAAACTCAATAAATGTTCTTCAAAATATTTTTTGCACTAAAGTCTCATATATTATATGCCAAACATTTTGACATAAAGTAAAGAAAATGGTTTTATCTCCCATTACTTAAAATAGACAGGGATGATTAGATACAGCAACAGCAATAGCAAATATACCGCTTGACTTATACTGCCAACTCTAATTGGCTTTCATATTGCCTCCAGCAATCTGGCTTCTCATTTTACTGACCTTGGAAGAATCAAAGGCTGAAACAACCTTGAGCCCCTCAGGATCGAACTCTTGGAGGAAGCATTCATTTATAGTCTTCATTCTAACTGCTGCACCACCACAGCTTTTTACATAGTGTCAGGCCTACAGCCACCTTTCTTTTGGATCTTTGGCCTGTCACACTTTCTATTATTCTACTATGCATTTTCTATTGTGGGAAAATGGGAGGGGAGATTGTATGGCGTTAGATGATATGTAGACATAACAAAATTCTTCCTAGAATTCTTCCTAGAAAGCCAAGGTCATCCTTTGTCTTTGCACCTCTGCACCTGACTGGAACTGGTTGGGTGGAACTGCCAGCATGGCACTGGAAGATTGGACCATTTGATGGACTTGTGGGGGCAAGATCTTGAACTTTCAACTAGGTGGGGAAACTAGGAAGCTTTCAGATTCAGGTTTTACCAGATGTGCCAACATGGCTCTCTTTATAAATTGGAACTTTGAGCAATATTTTGCCTTGGACTCTGATTTACTTTCGGATGCTATTTGGAACCCTGACATATAGGTTACACATAATACCTACATTTATGTTGAAAACCTTTTACTCATATTAGCAATTTGGGGGGAACTTATTAAGATTTGAAAAAAGAAACACACACACTTACTTTGGTAAGTCATAAGGTGTTATAGCAGGATTTTCCTTAAACTTCATTTCATAGAAATTGTAAATGATGTGGGACGCCATCCCGCCAATGACGAGGTCACCAGGCTGGTACCACTCATGAGGAACAAGGAAAACATCACTCGCAGGGCAGGGCAGAGTTATTATTTTCTTCACCAGAAGCATCAAGAGGAACAATATCTTCATTCTTAGAATTGTCTCTCTTCCATCCTCTCCTAAATCAGAAGGAATTTTCTATTATTCCAATGGTGAATCCTGTGAAGAATCTAAAGTTTCTATCTGAGAGAGCACCTAATCAAAAAAATCCACCACTGTCTATTGAAAATCCATGAGAGTCCAAATTGGTGCCTTGAATATCATCAGGGTTTGAAGCGATGGAGAACAAATGTACATAGCAATGGTTGTGACACAGCCATTATCACCCTTGTGCCAATCTCCCTGGACTTCTTATAACCATACAGATATGTTGATTGTTGTTGAATTGAAACAGCCACCTGTGCAATCTTTGTTGTTTTGTCTATTAATAAATATGGTGAACACTGCTGGAGATCATTATTTTTGTGAAAGAATAAGTGGCTGACTCTTTTTTTTCCCCAAGTGCACACCTGCTAAAAAAATGTACAGAGGGGAATTTGCAATAAACAGTGCATTTGATTTTTGAAACTTATTTTATTTTTTACAATGAATGACAAGTGCTGTCCACCTTCCTTTGCATAACATTAAGGGGCATAGATATTATATTATGTGATTGGCTTATTTTAAGAGGTAACAGTAATCATGTTGGAAGACATCTCGTCCACCCCTTCTCATACAGGAGGCCTATATTATTTCTGATCAATGGCTGTCCAGTCTCTTAAAAGCTTCCAGTGGTGAGGCACAAACAACTTCCAAATGCAATTTGTTCCACTGATTGAGTCTTCTCACTGTTAGAAATTTTCTCCTTAGTTCTAGGTTGTTTCTCTGCTTGATTGGTTTCTATTCATTGCTTATTTTCCAACCTTCAGGTGCTTTGGTAATTGTGTTGTCCCTTCTTCCTTGCAGACCCCCTTAGAAGGGAAAATATATCAGATGATGTAAACCCTTGGAATCACATGAACCATGAGATTGGTAGCAAACAAACAAAAATTGATAGTTTTTTCTTCCATAGTGTATCAGTTGGGTGAATCTTTTGATTATATTAGATACTAGCTGTACTTGGCCACTCGTTGCTGTGGCCCAGTCTGGTTAAATAACCAACCAACTTGTGTACACACAACCACCGTATAACCCCCAACCTACCTACCTACTGTATTTGTTACTTTCTCCTTCTACCTACCTACCTACCCACCTACCTACCTACTACTATATTTCTTCCTTTCTCTCTATCCCTCTACCTATCTACCTACCTACTGTATTTCTCCCTCTCTCTCTCTATCCTTCTACCTACCTAACTACCTACCTACCTACCTACCGACCTAGAGAGAGGGGAGAGAGAGGCCTTGGGGGGGAGTTTGCGATAGGGCGGTGGCAGCAGCAGAGAAAGAGTCTGCTGACTTGGCAGTGGCCTTGGGGTGTGTGGTGTTGACATAGGGGTGACAGCAGCGGCAGAGACAAAGGAGAGGTCACTGACTCAGCAGCGGCCTTGTTGGGGGGGGGAGTTGGTGGAGGGAGGGCATCAGCATTGCAAACACTGAGGTGGGAGGGGCGAAAGGAGCCAGAGGGCGTGGCAGCACTGGTGTTGCGAGTGGCAAGGTGGGAGGGGTGGAAGGTGCCAGAGGGCATGCTGGCATTGCCAGCGGCGAGCTGGGAGGGGCGGAAGGAGCTGGAAGGCGTGGCATTGCCAGCGTTGCAAGTGGCGAGGTGGGAGGAGCGGAAGGAGCCAGAGGGCATGTCGGTGCCGGCGTTGCGAGTGGTGAGGTGGGAGGGGCAGAAGGATGTGGGGGGTGAGTGGTGCTGCACTTGTAAAGAACGTTGTGTGAAAATTTGGTGGCAATTGGTGCAGCAGTTTCTGAGATTAGCAATTTTGAAGAAACTCATAGATAACTTTATATTTATATAGATGAGAAAGCATTAAGTTGTTTTATTCTATTTAGAAATGGACAGGAAACTTTAGGTCTTACTATGGTCTCCTCCTTCTCCTCCTTCTGGCTTCTTCTTCCTCCTCCTTCTTCTTCTCGTCCTCCTCCTCCTCTTTTTCACCCTCCTCTTTCCTCCTCTCCCATCCCTTTCTCATTTACATCATCACATTTCATTTTACTTTCATTGCTGAACAGAATAATATTGAAAAACCTCACAAACTAGGATGCACCACCTCCTGCACCCCTGCCGCACTCCCCACTGTGCATGCTTCACTATTATAGTTGCGTTGGACCGGGTTGCGCCTTTGTGGCCTCTCTTGCGGCAGCGAACCACCCTGGCTCCCTGGTTCTCCGAGGAGCTGAGGGTGATGAAGCACCACAAGAGATGCCTAGAGAGGATATGGAGATCCACACGCTCTGAATCTGACCGAACACAGGTAAGATCCCATTTGAGGACTTACCTTGTGGCGATAAGACTGGCCAAATGTCGATATTGTGCCACTCTTATCGCGTCCGCAGATAACTGCCCTGCCGCCCTGTTTGGGGTGACCCGCTCCCTCCTTCACCAGAGGCCGCGGGAAGCCCCTTTACAGGGCAGAGCAGAGGAATTTGGAGAGTATCTGCAGGACAAAATCGCTCAGATTCGGAGCGAGTTGGTCTCCACCGACAGTAGTCTGGAGGAGGCGTCGGAAGCAGGTCTTGAGGCACCATTCTGGGAGGAGTTTGAATCTGTTACTTCCGATGATATGGACAGGTTGCGTAGGAGACTGAGGGCCACCACATGTTTATTGGACCCATGTCCCTCCTGGCTTGTACTGGCATCCTGGGAGGTTTCACGAGGCTGGCTCCAGGAAATAGTGAGGGCTTTTTTGAGTGAGGGGTTCTTGCCTACCATCTTGAAAGAGGCGGTGGTCAGGCCTCTCCTCAAGAAGCCTTCCCTGGACCCAGCATTGTTAGTAAATTACCGTTCGGTATCCAACCTTCACTTTCTGGTGAAAGGTGTAGAGAGTGTGGTGGCACAACAATTTCCATGTCATCTGGAGGAAATTGATTATCTGGACCCGCGCCAGTCCGGCTTCCGGCTCGGTTACAGCACTGACATTGGTCACGTTGGTGGATGATCTCTTGAGGGCCAGAGATGGGGGTTGTTCCTCCATCCTGGTCCTATTAGACGTCTCAGCGGCTTTTGATACCATCGACCATGGTATCCTATTGCACCGACTGGAGGGGTTGGGGGTGAGGGGCACCGTTTTACGGTGGTTCTCCTCCTACCTCTCCGGTCGGTCGCAATTTGTATTGGAAGGGGGGCAGAGGTCGACCTCGAGGCCTCTCACTTGTGGGGTGCCTCAGGGGTCGGTCCTCTCGCCTCTCTTGTCCAATACATATATGAAGCCGCTGGGCGAGATCATACGTGGGTTTGGGGTAGATTACCATCTGTACGCGGATGACACCCAGCTGTACATCTCTACCCCAAACCACCCCAACGACGCCGTCAAAGTGATGGCCCGGTGTCTGGAATCCGTGCGGATCTGGATGGGAAGGAACAGACTCAAGCTCAACCCATCCAAGACTGAGTGGCTGTGGCTACCGGCGCCCCGGTTCAACCAGTTGACGCCATCACTGGCCATAGGGGGCGAACATCTTGCCCCCGTGGATTGGGCATGCAACTTAGGCATCCTCCTGGATTCCCGGCTGTCTATAGAAGACTATGTGACAGCTGTGGCCAGGGGGGCATTTTACCAGGTTCGCCTGGTGCGCCAGTTGCGTCCCCTATTGGACCGTGATGCCCTTCGCACGGTCACTCATGCACTTGTGACGTCTCGTCTGGACTACTGTAATGCTCTCTACATGGGGTTCCCCTTGAGATGCACCCAGAGACTACAGTTGGTCCAGAACGCGGCCTCGCGGGTAGTTATGGGAGTCACTAGATACTCCCATGTAACACTACTCCTGTGCAAGCTGCACTGGCTGCCTGTGGTCTTTCGGGTGCGTTTCAAGGTGTTGATTATCATCTTTAAAGTGCTCCATGGCACAGGACCTAGTTATTTGCGGAATCGTATCCTGCCCCATACATCCCTTTGGCCAATTCGCTCACACAGAGAGGGACTTCTCCGGGTGCCGTCCACCAGGCAGTGCCAGCGGGCGGCGCCCAGGGGAAGGGCCTTCTCTGTGATGGGCCCGACCCTCTGGAACGACCTACCCCCGGATATTAGAACGACTACGGACCTCCGCGTCTTCTGCCAAAAAGTAAAAACCTATTTGTTTCATCAGGCCGGCTTGGTCTAATCTATGCTTCTCGCCCCAGTCTGTTTTCTCAAATTGTTTATTGGGTTTTAATGGGTGGTAATTTTAATGGTTTTTAAATTTTGTACAGGGTGGTTTAATTCGTTTTTAATTTGTGTATTGTATGTTTTTAGATGGTTTTTAATTTTCCTGTACACCGCCCCGAGTCCCTTTGAGGAGAGGGGGCAGTTTATAAATATAATAAATTATTATTATTAAATTATAGGAATTATGTCGGCAGTTTTATTCCTCTCTAGCATTCATCTCCATTGTTCAGTGATGCATTTCCCGCCTCTCTAGGATTTACCTCCATCTGTTCCTGTGAGGTACTTCCTGTTCCTGTTGGATGTATATCGATTGCTTGTATAGTGTTTTGTAGACACCCTAAAACAGTGATGGCAAACCACAGGTGGCACGCGGAACCATTTGTTAGGGCACGCGAGGTGTTGCCCTGTCAGCTCCAGCACGCTTGTGTGTGCTGGCCAGCTGATTTGGGCCTTCTTTTGGTGCCATTGTTTGCCCTCTGGAGTTTTCACCCTCCCCAGGCTCCTAGAAACCTCTGGAGTCTGGGGAGGGTGAAAAAAGCACCCCAAAAGCCGGGGGTTGCACACATAGCATTATGGGTGTTGCACGCCCACACATGACTCCCCCATGCTCCCCCCACTTTTGGCCAAAAAAGGTTCGCCATCACTACCCAAAAATAAGCTGGCCATAATTCTTGGTGGAGTTGGGGCTCGGGTGCAGGTAGAGAGGCCTCCGCATGCCACCTGCTCTACGCATGCCATAGGTTCGCCATCACGATGATAGAGCATTTAAAGGAGAAAAGAGGAATTGTAGCCTAAGATTTATTTGCAGCATCTCTCTTCAGATCATCCGCTTAATAGTAGAAGACAGAGCTCTGTTTTACTGTTTTAGAAATGCAGGGAGTGTGAACTTGTGGTGGGCAGCAAAGAGCTACACCAGCACTGAAAAAGGTAACTGATGGCCATTTTTCATACTTATGACCATTGCACCATCCTCATAGTCACGTGATTAAATGAAGACATTTGGCAACTGACTTGTATTTACAATGGTTGCAGTGTCCTGGCATCACCTGATCCCCTTTTGCGACCTTCTGTCAAGCAAATGGGCAAGCCAGTCTCACTTAACATTCAGAGTTACTAATTTAACAACTGTAGTGATTCACTTAACTGTGGGGAGAAAGGTCCATAGATACTCAGCCTCTCTATCTGTCCATCTCTTTTTCTTTCTCTCTCTCCATTCCTACCTTCCTACCTATATACTATATACTTTTTCAAAGTATGAGATGCACCTTTTCCCACCAAAAAAGAGGGAGTGTGTTTTATACACTGAATACAGCATTTTTGGACCCCCAAAACTCTGTCCCTTCACAAAAATGGATGTGCAAAGTGCTCCTGGGGGTTGGAGAGGGCAAATATATACATGTTTTTAAATTGCCTGCGCACCGCCCCGAGTCCCTTTTGGGAAAGGGTGCAGTATATAAATTTAATAAACCAACCAACCATAAATCATAAACCAAAAAAGAGTGGAAATGGGCTCATTGTTGCTCATTTTTGCCCCCCACTCCCCAGGCATGCACTGTTTTTGGCAAAAAACAAAACAAAAATCTACGGGCCTGTTTTTGTGAAAAATGGGCCAATTTTTGCTCATTTTGGCTTCACCCCCAGCTCCCAGGAGCACTTTGCAGGCCTCTCAAACTCTCTGTATGACCGATTTTCACAAGAAACAAGGCGTGTAGAGGGTTTGAGAGGCCTGCAGAGTGCAAAATATATATTTTTTTAAAAAAATACCTCTTCAGAAATGGTGTTTATAAAAAAGATACTTTTTGGAAAACTTGGAAACCATTTGTGGACTATGCGCTTGGAAATTTGGACGCTTCGATACCTGTACCCAGAGAACGTGGATTTTGGAGATCGTGAGGATATATCCGAAGAACCAAATCTTCCTTTCTTATGTACAGCACAGGGTGAAATATTGTATATGTATATTTTGTTGTAATGTCAAAAAATTTAATAATAATAATAAAAAAATACCTCTTCAAAATCTTGGTGCGTCTTATACTCTGGTGCATCCTATACTCTGAAAAATATGGTACTTACCAATCATATCCACATAGGGGAACATTCACAATTCCCCACCCCCAGATATTTTCATCTTTATTGTTCCTCCCACTATCAGTGAGGGATATGCACTTCCCCCTATAATTTGCACTGGATTTCACCTTTGCTGTTATTGAAAAAATGCCAGACTTTTAATTCCAAACCAATTCAAATTACTCTGTATATGGTCTATGGTCAGTACACATTTGAATAAAGGATGAAGCAGAAGGAAAAATACATTTAATTTCATTTCATCATTTTCCCCATATTATTGAAATCTGTAAACAGGTTGCAATGAAAACAGATTTATGGACAGAGAGCAAAAGGTTATACCCCAGTATGAAAGTCTATTGTAACATACAGTTAAATGTATGAGATTGTTCTAACCCAGGCTTCCTTAAAAACCAATTCCTTTCATTCACAGTCAGCAAGACTTAGCAAACAGTCTTTCCAAGGAATATTTATCAACACAAACCTTAGCGGGCTGCATGGTAGCCCCAGTCTGCCAAAAGGCCTGGGGTTGCCATTCAGGCAGGGGAAGAGTGGCAATTATTGTTATTATGAACAGAAAATATACCAATCCACATCCAGTTGAAATTGTGAAGCAGTTGGATGATCCCAGTGTATTGCATCCATCCCCACCAATCGCCAACCCAGGTGCACATCTACTTACAGGGCTGGGATACTGCTCCATCCACAAAGTCATCAGATGGCCCATGGAGGCCCAGACTTTGAGTACAGTTCATTTGCAGCAGAACAGCTGACTGTCGGATCACGAGGAGGTGCAGGGAGCTGTTAGATCAGACAAAGGATTCCGACTCAGGCATGGTCAAAACAACAGGAACGTTTATTCACACTATTTACAACACACACAAGATTCAACTGGCAAGGTTTCTTCTCTGGCAACCTCTTATATAGAGTTACCAGGCAGGAAACTCCTAGCAATGCAATTGCAACATTGTAACTCCTTTCCAGACAGATTCCAGACAGCTTGTCTCTGTTAATCACTGCAGCTGCTGGCTCAGCTCCGGAATGCGGTGACTCATAGGTTACCAGACGAGTTGTCTGGGACATAGGCTTGGGGACTCAACACTCCTTCCCCCATAGTCAGTGCGCATGTGTCTAGGTTCTCTGTCCAACACAGTACATGCGCACGCGTAGTCGTTCAGATAGGCGGGGCGGTGTCGGGTCCGCCCTGACCGCCTTAGTTCTTGAGGAGGCTCCTCCCTGTGGGACACGGAGCCTTCGCCTATGTCATCGCGGCCTGCCCTCGGAGGTGGAGTCGCCGTAGGCGGCAATGGCGACCCTAGCAAGTCCGGGTGAGGGGGCGTGGCGACCGGGCTTGAGGTAGTTGGCATTTGCTGGCGAGTATTATTCTGGTAGGGTGGTTCCCCGATGGGCGAGGCCCCCAGCTGAGAGTCAGATTGGGCTGTGAGGTCCTGGCGGTCTCCCCGTGCTGTTCCCGCCGATACGAGGTCTGGACCGGCTAGGGACTCCGGGGTTCCAAACAACTGCTCGGCTTGAGCAGAGAACAACGGCCCAACGGGGGCCAACGGGCAGGAACGGCCTGGCGTGGTGACTGCTGTTTCGGGCAGGCGGCGCCTCAGTTGATCCAGGTGGCGCCGCCACTCGGATCCATCCTGAAGGCCGACTCTGTAAGAACAGGGTCCGGTTACGTCCAAAATGGTTGCGGCAATCCATCGTGGCTCCCCTGAAAAGTTCCTTGCCCAAACCAGGTCCCCAATTTCAAATAAACGAGGAGTGGGAATCTGCAGGTTGCCCCTCTGCAACCCGTCGTAATCGGGGTGCAGTCTGTCCAGAGTGGTCCGCAAGCGTCGGCCCATCAAGAGCTCCGCGGGGCTTTTCCCTGTGGCTGGGCAAGGTGTGACATGCTGTCCCAAAAGGTACGCGGCCACCCTTGCCTGCCAGTCCCCTTTATCCAAACGGGCCAAGGCTTCCTTGGCTGAGCGCACGGCTCGTTCCGCGCGTCCATTAGACGCCGGGTGATAAGGGGCGACCGGCGCGTGGCGGATCCCTTGGGTGGCCAGAAAGTCCAAGAAGGTGGAGGATTGAAATTGGGGTCCGTTGTCGGACACAACGACGTCCGGCAACCCGTGGGTCGCGAACAGACGGCGCAAGGCACGCACCGTGCTCTCCGCTGTGGTGGAAGCCATGAGAATCACCTCCACCCAGCGTGAGAACGCATCCACCACCACGAGGAAATTCTGGCCATGGAAGGGACCCGCGAAATCCAAGTGGAGCCTGGAGCATGGGCACCTGGGGGCGTCCCACTCCCTCGGCGGGGAGACCAGCGGGGCCGGCCGGGACGATTGGCAGGAGGAGCAGGCGGCCACCCATTCCGCCACTTCAGCGTCCATGCCGGGCCACCAGACATAGCTCCGGGCCAATGCCTTCATACGGACGATGCCTGGGTGGTTGGCATGTAGCGACTGAAGAACCATGTGCCGGAGAGGGGAAGGGACGATGACCCGATCTCCCCAACACAAGCACCCGCAATGGAGCGAGAGCTCCAGCTGGCGTGACTTGTAAGGCCGAAAGTTTTCAGCCACACTGCCCGAAGGCCAGCCCCTCAGCACCCATCGGCAGACCTGGGCGAGGACGGGGTCTGCGCGGGTGTGAGCGGCAACGGCGGAAGAGGACAGGGGCAAGTCTGACTCCGCGACCATCAGGACAGAGAGAGCAGGCACAGGGGCCGGATCCGGCCCCGGGAGAGGGCAGCGGCTTAGGGCATCAGCATGCCCTATCTGCTTGCCAGGACGGTATAGCAGCGTATAGTCATACGCTGCCAGGAATTCCGTCCAGCGGGTCATCCTGGGCGACAGGATGGGGGGTGTCGGACGGTCACCGGCCAATAGCCCAAGGAGCGGCTTATGGTCCGTGACAACAGAAAAGGTCCGCCCATAGAGGTAATTGTGGAACTTCTTAATCCCGGACACTACAGCCAAAGCCTCCTTGTCGATTTGGCTGTAGTTTCTCTCCGTTTGAGACATTGTCCGGGAGTAAAAAGCAATGGGGGCTTCCGAGCCGTCTGGAAAGACGTGGCTAAGGACAGCCCCCAGGCCAAAAGGGGAGGCATCGCACGCAAGCATCAGAGGAAGCCTGTCATGGTACTGGACTAGTACCGCATCTGACGTGAGCATGGCTTTGACAGCCGCGAACGCGTGTGCTTCGCGGCTGCCCCAGTGCCAGGCCGCGGATCGGTCGAGCAACCGATGCAGCGGCTCGGCTAGCGATGCCTTATGGGGAATAAACGGAGCGTAGAAATTCAAAAGGCCGAGGAATGCCTACAGCTCCGTTTTGGAGGCAGGAGTGGGGGCCTTTTGGATGGCCCCGACCTTGGAGGGGGTTGGGTGAATTCCTTGGGCGTCAATCATGAAACCCAGGAATTCCACCCTAGGCGCAGCAAACGTACATTTGCTGCATTTCAACTTTAAACCCGCGCCCCTGAAAACTCTGAGGACCTTCCGTAACGTTTTGGCGAGTTCTGATATGCTGGAAGCAGCAATCAGGACGTCGTCAAAATACGGTACAACGCCAGGGAGCCCATGGAGCAGTCGCTCCATGAGGCTCTGGAAGATCCCCGGGGCTACGGACACGCCGAATTGGAGACGGCGACAGCGGAAAGCCCCACGGTAGGTCACGATGGTCTGTGTATCCGCAGCCTCGTCATCCACCGGGAGCTGTTGGTAGGCCTGCGCCATATCCAGTTTCGCGAACACTCGACCTCGTCCCAATGAGTGGAGTAGGTCTTGCACCACCGGAACCGGGTATGGGTTCACCTGAAGCCCGAGGTTGATCGTCGACTTATAGTCGGCGCAGATCCTCACGGACCCGTCGGGCTTAATGGGGACCACAATTGGGGTCTCCCATTTCGCCTGATCGACGGGTTCGAGCACGCCCTGCGCCACCAATCGATCCAATTCCGCTTCAACCTTGGGCTTCAGCGCGAACGGCAGCCTGCGGGCCTTCAAGCAGACTGGAGCAACCTGGGGGTCCAAATTTAGGGAAACTGGAGTGCCTTTGTACGTTCCTAAGCTGCCATCAAAGACGTCGTTGAACTCTCTGATTACTTCGTCTACCGGAGAACTGGCTGGCACGCTGTGTACTCCTTGGACTGACAGTCCCAAGGCTGTAAACCAGTCCAATCCGATCAAGGCAGCTAGGGGTTTGGCCACTACCAGGATGGGAAGGGATCCGTGGAAGGGGCCGTAGTCTACTCTCACTCTGTGCAGACCTAGAATGGGAATTTGTGAGCCCTGGTAATCTTTCAGGATCGTCGCCGTGGGGCCGAGATCCCGCTTCCTGAGCTTGGGGCAAAGCTTAACTAAATGCGCCCAGGACATGAGTGATCTAGAGGACCCTGAATCTATTTCCATTTTTACCCCCACCCCCTCTAAGCAAACCACTGTTGACAGTCTCCTACTCTCTGCCTGGTCGTAGCTTAGAGCTGGGGGCATCTCCGCCAGCGCGAAGCAGTCGGTCGGCTGTGGCTGGTAGCGTCCTGAACGCTTCTGCGACCCTCGTTGTCCTGGTGGAACGGTTCTGGAGGCGGCAGCTGGCGTTGTCGCTGGAGCGGCAGCACGGCACACAGCTGCTAGGTGTCCTTTCCTGCCACATCTGCGGCACACCGATGCCTTGAATGGGCACTCTGGTCTCTGGTGGGCCCCTCCGCAGCCTAGGCAGTTCCCGGACTTCTGCTGCGGTGTGAATGCGCGATTCGGCACGCACCCGGTCACCCTCATGCAGTCCCCACGGTCTTCCTCCTCCAGCTGATCCAGCGGCGCTATTTCGTCTACCAGACACGCTCGCGGAGTGGGGAAAAGAGGAGGGCGCGCGCGGCCCATGTCGGATGTGGAGATCTCCGACAATTCTGTCGCGCGTGCTTCTTCCACCGCTTGCTCGAGAGTCAGGAAAGTTTTTGAAAGCAAGCGGCGCTTTAGGCGGATGTCTCTTACGCCGCATACAAACTGCTCCAGTAGGGATTCCTCCAGGAAGCCAGCAGGGAACTCGCAGGGGATTGCGGTCGCTCTCAATTTCTGCAGGAACTCGGCTACCGACTGTTGCGGCTGTTGCACACATTGCCTGAATGCATAGCGATGCGCTATGCGGGAAGGCGCCGGCGCGTAGTGTGCTCTCAGGCGGCCCAGGAGATCGTCCCACGGCACTTCGTGCACCGCTGCGGGTGCTGCTATGGTTCGGGTGGTAGCAAACAATTCAGGGCCGCCGCACTGGAGGAATAGGCTCAGCTTCCTGGCAGGCGCGAGTTCGCCGTAGTCGCTGGCTATCAAGAAGCACTCGAACCAGGCTAAGAAGGAAGCCCATTGTTCCTTCATCGGGTCGAACGGTGCAAACGGAGGCATTGTCGCCGTAGCCATGGTGAGGCTGTGCGTCGCGCTGCGCTCTGTTGTTGAAGTATTCGTTACCCGTTGCGTTCTAAGGCCACGGCCTGAATCCCACCTTCGTCGCCAGTGTTAGATCAGACAAAGGATTCCGACTCAGGCATGGTCAAAACAACAGGAACGTTTATTCACACTATTTACAACACACACAAGATTCAACTGGCAAGGTTTCTTCTCTGGCAACCTCTTATATAGAGTTACCAGGCAGGAAACTCCTAGCAAGCAGTTGCAACATTGTAACTCCTTTCCAGACAGATTCCAGACAGCTTGTCTCTGTTAATCACTGCAGCTGCTGGCTCAGCTCCGGAATGCGGTGACTCATAGGTTACCAGACGAGTTGTCTGGGACATAGGCTTGGGGACTCAACACGAGCCAGGCATGCTGGCCCAGGATAGGTGGCTGGGGAGTTGCCGGAACGTGGTGGCCGTATTGGCAGCACATGATAGGAGGGAGGGGGAGAGGGTGGAACCACAGGATGGGGTGGAGCACAATATAAGGCATGGTGGAGTAAATCGTGTGTCAGAGTTCCAATGGATGACCTAACTAAATCATGAGCCTTGAGCCAACCTTCAAAATTAATCCAGTTACTCATTAGGAGCAACATGTCTGCACCTACCCAAGTGAAGCCAACTCTGACTCCATGTAATTTACAGCCCAGTTATGAGGTAGGAAAGAGATCAAGCTATTTTCCAAAGCACCCAAAAGCCAGACAAGGAACAATGGATGGAAAACGAACATGCAGAGATTCAACCTAGAAATAAGGATAAATTTTCTGACAGTGATAGCAATCAACCAATGGAACAGCTTGTCTTCAGCAGTTGTGGGAGCTTCATCACTGGAAGCTTTCAAGAAAAGACTGGACTCCCATTTGTTAGTCATGGTGTAGGGTCTCCTGCTTGGGCAGCAGGTTGGACTAATTGACCTACAAGGTCCCTTCCAACTCTGTTAATCTATCATCTTTAAACTTTCTCCTTTTCAATCAGAATTATATCTGTTGCATTATGGGCTAAGATTATATCAATCTATATTCAGAAATCCCACAATATTTTAACCTGCTCGTTTCAATTACTTTTTCAACTGTATGCTTTCAGCAATTCTTTTATTTTTGCCACATGTTCATTTTGACAGATGTTCCAGTGAATCATTATGGCAACTGTGTTATGTTATTTATAATCAATTTCTGCAATCTTCTTGCATGGGCTGAAGATATGATCTACTGTTTCTTCTGCTTCTTTGTACTATCTATACTTTGAATCATTTGATAGTTTGTTTCAATTTTGGCCTTGACTGTATTCATTCAAATAGCTTGCTTGCTTTTGACCATCCAAAATCAAGACTTCGGTTTCTTTTCTTTTTTAAATATTCCAGCCTGTAATGCTGCCAGATTTTATTTTTATTCATTTTTCCTCAATCCTTTGTAGAAATGGCCAGCGGAGCATAACAGCATTTCTTGCTCTCCTCTGTGGCTCTAAATGAGCAAAGGGAGGGGTCTTTTGCAAAAGTTAAATATAGCTCTTTTTATTGTTCATTTTCTCCTGATGATTCAACTGAGAAGTTTTAAATCTCATAGACACTACACCACTAATAAATCAGCCCTATCCATAGGGCTGCTTTTGAAAAGTATCTGGAAAATCCAATTGGTTCAAAATGCAGCCACCTCTGTGGTTTTGTTCAGATCCAGGTGTGCCCAAGTGTCACTATTCCTGCAGGAGTTTCATTGGCTGATAACTTGCTTCTGGGTAAATTTTACCAAATTTATGTAGTGCTTTATGAATTGAAAGTAGAAAAACCATAAAAATGTCTCTGCAGACATTGGACATCGATTGCATCAATATCTCAAATATCCTAATAGGAACTAAGAAAGTAATGAGAGAGTTGAAAGGGAGAAAAGCTTAAGTTAAAAAATATTGGAAAAGGGTGAAGAGAGATGAACATGAGCACTTCTTTTAGAAATGTGCAATCACAATAAATCTGAATAATCAAACATATCCAACATAAATGGTTGTTTAACAAAAGTAAAAAACAAGTTTTATATACTGTATATATCCCGTGTAGAGCAAACAGCCTTTCTATTTATTTTTCAGCAATTTCTTCTAGGCAGAAATATTACATGATGTACTAATTTCTCTTTGTGAGTTGCTCCCGGTGGTTCAGGTCAGGCCGCAAAACAATGATGTAGCATTTTGGCAGGAATATGCATCCCAGTAAGGCACAGCTGGAGGCCAAGATGGAGAAGACCTCCACAGCTACCATGGCTTTTCCTTTTGTGCTCAGATAGGCTGGAAAGAAGGAGATCCACACACTGCAAAAGGCCAACATGCTGAAAGTGATGAACTTGGCTTCGTTAAAGCTGTCAGGTAATTTACGGGCAAGGAAAGCCACAATAAAGCTGGCAATGGCCAAGATACCCATGTAGCCCAAGACACAGTAGAAGAAGGAAGGTGTCCCCTCATTGCATTGTAAAATCATTTGTTTCAGCTCTGATTTCTTGTCCAACTCAGGGAATGGGGGAGATGTTGACAACCAAAATATACAAATCCATACTTGGAAGAGGGAGCAGGAAAAGACAATAGAAAAAGCCAATCTTTTCCCCACCCATTTCCTCATCTGAGATCCTGGTTTAGTGGCCATGAAAGCCACAACCACAGTGATGGTTTTGGCCAGTACACTAGAAATGGCCACTGAGAAGCTGATGCCAAAAGTTGATTGTCAAAGGAGGCAGATTACTTTTCCAGGTTGGCTGAGGAACAACAAAGAGGAGAGAAAACAGAGCAGAAGAGAAACAAGGAGGGTGTAGGTCAGAGACCTGTTGTTGGCTTTGACAATGGGACTATCCCTGCGCTTAATAAACGTTCCAAGAACCCCAGATGTCAAGAAGAAGAAACAAAAAGCTCCTGAGGCTAAACCAATTCCTAGGGTTTCTTCAAAGGTTAGAAATACCACTGATTTCAGAATACATCCATTCTTTTCTTTATTTGCATAATGATCTCCTGAACATTTAAAACAGTCATCCATATCTGGAAAGAAAATCAAGGAATTTGTCATCTAGGCCTTCCAAATTATTGAAACAAATCGCTACTGATTTTATGCATCCTAAAGTAGTGTATTTAATTTCCCTTAATTCTAATGAATTTTGGTAGAATTCCTACCCTACCATTTTGATTTGAAATCTTCCCTTCTGGGCATGGAACACAGTCATAGCAGCAGAACTGATCCCCTTCAATCCCTTTCTTCCAGGATCCAGGGAAACAGGGGTCATTGCATCGAGAAAGTGGAAGGACCTGGTGATAAGCATAAAAAAATGTTTCGAAAAGTTTTATTTTTAAAACAAATTCCGATTTTTCTCTTTTATGGAGTGAAACTATTTTTGGATTCCCAAATGAAAGTAGAAATTACAATGATGTGCAAAAGATCCTGTTGAAATTCAGGGTAAGTAAACAATTACACATGATGAAAATTTATGGGAAAATGAGCAATTGTTGTGAAGTCATGTCCAACCCATTGTGACCCCCATTGACATTATTCTTCCAGGCCTTCCTGTCCTCTACCATCCTCTGGAATCCACTTAAGCTCCATCCAGCCACCTTCTCCATCGTCCCCTTCTTCTGTTGCCCTCAATCATATCTACCATTAGTCTCCTCTCCAGTGAGTTCTTCCTTCTCATTAGGTGGCCAAAGTATTTGAGTTTCATCTTCAGGATCTGGCCTTCTAAAAAGCAGTCAGGGTTGATCTCCTCTAGGACTGACCATTTGGATTGCCTTGCAGTCCAAGGGACTCGCAGGAGTCTTCTCCAGCACCATATTTCAAAGGTCTCAATTCTTTGGCATTCAGCCTTTCGTTTGGTCCAACCTTCACAACCTTCAAATGGTAATGCAGTCCAAATATGGCAACATGGCTTTTTTTACTATAAAATTATTTTTTTTCCATTTCATCAAGGCTTAATAATTAACATCATTTGAAAAGAATATGTCATTTTTCATGTTAAGAAACAGAAATTAGATTTCTAAAATGACTATGCTCAATATTCTCAAATATAGCTCGTCTGTCTGGAAATCTGCACTGCATATCAGACATTAATAAAATCAAACAAGTCCAGACATATTTCACAAGAAGAGTCCTCCACTGCTCTGTTTGTAACAGAATACCTTATGCCACCAGACTTGCAATTGTGGGCTTAGACAATTTAGAACTATGCCATATTCAGTCTGACCTAAGCATAGTACATAAAATATAAAATTGTCAATACTTCAAATTCAACCATAACAATACACGAGCACACAATAGGTACAAACGTAAGGTAAAACACTCCAAACTCGATTGCAGAAAATATGACTTCGGCAACAGATTGGTCAGTGCCTGGAATGCACAACCTGACTCTGTGGTTTCTTCACCAAATCCCCAAAAATTTAATCTAAGACTGTCTACTGCCAACCTCAGCCCATTCCAAAGAGGTCTGTAAAGAGTGTGCATAAAATCACCAATGTTCCTATCATCCCTGTCCTGATGTTCCTTTCTTTTCGTATCCATTTCATGTATTCAAAATCACGTTTATGCTTATATAAGTTATTTAATAAACACTTAATGAAATAAACAAAATTAAATTTTAAAAAATGGGATCCTAATGGATTCCAGCATGGTTGCATGAATGACTCCATTTATACCTGGTTAAAACCTGGGTGCCAGACTATCAAACCTTCATCCATGAATAATTCTTTCCCTTTTCGAGCCTGGAGATCCAGCTTTCCCACTCTAACTCTCTGAAAGGATCTGTTTGGAAAAGTGATCAAGTTGATGATGTCGAAGCCACCTGTTGCTTCCCCTTTCTCATTCAGAAACACTCTCTCCCCGGCTGAATTGTTAAAAGAAATGCCTTGAAGAAATGGATGGAGCTACTTGAAAGGGAATGAAAGAGAGAGGGAGTACATTTCCACCTTATTTTTAATTTACAGAAAAATAGAAAATCTCCATCAAGCAAAGTAGAAGGAAAATATACAAATGCCTTACATTATAAAATTAGGCCCACTACAGTTAACTAAACCCAGATCATATTTAATCATTCCTGATTGGTACAAAGCTATTTTACAGTCTGAGGTCTGACTAATTCCCTTTAACCAGATTTTAGACTTGAGAGTCAAGCATTCTTACATAGGTAGATGAGAGGTGGAGAATAGAATAGAATAGAATAGAATAGAATAGAATAGAATTCTTTATTGGCCAATTGTGACTGGACACACAAGAAATTTGTCTTTGATGCATATGCTCTCAGTGTACATAAAAGAAAAGATACATTTGTCACAAATCATAAGGTACAACAATGATCGTCATAGGGTACAAATAAGCAATCAAATCATACTAAGAAAAAATAAATATAAATCGTAAGGACGCAAACAACAAAGTTGCAGTCATGCAGTCATAAATGGAAGGAGATGGGTGATAGGCACGATGAGAAGATTAATAGTAATAGTAATGCAGACTTGGTAAATAGTTTGACAGTGTTGAGGGAATTATTTGTTTAGCAGAGTGATGGAATTCAGGAAAAAACTTTCCTTGGGTCGAATTGTTCTGGTGTGCAGAGGGTAGGAGTTGAAACAATTTATGTCCAGGATGTGAGGGGTCTGTAAATATTTTCACAGCCCTCTTATTGAAAACATAGGGTTGTTTCATAATAAGGATGCCACATTTAAAAAGGGCCACCTTTCATCTCATTCCTCTAAGATTCTGATAGAGGCAGAAACCTCACCTCATGAAACCTGAAAAGTTCATGAGCCACATAAAGTATCTTGGAAAATGGATTATTTTTGTAGGGGACAATGGATAGTAATTTAAACGACTTGTTTTAATCATTCTTTATTAGGCAACGATTGATGATTTCCTACATAACTACACCAGACATCTATTTTTCCCCCATGTAGTAGTTTTCTGCCCATGCAGAAAATGTTAAGACTTTCCAGAATGGTTCCGAACAGTGATTCTGTTCATTAAAATAAAACAGGTATCAAATGTAAAGGGAATACCTGCCAAGGATGCAGCTCCTTAAGATCAGGTTTTTTACCCATCATGGTTTTTCTCCTATTGAACCTCAACATGTATAGAGCCTGCAAAGCATGAGCCACAGCATAAACAGCATTGTAGACATTGTAGCTTTGGCCAGTCATTTCCATTTCAAACAGAGGTGCAGGAAGTTCCTTCAGCTTCTTCTGTGCAGTGCACTGCTTACTATGCACTTCTTGTAATTCTGGTTTTGGAAATGAACAATCAAAGGATTGTTCCCAAACATCCTGCAGAAACCCATCTCTGGAGACTGAAAGAGGATTGATGGTCTGAAGAAATTCCTTGAAACCTGCAACTGCTGTTGAATGAACGGCGAACGAAACAGCCCCATTGAACATCTGGAGATCCCACATGACTTGAATGCCTGATAATACAAAATCCATCTGCGCAGTCATGATCCACACCTTTCTTAATAAGGCTGTGTCCTTGCTTTCAGGATCTACCAGAAACATAACAATTCTCAGCCACATGATGGCCAATGATTCTCCATAGACCAGAAACGCATTGGCTTTGGTGTTCATCAAATGAATGGAAACATGTGAGGCAGTGTGATCAAGATCCAAATAGTCCTCCAAGTATGTTGGTTCTGACAGCCTTTCTATGAACGATGACAGATTCCATTCTCAGAAAGCAAGGGCTGCATTTTCCGTAAGAAATTTTCTCCATTGTTGTTATCGACAACAAAAATCCCAATCCAAGTCCACCTGAAATGGCGAAGCAGTTGGATAATCCCAATGTATTGATGGTCCTCTTTAGGGACCATGAAATAAAGTGAAGAGAGCTTACTGGTCTGCATTGCATCTTGGGCTAATGAACCATAGGTCAGCTGCAAGAAAGTGGAGTAGAATTCACTTGGGTTGTTAGATCAAATCCGATTGTCCTTTCTAATTTTTATATAAAATACTGTATATCCAAGAAACATTTTTCCCTGGATTTCTTCAAATTATGAATATAAAAAGGAATTTATTGGAATTACTTCAGATACATGTAATAGATCAATTGTTTCAAGAAACTAAACTGCTATATGTATCTGATGAGGGACATGGGGGCTGAGTGGCTAAGACACTGAGCTTGTCCATCAGAAAGGTTGTTAGTTTGGCAGTTCGAATCCCTAGCTTTGCATAACAGCGTGAGCTTCTGTTAATTGTTACAGCTTCTGCCAATCTAGCAGTTCGAAAGCATGTAAAAATGCAAGTAGAAAAATAGGGACCACCTTTGGTGGGAAGGTAACAGCGCTCTGTGAGTCGTCAGTGTTTAGCCACATGACCATGGAGACATCTTCAGACAGCCCTGGCTCTTTGGCTTTGAAATGGAGATGGGTACAACCCCCTAGAGTTGAGAACAACTAGTACATATGTGCGAGGGGAACCATTATCTTTACCTTTTATGTATCTGAAGTATTCCACGAAATATGGAGTACACATTCAAGTCTTCCCTCAGCTATTGAAATGTCCTCCGACACTTACTTCATGTAACTGGCATTGTAGTTCCAGAAAAAAACAGCTAAGTATTAGACCTCAAGCCATGCAGAACATCTTAACACAAACCTAAACCTAATTTTTGATTCATATTAATTGTTCCACAACATCCATAAGATTAACAATTTTCTTTTCAACCTCTATCAGAACTTACTTGTGGAATCTTGAAGAAACCTGTAATTTCTGCTATATAAAATGATGTATCAAAACTCAATCCTCCAATGATAGCCATGAGTTTCTTCTGGTTATCACATCTGTAGTTAGGGACAAATTCCTGGGATTTGAAAAGCAGGTCCAGAGTGGTGCGATAGGTCATCCTTGGATGGTAATAACTGTCATAGATGTGGAACCCGAGAGTGATGTTAGGTAAGATCTGGGAGTCCTCATTGATCTCCTTCACAGCAAAGGCCAAGGTGAGGACGTGTTGATGAAATTTGGTGATGATACTGCAAAGAATTTAAATACGCCAGTTAAGAAAGAAAACTGAGAGTTCGCATAAAATGGCATTATGAGCCACAGTGGCGAAATGGTTAGAGTGCAGTACTGCAGGCTACTTCTGCAGCTTGCAGGCTGCCTGCAGTCCAAATCTCACCAGGCTGAAGGTTGACTCAGCCTTCCATCTTTCTGAGGTTGGTAAAAGGAGGATGCAAATTGTTGGGGGCAATATGCTGACTCTGTAAAACTGGTTAGAGAGGGCTGTAAAGCACTGTAAAGCAGCATATAAATATAAACACTATTGCTATTATATCTATGTTAATAACAAACTTTTCTCTGACAGAAGTAGGAAGATAATAGGGTTTCCAAAAGGCTCAATAATTTGTACAAAGATCAATTCTGTTTTTTATATACAATATTTCCATGGTTTGCAACAAATATCTCCTACTAGAAACAAAAAAAAAACAACCCAGTGCTTTTCTCATGGTACACATTTAATACAATACAATACAAGAGCAAACTTGGAAGGGACCTTGGATGTCTTCTAGTCAGGAAACCCTATGCTATTTCAGACAAATGGTTATCCAACATCTTCTTAAAGACTTCCAGTGTTGGAGCATTTACAACTTCTAAAGGTAAGCTGTTCCACTGATTAATTGTTCTAACTGTCAGGAAATTTCTCCTCAGTTCTAAGTTGCTTCTCTCCTTGATTAGTCCACCCATTCCTTCTTGTTCTACCCTCAGGTGCCTTGGAGAATAGCTTGACTCCCTCTTCTTTGTGACAACCCCTGAGATATTGGAACACTGCAATCATCTCTCCCCTAGTCCTTCTTTTCATTAAAGTAGACATACCCAGTTCCTACAACCATTCTTCATATGTTTTAGTCTACAGTCCCCTAATCAACTTTGTTGCTCTTCTCTGCACTCTTTCTAGAGTCTCCACATCTTTTCTACATCGTGGTGACTAAAACTGAATGCCGTATTGCAAGTATAGCCTTACCAAGGCATTATAAAGTGATATTAACACTTCTCGTGATCTTGATTCTATCCCTCTGTATATGTAGCCTCGAACTGTGTTGGCTTTTTTGGCAGCTGCTGCACTCTGCTGGCTCCTATTTAAACCATTGTCCACTAGGATTCCAAGATCCCTCTCACAGTTACTACTATTGAGCAAGATACCACCTATACTGTACCTGTGCATATTGTTTTTCTTGCCTAAATGTAGAACCTTACTTTTTTCACCATTGAATTTCATTGTGTTAGATAGTGCCCAATTTTCAAGTCTGTCGAGATCCTTCTGTATCTTAAGCCTATCTCCTGGCGTGTTGGCTATTCCTGCCAGTTTGGTGTCATCTGCAAATTTATTCTCTCACCCATTTTTTCTAACTTGTTTCACAATTCACCAAAATTATGTCGTTTATTATATGCATGTTTTGTTAATAGTGAAAATGAAGATTTTTTTAAAAAAATTACCTAAAACTCACTAAATGTTCTTCAAAAGATTTTTTTGCACTAAAGTCTCATATATTATATGCCAAACACTTTGACATAAAGTAAAGAAAATGGTTTTATTTCCCATTACTTAAAATAGACCGGGATGATTAGATACAGCAACAGCAATAGCAAATGTACTGCTTGACTTATACTGCCATCTCTAAGTGCCTTACATATTGCCTCCAGCAATCTGGCTTCTCATTTTACTAACCTTGGAAGAATCAAAGGCTGAAACAACCTTGAGCCCCTCAGGATTGAACTCCTGGAGAAAGCATTCATTTATAGTCTTCATTCTAACTGCTGCACCACCACAGCTTTTTACATAGTGTCAGGCCTACAGCTATCTTTCTTTTGGATCTTTGGCCTGTCACACTTTCTATTATTCTAATATGCATTTTCTATTGTGGGAAAATGGGAGGGGAGATTGTATGGTGTTAGATGATATGTAGACATAACAAAATTCTTTCTAGAAAGCCAAGGTCATCCTTTGTCTTTGCACTTCTACACCTGACTGGAACTGGTTGGGTGGAACTGCCAGCATGGCACTGGAAGATTGGACCATTTGATGGACTTGTGGGGGCAAGATCTTGATCTTTCAACTAGGTGGGGAAAACTAGGAAGCTTTCAGATTCAGGTTTTACCGGATGTGCCAACGTGGCTCTCTTAATAAATTGGAACTTTGAGCAATATTTTGCCTTGGACTCTGATTTACTTTCAGATGCTATTTGGAACCCTGACACATAGGTTACACATAATACCTACATTTCTGTTGAAAACATTTTACTCATATAAGCAATTTAGGGGGAACTTATTAAGATTTGAAAAAAGAAACACACACACTTACTTTGGTAAGTCATAAGGTTTTATAGCAGGATTTTCCTTAAACTTCATTTCATAGAAATTGTAAATGATGTGGGACGCCATCCCACCAATGACGAGGTCACCAGGCTGATACCACTCATGAGGAACAAGGAAAACATCACTCGCAGGGCAGGGCAGAGTTATTATTTTCTTCACCAGAAGCATCAAGAGGAACAATATCTTCATTCTTAGAATTGTCTCTCTTCCATCCTCTCCTAAATCAGAAGGAATTTTCTATTATTCCAATGGTGAATCCTGTGAAGAATCTAAAGTTTCTATCTGAGAGAGCACCTAATCAAAAAAATCCACCACTGTCTATTGAAAATCCATGAGAGTCCAAATTGGTGCCTTGAATATCATCAGGGTTTGAAGCGATGGAGAACAAATGTACATAGCAATGGTTGTGACACAGCCATTATCACCCTTGTGCCAATCTCCCTTGACTTCTTATAACCATACAGATATGTTGATTGTTGTTGAATTGAAGCAGTCTCCTGTGCAGTCTTTGTTGTTTTGTCTAGTTAATAAATATGGTGAATACTGCTGGAGATCATTATTTTTGTGAAAGAATAAGTGGCTGCCTCTTTTTTTTCCCCAAGTGCACACCTGCTAATAAAATGTACAGAGGGGAATTTGCAATAAACAGTGCATTTGATTTTTGAAACTTATTTTATTTTTTACAACGAATGATAAGTGCTGTCCACCTTCCTTGCATAACATTAAGGTGCATAGATATTATATTATGTGATTGGCTTATTTTAAGATGTTACAGTAATCATGTTGGAAGACACGTTGCAGGTCATCTCATCCACCCCTTCTCATACAGGAGGCCTATATTATTTCTGATCAATGGCTGTCCAGTCTCTTAAAAGGCACACACAACTTCCCAATGCAATTTGTTCCACTGATTGAGTCTTCTCCCTGTTAGAAATTTTCTCCTTAGTTCTAGGTTTTTTATTTTTATTTTATTAAATTTATACCCCGCCCTTCTCCAAACTCAGGGCGGCGCACAGGAATACTAAAAATACATATAAAACATATAAAATTTTGAAAAACCTATTCTAATAAAATCCTGCGCTAAAAAACAAATTAAAATCCCAAAATTTAAAACTATTTAAGAATCAGTAATGGGGGTTACGCTAGGCCAGCTAGATGGAACAGATGTGTCTTTAGACACTTGCGGAAGAGGCGGAAGTCGGAGATGGTGCGAATTTCAGGGGGTAAGTCGTTCCAAAGGGCTGGGCCCGCCACAGAGAAGGCTCTTCCCCTTGGTGTCACCAGTCGGCACTGTCCACCCGACGGCACCCTGAGGAGGCCCTCTCTGTGGGAGCGTATCGGTCTAAGGGTTGTATGGGGCAAGAGGCGGTCTCGCATAGAACTAGGTTGTTTCTCTGCTTGATCGGTTTCTATTCATTGCTTATTTTCCAACCTTCAGATGCTTCGGTAATCGTGTTGCCCCTTCTTCCTTGCAGACCCCCTTAGAAGGGAAGGGATATCTGATGATGTAAACCCTTGGAATCACATGAACCATGAGATGGGTAGCAAACAAACAAAAGTTGATAGTTTTTTCTTCCATAGTGTATCAGTTTATTTATTTATTTTAATTTTATTTATATTTATATCCCGCCCTTCTCTGCAGAGGACCCAGGGTGGCGCACAGGAAATTTAAAAAACATACAGAATACAAAAAATACAAAATTTAAAATATAGATTAAACTGTCTTATCCTATGCTAAAACCAAAATTTTAAAATTCCCAATTTAAAACTGTTTAAAAAAGTCTCCATGGGCGGTTAGGCTAGGCCGGCTTGTTGGAACAGGTATGTCTTTAGACATTGGCGGAAGAGGTGGAGGTCGGTGATGGTACGTAATTCGGGGGGTAGGTCGTTCCAAAGGGCTGGGCCCGCCACAGAGAAGGCTCTTACCCTGGGTGTCGCCAGTCGGCATTGTCCGGCCGACGGCACCCTGAGAAGGCCCTCTCTGTGGGAGCGTATCGGTCTAAGGGATGTATGGGGCAGGAGGCGGTCTCGCATATAACTAGGCCCCGAGATATGGAGCGCTTTAAAGATGGTTGTCAAAACCTTGAAGCGCACCCGAAAGGCCACAGGAAGCCAATTCAGCTCGCGCAGAATCGATGTTATGTGGGAGCATCTAGTGGCTCCCATAATCACCCGCGCGGCTTCGTTTTTGACTAACTGTATCTTTCGAGTGCACCTCAAGGGAAGCCCCATGTAGAGATCATTACAGTAGTCGAGTGGGGCGTCACAATAGCTTGAGTGACTGTGCAAAGGGCAGCCTGGTCCAGTAAGGGGCACAATTGGCGCATCAGGCATACCTGATGAAATGCCCCCCTGGCCACGGCCGCCAGATGGGCTTCCATGGACAGCCGGGAATCCAGGAGGACACCCAAATTGCGCGCCCTCTCCACGGGGGCCAGTGTTTCGCCCCCAATGGCCAGAGTTGGAGTAATCTGGCTGAACCGGGGTGCCGGAAACCACAGCCACTCAGTCTTGGCAGGGTTGAGCTTGAGTTTGTTACAACCCATCCAGATCCGTACGGCCTCCAAACACCGGGACAGCACTTTGGCGGTATCATTGGGGTGGTCTGGGGTGGATATGTACAGCGGAGTGTCATCAGCGTACAGATGGTACTCCACCCCAAAACCACGGATTATCTCACCCAGCGGCTTCATATATGTGTTGAAAAGGAGGGGCGAGAGGACCGACCCCTGAGGAACCCCGCATAAGAGGGGCCTCGAGGTCGAACTCTGCCCTCCCGTCAACACATATTGTGACCGACCAGAGAGGTAGTTGGCTGAATCTTTTGATTATATTAGATACTAGCTGTACTCAGCCACTCGTTGCTGTGGCCTAGTCTGGTTAAATGGCCAACCAACCTGTGTACACACAACAATCCTATAACCCCCAACCTACCTACCTACTGTATTACTTATTCTCTCCGTCTACCTACTTACCTAACTACTGTATTTCTCTCTCTCTCTCTCTCTCTCTCTCACTCTACCTACCTACCTACCTACTGTATTTCTCCCTCTCACTCTCTATCCACCTACCTACCTACCTACCTACCTACCTACCTACCTACCTACCTACTGTATTTCTCACTCTATCCCTCTACTTACATACCTACCTACTTACCTTTGGTGTAGTAGTTTTGGAGTTTAGCAATTTTGAACAAACTCAGTTACATTTTTATTTATATAGATGAGAAAGCATTAAGTTGTTTTATTCTATTTAGAAATGGACAGGAAACTTTAGGTCTTACTATGGTCTCCTCCTCCTTCTGGCTTCTTCTTCTTCCTCCTTCTTCTTCTCGTCCTCCTCCTCCTCTTTTTCACCCTCCTCTTTCCTCCTCTCCCTTCCCTTTCTCATTTACATCATCACATTTCATTTTCTTTCATTGCTGAACAGAATAATATTGAAAAACTCACAAACTAGGATGCACAACCTCCTGCACCCCATTTTGGGCCTTAGCAGGCCTCCCTGAAGCCTCCTGGGACCAAAAATGGCATGTGGGGGGCTGCATCCCACCGCGCTCCCCACTGTGCATGCTACACTATTACAGGAATTATGTCGGCAGTTTTACTCCTCTCTAGCATTCATCTCCATTGTTCAGTGATGCATTTCCCGCCTCTCTAGGATTTACCTCCATTTGTTCCTGTGAGGTACTTCCTGTTCCTGTTGGATGTATGTCAATGGCTTGTATAGTGTTTGTAGAGACCCTAAAATAAGCTGGCCATCATGATTGGTGGAGCTCAGCTGGGGCTCAGGTGCAGGTAGAGAGGCCTCCGCATGCCACCTGCGCTACACATGCCATAGGTTCGCCATCACGATGATAGAGCATAGAAGGAGAAAAGAGGAATTGTAGCCTAAGATTTATTTGCAGCATCTCTCTTCAGATCATCAGCTTAATAGTAGAAGACAGAGCTCTGTTTTACTGTTTTAGAAATGCAGGGAGTGTGAACTTGTGGTGGGCAGCAAAGAGCTACACCAGCACTGAAAAAGGTAACTGATGGCCATTTTTCATACTTATGACCATTGCACCATCCTCATGGTCACATGATTAAATGAAGACATTTGGCAACTGACTTGTATTTACAATGGTTGCAGTGTCCTGGCATCACCTGATCCCCTTTTGCGACCTTCTTGTCAAGCAAATGGGCAAGCCAGTCTCACTTAACATTCAGAGTTACTAATTTAACAACTGCAGTGATTCACTTAACTGTGGGGAGAAAGGTCCATAGATACTCAGCCTCTCACATGGAGGAACATGTCACAGCCGTGGCCAGGAGGGCATTTTACCAGGTACGCCTGGTTCGCCAGTTACTTGTGCACCTTACTAGACCGGGATGCCCATCGCACAGTCACTCAAGCACTGGTCACATCCCGTCTGGACTACTCTAATGCTCTCTACATGGGGCTCCCCTTGTGGTACACCCGAAGGTTGCAGCTAGTTCAGAATGCGGCCGCGTGGGTGATTATTGGAGCCTCAAGGCGTTCCCATATAACACCTGTCCTGCGCGAGCTGCACTGGCTGCCTGTGGCCGTTCAGGTACGCTTCAAGGTGTTGATCACCTTCTTTAAAGTGCTCCATGGCTCGGGGCCTAGTTATATGCGAGACCGTCTCCTGCCTCATACATCCCTTCGACCGATCCGCTCCCATAGAGAGGGTCTTCTCCGGGTGCCGTCGGCCGGGCAATGCCGGTTGGCGCCGCCAAGGGGAAGGGCCTTCTCTTTGGCCGGCCCTACCCTCTGAAACAACCTGCGTCCCGATCTCCGTACCACCTTTTCCGCCAGCATTTGAAAACGCACCTATTCCATCAAGCCAGCTTAGGGTAACCACCCGATAAATGACTGAGTGTTAGTTGTAAAAAAATTTAATTAGAGGGTTTTTTAAATAATATTTTTTAGCACAGGGCTATTAAGTTTAATAGGGTTTTAGGACGTTATGTATTTTGTATTGTATATTGTGTTTTGAAATTCCTGTGCTCCACCCTGGGTCCTTTAGTAGAAGATAGGTGCGGGATACAAATATAACGAAATCTAAATCTAAATCTCTGTCTGCCCATCTCTTTTTCTTTCTCTCTCTCCATTCCTACCTTCCTACCTATATACTATATACTTTTTCAAAGTATGAGATGCATCTTTTTCCACCAAAAGAGAGGGAGTGTGTCTTATACAGTGAATACAGCATTTTTGGACCCCCAAAACTCTGTCCCTTCACAAAAATGGATGTGCAAAGTGCTCCTGGGGGTTGGAGAGGGCAAAAATGAGTGGAAATGGGCTCATTGCATTTTTGCCCCCCACCCCGCAAGAGCACTCTACAAGCCTCCTAAAGGCTATGTATGCACTGTTTTTGGCAGAAGAAACCCAAAAACCCTGTTTTTGTGAAAAATGGGCCAATTTTTTTTGCTCATTTTGGCTCCACCCCAAGCCCACAAGAGCACTTTGGAGGCCTCCCAAACTATCTGTATGACTGCTTTTCACAAGAAACAAGGCGTTTAGAGGGTTAGTTTCCACCCATTGCTTCTTGTCCTGCACCCAGGTGCCTTGGAGAATAGTTTGACTCCCTCTTCTTTGTGGCACCCTCTGAGATATCGGTACACTGCTATCATGTCTCCCCTGGTCCTTCTATTCATCAAACTAGACATATCTAGCTCCTGCAACCGTTCTTCATTTGTTTTAGTCTCCAATCCCCTAATCATCTTGGTTGCTCTTCTCTGCACTCTTTCCAGAGTCTCCACGTCTTTTCTACATCGTGGCGACCAAAACTGTATGCAGTATTCCAAGTGTGGTCTTACCAAGGCACTATACAGTGGCATTAACACTTCACGTGATCTAGATTCTATCCCTCTGTTTATGCAGCCCAGAATTGTGTAGGCTTTTTTGGCAGCTTTTTTGGATATTTTTATCTTTATTGTTCCTCCCACTATCAGTGAGGGATATGCACGTCCCCCTATAATTTGCACTGGATTTCACCTTTGCTGTTATTGAAAAGATGCCAGACTTTTAATTCCAAACCAATTCAAATTACTCTTTATATGGTCTATGGTCAGCACAAATTTGAATAAAGGATGAAGCAGAAGGAAAAATACATTTAATTTCATTTCATCATTTTCCCTATATTATTGAAATCTGAAAACAGGTTGCAATGAAAACAGATTTATGGACAGAGAGCAAAAGGTTATACCCCAGTATGAAAGTCTATTGTAACATGCAGTTAAATGTATGAGATTCTTCTGACCCAGGCTTCCTTAAAAACCAAGAAGCAGAGTCTTGGTCCCAGCAAAACCTCTTTTATTTACATGACTGTGAATTCCTTTTATTCACAGTCAGCAAGACTTAGCAAACAGTCTTTCCAAGGAATATTTATCAACACAAACCTTATCTCACTTAGAGAGCTGCCATATAACTAGTTTCCAAATGCAGGGCAAGGCAAAACTTGGCACAGAGTCTCTTATAGTCACATACAGAACTTTCCACTCTTGAACTGGCTAAATGAACGAATGGTTTCCTGCAAAAGCCTGCTCCCTGTTCGTTCCTTTTTTGTTTCCTATGGGAGGGGGCAATTACCTACAAGGTGTGGCTTTACTCCTAAATTGACCCTGCTTTCTTAGTTGTTCTTATCTTCCAGCAGCTCTGCCTTACTGTTGTCTAACTCCCTCTATGTCTCCAATGCAGAGCTCTTGACTGAGCTTTCCTCAGCCCCCAGGACTGGCCCATATTTCTCCCCAACCTCCTCATTTTCCAACTCTGCTGCCAGCTGTGCTGACGGTGGGCCACAACAAACTCAATAAGCTTTCACAAATCTAAATAAGCGTAACAAATCTAAAACTGATATCCTATAATACTACATTAAATATATATTCATAAAATGGCAATGAGCAAATATATTTAAGTGGTGCTTTATGACTTGAAAGTATGAAAACCATGAAAATGTCTCTGCAAACATTGAACATTGCTTGAGTCAATATCTGAAATATCCTAACAAGAACCAAGACACCTAGATTATCAAAGTCAAGTTCAAATTGATGGTTGAAATGGGGAAAGAATAAGATTAAAGAATCTTGGGAAATGGTGAAAATAGGAAGTTGGAACAACTTTATTATCACTTTGAATGTGCATCATACCTTAACATGAAATGTTGCTGCATACTGGTCCCAAAGGGTCACCACCTCCAATATATACTACATAAACATGACAAAAAATAAATGAATACAAAATTATGCATAAAACCCCACTAACCACATAGTGTTTGACAATGTATAGAGGAACAACACAGTCTAGTTCAGATTTACACATGTGCACTTGGAGTATTAATTCCTCTTTATGAGTTGTTCTCTGTGGTTTAAGTTAGGTCTGAAAACCACGATGTAGCATTTGGGCAGAAATATGCATCCTAGTAATGCAGCACTGGAGGCCAAGATGGAGAAGACCTCCACAGCTACCATGGCTTTTCCTTTTGTGCTCAGATAGGCTGGAAAGAAGGAGATCCACACACTGCAGAAGGCCAACATGCTGAAGGTGATGAACTTGGCTTCGTTAAAGCTGTCAGGTAATTTACGGGCAAGGAAAGCCACAATAAAGCTGGCAATGGCCAAGATACCCATGTAGCCCAAGACACAGAAGAAGAAGACAGATGACCCCTCATTGCATTGCAAAATCATTTCTTGGTGCTCTGAGTTCTTGTCCATCTCAGGAAATGGAGGAGATGTCGACAACCAAACAATACAAATACATACTTGGATGATAGAACCGGAAAGGACAGTAGAAAGAGCCAATCGTTTCCCAACCCATTTTCTCAACTTAGATCCCGGTTTAGTGGCCATGAAAGCCACAACCACAGTGATGGTTTTGGCCAGTACACTAGAAATGGCTACTGAGAAGGTGATGCCAAACATTGGTTGACGGAGAAGGCAGGTCACTCTGCTAGATTGGCTGAGAAACAACATAGAGGAGAGAAAACAGAGCTGGAGAGAGACCAGTAGGGTGTATGTGAGGGAACGGTTGTTGGCTCTCACAATGGGAGTATCCCTGTGCTTAATAAAAGTTCCAAATACCCCAGATGTCAAGAAGAAGAAAGAAAGAGCTCCTGAAGTTAAACCAACTCCTAGAGTTTCTTCAAAGGTTAGAAACACCACCAGTTTTGGGATACATCCTTTCTTTTCTTTATTTGGATAATAATCTTCTGAACATTGAAAACAGTTGTCCATATCTAAATGGAAAATCAAAGAATTTGTTACCTAGAGATTCCAAATTACTGAAAATAGTTTAGTAATGTTCGGACCAAGCTTCCCGAGAAAGCATAAATCACAAAACTTTTTTTTATTTAGACGGCTGTGAATTATGGTCATTCACAGTCCACAAGTTTTCACAAACAGTCTTTGAAGGTTCTGACAGATGTCTGCTCGAGTTGCCACAGCCTTTTATAAGAATGCTGATAAACACCCACCTTATCTCCCTGGGAATGTTGCCAGAGACGTAATGGCCAAATGCAAAGCACAGAGTCAAACAGAACTTTTCAAAGCTTGAACTAACCAGATGAACTAATTGCTTCCTGCAGAGCTCACATCCGATCCACTCCTCTCTTACATCGTATGGGAGGGGCCAATCATCTCCAAGCCTTACTCCAAAGTCAACACTGTTTTGTTAATTTTTATTGCCTTCTGGCAGCTCTGCACATGTGCACACTGGGAACAGGCTCCTGCTCTTCTTCTGCATCAATGATGTCAGACTCTAGAGGCTCCAGAGGTAACAAATAACAACCAGGTGGTATTGGTCCCCTCTCTGCCTCCAATCCAGGGCCCTCCTCTGAGCCTTCCACAGACTCCTGGACTGGCCCATGTTTCTCCTCAACCTTCTCGCTATCCGAATCTGCTGCCAGGTCTGCTGGCTGCTGGTGGACCACAGTTTGCTTAAGTCTAATTAAAATTGGTAGAATTCCTAACCTACCATTTTGGTTTGAAATCTTCCCTTCTGGGCATGGAACACAGTCATAGCAGCAGAACTGATTCCCCTCGATCCCTTTCTTCCAGAAACCAGGGAAACAGGGGTCATTGCATTGAGAAAGTGGATGAACCTGGTGATAATCATAAAAGATTCTGAAATTGGAGACACTTTAAACAGTTTGTAATTTTTCTCCTTTACAAGGAAAAAAATATTTTTGACTTCCCCCCAAAATACTGAATTTATCAAATTAAAAAGTTGCAGAAATTTCAACGATGTACAAAAGGTCCTGCTTGAATGGCAAGGTGTTTAAATAATTTAACAGGGTAACAATGTCATGGAACCATGGCCATTCTTGTGATTATAAGTGGAAATACAAATGAAATGTCCAAGCATGCCTTTGTATTTTTTTTTAATTTGGCAAATGTTTCATCATCAACAACATTGGAAAAGAATATGCTAGTGTTTATTTTTTTTAAAAGAACAGAAATCAGATTTCTAAACAGACTGAATCCAATATGGGATCATAATTGTTTAATCGTAGCCCATTCAGTAATTCGATACCTGGTTAAAACCTGGGTGCCAGACAATCACATCTGCATTCATGAATAATTCTTTCCCTTTTGGAGCCTCTAGATCCAGCTTTCCCACTCTTACTCTCTGAAAGGATCTGTTTGGAAAAGTGATCAGGTTGGTGATATCGAATCCACCTGTTGCTTCCCCTTTCTCATTCAGGAACACTCTCTCCCCAGCTGAATTGTTAAAAGAAATGCCTTGAAGAAATGGATGGAGCTGCTCGAAAGGGAATGAAAGAGAAAAAGAGTTGAATACAATGTAGTGGAGAGGCGAGCACTGTATTCCACTTTCATTGACACATTCTTTCCATTCCTATTGCAATTATTAAATATGTACACTTAGAAATTTGACAATTGATATTTCATAGACAAGTACATAGATGCTGTATTATTAACTAGCCTTTCCCGGCCAATTGTTGCTGTGGCCCAGTCTGGATAAATGGCCAACCAATTTGTGTGTAGATCTACACCTGTACACACAAACATGTGTAGACAACCATCGTATAACTCCCAACCTACCTACCTAGTGTATTTCTCCCTCTCCTTCTCTATCCCTCTACCTACTTCATTTCTCCCTCCCTCCCTCTATCCTTATAGCTGCCTATCTATCTACCTACTGTATTTCTCCTTGAATCTTATGGACAGAGTATTTTATGTTATAAAGGATGACATAATACCTATGGCCCACTGCTCTTTCTGCATTATTTTTTATAATTTTTTACATTTCCATTGCATATACCTGGCACAGGTATGACATCTTCACAATCTACATATATATATCATTGGTGCTGTATTTGAAAGGAATGTTGTGTGAAAATTTGGAAGTGATCAGTGCAGTACTTTTGGAGATTAGCAGTTTTCAACAAAGTCTTGTTACATTTTTATTTATATAGATTTGATATTATTTTAAGAATAAAGATAAGAATGAACCAAAGCTGAATGAAAGTAGGCTATTGGGATTAACCAACTTCCGTCAATAATTTAAACAATAATGAAACCTAGAACATATTTAATCTTCCCTCAGTGGTATAAATGTATTTGATAATCTTAAATATGATAAATTTTCTTCACCCATATTTGAAAATTTGAGATTCCTTCTTCAATAGATAGATGTGAGATGGAGATTATGAGAGAGAGGGAGGGGGGGAGGGAGAGAAAGAGAAAGAAAGAGAGAGATGAGAGAGAAAGATGAGAGAGAGAGAACACAGATACCAGTTTTGAAAATAAATATCTCCTATTTCATTCCTCTTTGATTCTGATAAGGACAGAATGCTCAGTTTCTCAATCCTGACAAATTCATGAGCCAGAAAGGAGTATTTGAAAAATGATTATTTTTGGACAAGGCAATAAAAGGTAACCTAAATTATTGTTTTAAATATTTCTTATTTTATAAGCTGTGGTGATTGATAAAAGGTAGAGAAGGGAACTAGAGGGTCAGCCACACAGGACTTAATTCTCACTAACAAAGCTGAAATGAAAGAAGAAGTTCAAGTTATAGGAATGCTATGTGTGAGTGATCATGCAATACTGGAATTTAACATTATGCAAATGGAAGCAATATTTACATAGTCAAGCTAGAATCTTGGACTTCAAGACAGCTGATTTCAAGATACTTGGAGAGAGCTTGTAAGAGATTCCATGGATTGGAATTCAAAAGGTGAAAAAACAACCCGAGAAGCTTGGAAAACTTTGAAAAGTGACAGTATAAAAGCCCAGTCTAGCACAATTCCATTGCCGATGGAAAATAAGAGATCTCAAAAGAAATCTGCATAGGTGCACAAAATAATCTCTGATGAACTGAAGGAGAAAAAGGACAAGTGTAAAAAGTCAATGGGAAGCAAATAACCAAGGCAGAATATCAGCAAATAGTTTAAACTTACAAAAATGAAGTCAGAAAAGCTAAGGCTCAAAATAAACTACTCTTTATGTAGTTTATTTTGAGAAAAGAAAGGGTCCTTGGAGGTCTTCTAGTCCAATACACTGCTCAAAGAGGAAACCTTACAAATTTTAAACAAGTCATTATCTAATCACTTTGTGTTAAAGTTAAAACACACTTTTTCCATCTGGCTGGCCTGGCATAGATTAATGATTAATTTTAAATAGAACTGTCAACATCCCGATGTTGCCATGGATCTTATCTGTTTTGCTTTAACAAACTGAAAATGCTTGACATTCCTGTGGCAGGAAAGGAATCTCAGAACAGCCTGTGACTGCGCATGCATGCAATTATTTTCAATGCTAATTGGAGAACGTATTTATGACAAGCAGAGGGGAGGGGGCATAAGGGGGTAAAGTGCAGAAGCCATCCAATTATTGCCAGACCTGGCTACAACCTAGGCTCGCCATGATGTTATATTCAATAAACGGACATTGCTTTGAACTTTTACGTGAGGCCATGAATCATTTGAAGTTTCTCATTGGGAGCTTGACAGATAGCCAGGTCTTTTAAAAGAAATCTATCAAGATTTCCGGGCTACCTGAGTCCCACCTCCCCCAGGCAATGCCTGATAAAGAGGGAGGAGATCAGGTCATGGCAGAAAAAAGCTTCATTTCAGCTGGAGGCCAGCCAACCCCCCTGAACAGCGGAGCTGCAGACATCCAGCCTGCAAAACCTTTCCCAGCAACAGAAGCAAGAAAAGATAAGTACTGGATGTGGGACTGGGAACAAGCTAGAAGGCCCCGGCCCCAGATGGGATCCCTGGGGGGTGCAGTAGAGAAACTGAGGGAGGATTTTGATCAAGCCACCCTTCATGACGAGAGGCCAGCCTGCAATCTGGAAGAGAGAGGACGCATATCTGATCCTGCTGAAGGGAGGAGACGCATGCTGGAGCGCAGCCCCAGAAGCAAGCATGCTGCCAAGAGCAGGCAACTCCCTCCCTCTCCCCCTCCTAGAGCTGAAGAAGATGACCGGCCATATCAGGCACGGGCATACAGGGGCCAGGAGGAAAACAGAGGAGGGAGGGAACTAAATGATCCACCCCGATTCAGGGGAAAGTTTGATGGTAATTCAGACCAACTAGCTCTATTCCTTGATTCAGCTGATATCCACTTAGAACGCTATGGGCACCTCTTCCCATCCCCCAGAACCATGGTGCATGCCATTGCAGAGGGTTTCGAGGGGGAAGCAAAAGAATGGCTAGCAGCCCTCCATAAGCGAAGAGCGCCCCAACTCCAAGACATAGATGACTTCCTGGAAGTGTTAGAGGCCAGGTTTGAAGAGGGGGAGGAGGACCCATATGCAGAGGAGGAACTCAGCAACCTAAAGCAAAGAGGCCGCCCCATCAAAGAGCACATCTGTGAATTCAGGAGGATAGTTGGAAAACTACCCCCCCTACCAGAACGGTTACTGGTGCATTTTTTCAGAATAAGCCTGGATAAACGTATTGCCCAAGTAACTGCATATCGTGACATCCCAAACCAACTCTCTGAGTGGTTCCGAGTGGCAACAAAAGTCGACAGTGGGTTACGTGCCAACGACACAAGGAAGGAACCAGACACAAAGGAGAGGGGTCAACCTAATCTGAAACCATCCCGCCAAAAGAAACAAATGGCAACACAGCGAGACCTAAGACCAGCATTCCCTCGAAGTTCCGTGAGGTGTTACAGATGCGGGGGAATGGGCCACATTGTAGCTGCATGCCCAACCCCAGTCCCGAAACCAAGGCTGGACCTACCACTCAGGGCCCGACAAGAACGAGGGCCCCGACGGGCCATCAACACATCCAGGAGGGCTCTTCAAGCTTCAGGGGTCTCCTCCCTCCCAGGCAAAAGCAGTGAAACCCCAGGCAATGATGACCAGTCAATTGAACCCTATGACAGCGAGGACGAGGGAGAAAATGACCCAATGGTGAGCGAATCAATTTACCCTTTCCTTTTTCCAATACGCCTCACAACCCCGAAAACAGGAAAACAGGAGGATTTTCAAGCCCTTGTAGACTCAGGCTGCACTAGGTGCTTGATCAACTTAACCACAGTTCAGAAACTGGGGATCAGAGCGAAAAGACTGAACCACCCGATTCGGTTCGAGCAGGTTGACGGTTCCCTAATGGGAGGAGCCTATGCCACTCACCTAACTGAACCAGTGAGACTAGAATTGGCAGATCACTGGGAAATAATTCAATTCATAATAGCCCCCAAAATGACAGAGGCAGTCATACTTGGACTTCCCTGGCTAGACAAGTGGGGACCGACCATCTGGTGGCAAGGGGGCACCCACAGGCTTAGGATATCACCTGGCCCTCAACCCCTCCCTCACGAGCAAGCAAAAATACCACTCACATTGGGAGCCCCACAAGAGAAATCACAAGAACAACTGGCAACCACATCTGACAAAACCCCAGAGGCTGAATTGATTCCAGTGGAATACCAGGACCTCACAGAAGTGTTCAGTGAGACATAATGCGACATCCTGCCCCCCCACCGCAAAACAGATTGTGCCATTGAAATCATCCCTGGGGCAAAACTACCCAAACCCAAGCTGTATGCCATGACGCCTCAAGAGATGCAAGAAATGCATGAATACATAGACAAAAACCTAGCACGAGGGTTCATCGAACCAGCCAAGCCACGGATTGCGGCACCAGTCCTTTTCAAAGAGAAAAAAGATGGAACTATGCGCCTGGTCGTAGACTTTCGAGGGATAAATGGGGTGTGCGTACACAACCTATACCCGCTTCCCCTCATGAAAGATATGCTGTCTCACTTGGCCAAGGGAAAAGTCTTTACCAAATTAGACCTCAGAGAAGCATACTACCGAATACGGATCAGGGAAGGAGATGAATGGAAAACAGCATTCAACTGCCCTTCAGGAAGTTTCCAATTCAAAGTGATGCCTTTTGGATTACAGGGAGCCCCAGCAGTGTTCATGCAGTTAATAAACGAGGTGCTGCATGAGTACTCTACAAGGGGGTCCTTGTCTTTCTAGATGACATCCTTATTTACACTGAGCCCGTCGATGACCACATACCCCTGGTTCGCCAAGTACTGGAAAAACTTCTAGCAGCCAACCTGTATGTCAAACTATCAAAATGTGAATTCCACCATGAGCGACTAGACTATCTAGGCTACAGAGTGTCAAATGAGGGAATAGAGATGGACCCAGCTAAAGTGCAAGCCGTCCTAAGCTGGCAACCCCTTTGCACTCGCAGGCAGCTACAAAGTTTCCTAGGGTTCGCAAACTTCTACAGGCAGTTCATTCCCTCCTTTGCGAAGATTGCCAAACCCCTGACAGACCTCCTGAAGACAGGGAGCCCAGGAATGAAACCTCGTCCGGGACAACCCCTACAGTGGAGCCTAACCTGCCAGGAGGCATTTGAAACACTGAAAGAAATGTTTGCAAAGGAGCCGGTACTGAAGCATCCTGACCCTGAGCAACCTTTTGTGATCCAGGCAGACGCCAGTGACATGGCCGTAGGAGCAGTACTACTCCAAAGAAACAACCAAGGAAATTTACAACCCTGTGCCTATACCGCCCGCAAACTCACAGACACGGAGAGACGATGGGCCGCATGGGAAAAGGAGGCTTTTGCAGTGCGATGGGCACTACTAACCTGGAGACACCTGCTAGAAGGGAGCCAGAAACCGTTTGAAGTTTGGACCGACCACAAAAATCTGGAAGCTCTCAGAACCCCACGGAAACTATCACCCAAACAAGTCCGATGGGCTCAATACTTCAACCATTTCAACTTCGTACTAAAGCACATTCCAGGGCAGAGGAACTTTCTAGCTGCGGCCCTCTCCCGCATGCCTCAGTACAAATGCGAACGGGAGCACGTAGTGGACGCCATTATTCCTTCTGCTCAACCAGCTGCCCAAGTAACCACCAGGCAGCAACACCGTGACCGACGGGGTCAAACCACAAGCGATCTAACCACAAGACTCAAAACTGAGCTGCTAACGGACCCTTGGTTCCAAAACAACCAACACATCTTGACGAAGAGGGATCTTGGAAGGGGATGAAACTCTACGTTCCAGAATCTCTACGTATCCTAGTTCTCCAGAGGAGCCACGACGCCAAATTGGCAGGCCATTTTGGGTTCCTAAAGACTTTACACCTAGCCCGGAGGCAATTCTGGTGGCCTGGAATGAAGAAAGATGTGGATAGCTATGTAAAAATTGCGCAGTCTGTGCCACAATGAAAATACGACCAGGAAAACCCCTGGGACTACTGCAAACAGTGGCAGAACCAACGAGGCCATGGGAGGAGATTGCAATGGACTTTATAGTAGAGTTGCCAAAAAGTGGGGGGGACACAGTGATTTGGACTGTAATAGACCTGTTCTCCAAGCAGGCACACTTCATTCCCTGTAGCGGACTACCCTCGGCTCACAAGCTGGCTAAACTGTTTGTGAAGCATATCTACCGACTGCATGGAGTACCTCGAAGAATCATCTCAGACAGAGGGGTCCAGTTCATGGCTAAATTTTGGAGGGAGTTCCTGCGGTCCATTGGATCATCTCAGGGTCTTAGTTCAGCTTTTCATCCGAGCACTAATGGGGCAGCAGAAAGACTGAACGCCATGATAGAGCAGTAACTGAGGTGCTACGTGAACTATCAGCAGTCTAATTGGGCAGACCTTTTATCTTTCGCTGAGGTTGCATACAATAATGCTGTTCACAGCAGCACAGGACTCACGCCATTTAAAGTAGTGAGCGGCATGGATTTCGTCCCAATGCCTGAGTATCCAAGAGACCCCCCCTCCTCAGTCAGCTTGACTGATTGGATGTCGATGCTGAAAGCAGCTTGGGAAAATGTCAAGAAAGCTCTAGACAAAGCGACACAAACCTACAAGAAACAGGCAGATAAACACCAGGCTCCGCAACGGCCGTTCCAGGTGGGAGAGAAGGTTTACCTCTCCACAAAATACTTGAGAAAAAAACTGGGGCCAAAATTTGTGGGGCCATTCCCCATAATAAAGATCATCAACCCAGTCACAGTGATATTGAAACTGCCTCGATTGCTGGGGAAGACACACCAATCGTTTCATAGTAGCCTTTTGAAACCTGTCATCGGTTCCACTCTGAGACCACTGCCCCGTGCGCCCCCAGGCCCTGTGGTCATAGGGGGCCAAACCCATTATGAAGTCCAACAAATTCTTGATTCGAGGTGGCACAGAAGGCAACTCCAATACCTAATCAAGTGGAAGGGTTATACCCTATCGGAAGCATCGTGGGTGAAACATAGAAACATCCAAGCTGACCGCCTTATAGCAAAATTCCATGCAGAAAACCCAAGCAAGCCAGGGGGGAGGGAGACGCATCCCTAAGTCATACATCTGCATTCAGATTGTTTTGTTTCCCATAGGTTGCTTTCGAGAAGTAAGGGGAGCTGGATGTCAACATCCCGATGTTGCCATGGATCTTATCTGTTTTGCCTTAACAAACTGAAAATGCTTGACATTCCTGTGGCAGGAAAGGAATCTCAGAACAGCCTGTGACTGCGCATGCATGCAATTATTTTCAATGCTAATTGGAGAACGTATTTATGACAAGCAGAGGGGAGGGGGCATAAGGGGGTAAAGTGCAGAAGCCATCCAATTATTGCCAGACCTGGCTACAACCTAGGATCGCCATTATGTTATATTCAATAAACGGACATTGCTTTGAACTTTTACGTGAGGCCATGAATCATTTGAAGTTTCTCATTGGGAGCTTGACAAGAACATTTTAATAGTTTTAAATTACTTTTTAGCACAGACTTACTAATTTAATTCTATTTTTATGCTGTGATTATGTGTATGGGTGTTTTTATTCTTTCTGTGCACCACCCAGAGTCCCACTAGGGAGATAGGGCGGTATAGAAATCTGATTAATTAAATAAATAAAATAAATTTGTAAAAGTTATGTAATTATGTAATCCATAACTTCTGAAGGTATGTTTTTCCACTAATTAATTATTCTGTTAGGAAACGTCTTCTTATTTCTAGGTCGTTTCTCATACTTAACTTGATTCCACATATGGAAAATATTAAGACATTCCACAGTGGATTCACAACATAATTCTATATCAAATTTCTCATTCAAATTAAAGAAGTATCTCATGCAAAGCGAATACCTGCCAAGCCTGGAGATATGGATAGTCAGCTTTCTTAACAATCATAGTTCTTTTTCTTTTGAAATATAGCATGTATAGAACTTGCAAAGCATGAGCCACAGCATAAACAGCATTGTAGATACTGTAGCTTTGGCCAGTCATTTCCATTTCAAACAGAGGTGCAGGAAGTTCCTCCAGCTTCTTCTGCGCAGTGCACTGCTTACTATGCACTTCTTGTAATTCTGGTTTTGGAAATGAACAATCAAAGGATTGTTCCCAAACATCCTGCAGAAACCCATCTCTGGAGACTGAAAGAGGATTTATGGTCTGAAGAAATTCCTTGAAACCTGCAACTGCTGTTGAATGAACAGTGAAGGAAAGAGCCCCATGGAACACCTGGAGATTCAACGTGATTTGAAGACCTGATAATACAAAATCCATCTGCGCAGTCATGATCCACACCTTTTTTAATAAGGCCGTGTCCTTGCTTTCAGGATCTGCCAGAAACATAATAATGCTCAGCCATATGATGGCCATTGATTCTCCATAGACCAGAAACGCATTGGCTTTGGTGTTCATCAAATGAATGGAAATATGTGAGAAAGTGTGATAAAGTTTCGTGAAGTCTTCCGAGTATGTTTGTTCTGTCAGCCTTTCTATGAACGATGAGCAGATTCCGTTCTCAGAAAGCATGGGCTGCATTTTCCGTAAGAAATTTTCTCCGTTGTTGTTATCGACAACAAAAATCCCAATCCAAGTCCACCTGAATTGGTGAAGCAGTTGGATAATCCCAATGTATTGACGGTCCTCTTTGGGGACCATGAAATAAAGTAAAGAGAGCTTACTGGTCTGCATTGCATCTTGCGCTAATGAACCATAGGTCAGCTGCAAGAAAGTGGAGTAGAATTCTCTTGAGTTGTTAGATCAAATCCGATTGTCCTTTCTAATTTTTATATAAAATACTGTATATCCAAGAAACATTTTTTAACTGGATTTCTTCAAATTATGAATATAAAAAGGAATTTATTGGAATTACTTCAGATACATGTAATAGATCAATTGTTTCAATAAACTAAACTGCTATATGTATCTGATGAGGGACATGGTGGCTGAGTGGCTAAGACACTGAGATTGTCCATCAGAAAGGTTGGTAGTTTGGCAGTTCGAATCCCTAGCTTTGCATAACAGCGTGAGCTCCTGTTAATTGTTCCAGCTTCTGCCAATCTAGCAGTTCGAAAGCATGTAAAAATGCAAGTAGAAAAATAGGGACCACTTTGGTGGGAAGATAACAGCGTTCTGTGCATCTTCAGCATTTAGCCACATGACCATGGATACATCTTCAGACAGCCCTGGCTCTTTGGCTTTGAAATGGAGATGAGCACCACCCCCTAGAGTTGAGAACAACTAGTACATATGTGCAAGGGGAACCATTATCTTTACCTTTTATGTATCTGAAGTAATTCTAAGAAATATGGAGTACACATTCAAGTCTTCCCTCAGCTATGGAATGTCCTCCGACACTTACTTCATGTAACTGGCATTGTAGTTCCAGAAAAAAACAGCTAAGTATTAGACCTCAAGCCATGCAGAACACCTTAACACCAATCTAAACCTAATTTTTGATTCATATTAATTGTTCTACAACAACCATAAGATTAACAATTTTCTTTTCAACCTCTATCAGAACTTACTTGTGGAATCTTGAAGAAACCTGTAATTTCTGCTATATAAAATGATGTATCAAAACTCAATCCTCCAATGATAGCCATGAGTTTCTTCTGGTTATCACATCTGTAGTTAGGGACAAATTCCTGGGATTTGAAAAGCAGGTCCAGAGTGGTGCGATAGGTCATCCTTGGATGGTAATAACTGTCATAGATGTGGAACCCGAGAGTGATGTTAGGTAAGATCTGGGAGTCCTCATTGATCTCCTTCACAGCAAAGGCCAAGGCGAGGACGTGTTGATGAAATTTTGTGATGATACTGCAAAGAATTTAAATACCCCAGTTAAGAAAGAAAACTGAGAGTTCGCATAAAATGGCATTATGAGCCACAGTGGCGAAATGGTTAGAGTGTAGTACTGCAGGCTACTTCTGCACCCTGCAGGCTGCCTGCAGTTCAAATCTCACCAGGCTGAAGGTTGACTCAGCCTTCCATCTTTCTGAGGTTGGTAAAAGGAGGATGCAAATTATTGGGGGCAATATGCTGACTCTGTAAACCTGCTTAGAGAGGGCTGTAAAGCACTGTAAAGCAACATATAAATATAAGCACTATTGCTATTATATCTATGTTAATAACAAACTTTTCCCTGACAGAAGTAGGAAGATAATAGGGTTTCCAAAAGGCTCAATAATTTGTACAAAGATCAATTCTGTTTTTTTATATAAAATATTTTCATGGTTTGCAACAAATATCTTCTACTAGAAACAAAAAAAAACAACCCAGTGCTTTTCTCATGGTACACATTTAATACAATACAATACAAGAGCAAACTTGGAAGGGACCTTGGATGTCTTCTAGTCAGGAAACCCTATGCTATTTCAGACAAATGGTTATCCAACATCTTCTTAAAGACTTCCAGTGTTGGAGCATTTGCAACTTCTAAAGGCAAGCTGTTCCATTGATTAATTGTTCTAACTGTCAGGAAATTTCTCCTCAGTTCTAAGTTGCTTCTCTCCTTGATTACTCCACCCATTCCTTCTTGTTCTACCCTCAGGTGCCTTGGACAATAGCTTGACTCCCTCTTCTTTGTGACAACCCCTGAGATATTGGAACACTGCAATCATCTCTCCCCTAGTCCTTCTTTTCATTAAAGTAGACATACCCAGTTCCTGCAACCATTCTTCATATGTTTTAGTCTACAGTCCCCTAATCAACTCTGTTGCTCTTCTCTGCACTCTTTCCAGAATCTCCACATCTTTTCTACATCGTGGTGACCAAAACTGAATGCCGTATTGCAAGTATAGCCTTACCAAGGCATTATAAAGTGATATTAACACTTCTCATGATCTTGATTCTATCCCTCTGTATATGTAGCCTCGAACTGTGTTGGCTTTTTTGGCAGCTGCTGCACTCTGCTGGCTCCTATTTCAATCATTGTCCACTAGGATTCCAAGATCCCTCTCACAGTTACTACTATTGAGCAAGATACTGTGCATATTGTTTTTCTTGCCTAAATGTAGAACCTTACTTTTTTCACCATTGAATTTCATTTTGTGAGATAGTGCCCAATTTTCAAGTCTGTCGAGATCCTTCTGTATCTTAAGCCTATCTCCTGGCGTGTTGGCTATTCCTGCCAGTTTGGTGTCATCTGCAAATTTATTCTCTCATCCATTTTTTCTAACTTGTTTCACAATTCACTAAAATTATGTCTTTTATTATATGCATGTTTTGTTAAGAGTGAAAATACAGATGTTTTTTTTTTAAAAAATACCTTAAACTCAATAAATGTTCTTCAAAATATTTTTTGCACTAAAGTCTCATATATTATATGCCAAACACTTTGACATAAAGTAAAGAAAATGGTTTTATCTCCCATTACTTAAAATAGACAGGGATGATTAGATACAGCAACAGCAATAGCAAATATACCGCTTGACTTATACTGCCAACTCTAATTGGCTTTCATATTGCCTCCAGCAATCTGGCTTCTCATTTTACTGACCTTGGAAGAATCAAAGGCTGAAACAACCTTGAGCCCCTCAGGATCGAACTCTTGGAGGAAGCATTCATTTATAGTCTTCATTCTAACTGCTGCACCACCACAGCTTTTTACATAGTGTCAGGCCTACAGCCACCTTTCTTTTGGATCTTTGGCCTGTCACACTTTCTATTATTCTACTATGCATTTTCTATTGTGGGAAAATGGGAGGGGAGATTGTATGGCGTTAGATGATATGTAGACATAACAAAATTCTTCCTAGAAAGCCAAGGTCATCCTTTGTCTTTGCACCTCTGCACCTGACTGGAACTGGTTGGGTGGAACTGCCAGCATGGCACTGGAAGATTGGACCATTTGATGGACTTGTGGGGGCAAGATCTTGAACTTTCAACTAGGTGGGGAAACTATGAAGCTTTCAGATTCAGGTTTTACCAGATGTGCCAACATGGCTCTCTTTATAAATTGGAACTTTGAGCAATATTTTGCCTTGGACTCTGATTTATTTTTGGATGCTATCTGGAACCCTGACACATAGGTTACACATAATACCTACATTTATGTTGAAAACCTTTTACTCATATAAGCAATTTGGGGGGAACTTATTAAGATTTGAAAAAAGAAACACACACACACTTACTTTGGTAGGTCATAAGGTTTTACACCAGGATTTTCCTTAAAGTTCATTTCATAGAAATTGTAAATGATGTGGGATGCCATCCCGCCAATGACGAGATCACCAGGCTGGTACCACTCATGAGGAACAAGGAAAACATCACTGGCAGGGCAGGGCAGAGTTATTATCTTCTTCACCAGAAGCATCAAGAGGAATAATATCTTCATTCTTAGAATTGTCTCTCTTCAATCCTCTTTTAAAACAGAGGGAATTTTGTATTATTCCAATGGTGAATCCTGTGAGGAATCCAAGGTTTCTATCTGAGATGGTACCTAATCAAAAAATCAACCACTGTCTATTGAAAATCTGTCTATTGAGAGTCCAAATTGGTGCCTTGAATATCATCAGAGTTTGAACCGGTGGAGAACAAATGTACATAGCAATGGTTCTGACACAGCCAATATCACCCTTGTGCCAATCTCCCTGGACTTCTTATAACCATACAGATACATGTATATTGATTGTTGTTGAATTGAAGCAGCCTCCTGTGCAATTTTTGTTGTTTTGTCTAGTTAATAAATATGGTGAATACTGCTGGAGATCATTATGTTTGTGAAATAATAAGTGGCTGATTCTTTTTTTCCCCCAAGTGCACACCTGCTAATAAAATGTACAGAGGGGAATGTTCTGTCCACCTTCCTTTGCATAACATTAAGGGGCATAGATATTATATTATGTGATTGGCTTATTTTAAGAGGTAACAGTAATCATGTTGGAAGACATCTCGTCCACCCCTTCTCATACAGGAGGCCTATATTATTTCTGATCAATGGCTGTCCAGTCTCTTAAAAGCTTCCAGTGGTGAGGCACAAACAACTTCCCAATGCAATTTGTTCCACTGATTGAGTCTTCTCACTGTTAGAAATTTTCTCCTTAGTTCTAGGTTGTTTCTCTGCTTGATTGGTTTCTATTCATTGCTTATTTTCCAACCTTCAGGTGCTTTGGTAATTGTGTTGTCCCTTCTTCCTTGCAGACCCCCTTAGAAGGGAAAATATATCAGATGATGTAAACCTTTGGAATCACATGAACCATGAGATTGGTAGCAAACAAACAAAAATTGATAGTTTTTTCTTCCATAGTGTATCAGTTGGGTGAATCTTTTGATTATATTAGATACTAGCTGTACTTGGCCACTCTTTGCTGTGGCCCAGTCTGGTTAAATGACCAACCAACTTGTGTATACACAACCACCGTATAACCCCCAACCTACTTACCTACTATATTCCTTACTCTCTCCTTCTACCTACCTACCTACCCACCTACCTACCTACTATAATTCTTCCTTTCTCTCTATCCCTCTACCTATCTACCTATCTACTGTATTTCTCCCTCGCTCTCTCTATCCTTCTACCTACCTACCTACCTACCTACCTACCTACCTACCTACCTACCTAGAGAGAGGGGAGAGAGAGGCCTTGGGGGGGTTGGCGGTGGGGCGGTGGCAGCAGCAGAGAAAGAGTCTGCTGACTTGGCAGTGGCCTTGGGGGTGGGGAGTTGACATAGGGGGGGACGGCAGCGGCAGCGACAAAGGAGAGGTCACTGACTCAGCAGCGGCCTTGTGGGGGGGAGTTGGTGGAGGGAGGGCATCAGCATTGCAAGCACCGAGGTGGGAGGGGCGTGGCAGCACTGGTGTTGCGAGTGGCAAGGTGCGAGGGGCGGAAGGTGCCAGAGGGCATGCTGGCATTGCCAGCGGTGAGCTGGGAGGGGCGGAAGGAGCTGGAGGGGTGGCATTGCCAGCGTTGCAAGTGGCGAGGTGGGAGGAGCGGAAGGTGCCAGAGGGCATGCCAACGCCGACGTTGCGAGCGGTGAGGTGGGAGGGGCAGAAGGATGTGGGAGGTGAGTGGTGCTGCACTTGTAAAGAACGTTGTGTGAAAATTTGGTGGCAATTGGTGCAGCAGTTTCTGAGATTAGCAATTTTGAAGAAACTCATAGGTAACTTTATATTTATATAGATGAGAAAGCATTAAGTTGTTTTATTCTATTTAGAAATGGACAGGAAACTTTAGGTCTTACTATGGTCTCCTCCTCCTTCTGGCTTCTTCTTCTTCCTCCTTCTTCTTCTCGTCCTCCTCCTCCTCTTTTTCACCCTCCTCTTTCCTCCTCTCCCTTCCCTTTCTCATTTACATCATCACATTTCATTTTCTTTCATTGCTGAACAGAATAATATTGAAAAACTCACAAACTAGGATGCACAACCTCCTGCACCCCATTTTGGGCCTTAGCAGGCCTCCCTGAAGCCTCCTGGGACCAAAAATGGCATGTGGGGGGCTGCATCCCACCGCGCTCCCCACTGTGCATGCTACACTATTACAGGAATTATGTCGGCAGTTTTACTCCTCTCTAGCATTCATCTCCATTGTTCAGTGATGCATTTCCCGCCTCTCTAGGATTTACCTCCATTTGTTCCTGTGAGGTACTTCCTGTTCCTGTTGGATGTATGTCAATGGCTTGTATAGTGTTTGTAGAGACCCTAAAATAAGCTGGCCATCATGATTGGTGGAGCTCAGCTGGGGCTCGGGTGCAGGTAGAGAGGCCTCCGCATGCCACCTGCGCTACGCATGCCATAACTTCGCCATCACGATGATAGAGCATAGAAGGAGAAAAGAGGAATTGTAGCCTAAGATTTATTTGCAGCATCTCTCTTCAGATCATCCGCTTAATAGTAGAAGACAGAGCTCTGTTTTACTGTGTTAGAAATGCAGGGAGTATGAACTTGTGGTGGGCAGAAAAGAGCTACACCAGCACTGAAAAAGGTAACTGATGGCCATTTTTCATACTTATGACCATTGCACCATCCTCATGGTCACATGATTAAATGAAGACATTTGGCAACTGACTTGTATTTACAATGGTTGCAGTGTCCTTGCATCACCTGATCCCCTTTTGCGACCTTCTTGTCAAGCAAATGGGCAAGCCAGTCTCACTTAACATTCAGAGTTACTAATTTAACAACTGCAGTGATTCACTTAACTGTGGGGAGAAAGGTCCATAGATACTCAGCCTCTCACATGGAGGAACATGTCACAGCCGTGGCCAGGAGGGCATTTTACCAGGTACGCCTGGTTCGCCAGTTACTTGTGCCCCTTACTAGACCGGGATGCCCATCACACAGTCACTTAAGCACTGGTCACATCCCGTCTGGACTACTCTAATGCTCTCTACATGGGGCTCCCCTTGAGGTACACCCGAAGGTTACAGCTAGTTCAGAATGCGGCCGCGTGGGTGATTATTGGAGCCTCAAGGTGTTCCCATATAACACCTGTCCTGCGTGAGCTGCACTGGCTGCCTGTGGCCTTTCAGGTACGCTTCAAGGTGTTGATCACCTTCTTTAAAGTGCTCCATGGCTCGGGGCCTAGTTATATGCGAGACCGTCTCCTGCCTCATACATCCCTTCGACCGATCCGCTCCCATAGAGAGGGTCTTCTCCGGGTGCCGTCGGCCGGGCAATGTCGGTTGGCGCCACCAAGGGGAAGGGCCTTCTCTTTGGCCGGCCCTACCCTCTGAAACAACCTGCGTCCCGATCTCCGTACCATCTTTTCCGCCAGCGTTTGAAAACGCACCTATTCCATCAAGCCAGCTTAGGGTAACCACCCGATAAATGACTGAGTGTTAGTTGTAAAAAAATTTAATTAGAGGGTTTTTTAAATAATATTTTTTAGCACAGGGCTATTAAGATTAATAGGGTTTTAGGATGTTATGTATTTTGTATTGTATATTGTATTTTTAAATTCCTGTGCGCCACCCTGGGTCCTTTTGTAGAAGATAGGTGCGGGATACAAATATAACAAAATCTAAATCTAAATCTCTGTCTGCCCATCTCTTTTTCTTTCTCTCTCTCCATTCCTACCTTCCTACCTATATACTATATACTTTTTCAAAGTATGAGATGCATCTTTTTCCACCAAAAGAGAGGAAGTGTGTCTTATACAGAGAATACAGCATTTTTGGACCCCCAAAACTCTTTCCCTTCACAAAAATGGATGTGCAAAGTGTTCCTGGGGGTTGGAGAGGGCAAAAATGAGTGGAAATGGGCTCATTGCATTTTTGCCCCCCACCCCCACCCCGCAAGAGCACTCTACAAGCCTCCTAAAAGCTATGCATGCACTGTTTTTGGCAGAAAAAAACCCAAAACCCTACGGACCTGTTTTTGTGAAAAATGGGCCATTTTTTGCTCATTTTGGCTCCACCCCAAGCCCACAAGAGCACTTTGGAGGCCTCTCAAACTGTCTGTATTTTTTTATTTTTTTATTTTATTCAAATTTATACCCGGCACCTTCTCCAAAAAGGACCCAGGGCAGCGCACAGGAAATTTAAAGCAATACAAATATAACAAAAATACAAAATTTTAAAAAACTGTTAAGCCCATACCCTGTGCTAAAATATTGTAAAATCCCCCGAATTAAAATCTATCTAAAAACAGTCAAAACGGGAGGTTATGCTAGGCCAGCTTGTTGGAAAAGGTGCGTTTTAAGATACTGGCGGAAGAGGCGGAGGTCTGAGATGGTGCGTAATTCGGGGTGCAGGTCATACCAGAGGGTAGGGCCCGCCACAGAGAAGGCGGGCCCTACCCTCTGTATGACCGATTTTCAACCTCTTCAAAATCTTGGTGCATCTTATACTATTGATGCATCTTATACTCTGAAAAATATGGTACTTACCAATCATATCCACGTAGGGGAACATTCACAATTCCCCACCCCCAGATATTTTCATCTTTATTGTTCCTCCCACTATCAGTGAGGGATATGCACGTCCCCCTATAATTTCCACTGGATTTCACCTTTGCTGTTATTGAAAAAATGCCAGACTTTTAATTTCAAACCAATTCAAATTACTCTTTATATGGTCTATGGTCAGCACAAATTTGAATAAAGGATGAAGCAGAAGGAAAAATACATTTAATTTCATTTCATCATTTGCCCCATATTATTGAAATCTGAAAACAGGTTGCAATGAAAACACATTTATGGACAGAGAGCAAAAGGATATACCCCAGTATGAAAGTCTATTGTAACATGCAGTTAAATGTATGAGATTCTTCTGACCCAGGCTTCCTTAAAAACCAAGAAGCAGAGTCTTGGTCCCAGCAAAACCTCTTTTATTTACATGACTGTGAATTCCTTTTATTCACAGTCAGCAAGACTTAGCAAACAATCTTTCCGAGGAATATTTATCAACACAAACCTTATCTCACTTGGAGAGCTGCCATATAACTAGTTTCCAAATGCAGGGCAAGGCAAAACTTGGCACAGAGTCTCTTATAGTCACATACAGAACTTTCCACTCTTGAACTGGTTGAATGAACGAATGGTTTCCTGCAAAAGCCTGCTCCCTGTTCGTTCCTTTTTTGTTTCCTATGGGAGGGGGCAATTACCTCCAAGGTGTGGCTTTACTCCTAAATTGATCCTGCTTTCTTAGTTGTTCTTATCTTCCAGCAGCTCTGCCTTACTGTTGTCTAACTCCCTCTATGTCTCCAATGCAGAGCTCTTGACTGAGCTTTCCTCAGCCCCCAGGACTGGCCCATATTTCTCCCCAACCTCCTCATTTTCCAACTCTGCTGCCAGCTGTGCTGACGGTGGGCCACAACAGAGATTCACAAACTCAATAAGCTTTCATTTCAAAAATGTGTAACAAATCTAAAACTGATATCCTATAATACTACATTAAATATATATTCATAAAATGGCAATGAGCAAATATATTTAAGTGGTGGTTTATGACTTGAAAGTATGAAAACCATGAAAATGTCTCTGCAAACATTGAACATTGCTTGAGTCAATATCTGAAATATCCTAACAAGAACCAAGACACCTAGATTATCAAAGTCAAGTTCAAATAGATGGTTGAAATGGGGAAAGAATAAGATTAAAGAATCTTGGGAAATGGTGAAAATAGCAAGTTGGAACAACTTTATTATCACTTTGAATGTACACTAATCATCATACCTTAACATGAAATGTTGCTGCATACTGGTCCCAAAGGGTCACCACCTCCACTATATACTACATAAACATGACAAAAAATAAATGAATACAAAATTATGCATATACCCCCCTACCCACATAGTGTATGGCAGTGTATAGACAAACAACACAGTCTAGTTCAGATTTACACATGTACACTTGGGGTACTAATTCCTCTTTATGAGTTGTTCTCTGTGGTTTAGGTCAGGTCTGAAAACCATGATGTAGCATTTGGGCAGAAATATGCATCCTAGTAATGCAGCACTGGAGGCCAAGATGGAGAAGACCTCCACAGCTACCATGGCTTTTCCTTTTGTGCTCAGATAGGCTGGAAAGAAGGAGATCCACACACTGCAGAAGGCCAACATGCTGAAGGTGATAAACTTGGCTTCATTAAAGCTGTCAGGTAATTTACGGGCAAGGAAAGCCACAATAAAGCTGGCAATGGCCAAGATACTCATGTAGCCCAAGACACAGAAGAAGAAGACAGATGACCCCTCATTGCATTGCAAAATCATTTCTTGGTGCTCTGAGTTCTTGTCCATCTCAGGGAATGGAGGAGATGTCGACAACCAAACAATACAAATACATACTTGGATGATAGAACCAGAAAGGACATTAGAAAGAGCCAATCGTTTCCCCACCCATTTCCTCATCTGAGATCCTGGTTTAGTGGCCATGAAAGCCACAATCACAGTGATGGTTTTGGCCAGTACACTAGAAATGGCTACTGAGAAGGTGATGCCAAACATTGGTTGACGGAGAAGGCAGGTCACTCTGCTAGGTTGGCTGAGAAACAACATAGAGGAGAGAAAACAGAGCTGGAGAGAGACCAGTAGGGTGTATGTGAGGGAACGGTTGTTGGCTCTCACAATGGGAGTATCCCTGTGCTTAATAAAAGTTCCAAATACCCCAGATGTCAAGAAGAAGAAAGAAAGAGCTCCTGAAGTTAAACCAACTCCTAGAGTTTCTTCAAAGGTTAGAAACACCACCAGTTTTGGGATACATCCTTTCTTTTCTTTATTTGGATAATAATCTTCTGAACATTGAAAACAGTTGTCCATATCTAAAAGGAAAATCAAAGAATTTGTCACCTAGAGATTCCAAATTATTGAAAATAGTTTAATAATGTTTGGACCAAGCTTCCCAAGAAAGCATAAATCAGAAAACCTTTTTTTATTTAGACAGCTTTGAATTACGGTCATTCACAGTCTACAAGTTTTTACAGACAGTCTGTGAAGGGTCTGACAGATGTCTGCTCGAGTTGCCACAGCCTTTTAGAAGAATGCTGATAAACACCCACCTTATCTCCCTGGGAATTTGCCAGAGACCTAATGGCCAAATGCAGAGCACAGAGTCAAACAGAACTTTTCAAAGCTTTAACTAACCAAATGAACTAATTGCTTCCTGTAGAGCTCACATCCAATCCACTCCTCTCTTACGTCTTATGGGAGGGGCCAATCATTTTCAAGCCTTATTCCCAAGTCAACACTATTTTCTTAATTGTTCTTGCCTTCTGGCAGCTCTGCACATGTGCACACTGGGAACAGGCTCCTGCTCTTCTTCTGCATCACTGATGTCAATACAATACAATACAATAGCAGAGTTGGAAGGGACCTTGCAGGTCTTCTAGTCCAACCCCCTGTGTGGGCAGGAACTTTATACCATTTCAGACAAATGGCTATCTAACATCTTCTTAAAGACTTCCAGGGTTGGGGCATTCACAACCTCTGGAGGCAAGCTGTTCCAGAGGTTAATTGTTCTAACTGTCAGGAAATTTCTCCTCAGTTCTAAGTTGCTTCTCTCCTTGATTAGTTTCCACCCATTGCTTCTTGTCCTGCCCCCAGGTGCCTTGGAGAATACCTTGACTCCCTCTTCTTTGTGGCACCCTCTGAGATATCAGAACACTGCTATCATTTCTCCCCTGGTCCTTCTCTTCATCAAACTAGACATACCCAGATCCTGCAACCGTTCTTCATATGTTTTAGCCTCCAGTCCCCTAATCAACTTGGTTGCTCTTCTCTGCATTCTTTCCAGAGTTTCCACGTCTTTTCTACATCGTGGCGACCAAAACTATATGCAGTATTCCAAGTGTGGCCTTACCAAGGCACTATACAGTGACATTAACACTTCACGTGATCTAGATTCTATCCCTCTTTTTATGCAGCCTAGAACTGTGTTGGCTTTTTTGGCAGCTGCTGCACACTACTGGTTCATATTTAAATGGTTGTCCACTAGGATTCCAAGATCCCTCTCACAGTTGCTACTATTGAGCAAGGTACCACCTATACTGTACCTGTGCATTTTGTTTTTCTTGCCTAAATGTAGAACCTTACTTTTTTCAACATTGAATTTCATTTTGTTAGATAGTGCCCAATGTTCAAGTTGGTCAAGATCCTTCTGTATCTTAAGCCTATCTTCTGGAGTGTTGGCTATTCCTGCCAGCTTGGTGTCGTCTGCAAATTTGATGAGTTCCCCATTTATCCCCTCATCCAAATCATTGATGAAGATGTTGAAGAGTACTGGGCCTAAAACAGAGCCTTGGGGGACTCCACTGCACACTTTCTTCCATGTAGATGCAGTTCCATTGAGGACTACACGTTGAGTGCGGTTGGTCAGCCGGTTGCGAATCCATCTGATGGTGATGCTTTCTAACCCACATTTTTCTACTTTATCTAATAGTAGGTTATGGTCTACTTTGTCAAATGCCTTACTGAAGTCCAAGTAAATTATATCGACAGCATTCCTCTGGTCCACTAATTTTGTCACTTTGTCAAAGAATGCAATTATTTTAGTCTGGCATGAGCTGTTTTTGACAAACCCATGTTGGCTTTTGGCTATTACTTTGTTTGCTTCTAGGTATTCGCTTATTTGTTGCTTAATTATCTTTTCCAGAATCTTCCCTGGTATTGAGGTCAGGCTGATGGGTCTATAGTTTCCTGGATCTATTTTTTTTCCTTTTTTGAAGATGGGAACCACATCATCAAATGCCAATTCAGGGCATGCCAATTCAGAGGGTCGTGGGGAGGGGCAGGGCCGAGGGGAGACCATCCTCCCGGTTGATGGCACGCAGCCGTTGGTTACGAACGGTCGGGTGCAACAACCCCCGCAGGCTAGGTGGTCAGGGAATACAGAGCCTGGGCCTGCGGCTGATGTTTTGCAATGCCAGGTCCGTGGTCAACAAAGCCCCCCTCGTTCATGACCTTGTGTCAGAGGGGGAGCTGGACCTGGTAGGAATTGCGGAAACCTGGTTGGGCCACGAGGGAGGACTCCCCCTCGTTGAAATGTGCCCACCAGGCTACCGCGCTTTTCATCAGCCCCGGGCCCAAGGTAGGGGTGGTGGGGTAGCGGTCATTATCAACGAAGGTCTTGAGCCGAGAGAGACCATTGTGCCACAGACTACCGGTTGTGAGTCCCTCTGCGTGAAGTGGGGCCTAGGGAAGCAGTTGGGCTTGCTGGTCATATACCTGGCTCCCCGCTATGTAGCAGCAGCCCTGCCCGAGCTCCTGGAGGTGATCGCTACGGTGGCAGTGGAGATCCCCAGACTTATAGTCATGGGGGATTTTAATCTGCCATCGTTGGGCGAATCATCCGAGGTAGCTCGGGAGTTCATGGCTTCCATGATGGCCATGGACCTGACCCAACTAATTCAGGGCCCCACCCACGAGGGTGGACATACATCGGACCTCATCTTTGTCTCAGACCAATGGAAGAGTGATCTGGGTATAGGGGATATAGTCATCACACCCTTGTCATGGTCAGACCACTCACTTCTCCGGCTCGACTTTCCGACCGCTGCTCCCCTCCGCGGGGAGGCGGAACCAGAATCACCTATCTGGATGGGTTCCAGATGGCGCTTGGGCCATTTCCTGTACCCCTGACCCGCGCTCCGATGGAGGACCTCGTGGCCGCATGGAACACTGCGACCACGGGAGCCTTGGATCGGGTCGTGCCCTTGCGGCCTCTCTTGCGGCGGCGAACCACCCCGGCCCCTTGGTTCACCGAGGAGCTGAGGGGGATGAAACGCCACAAGAGATGCCTAGAGAGAAGATGGAGGTCTACTCGATCTGAATCTGACCGCACACAGGTAAGAGCCCATTTACGGACTTACATTGTGGCGCTGAGAGTGGCCAAACGTCATCATTGTGCCACTCTCATAGCATCCGCAGAAAACTGCCTTGCTGCCCTGTTTAGGGTGACCCGCTCCCTCCTTCAACAGAGGGTGCGGGAAGCCCCGCTACAGGGTAGAGCAGAGGAATTTGTGACTTTTCTGCAGGAGAAAATCACTCAGATACAGAACGAGCTAGCCCCCATTGATGGTCCAGTGGGATGCCATGAGACAGATCTTGTGTGGGAGGAGTTTGACTCCGTTGCTTCCGAGGATATGGACAGGCTACGTGGGCGACTGCGAGCCACCACATGTTTATTGGACCCGTGTCCCTCCTGGCTTGTACTGGCATCCTGGGAGGTGACACGAGGCTGGCTCCAAGAGGTTGTCAACACTTCCTTAAGTGAGGGTTCCTTGCCTGCTTCCCTAAAAGAGGCTATGGTGAGGCCCCTCCTTAAGAAGCCCTCCTTGGACCCAGCTCTTTTAACCAGCTATCGTCCCGTCTCCAACCTTCCGTTTTTGGCGAAGGTTGTTGAGAGTGTTGTGGCACAACAGTTTCCCCATCACCTGGAGGAAGTTGATTATCTAGACCCGCACCAGTCCGGCTTCCGGCCCGGGCATAGCACCGAGACGGCATTGGTCGCGTTGGTCGATGATCTCTGGAGGGCCAGAGATGGGGGTTGTTCCTCCATCCTGGTCCTATTAGACCTCTCGGCGGCTTTCGATACCATCGACCATGGTATCCTATTGCATCGGCTGGGGGGGTTGGGGGTGGGAGGCACCATCTTACGGTGGTTCTCCTCCTACCTCTCTGGCCGATCGCAATTTGTGTTGGCAGGAGAGCAGAGGTCGACCCCGAGACCCCTCACATGTGGGGTGCCTCAGGGGTCGGTCCTCTCGCCTCTCCTGTTCAACACATACATGAAGCCGCTGGGTGAGATCATCCGTGGTTTTGGGGTAGAGTACCATCTTTACGCTGATGATACTCAGCTGTATATATCTACCCCAAACCACCCCAACGATGCCGTAGCGGTGATGTGGCAGTGCCTGGAAGCCGTGCGGATCTGGATGGGAAGTAACGGACTCAGGCTCAACCCGACCAAGACCAAGTGTCTGTGGTTTCCGGCTGCCCGATTCAACCAGCTGACTCCAACGCTGGCCATAGGGGGCGAACATCTTGCCCCTGTGAATGGGGCGCGCAATTTAGGTGTCCTCCTGGATACCCGGCTGTCCATGGAAGATCAAGTGACAGCCGTGGCCAGGAAGGCGTTTCACCAGGTCAGCCTGGTGCGCCAATTGCGCCCCCTATTGGATCGGGACGCCCTTCGCACAGTCACTCATTCTCTCGTGACATCCCGACTGGACTATTGTAACTCTCTCTTCATGGGGCTCCCCTTGAGGTGCACCCGGAGACTTCAGTTGGTCCAGAATGCAGCCGCGCGAGCAATTATGGGAACCGTTAGGTTTGCCCACGTTACACCACTCTTGCGCGAGCTGCACTGGCTGCCTGTCGTCTTCCGGGTGCGCTTCAAGGTGTTAGTCATCATCTTTAAAGCGCTCCATGGCTCGGGACCTAGCTACCTGCGGGATCGGATCCTACCTCATACATCCTCACGGCCGATTCGCTCCCACAGAGAGGGACTTCTCCGGGTGCCATCCACTAGACTGTGTCAGCGGGCGACGCCCAGGGGAAGGGCTCTCTCTGTGGCGGGCCCGGCCCTCTGGAACAACCTTCCCCCCGATATTAGAACGACTTCGGACCTCCGCTCCTTCCGTCTGAAATTAAAAACACACTTTTTCCACTTGGCCGGCCTAGGCTAGTCTCTCTTTCTATGGGGTTTTAAACTTATTTATAGCTGCTGGGTATTTTAGTTTAACGGGTTTTAGCACATGAATAGATTTAATCTGTTTTTATATTATGTATTTATATTTGTATATTTATTGTTTTTACTTTCCCTGTGCACCGCCCCGAGTCCCTGTGGGGAGAGGGAGCGGTTCTACAAATTAAATTTGAAATTTGAATTTGAGATCAGTTCTTTTCCAGTCTTCTGGCAGTTCCCCGGTGCTCCAGGATCTCTGAAAGATATAGTTCAGTGGTTCTGAGATCTCGTCTTCCAGTTCCTTCAGAACCCTGGGGTGTAATCCATCCGGTCCTGGTGATTTGAACTCGTCCAGGACAGACAGATGCTCACTTACCATTTTCTTCCCAATTTCAACTTGTGTTCCTAATCTGATTTTTGTCGTGCTGTTTTTGATTGGTTGGACTGTTTTATCCTTTGGTGTAAAGACAGATGCAAAAAATGAGTTAAATAGTTCTGCTTTCTCCCTGTTGCTTATCATCTTCTTGCCATTTTCTCCCAGCAGTGGACCAATTGTTTCCTTAACTTTTTTCTTGTTTTTAACATGTTGGAAGAAGCTTTTTTTTGTTATTTTTTACTTTTTGGGCAAGCCTTAGCTTTCCTCACTTCATCTTTACAGCCTCGGGCTATTTGCTGATATTTTGCCTTAGTTATGTCCCCCTCTTTCCATTTTTTATATTTATCCTTTTTGTCTTTCAATTTGTCAGAGAGTTCTTTATGCAGCCATGCTGGTTTCTTTTGGTAACTGTTATTTTTCTTCTTCATTGGTATTGCGCTAGACTGGGCTTTTATAATCTCATTTTTCAAAATTTCCCAAGCTTCTTGAGTTGTTTTCCCCTTGAGGATTCTCATCCATGGAATCCTTCCCAAGCTCTCTCTAAGTTTATTGAAGTTAGCTCTCTTAAAGTCTAAGACTCTAGTTTGACTTTGTTCTACTACTTTTGTTTGTGTAATGTTGAATTCCAGTATTTCATGATTGTTTGCCCCCAAAGTTCCTGTAGCTTCTACACCTTCTATCATTTCCTCTCTGTTAGTGAGAATTAAGTCCAATATGTCAGACCCTGGAGGCTCCAGAGGTAACAAATAACTACCAGAGGGTCTTGGTCCCCTCTCTTCCTCCAATCCAGGGCCCTCCTCTGAGCCTTCCACAGACTCCAGGACTGGCCTATGTTTCACTTCAACCTTCTCACTATGCGAATCTGCTGCCAGCTCTGTTGGCCGCTGGTGGACCACAGTTTGCTTACGTCTAATTAAAATTGGTAGAATTCCTAACCTACCATTTTGGTTTGAAATCTTCCCTTCTGGGCATGGAACACAGTCATAGCAGCAGAACTGATTCCCCTCGATCCCTTTCTTCCAGGATCCAGGGAAACAGGGGTCATTGCATCGAGAAAGTGGATGAACCTGGTGATAATCATAAAAGATACTGAAATCGGAGATACTTTAAACAATTTGTAATTTTTCTCCTTTACAAGGAAAAAATATTTTTGACTTTCCCCCAAAATACTGAATTTATCAAATTAAAAAGTTGCAGAAATTGCAACGATGTACACCTTGAATGGTAAGGTGTTTAAATAATTTAACAGGGTAACAATGTCATGGAAACATGGCCATTCTTGTGATTATAAGTGGAAATACAAATGAAATGTCCAAGCATGCTTTTGTATTGGTTTTTTTTTTTAATTTGACAAATGTTTCATCATCAACAACATTTGAAAAGAATATGCTAGTGTTTATTTTTAAAAAACAACAACAGAAATCAGAATTCTAAACAGACTGAATCCAATATGGGATCATAATTGTTTAATCATAGCCCATTCAGTAATTCAGTAACTGCAAACACCAGCCCCACCGATAGAGGCCTTAAAACGACACCACTGGCTCTGGAAGACTTTATCAGACCGGAAACGTGGGCCTAGAAATCATCACCCCCACCAGCAGCGACACATAACCTATAGCTCAGCTTGCAGAGATTACATCTGCTCCAAGAACTGTAACCGAATATTCCCATAGAAGACATCTGATAAAGAAGGCTTGGCGGACATGGAAATCTAACGGAAGGACCCAGGGAGTCGATATCTAATAGAACATTGCTATGGAGGGCTTGTTTATTCTTTCATCGTGGCTTATGAGGAACGTAAAAATATAGACAGAAACAAAGGAATTATCTGATAAGTGAGGGACAACTAATTAATTATCTCCCTCTATTTAAAGATCATGACTATCCCGGATTCCTTTTCATGAATTTATGACTATATAAATTTTACACTCTAGGTCCTTCCTCTATGCCCCCAGTCCCTCCCTCCCTTCCCCCTGGTGATTAGATCCTCCTTCCTTTTATTTATCATGTTTATTGTATATTTATATATCTATATATTTATATATTTATTCATAACATCTCTATTTATATACCTATATATTTATACTTGTGACACCTGGCTCGGCTATGTACCATCAAATATATATAATCCTCTACTTTACCTTCCATCCTAGTCCTCTCCCAACAAAACTATCATATGTCATCAGATTGCCTCCGGGGGAACAAAGACCCCTGAAATGCTACCATATTCTAGATCTGAGCTCCTCTGCCTGCGAGAATGTCCCCTCTCGCAGGTCTGGCCCCCTACATTAACACGGACACACCTCGAGGATGGATTTATTAATCCTAAGAGGTGGGCGAAGCGCAGGCTCAGGGGATTCCTGTATAAATTTTTAATCCGGCTTTTAGGGGTTCCCAGGGAAGGGGGGTGGGGGGACCAATTAGGGGAACGCCAAGAGAGAAGGCCGGCAATATGCGGAAATGAAAAGACGAAGGGGGATGGAGGGAGGGTCGGTCCCACCAGGGTATTTGCCATCAATACGGTCTTGGGGAGGGGCAGGGGCAGGGATGGTAGAAGGGGGGATGGACACCATCAGTTGGAGCGTCGTGGCCGATGGTTACAGGTGATCACGGGCTCCAACTCCCCTTTCCTTCATCGCAGACTAGGTGAGCAAGAACCGCAGACCCGGGGCCTTGGACTGATGCTATGCAACGCCAGGTCCGTGGTACAAAAAGCCCCTCTCTTACATGACCTTGTGTTGGAGGGGGACCCGGACCTGATTGGCATTACGGAAACCTGGTTGGGCCACGAGGGAGGACATCCCCTCATAGAAATGTGCCCACCAGGATACCGAGCCTTCCATCAGCCCAGGGCCTTAGGGAGGGGTGGGGGAGTGGCGATCATGGTTAGGGAAGGTCTTGAGCCAAAGGAGACCACAGTCCCTCAGACGACCGGGTGTGAGTCCCTCCTTGTGAAGTGGGGCCTAGGGAGGCAGTTGGGCGTGTTAGTTGTATACCTGGCTCTTCGCTATACAACAACAGCCCTGCCCGCACTGCTTGAGGTTATAGCCGGGGTTGCGGTTGAAACCCCCAGACTTGTAGTCATGGGGGATTTTAACCTGCCATCTGCAGGTGAGACCTCTGGTATAGCTCGGGAGTTCATGGTTTCCATGACAGCCATGGACCTGACTCAGGTAGTTCTAGGCCCTACTCATGAGGGCGGACACACTTTGGATCTCATCTTCGTCTCGGGTCAGTGGAGTAGTGATCTGGGAGTAGGGGATTTAGTCATCACACCCCTGCCATGGACAGATCACGCTCTCCTTCGGCTCGACTTTCCGACCGCCACACCTCACTGTGAGGAGGCGGAACCAAACATTCCTATATGGTTCCGCCCCAGGCTCCTGATGGACCCGTTAAGGTTCCAGAAGGAGCTTGGGCCAATTCCTGCGGACTTGCTCCGCGACTCGGCTGAGGACCTAGTGACTGCATGGTTAAGTGCGGCCGCCGGGGCCTTGGACCGAGTCGCGCCCTTGCGGCCTCTCTTGCGGCGACGAACCACCTGGGCCCCTTGGTTCACCGAGGAGCTCAGGGGGATGAAACGCCACAAGAGACGCCTAGAGAGCAGATGGAGATCATCTCGCTCTGAATCCGACCGAACACTAATAAGAGACCACATTAGGACTTATTTAGTGGCAATAAGGCTGGCCAAACGTGAATATTGTGCCACACTTATTGCATCCGCAGAAAACCGCCCTGCCGCCCTGTTTAAGGTAACCCACTCCCTCCTCCAACAGAGGCCGCGGGAAGCCTCTTTACAGGGTCGAGCAGAGGAATTTGGGATTTATCTGCAGGAGAAAATCACTCGGATTCGAAGCGAGTTACCCTCCATTGTCAATAGCCCTGTCGAGAGTGCCAAAGCAGCTCTTGAGACACCATTGTGGGAGGAGTTTGACTTTGTTACTATCAAAGATATGGACAAGCTGTCAAAGAGACTCAGGGCCACCACATGTTTACTGGATCCGTGTCCCTCCTGGCTTGTACTGGAATCCTGGGAGACGACACGAGGCTGGCTTCAGGGCATTGTCAACGCATCTCTGAGTGAGGGGTCCTTACCTACCGTCTTGAAAGAGGCGGTGGTGAGGCCCCTCCTCAAGAAGCCGTCCCTGGATCCGGCATTATTAGAAAACTATCGTCCCGTCTCCAACCTCCACTTTCTAGTGAAGGTTGTTGAGAGTGTGGTGGCCCAACAGTTTCCACGACATTTGGATGAAGTTGACTATCTAGATTCGCGCCAGTCCGGCTTCCGACCCGGGCACAGTACCGAGACGGCATTGGTCGCATTGGTCGATGATCTCTGGAGGGCACGAGATAGAGGATTTTCCTCTATCCTGGTCCTATTAGACCTTTCAGCGGCTTTTGATACCATCGACCATGGTATCCTATTACGCCGACTGGGGGGGTTGGGGCTGAGAGGCACCGTTTTACGGTGGTTCTCGTCCTACCTCTCTGGTCGGTCACAATATGTGTTGACGGGGGGGAAGAGGTCGACTTCTAGATCCCTCTTATGTGGGGTCCCTCAGGGGTCGGTCCTCTCGCCCCTGCTGTTCAACATATATATGAAGCCGCTGGGTGAGATCATCCGTGGTTTCGGGGTGGGATATCATCTGTACACTGATGATACCCAGCTGCACATATCCACCCCGGACCACCCCAATGATGCCGTCGAGGTTATGTCCCGGTGCTTGGAGGCTGTACGGATCTGGATGGGTAGTAACAAACTCAGGCTTAACCCGTCCAAGACTGAGTGGCTGTGGCTTCCGGCACCCCGTTTCAGCCAGATTATTCCAACTCTGGTCATTGGGGGCGAAACACCAGCCCCTGTTGAGAAGGCACGCAATCTAGGTGTCCTCCTGGACTCCCGGCTGACTATGGAAGACCAGGTGGCGGCCGTGGCCAGGGGGGCATTCCATCAGGTACGCCTGATGCGCCAATTGCGTCCCTTACTGGATCGGGGAGCCTTACGCACAGTCACTCAAGCACTCGTCACATCTCGACTTGACTATTGCAATGCTCTCTACATGGGGCTTCCCTTGAAGTGCACCCGAAGACTACAGTTAGTCCAGAACGCGGCCGCACGGATAATTACGGGAGCGCCTAAACACTCCCATATAACACCTGTCCTACGCGAGCTCCACTGGCTTCCTGTGGTCTTTCGGGTGCGCTTCAAGGTCCTAACGACCATCTTCAAAACGCTCCATGGCTCGGGACCTAGCTATCTGCAAGACCGTCTCCTGCCCCATACATCCCTGGGACCGACACGCTCCCACAGAGAGGGCCTCCTCAGGATGCCGTCGGTCGGGCAATGTCAACTGTCGGCGCCCAGGGGGAGGGCCTTCTCTGTGGCAGGGCCGGCCCTTTGGAACGACCTGCCCCCTGAAATCCGCACCATTACTGACCTCCGCCTCTTCCGCAAATGTCTTAAGACTCACTTCTTCCAACTAGCCGGCCTTGCGTAACCCCAGCACCGCCAATTATAAACGAGGGTTTTAAAAACGGTTACAACACAGGCATCTAATATCTATGTATTGTATTTTTTATTTATTGATTTAATTCTATGTTCGCCGCCCCGAGTCCCTTGTTGTGAGATGGGAGCGGGTTATAAATATGAAAAATAAATAAATAAATAAATAATTCGATACCTGGTTAAAACCTGGGTGCCAGACAATAGCATCTGCATCCATGAATAATTCTTTTCCTTTTGGAGCCTCTACATCCAGCTTTCCCACTCTAACTCTTTGAAAGGATCTGTTTGGAAAAGTGATCAGGTTGGTGATATCGAATCCACCTGTTGCTTCTCCTTTCTCATTCAGGAACACTCTCTCCCCAGCTGAATTGTTAAAAGAAATGCCTTGAAGAAATGAATGGAGCTACTTGAAAGGGAATGAAAGAGAAAAAGAGTTGAATACAATGTAGTAGTGAGGCGAGCACTGTATTCAAATTTCATTGACACATTTTTCCAATTCCTATTACAATTTTTAAATATGTACAGAAAGAAGTATTTGAAAAATGATTATATATGGACAAGGCAATAAAAGCAACCTAAATTATTGTTTTAAATATTTCTTATTTTATAAGCTGTGGTGATTGATAAAAGGTAGAGAAGGGAACTAGAGGGTCAGCCACACTGGACTTAATTCTCACTAACAAAGCTGAAATGAAAGAAGATGTTTAAGTTATAGGAATGCTATGTGTGAGTGATCATGCAATACTGGAATTTAACATTTTGCAAATGGAAGCAATATTAACATAGTCAAGCTAGAATCTTGGACTTCAAGACAGCTGATTTCAAGATACTTGGAGAGAGCTTGTAAGAGATTCCATGGACTGGAATTCAAAAGATGAAAAAACAACCCGAGAAGCTTGGGAAACTTTGAAAAGTGACATTATAAAAGCCCAGTCTAGCACAATTCCATTGCCGATGAAAAATAAGAGATCTCAAAAGAAATCTGCATAGATGCACAAAATAATCTCTGATAAACTGAAGGAGAAAAAGGACAAATATAAAAAGTCAATGGGAGGCAAATAACCAAGGCAAAATGTCAGCAAAGAGTTCAAACTTGCAAAAATGAAGTCAGAAAAGCTAAGGCTCGAAATAAACTACTTTTTATATAGTTTATTTTGAGAAATGAAAGGGACCTTGGAGGTCTTCTAGTCCTATACACTGCTCAAAGAGGAAACCTTATAAATTTTGTTGGAGCATCCATAACTTCTGAAGGTATGTTTTTCCACTAATTAATTATTCTGTCAGGAAATTTCTCCTTATTTCCAGGTTGTTTCTCATACTTAACTTGATTCCACATATGGAAAATATTAAGACAATCCACAGTGGGTTCACAACATAATTCTATATCAAACTTCTCATTCAAATTAAAGAAGTATCTCATGCAAAGCGAATACCTGCCAAGCTTGGAGATATGGATCGTCAGCTTTCTTACCAATCATAGTTCTTTTTCTATTGAAATATAGCATGTATAGAACTTGCAAAGCATGAGCCACAGCATAAACAGCATTGTAGATACTGTAGCTTTGGCCAGTCATTTCCATTTCAAACAGAGGTGCAGGAAGATCCTCCAGCTTCTTCTGTGCAGTGCACTGCTTACTATGTACTTCTTGTAATTCTGGTTTTGGAAATGAACAATCAAAGGATTGTTCCCAAACATCCTGCAGAAACCCATCTCTGGAGACTGAAAGAGGATTTACGGTCTGAAGAAATTCCTTGAAACCTGCAACGACTGTAGAATGAACAGTGAAGGAAAGAGCCCCATGGAACATCTGGAGATCCCACAGGATTTGAAATCCTGATAATATGTAGTCAATCTGTGCTGTCATGATCCACACCTTTCTAAACAATGCAATTTCCTTGCTTTCAGGATCGACTACAAATGGAATAAATCTTAGCCACGTAATGGCCCAGGATTCTCCATAGACGAGAAATGCATTGGCTTTGCGATTCCTCATATTAAGGGAAATCATGGAGATTGTTTCATAAACTTCTAGGAGGTTGTCTACATGGGTTAGTTGTGACAGCCTTTCTATAAACGCTGAGCAGATGCCATTCTGGGAAAGCAAGGGCTGCATTTTCTGCAAGAAATTTTCTCCATTGTGGTTATCAACAGAAAAAATCCCAATCCACATCCATTTGAAATGATGAAGCAGCTGGATAATCCCAATATACTGATGGTCCTCTTTGGGGACCATGGGATAAAGTGAAGAGAGTCTACTTGTTTCGAATTCCTTTTGGGCTAATGAGCCGTATGTCAACTATAAGAAAATGGATTCTCTTGAAATGTCAAATCAGAACTATTGCTTCTTATCTAGATTTCTTATGAAATACATTCAAGCAACATTTCCCCCTAGAATTCTTCTAAATATTACTATAGAAAAGAATACAAGACCAGCAATAGACATCAATTTTTATAATATATTTTTTAAAAAAGTACTGACATTAATAGTGGATAATAACATCCCTGTTAAGAAAATAGATATTCTCAAACTGTTAGGGTCATAAGAACATAAGAACAGCCTTGCTGGAACAGGCCACAGCCCATCCAGTCCAGCATTCTGTCTCGCACAGTGGCTCACCATTTGCTTCAGGGTCTTCCCAAGCAGATGTCTTGTGATTCCCTGCAAATGGCATTGAGAGATATCCTGCCTATCTCTCCAACCTGGAGGGTGTCCTTAGGCATCCATCATGATAGCCATGGATACCCTTGTTCTCCATGAACTCCTCTAATCTTTTCTTAAAGGTGTCAAGGCTGACAGCTGTCACCACTTCTTCTGGCAGGGAGTTCCATAGACCAGTGATCCTCTGGGTGAAAAAGTACTTCCTCTTATTTGTTTGAGGTCTAGCTATCAAAAGTTTCATGGAGTGCCCACTAGTTTTAGTGTTGTGCGATAGGGAGAACAGTTTTTCCTTTTCTACTTTGTCCACACTGTGCTTTGTCCACACCGTCACTCCCTAATTTACATGGGTAAAAAGCCGATAAGTATGTGAGGAAATATAATGTTCTAAACGTTGTTACAGATATCCCCAAAAAATTGGTACAGGTTGACAGCTATAATTCTGTAACCAATTGTTTTTTTTCTTGTGGACATTGCAGCAACACAGAATTTTGCCACTACATGCATGGTAGACAGTTTTGAGTCCTGGAGGAGAAACCCTACATAAAAATTGTCTGCCCTCCCTGGCAGTAAGGGGAGAATATACTGTATGCTGACCGTAAACCCTGCATAACTCACAGTACAATAAAACATGTGAGATATCTTCAACTTCTCCTTTACCACATATACAAACACGTTCTGCTATTGGTGTTATAGAAAAGAATTACTTGGAATTACTTCCAAGTACTACATATTATTATATATAAGAGATCAATAAAAGGCTCCCCTTGCATATATGTGCTAGTCATTCCTGACTCTAGGGGGTGATGCTCATCTCTGTTTCAAAGCCGAAGAACCAGCGCTGTCCAAAGATGTCTCCATGGTTATGTGGCCAGCATGACTAAATGCTGAAGGCACATGGAACACTGTTACCTTCCCACCAGAGGTGGTTTCTATTTTTCTACTTTCAAACTGCTAGGTTTTCAGGAGCTGGACAAAGGAGTTCATTCTGTTACGTGGCACTAGGGATTCAAACTTCTGAACTGCAAACCTTTCTGATTGGCAACCTCAGCATCTTAGCCACTGACCCATTGCATCCCTATAAGAGACCAATACATTCAAATAGTATACTACATGCAAATATTCACTCAACTATGGAATGACTCTGGATACTTACTCCCTGTGTTTGGCATTGCAGTTTCAGGGGGGGAAAATGCTCTAAGTAATAGACCTGACAATACCTTAACATAAATCCAAGCCTAAATATTTGATGCTCATTAAATATTTCAGAACAATACAATATATACTTTTTTCCCCACAACCCCATCACATTACTTGTGGAATCTTGAAGAATCCTATAATTTCAGCTATGTAACCTGATGTGTCAAAATCCAATCCCCCAATAACAGCCATGAGATTCTTCTGGCTTTCACATTTGTAGTTAGGGACAAATTCCTGAGACTTGAAAAGTAGATCCAGAGTGGTGCGGTAGGTCATCCTTGCATTCAGGTAACTGTCATAGATGTGGAATCCGAGAGTGATGTTAGATAAGATCTGGGAGTCCTCATTTATCTGCTTCACAGCAAAAGCCAAGGCGAGGACATGTTGATGAAATTTGGTGGTTGCACTGCAAAGGATTTAATGATTCTAGTTGAAAATATAAGTTGACAATTCTCATAAGGTGGCATCTTCTCTGTATCAACAGAAACATTTCTTTCTCTGATGGTAATAGAAAGTTAGTAGCTTTTCTAAAATTCTTAATAATTTCTACAGTCTTGTCCTTGATATTCGCTGAGCTTGTTTGCTTTCTTGCAGATATTTCATTACCCAAAGTAGGTAACATCATCCTGTAGCGGCAAAAACCAGGACAACCACAGTCTGGTTATAACGACAGGACGAGAGACCACAAAGGTAGTAGAGAAACAGGATTTATTGACGCGTCAAGAGCTCAAAGTGCTCTCGCACTAAAGACTGAACTGCCGGGGCAACGCCCTGGCAGACAGTTTTATACCTTCGTCCTTAATACAGAAACACATATGGATAAAAGCAGAAGTTAATACAGGAATCAATACGTGTCCTATAAATGCATAGTCATTTGTTTAATGCCAGCTATAGTTCCCATATAGGGTTTCCATCTTACACCTCCCCTTCTCCCCCAGTTACTTCCTCTTTCCATCTCTTGAAGCAAGGTTTCAGCAATATTTGTAATACTTTAAGAACTTTTAAGAACAGAGAAGTACACCCACACATCTTGCCCAAGCTGTCCAAAGGGCAAGCGGGCAAATCTCCCAAGGGGTCAGGGATGATCCTGGAGCCAGGGACAACCAGGGATTGGGGTCCCTGGCCCCTCTGCCACAATCCTAACTTAACACTAAGTGATGTTATCTAGTTTGAATAATGAAATGTCTTCAAGAAGACACCAGTGTCACCAAAGACCCTTCATTTCAACCCTGAACTAAAATATTGTCCTTTATTGGTAAGTTCAAACTTACTTTTTTTCACAACGTTTCCATGATGTGCAACAAACATATGCTGCAACAAATACAAGTAGTGCTATGGTTAATTTCTACGAGATTTTAAAATTGTATAGGAATACTTTCAACATGTGTACTACTCATTTACTGTATGTAAGTTTTATCAAGACAGATAATGCCAACCCTTTTTAAAAATCACCTTAACCGCTATATATTTTCAATAAAAGACTTCTCGGTCTGAAATTTTGCACATTTCATGTGAAAGTCTTCGAAATAATGTACATAAGAACATAAGAATATCGGAACAGCCTTGCTGGAAGAGGCCACAGCCCATCTGGTCCAGCATTCTGTCTCACACAGTGGCTCACCATTTGCTTCAGGGTCTTCCCAAGCAGACGTCTTCACCTGCTTATGATTCCCTGCAAATGGCATTGAGAAATATCCTGCCTATCTCTCCATCCCGGAGGGTGTCCTTAGGCATCTATCATGATAGCCATGGATACCCTTGTTCTGCATGAACTCATCTAATCCTTTCTTAAAGGTGTTGAGGCTGACAGCTGTCATCACTTCTTCTGGCAGGGAGTTCCATAGACCAGTGATCCTCTGGGTGAAAAAGTACTTCCTCTTATTTGTTTGAGGTCTAGCTTCCAAAAGTTTCATGGAGTGCCCCCCTAGTTCTAGTGTTGTGCGATAGGGAAAACAGTTTTTTTCTTTTCTACTTTGTCCCCACCATGCATGATTTTATAGACTTCAATCAGGTCACCTCTCAGGCACTGTCCTTCTAGAGTGAAGAGGCCCAGCTGTTGCAGCCTCAGATGGTAAGGAAGGTGTTCCAGCCTCCTAATCATTTTGGTTGCCCTCCTCTGCACCTTTTCCATTTCCATAATATCCTTCTGAAGGTATGGTGACCAGAACTGTGCACAATACTCCAGATGGGGCCTCACCATAGATTTATAAAGAGGCAAAATGACACTTGCTGACTTATTTTCTATAAAGAAAATCATTTCTCCTGCCAGAACCAGATATATTTGAAAGCCAGAGAAAGCATAAAAGGTCCTCTCGCACATATGTGCTAGTCATTTCTGACTCTAGTGGGTGGTGCTCATCTCTGTTTCAAAGCTGAAGAGCCAGCACTGTCCGAAGATGTCTCCATGGTCATGCGGCTAAATGCTGAAGACGCACAGAACGCTGTTACCTTCCCACCAAAGGTGGTCCCTATTTTTCTACTTGCATTTTTACGTGCTTTCGAACTGTAGATGGGCAGAAGCTGGGACAATTAACAGGAGCTCACTCTGTTATGCAATGCTAGGGTTTCGAACTGCCGAACTACTGATCTTTCTGATCGACAAGCTCAGCGTCTTAGCCACTGAGCCACCATGTCCCTCCTCAGTGAGAGGGCATGAAACAATGCAGAAGATACATGAAATGCTGTTACCTTCCCACCAAAGGTGGTCCCTATTTTTCTACTTCATTTTTTATGTGCTTTTGAACTGCTAGATTGGCAGAAGCTGGGATGAGTAACGGGAGCTCACTCCGTTACATGGTGATAGGGATTCAAACAGCCAAACTGCCAACCTTTTTGATCAACAAGCTCAGTGTCTTAGCAATCGAGCCCCTGCATCTCTGCAGAAAACATAGATTACATTAAAAGAATTATATACAGTATTTATGCATAAACAACATTTACTTATATAAGGGGCTTCTGGAGATCTGGCTAAGATCAGATAGCAAAAAATAAATAAATCTTACATTGGTATGCCATAAGGTATTATGGCAGGGTTTTCTTTAAATTTACTTTCAACAAAGTGGTAAAGGAGGTGAGACACCATCCCACCAATGATGAGGTCTCCAGGCTGGTACCACTCATGTGGAACAAGGAAAGCATCACTTGGAGGGCAGCTCAAAGTACCTACTTTATGCACCAAAAACACCAGGAGAAACATCTTGATGCTCTTGTTATTGTGCAGATGTTTTGTCTTCCATCGTACCAATCGGAAAGTATTTATAATCCAATATTTCATCTAACGATTTTATTTGAGAATGCAATTGATTACAAAATCTATCATTTTCTATTTGAAGATCCACGTGAGTGCAAATTTGGATCTTGTATACTGTCAAGATTTGCACAGAAATCTCTTCTGGCAGAAGAGAACAGAGCATAGAAGCTTGAAGGAATTAATCTGACAGATTATCACCCCTTGTGCCAATCTCCCAGTGGTTGAAGACTTATTTTATAGCCAAACAATTACCTTGATTGTTATTGAATTTAAATACCCTTTTTTGCAGTCTTATTTTTATATTTAGGCTTATCTAAGAAAATATGGCGATTCCTCTAGGAGATAATTATTTTTGTTGTGATCAGACAATAAGTGGCTGATAGATCAGCTGCTTTTTTTTAAATGAGCAATGACAATGAACGCAGCCTCTGGAACACTTGCAATAGAATATGTTTAATTGTTGAAAATGTAGAAATAAAAATAATGCTTTTTTCAAGATACCACAAAATTATTTTCTACCATTTTTTCACAAAATGAAATATGAACAGATCTGTCATGCTCCCATCGGAGCCTAAATCTGCAAAAAAGATGAGCCAGAAATGGAATTGACAGAGATCATTGACCTTGAAGGAATATGGGGAGGGGCAGTCTGAGTCAGGCCAGGGCCTTTCAGGATTGGGACGGCTTGTATGCAGAAAGGAAGGGGGCAGGATGACCAAGAGAGGCTAAGCAGTGAACATGAAAGACAGAGCTCAGGCGACGAGCAAAGACCACCCCCTCCTGATTCTAGAGCAGGGAGAGAGGAGAGAAGGCAAGAACAGCACAGACTGACCCAACTATACTGGAGGAGAGCACCCCAAGTTTCTTCACAAGGCACACCTGGAGTCTAAGACATAAGGAGACACTGTGGGAAGGGGCATTTGTCAGAAACAAACACTGAATTCCTTGAGTGTTGAGTGCCATTGCTGACGTTTGAAGTTTCGTGGATTTCCTGCTTTCTTCCTGGATTCCTGGATTAATTGCCTTGCTCCTTTACTTCCTGGACTCCTTGTCTTGCCCTTCTGGATTTCTTGTTTTACAGCTGTTGTGCTCACAGCATTGGGCTGGATTACTTGCAGCCAGACACTTCTGGAGGTGTGTGTGTGTGTGAGAGAGAGAGAGAGAGAGAGAGACAGAGACAGAGAGAGAGAGAGAGCGACAGAGGGAGATCACTTTGCTCTGGGACTTGCTAGAAACATGGGGAAATTTAGAGCAATAAGGGGGTGGTTGGAACTGCCAGCTGCCTGTGCTGCCTCTGTGCCATAGCCTGGGACATCACAAGATCCACTAGGGTTAGGGTTAGGGTTAGGGTTAGGGTTAGGGTTAGGGTTAGGGTTAGGGTTAGGGTTAGGGTTAGGGTTAGGGTTAGGGTTAGGGTTAGGGTGAGGGTGAGGGTTAGGGTTAGGGTTAGGGTTAGGGTTAGGGTTAGGGTTAGGGTTAGGGTCACTAAAATTTTTCAAAAGATTCCCTGTACTAAAGTTTCATATATTCTATTGCAAATACTTAAACATAATCTAAAGCAGGGCTCCCCAAACCCTTGTCCATGGACTGGAACTAGTTCACAACATGCCAAAAACTGGGCTGCACAAAAAAGGAAATTCCCATCCACGGGATGCCGGCAGCATGTGAAACCATGCCCTTCCAGTCTGAAGACAAAACCTCCCCCTCCCCCAGGGATTTTCATGTTTGAGATCTCTCCCTCTATCCCAGGGGAAGCAAATTCAAGGCCCACAGGCTGGATCCACCCCATAGGATGTTTAGATCTGGTGCATGGGGCTATCCTGGAAGCAGCAAAGGGCCAGCCTGCGGTGCTTCTGCTGATGAAAACAGCCATGCGCAACCCTACCAAGCTATGTTTTACTGGCAGAGTGTTGCAGGAGGCTCTCGCAGCCAGAAACGGAGCTCAGGAGGCTGTTTTCGCTGGCAGAGCACTCAGGCTACCACAGGTGCCCTTGACATACACCAATGTTGAGTTGGCCATGTTGGTCACACCCATCCCAAATCACAAAGGTCAAACAGAATGCTGGTGCTGCCCTATCGAGTTTGATACCCTTGCTCTATCAGATTTGATTTTCTTGAAACATGCCAGAATTGTAATTCCAAGTCAAATCAAGTCACTCTTTATTATGGTCATTAGTCAGCATGCCTTTTGAGTGAAGAGTGAGACAGAAAGGAGAATACAATGAACATAAAATAATAGAGTTGGAAAGGTCTTCTAGTCCAACTCCCCTGCGCCCGCTCAAGAAGGAGATCCTATACCATTTCAAGCAAATAGTTGTCCAGTCTCCTTTTCAAAGCTTCCAGTGATGAAGCACCCCCAACTTCTGAAGGCAAGCCATTCCATTAGTTGATTGCTCTCACCGCTAGGAAATTTCTCCTGAGTTCTAAATTGTTTTTCTATTTGATTAGTTTTTATCCATTGTTTTTTTTTTTTGTTGCCTTCTGGTGCTTTGGCGAATAGCTTGACCCCCTCTTCTTTGTGGCAGCCCCTGAGATAATGGAGCACGGCTATCCTGTCTCCCCTAGTCCTTTTCATTAAACTAGACATACCCAACTCCTGCAAATGTTCTTCATATGTTCTCAATAAGGATGGAGATAGCATCCATGTATGGATTAAACCTATCAACACTCTGATTGGACTGAGTCATAATATTAAATAATTAATTAATTAGGCATGGTATATAACCCCCTACGGAGTAGCCACACCCAGTTTCCGACTCAGTCCAGCTCTGGGACTGTTCGGTGTTCCAACTCTTGGTGTTCGGCCTTCTGTGCTTATTGCTGTCAGGATTGGTGGCATTGTGAGTAGACAGGGCCCCCCACACCTCAGCAGCAGCCGGGACTCAGAGTTTCCTGTCATTGGCAGCCACAGACCCTGGCCACGGCCGCCACATGGTCCTCCATGGACAGCCGGGAATCCAGGAGGACATCCAAATTGCGCGCCCTCTCCATGGGGGCCAGTGTTTCGCCCCCAATGGCCAGAGTTGGAGTAATCCGGCTGAACCGGGGTGCCGGAAACCACAGCCACTCAGTCTTGGCAGGGTTGAGCTTGAGTTTGTTACCACCCATCCAGATCCGTACGGCCTCCAAACACCGGGACAGCACTTTGGTGGCATCGTTGGGGTGGTCTGGGGTGGATATGTACAGCTGAGTGTCATCAGCGTACAGATGGTACTCCACCCCAAAACCACAGATGATCTCGCCCAGCGGCTTCAGGGGTGGGTTTCAAAATTTTTGGAACAGGTTCTGTGGGTGTGGCCTGCTTTGTGGGAGTGGCTTGCCAGCCATGTGACCGGGTGGGAGTGGCTTGCCGGCCATGTGACCGGGTGGGAGTGGCTTGCCGGCCATGTGACCGGGTGGGAGTGGCTTTCTGGCCATGTGACCAGGTGGGAACGTTAGCAGCTGCAGCGCGAAATTTAAAGGGCCATGCTGTGAATCTGCTGGCCCCTTTTTCAACAAGTTAGTGGCTAGCCATGTTGAGAAAGGCCCCAGTGCCCGGCAGCTTCAAATGTAAAAGGCCCGGCCCTTAAAGCTTCTGGCATGGCTGCTACCTCTAAAAGGGTACAAATGACCAGAATATAAATCCTTCCATTCCCCACCATCCAAGTCGCAGCTGAAGAAGCTTCTTGGGTGAGAAGCGAAACGTCTTCAAAGAAAAAAAACAAAGTCCAGATGCCTCGTGGAAAATAAAGCACCTTTGGGGCGGGACAGCTAACACCTCTGGTCTACTGGACTGGAGAAACATGTACCATGTTTACTTTTCCAGTGAGGCATCATTCCCATCTTCAGATCACCTTGTGGAAACCCTCCTCCCCCCACCCCCAAAATCATGAGTCAACCAGGACCCTCAACCTCTGTGGTCATCCTCACCACCATGACCAGGTTCACCTCTCAGAAGCCCCCATCATCATCATCATCATCATCCCCAGCATTGTGCCCTCAGGTCACCTTGTGGGGTCTCCCCACTGGCTCATCCAGGACTAAGACCCCCCCCTCCCCCAACATCTTTGGCCATCTCCATCATTCCTACCAGGTCACCCTCTCCAGCGGGCACCCAAGTGGCTCAGCCAGGACCTCCCCAATCTCCCTCCTGGCCACCCACGCCAAAGTCGGGGACCCCCTTCTGCACCCCTTCCCCCCCAACAAGGCCAGGCACCCCTCCCAACCCAGACCCCTCCTCTTCCCCTTCCCCCCCTCCCCTTTGCCCGGGACCCTCCGGGCGCCGCTCACCTTCTGCAGGGCGCGCACGTTCTCCTTGCCCAGCAGGCCGCCCTGCGGAGGCTGTTCTTCTTGTCGGCGCCCCGGGACCCCCGCGCCACCGGCCCGCACAGCAGGAGCAGCAGGAGCAGGAGCAGCAGCAGCGCGCCCCGCGCCCCGCTCCAGCTCGCCATGGCGCTCGCGGCTGGCTCGTGCGCTCCAGCCGGGCGCGCTTGGCTCGGCTCGGCGCGAAGCCCCCCCAAGCCTCTGCATTCGCGCCAAGCGCGAAAGGTCCAGCCCGGCCCTTAAAGCTGCCGGCGTGGCTGCAGGGGATCGGGATGGCTTCGCGCAGCCCGCGAATAGCTGCGCGAAGCCCCCCCAAGCCTCTGCATTCGCGCCAAGCGTGAAAGGGCCGGCCCGGCCCTTAAAGCTGCCGGCGTGGCTGCAGGGGATTGGGATGGCTTCGCGCAGCCCGCGAATAGCTGCGCGAAGCCCCCCCAAGCCTCTGCATTCGCGCCAAGCGTGAAAGGGCCGGCCCGGCCCTTAAAGCTGCCGGCGTGGCTGCAGGGGATTGGGATGGCTTCGCGCAGCCCGCGAATAGCTGCGCGAAGCCCCCCCAAGCCTCTGCATTCGCGCCAAGCGTGAAAGGGCCGCCCCGGTCTTGCCCCGATCACAACTCCACTGTCCCGAGACGAAGATTAAATCCAGTGTGTTTCCCCCCTCGTGAGTAGGGCCTAAAACTACTTGGGTCAGGTCCATGGCCGTCATGGAGGCCATGAACTCCCGAGCTACTCCAGAGGCTTCGCCCGCCGATGGCAAGTTAAAGTCCCCCATGACTACCAGTCTGGGGGTCTCAACTGCCGCCTCGGCTATCACCTCAAGGAGCTCGGGCAGGGCTGTTGTTGCATAGCGAGGAGCCAGGTACACAACTAACACGCCCAACTGCCTCCCTAGGCCCCATCTCACGCAGAGAGATCCACACCCGTTCGTCTGAGGGATTGTGGTCTCCTTTGGCTCTAGACTTTCCTTAACCATAATCACCACTCCCCCACCCCTCCCTAGGGCCCTAGGCTGATGGAAGGCGCGGTAACCTGGTGGGCACATTTCCACAAGGGGTAAACCCCCTTCGTGGCCCAACCAGGTTTCCATTATACCCACCAGGCCCGGGTCCCCCTCTGACACAAGGTCATGGATGAGGGGGGCTTCAGCAGCAAACGCCAATAGCAGATTTCAGGTCACATCAGGACATCAACAAACTGGTGGCAGCCATCCAATTTTCTTCGGGCATCACTTTAGCCACAGCCAGGTTTGCCTTCAGGGCAGTTGCTTCATCCATAGGCTGCAGCTGTGGCAAGCTGATGCTCACCACATATGACGCCTGGCGTCATCCCCCTTTGCTGGTTCTTCTTTGGGGCGTCTATTGACCTTTTCTTAATTGAGAATCAGGGCAAATGGAAGGTGCTTCTCACAGCTCCTAGGAAGGGCAATTTCTGGGCGGTGCCCTAGCCCCGTTGCTCCAATTTCTGTGGTCAGGACTACGGTCCTTTATTCTGGGGTCAGGACTACAGATCTTCTTTTAAGGGGTCTGATTTCAGTCAGTCAGGTTTCAGGCTGTACCAGGGAGGCTATTCCCCCAGCCAGAGATATCAACTGGATAAGCAGCAGAGGGGTAGACAGCAGAAACAACCCTTTCACGGGGGCAAAGGAGGCGGCACTCTTCTTCTGCAAGAATTAATTCTGGGCCCAGCTCTCCCCTCATCGGGGGATGCTTGGCATATTTTGCAGATTGTTGGGATTCCTCTACCTCCGATGCATGGGTACAATCAACCATCAGGTCTCAGATAACCCAACTCGGAGGCGACTTATGCCGGAAGCCATTCAACACCTATTGGACATTAGAGCTATCCAACTGGTGCCTCCAGTTTCACAGGATCAGGGTTATTATTTCATTCTCTCTGGGATCCCAAAGGCTTGGGGCGGCTGGAGAACTATTTTTGATTTTAAATAGTTTGACCGCTATGTGCGTTATTGCAGGTTTAAGATGCGTTCACTGAACTCAATATTAGAGGGTATTAGGCAGGGAGATGTCCTCACATCCATCAACCTTACTGAGGCCTACCTGCACATACCTATAGCCCCTGAATACTGACAGTTTCTCAGGTTTTGTTACCTTGGGCACCACTTCCAGTACCGAGCCTTACCCATCGGGTTGTCATCTGCACCTCAAGTCTTCAGGTAGGTGATGGTGGCATTGGCAGCGTTCCTGAGACAGGTACATGTGCAAATCCAAGGCGGCCTAGACAACCTGTTGCTACAGTCCTCTTCTGTAAGTAGTGCCCCAAGGGACTTAGACATTACCAGGCCAAGTGGTTTCGATCAATCTGGCCAAAAGCTATCTATGGCCTACCACTAGGCTGATTCAAACTAGTTTGAGAGGGTTGGTTTTCCAGGTTCTCAAGGAACGTAGTGTATCCTTAGCTACTTTGTCCAAATTGTTAGGCACTATGGTGCCTGCCATTGGCATTGTTCTCTGGACGCGCCTTACCAATAGAGACCTTCAATGGTTTCTTTCACCATTTCAGCAAAGGCTCATGAGCTGCTCCCAGATCCAGGTTCTTCTGCCAGCGGAAGTCTCCTGCTCTTTGATTGGTGGACATCATCTACCCTACCTAAGGGGAAATTCTTCAGGATCCCAGACTGAGTCACAGTCACTTCAGACACCAACCTACTCGGAGGGGGGATCCAACTTCAGAGGAGAACTTGGTGGCTTAGTGGCTAAACCATCTGCCTAACATGTAATACGGCCCTGGTTAGAATCCCAGTAGGGGTATGACTAGCTGATGAGAGCTAAATAGCTTGAAATAGATCTACACTAGTCTCCCTTATATGCAGATGGCACAGGGACAATGGAGCCAAGCGGAACTAGCTCACAACATAAACTGGTTGGAACTCAGGGCGGTCCGCCTGGCTCTCAAACCATTTCGTTTTTTGGTCAAGGGCAGACATATTCTGGTCCTCACAGACAACATGGCCACCAAGGCTCATATTACAGGCAGGGGGGGACCAGGTCAAGGTCCTTCATGCTGGGGGTCAGGAGCTTGGGTCATTGGGCCGAGAGGAATTTGCTCTCAATAATCACAGAACATATAGCGGGGGTGGACAATGTCAGGGCTGACCAGCTCAGTCGGATTGAGGTGAACAATTCAGGATTGCGGACCCTTTTGGCTGCCCAGAGGTCGACCTGTTTGCAACTCCCCTCAATACTCAGCTCCCGAGATTTTATTCCCAGTTCCTTCGCAGAATGCAGAGGGGGTGGATGCTCTCCACTGCCAATGGCCTCTGGGGCTCCTTTATGCCTTCCCGCCTTTGCCCCTGATTCCCAGAGTCATTCAAAAGATCTTGCGGGAGGGGGCGGAGGTGGTGATGATTGTCCCACATTGGCCTCAGCAGCCCTGGTTTGCCGACCTTTGATCTCTATCAGTGGACAGGCTCTGGAGGATTCCCCAAGAGATTATTTCCTTTAGCCAGGGGTCGCTGGAGCATCTGGAGCCTCAATGGCTCTAGTTGACGCCTAGTGCTTGAGCGGAGCGTCCTGAGACGAGACAACTTTTCCTCCAGGGTCATTCAGATTATTCAGGCTTCCCGTCCACCTTCCATGCGGCTCATATACAGTGCGACCTGGGGCGCTTTTTGTAAGTGGTGTTTGACGAACCTCTTTGACCCAGTACAAGCCACTATCCCACAGGTCCCGGAATTTCTTCAAGTGAGCCTGGGCAAAGGGTTGACTCCTAATACCATTGAGAGACAGGTATCAGTAGTTTCTTCTGAACCTTTGTGCGGTAGGTCACAAACTTTGACTCAACGTCCTAGGGTCAAGAGTTTTCTCAAGGGTGCTTTGGTACTCCTTTACATAAGGTATTGGATGCTTTGACAGGTGGAATGAGATTTTTTTCGATTTGTGCAAGTTTTATGCAGATAGGGTTGTCCTTCGTCTGGATCCCTCCTTTGTCCCGAAGATGGGGTCTTGGTTCCATCGGGCTAAGGAGGTGGTCCTCCCCAGCTTTCCTGCAGAGTCTGCGCAGACCTCGGAGGACCGGTGGCACTTGCTGGATGTCAGGTGTGCCTTGCATGTGTACATTGATTGTACGGCTGTTATTTGCAGGTCGGAGTCTCTTTTTGTCCCCTTTCTGCCCGGTTCCCTGGGTAAGGAGGTGTCTGTCTCCTGTGTGGAACGATAGGTTCATCAATGCATTGAGAAGGCCTATGCGGCTTGTGACGAGGCAGTTCCTCGAGGAGTCACAGCACATTCTGCACGTAGTGCAACGACGACTTCAGCCTGGGCGATGCAAGCTTCTCTGGGAGAAATGTGCAGGGCTGTAGCGTGGTCTTCTCCATCCCCTTTCAGGCAGCATTATAAACGGGTCACGTTTGCCTTGGCTGAGGCCGACTTTGGGTTCTGCAGTCTGTCCATCCTCATTCATTGGGGCAGGTCTGATCTCGACCCTCCCGTGGGTCCTTTTCAGGGCTTTGGTATGTCCCATACATGGATGCTATCTCCACCCTTATTGAGAAACAGCGTTGGTACTTACCTGATACGCCTCTTCTAATAAGGGGGGAGATAGCATCCGGCCCATCCCTTTCTCGTTCAGCCCTGCCTGTATTTGGTGTCTGGCTCTTGTTATTCTTGGCAGTGTTACTGTTGGATTTTTCTTGCTAAAGGAGTTGGTTCGTACCGGTGAATCTGTATTCTTTTTTTCATCGAAAACTGGGTGTGGCTACTCCATAGGGGGTTATATACCATGCTTAATTAATTAATTATTTAATATTATGACTCAGTCCAATCAGAGTGTGGATAGGTTTAACCCATACATGGATGCTATCTCCCCCCTTATTAGAAGAGGTGTATCAGGTAAGTACCAACAATCCTTTTCACTTCCAGGCCCCAATCATCTTTGTTACTGTTCTTTGCACTCTTTCGGTCGACCTCTGCCCCCCTGCCAACACATATTGCGACCGACCAGAGAGGTAGGATGAGAACCACCGTAAAATGGTGCCTCCCAGCCCCAACCCCCCCAGTCGGTGCAATAGGATACCATGGTCGGTGGTATCAAAAGCCACTGAGAGGTCTAACAGGACTAGAATAGAGGAATGCCCTCTATCCCGCGCCCTCCAGAGATCATCAACCAATGCGACCAATGCCGTCTCGGTGCTGTGACAAGGGTCTAGATAATCAATTTCCTCCAGGTGTCACGGAAACTGTTGGGCCACCACACTCTCAACAACCTTTGCTAAAAAGTGAAGGTTGGAGACTAGATGGAAGTTCTCTAATAATGCTGGGTCCAGGGACGGCTTCTTGAGGAGGGGCCTTACTACCGCTTCTTTCAAGACGGCAGGCAAGGACCCCTCACTCAAAGATGCATTGACAATGCCCTGGAGCCAGCCTCGTGTCGTCTCCCAGGATGTTAGTACAAGCCAGGAGGGACACGGGTCCAATAAACATGTGGTAGCCTTAAGTCTCTTTGACAACCTGTCCATATCCTCGGTAGTAACAAAGTCAAACTCCTCCCAGAATGGTTCCTCAAGACCAACCTTGAACAATCCCACTGGACCATTCTCAATGGAGGGTAACTCATTCCGAATCTGAGTGATTTTGTCCTGCAGATAAATCCCAAATTCCTCTGCTCGTCCCTGCAGAGGGGCTTTCCGTGCCCTCTGGCCTTCCGTGGTGAAGGAGGGAGCGGGTCACCCCAAACAGGGCGGCAGGGCGGTTATCTGAGGATGCAATAAGGGTGGCACAATACTCACGTTTGGCCACCCTTATCGCCACTAAGTAAGTCATAATATGGGTTCTCACTAGTGTTTGGTCGACTTCGGAGCGAGAGGATCTCCATCTGCTCTCTAGGCGTCTCTTGTGGCGTTTCATCTCCCTCAGCTCCTTGGTGAACCAAGGAGCCTGGGTGACTCGTCGCCGCAAGAGAGGCCGCAAGGGCGCGACTCGGTCCAAGGCCCCTGTGGCCGCACTTAACCATGCGGCCACCAGGACCTCAGTCGAGTCGCGGTGCAAGTCCACAGGCATTGGCCCAAGCTCCCTCTGGAACCTTGCCAAGTCCATCAGAAGCCTGGGGTGGAACCATATAGGAATATTCGGGTCCGCCCCCCCGCGGTGAGGTGCGGCAATTGGAAAGTCCAGCCGAAGGAGAGCGTGATCTGTCCATGACAGGGGTGTGATGACTAAATTCCCTATTCCCAGATCACTACTCCACTGTCCCGAGACGAAGATTAAGGCCAGGGTGTGTCCACCCTCGTGAGTAGGGCCTAAAACTACCTGGGTCAGGTCCATGGCTGTCATGGAAGCCATGAACTCCCGAGCTACTCCAGAGGTCTCGCCTACTGATGGCAGGTTGAAGTCCCCCATGACCAAAAGTCTGGGGGTCTCAACCGCCGCCTCGGCTATCACCTCTAGGAGCTCGGGCAGGGCTGTTGTTGCATAGCGAGGAGCCAGGTATACAACTAACATGCCCAACTGCCTCCCTAGGCCCCATTTCACAAGGAGGGACTCACACCTGGTCGTCTGAGGGATCGTGGTCTCCTTCGGCTCAAGACCTTCCCTAACCATAATCGCCACCCCCCCACCCCTCCCCAGGGCCCTAGGCTGATGGAAGGCTCGGTAGCCTGGTGGGCACATTTCTACGAGAGGTAAACCCCCCTCAAGGCTCAACCAGGTTTCCGTTATACCCACCAGGTCCGGGTCCCCCTCTGACAAGGTCACGAATGAGGGGGGCTTTGTTCACCACAGACCTGGCGTTGCATAACATCAGCCTAGGGCCCCGGCTCTGTGGTCCTTGCCCACCTAGTCTGCGATGGGAGCACGGGGAGTTGGAACGTTTGACCGCCTGTAACCAGCAGCCACGGTCCTCCAACCCCATCCGTCTCCCACCGCCCCTGCTCCTCCCCAGAACTGAACTAATAGTCAAAACCTCAGTGGAAACGACCCCCTCCCCTTCCTCCGTTTCCTCTCTTCCACTGGCCGGCCTAGCTCTATTCCGCCCCCTAGCTGGACTATCCCTCCCCTCCTCCCTGGAACCCCCTAAAAGCCGAATTAAAAATTTAGTTAAAACCCCCCTGAGACTGCGCCTCGCCCACCTCTCTGGATCAATTAATCCCTCCTCAAGGTGGGCCCTTGTAAGAGCGGAGGGCCAAACCTGTGAGAGGGGAACTCCCGCAGTAGGAGAAGGTCTGCCTTTGAGTACATAGCAGGACAGAATTAATTACAGGGCATCAGTTGGTTTCGAGGGATGATTAAAAGGTGTTAAAATAGATGTTACAATATAGTTCATTTCCAATAAGCCTACAGGCCAGCTCACAGAAAATAGAGTCTTAGGGTAATAAAATAAGATAAATAGACCAAATAAGGTGCAATGTCTCGGGAATGGCCTCAGAAAGTCCAGTCCGGCATCTCTCCAGCCTCAGGCCTCGGCCTACGGTGTCAAGTCTCAGGCCTCGGCCCAGTTCTTATTAGGCGGCCTAGCCTCCAGTGCTCCACTCTGAATCCTTCCCGTCCTACCTGGTCCCCAGCGCTCCACTCACCGTTCTTCCAGCCTCCGGCCTCCAGCGCTCTGCTCTTCCTGGCTCTTCCTGGCCTCTCGGCCTCCGGCGCTCCTGGCCTCCAGCGCTCCTCCAACTCCTCCAGTGCTGCTCACAGCTCTTCCCGGCCTCCAACGTTCCCGGCCTCGGTATCCGGCCTCTGGGGCTCTCCGGCCTCCAGCGCTCCTCTCAGCTCTCGGCTCCTCACAGCTCTTCCCGGCCTTGGTCTCAGCTCTTCCCGGCCTTGATCTCCTGGCCTTGATCTCCATTTTTGTAATCTGAGTCTTGTAAATATTGTATCCTCATCCTCCCTCCCACCGGTGGGTGGTGCCATGGCCCCTCCCATTCCCCCATTTTCTTCCTCCAGGATTGAGGCATATTATTTCTTTGAAAAAGAAAAAGGCTTGCGCCTCTTCAATTGTTTTAATTTTTACTCTCCCCCCCTCCCAGAGCACCAACATTCCTTCAGACATCAACCATCCAAAGCAGGTCCCATTCTTATATAATATTTTTTTTTCCAATAAGAAGGAATAATTCTTATTGTCTGGTATATTTTCCGAGACCTGTTTCAGACTGGCAAGTTCTTTTGGGTACTAGACATACCCAACTCCTGCAAATGTTCTTCATATTTTTTCACTTCCAGGCCCCAATCATCTTTGTTACTGTTCTTTGCACTCTTTCAACATCTTTTTTATAGTGTGGTGACCTGAACTGGATTATCCATGTGTGGTTTTAGTAAAGCTTTGTAAGGTGATACTAGAACTTCATGTGATCTTGATTCTAAACCTCTGTTAATGCATCTTAGGATTGTATTATAGTTTTACTTTGCCTGTGAAAATCTCATTTAAAATAAATTTTCTATATTATTAATGACATAAACTATCAGTTTACAGTAAAAATAGATTTATGGTTAGAGAGTGAATGGTTGGCAAAGCCTTTTTTTTTTTAAATACAGTTAAATATGCAGGATTCAAAAACTAATATCTTTATAACACTATATTTAGTATACATTCATAAAATGGTAGTCAGCCTTTTACTATATTTATATAGGACTTTAGGAATTGAAAGTATAAAACCCAGGAAAATGTCACTTGACATCATTCAAATATTTCAATATCTGAAATATCCTAACTAGAAACTAAGAAAACTAGATCAAAGTCAAGTTCAACAGGAGTGTTGAAAGGGTTAAACAATTTTGGAAAATGATGGAAATGAAGTTACATGAGTACTTATTTTGAAATAAGTTTTATTATGATGGAATCTTAAATACAATACATTGGAGGTGGTATTCAGCAAGTTCTGACCAGTTCTGGAGAATCGGTATTGGAAATTTTAAGTGGTTCTGACTGGCCCCACCCCCATCTATTCTCTGCCTCCCAGGTTCCACCTAATTGGGAGGAAATAGGCATTCTGCAGCATTCTTCCCATGGAGTGGGGAGGGCATGGAGATTTTATAGTGTCCTTTCCCTGCCATGCCCAATTTCCCACACTCAACAAGCCATTTCAGGCCCACCAAGCCATGCCCACAGAACCAGTTATGAATCCCACCACAGACAGTAAACAGTTTTTCTATATATTATCTCAGCAATTTGTTTTACACAAACCCTTCTTTGACAAAAAAATAAAAAATAATTATTCCTACAACTTTATATATGTTTCTTACAGCTTGATTCATGCTATGCTAATTTCTCTTTATGAGCTGCTCCCGGTGGTTAAGGTCAGGCCGCAAAACAATGATGTAGCATTTTGGGAGGAATATGCATCCCAGTAATGCAGCACTGGAGGCCAAGATGGAGAAGACCTCCACAGCTACCATGGCTTTTCCTTTTGTGCTCAGATAGGCTGGAAAGAAGGAGATCCACACACTGCAGAAGGCCAACATGCTGAAGGTGATGAACTTGGCTTCGTTAAAGCTGTCAGGTAATTTACGGGCGAGGAAAGCCACAATAAAGCTGGCAATGGCCAAGATACCCATGTAGCCCAAGACACAGTAGAAGAAGAAAGCTGACCCCTCGTTGCATTGCAAAGTCATTTCTTGGAGCTCTGAATGCATGTCCAACTCAGGGAATGGGGGAGATGTTGACAACCAAAGGATACAAATACATACTTGTAAGAGGGAGCATGAGAGGACAATAGAAAGAGCCAATCTTTTCCCCACCCATTTCCTCATCTGAGATCCTGGTTTAGTGGCCACGAAAGCCACAACCACAGTGATGGTTTTGGCCAGTACACTAGAAATGGCCACTGAGAAGGTGATGCCAAACGTTGATTGTCTGAGAAGGCAGGTCACTTTGCCAGGCTGGCTGAGGAAGAGCAAAGAGGAGAGAAAACAGAGCAGAAGAGAGACAAGGAGGGTATAGGTGAGGGACCGGTTGTTGGCTTTGACAATGGGAGTTTCCTTGTGCTTAATAAATGTTCCAAGCACCCAAGAGGTCAAGAAGAAGAAACCAAGAGCTGCTGAGATTAAACCAATTCCTAAGGTTTCTTCAAAAGTTAGAAAGACCAGCAGTTTCAGGATACATCCTTTCTTTTCTTTATTTGGATAATGATCTTCTGGACATTCAAAACAGTCGTCCATATCTGGGAGGAAAGTCAAGAAATTTTTCATCTAGACACTCCAAATTATTGAAATTCATTTTATTAATTTTATGCATCCTAAGGTTGCATATTAAAGTTGGCTTAAGTCTAATGAAAATTGGTAGAATTCCTACCCTACCATTTTGGTTTGAAATCTTCCCTTCTGTGCATGGAACACAGTCATAGCAGCAGAACTGACTTCCTTCAATCCCTTTCTTCCAGGATCCAGCGACACAGGGGTCATTGCATCGAGAAAATGGAAGAACCTGAATGGATGATAAACATGAAAATGTTTGAAAAGGAGGGTTTCTAAAACAGTTTCTGAATTTTCTCCTTGATGGGGTAACATGATTATTGACTCCCTCAAAGGATACTGAATTTTACAACTTCATCAACAACTGAAAATAATGTAGAAATTATAATGAGGTAAAGAATCTCCTGTCTGAAGAGCAAGACAAATAAATAATTATTACATCGTAACTATCACATAGAAACGTGGCCACTCTTGTGATTTCAAATGGAAATGCCCAGCAAATATGCAATCCTGGCTTTTATATTGTAATATCATATTTGTAAATTTGAGGAATCTTTCGTCATCCACAACATTTAAAAGAATATGCCATTGTTTATTTTAAATTAATTTTCTAAAGAGATTAGGTTCAATATAGGATCATAATGGATTAAGGCATGGTGGATTCACTAATTCAATACCTGGTTAAAACCTGGACTCCAGACAATCACATCATCATCAATCCATAATTCCTTCCCTTTTAGAGCCTGTAGATCCATCTTTCCAACTCTAACTTTCTGAAAGGATCTGTTTGGAAAAGTGATCAAGTTAATGATGTCGAATCCACCTGTTGCTTCCCCTTTCTCATTAAGGAACACTCTCTCCCCAGCTGAATTGTTAAAAGAAATGCCTTGAAGACTTGAATGGAGCTACTTGAAAAGCAATGAAAGAGAGAGTAAATTAACAACAATAGAAGAGAAGGGAAAATCATACTTAAGTTTCATTCTCTCATTCTTCCTATTCCTATAACTATTATTATGAACACTTAGAAATTTGACTATCTATCTATCTATCTATCTATCTATCTATCTATCTATCTATCTATCTATCTATCTATCTATCTATCTAAGGAAGAGTGGGAATGAATTTAAAAAGAATAAATAAAAGTTTCTAGAATTATTTACCTTCCTTAATTTATCATTTAGATCAGGGATGTCAAACTCACAGTGTCATGCCATCATGTGACATGTCGCAACCTTTTCCCCCTTCACTAAACTGGAGGTGACCATCGCCAGTGTGTGATGCATCCGGCCCATGGGCCATGGGTTTGACACACCTGATTTAAATTGATTACATCAACAATTAATTCAACCTAGATCATATCTAATCTTTCCTCCTTCTCCTTTACTCAAATTTTAGAATCTGAGACTAAAGCATTCCTCCATAGCGAGATACAAGGTCGATATTATTGCAAACATGTTTCATGTTTCATACTATGGATGCCACATCTAAGAAGTCCCACTTTTATTTCACTCCTCTAAAACTTTGACAGAGACAAAAAGCTCAGCTTGTTACCCATGACAAGTCCATGAGTCACATAGAAAATTCTTGGAAAATTGATGGTTTTTGGAGGAGGCAATGAAAAGTAATCTAAATTATAATTGTAACTGTCTTTTATTATTCAATGTATGGTGATTTACTAAATAACCTCTCCTGACATCTAAACCATAATTTATACAGTAGCTTCAGAATAACAATGGAAATTATTTTTCTGTACCTCCATTTTACACTTTACATAACACATTACTTTTGTAGCAAATTCAGTTAAAGACCATATATGGAGGAATACCAGAACTGTGAGGTAAATTGAAGAAGAGCTGGCTGGATCAAACTGAGGCCTAATAGGAAAGTACTGGCATCGGTTTCAAGAGGCTGACATAGAGACTTCCTACAAGGAGATTTTTGGGCTGGAAACTGGTTGACTAGTTGCCAAAGGCATTGTGTAGCATGTGTTGTGCAATGACTTTATGTAACACGGACATTTAAGGAAGTAGACTGTTACCCCAAAACTGTATTTAAACTCTGAACCCAAAGCTGTCAGACATCCTCTTTCTATCTTTCATGATGGAGAACCCTTTTGCAAAAGCTTGTCTTAAATAAATATATTTTTATTGTTTATGGTCTCTTTGTTCCTTGTTCCTTTATGAGATAGAGATTTATTTTTCTCACAGTACAGCATATCAGAGTCAGAAGGGACTTGGAGGTCTTCTAATCCAACACCCTACTCAAGGAGGAGAACCTATGCTATTTCAGAGAAGTGGCTGTCCTTCTCTTCATAAAAATCTCCAGTGTTGGAGCATTTAAAACTTCTGAAGGCCAGCTGTTCCACCAATTCATGGTTAATGGTTGTCACCATCACAAAATTCCTCCTTATTTCTAGGTTGTTTCTCATGCTTGATTTCCCATGCAGAAAATATTAAGACTTTCCACAATGACTTCAAAACTTAATTCTACATCAAACTGCTTATTGAAATAATGGAAGTATCCAAAGCAAAGGGAATACCTGCCAAGCTGGGAGATGTGGAAAGTCAGGATTTTTATACATCATAGATTTATTTCTATTGTACTTTAAAGTGTATAGAGCCTGCAAAGCATGAGCCACAGTGTAAACAGCATTGTAGACACTGTAGCTATGACCAGTCATTTCCATTTCAAAGGCAGGTCCAGGAAGATCCTCCAGCTTCATGTCCCCAGTGCATTTTCTACCTTCCTTGTGGAAAATTCCTTGTATTTCTTGTAAGTCTGGTTTTGGAAATGAACAATCAAATAATTGTTCCCAAACTTCCATTAGAAACCCATCTCTGGAGTCTGAAAGAGGATTGATGGTCTGAAGAAATTCCTTGAAACCTGAAACGGCTGTTGAATGAATGGTGAAGGAAAGAGCCCCATGGAACATGGTGAGATCCAATGTGATTTGAAACCCAGATAATATGAAATCAATCTGGGCAGTCATGATCCACACCCTTCTATAAAATGCAATTTCCTTGCTTTCAGGATCTACCATAAATATGACAAATCTTAGCCACATAATTGTCAATGATTCTCCATAGACAAGAAAAGCATTGACTTGGCTATTAATCCAACTCATGGATATAATTAAGACTTTTTTAATTACTTCTACGCTGTCATCCAAGTGGATTAGCTGTTCAAGTCTTTCAATGAACGCTGAGCAGATTCTGTTCTGTGAAAGTAAGGGCAGCATTTTCTGTAAGAAATTTTCTCCATCACTGTTATCAACAGCAAATATCCCAATCCATGTCCACCTGAAATGATGAAGCAGTTGGATAATCCCAGTGTACTGCTGGTCCTCTTTGGGGACCATGAAATAAAGTGAAGAGAGCTTACTGGTCTGAAATTCCTTTTGGGGTAGAGAGCCGTATGTCAGCTGCAAGAAAGTGGAGTAGTATTCTCTTGAGTTGTAAGATCAAATGCAATTGTCCTGATCTATTTTTCTAATAAAATATATGCAAGGAAGGAATTGTTTCCCTGAAATTCTTCTAGGTATAAATATGGAAAGGAATTTATTGGAATTATTTCAAATACATAGAATTGATCAATTCTTTTGGTAGAAATAAAGATTACTATTCTCAACTCTTTCTTCAGATGTGGACTGTCTATGGACACTCAATTCTTGTATTCGGCATTGTAGTTTCAAAAGTATGCCAACTAATAGACCTTAAGCCAGGCAGAACATCTTAATACCAACATAACCCTAATGTTTATTGCTCCTTAATTAATCCAGAACAACCTCAAGAACAGGATATAGATTGTTTTCCTCTTTAGCCTTTTCACACCTTACTTGTGGAAGTTTGAAGAATTCTGCAATTTCAGCAATATGAGATGATGTGACAAAATCCAGTCCCCCAATGATAGCCATGAGATTCTTCTGTCTGTCACACTTGTAGTTAGGGACAAATTCCTGGGATTTGAAAAGCAGGTCCAGAGTGGAGCGATAGGTCATCCTTGCATTGTAATAACTGTCATAGATGTGGAACCCAAGAGTGACGTTAGGTAAGATCTGGGAGTCCTCATTGATCTCCTTCACAGCAAAAGCCAAGGCGAGGACATGTTGATGAAATTTGGTGAATATACTGCAAAAATTTAAATAGTCCCCATTTGAAAGGGAAAATTGCCAATTCTCATAAGGCGACAATATTTCTGTATCAATAACAAACATTTCTATCTCTGACAGTAACAGAAAGAAAACTGCAGAAAGAAAACAGAAATTCTAAAATTTCTACAGATGAATCCTTGGTGTTCTCTGAGCTTGGTTGATTTCTTCCAGACCTTTCATTACCCAAAGTAGATAACATCATCACCACCTAGCACTGATGATGTTATCTAGTTTGGCTAATGAAACATCTTCAAGAAAACAATCAATGCCAGATTGTTCATTTCCACCCTGAACTGAAATATTCTCTTATATTCGTAATTTCTACAGAACGCAAATTTTTTTACATAGCGTTTCCCTGACTTCCAAGAAATATGTTCTGCAACAGATACAAGTGGTCACTTTTTTCGAAGTACTATATTTTCTATGACATTTTCAAATAACCATATATGAACAGATTCAAGGAGGTGTCACTTATTTACCACATGTATATCTTGTGAGGAGAGAAAATGCAAAATATTTCTAAAAAGTATCTTTATCCCAGTCAATCTTCACATAGAGACTTCTTGATCAAAACTTTTATACATTAAATGTGAAATACTTCTAGATAATGTAAAGAAGGTTATTTCTCCTTTCATAACCAGATACAATTGGAAGAAAGGGAACGCATAGGTGATATTAAAAACCCTATTAAAAATGTAAATATCTTTTAACCATATAAAGGATTTTTGAAAACCTGTGTGTGATTAGATAGAGAGAGAAAATTCTTACACTGGTAACTCATAGGGTTTTTTAGAAGGATTTTCATCAAATTTAGCTCCATAAAAGTGGTAAGCGAAGTGAGATGCCATCCCACCAATGATGATGTCTCCAGGCTGGTGCCACTCTTGTGGAACAAGGAAAGCATCACTTGCAGGGCATTTCAGAGTGACAACTTTGTGCACCAAAAACATCACAAGAAACATCTTCATGCTTTTGTTATTGTGAAAATGTTTTCCCTTCCATCCTCCTGGTGAAAAAGTACCTATAGTCCACAACTTAATCTCAAGATTGATCCAAGGTTTATATCTGAGAATGCACCTAATGAGAAAATCTATTCTTTTCTATTTGAAGATCCGTATGAGCACAAAGTTGTATCCTGAATTCTACCCGTATTTGATCAGATACTCTGACAGAAAAGAACAGAGGGTAGAAATCTGAAGCAATGAGTCCAACAGAGCTATTGTTACCCTTGTGCCAAACTTCCTGTGGTTCAAATGTTTCTTTATATCCAAGCTGATACCTGGATTATTTTGAATATCATTTCCTTCTATGCAGCCTTTGGTGTTTTGGTCTAACTAAGAAAATATGGTGTTTCTTGTAGGAGTTAATTATTTTGTTTTGATGAGATAATAATTGGCTACTGGTTCAACTATTGTATTTATATGAGCAATTGCCAATGAAAATCATATAAGGGAGATTTGCAATAAAATATATGCCTAGTTATTGCATCTGTTGGAAGTGTTTCTTTTTGAATCTACGAACAATTTTTCACAAAATAGAGTATGAACACATGCAGCATATCAGTCCTTTTATGAATCAGCCTATTTTGTGGGAGTGGCTTGGCAGTCATGTGACCTGGTAGGTGTGGCCAACTTGGAAAATGTGGTGAAACTCAATTCACGACATTCTTGCTTAGCAACCAAACTTTTGGGCTCAATTGTGGTCATAAGTTCTCTTTCTTTCTTTCTTTCTTTCTTTCTTTCTTTCTTTCTTTCTTTCTTTCTTTCTTTCTTTCTTTCTTTCTTTCTTTCTTTCAACTCTCCCACTTTCATTTCCTTCCTTCCTTTCTTTTTCTCTCTCTATCTCTTTCTGTCTGTCTGTCTGTCTCTCTTTGTTTCTCTCTCTGTGTGCATGTGTGTGTGTGTGTGTGTGTGTGTGTGTGTGTGTGTGTGTGGACCACTTTGGTGGGAAGGTAACTGCGTTCCGTCCCTCTTTCGCATTTAGTCATGCGACTCCATCACTGGCCATAGGGGGTGAACATGCGCTTGTGACGTCCCGTCTAGACTACTGTAATGATCTCTACATGGGGCTCCCCTTGAGATGCACCCGAAGGCTGCAGCTGGTCCAAAATGCGGCCGCGTGGGCAGTTATGGGAGTTACTAGATACTCCCATGTAACACTGGCTGCCTGTGGCCTTTCAGATGCGTTTCAAGGTGTTGGTTATCATCTTTAAAGCGCTCCATGGCACAGAACCTAGCTATTTGCGGGATTGTATCCTGCCCCATACATCCCTTCGGCCGATTAGCTCTCACAGAGAGGGACTTCTTTGAGTGCCGTCCACTAGGCAATGCCAGCGGGTGACGCCCAGGGGACGGGCCTTCTCTGTGATGGGCCCGACCCTTTTGAACGACCTACCTCCTGATATCAGAACTACCACGGACCTCCGTTCCTTCCGCCAGAAACTTAAAACCTTCCTGTTCCATCAATCCGGCTTGGCCTAACTTATGCTTCTCGCCCCAGTCTGTAATTTAAATTTTTTATTCAGTTTGATGGGTTCAGTTTTAACTTTTATAAATTTGTACAGGGTTATTTAATTTGATTTTAGATTTGTATGTATTGTTATGTTTTTAGTAGTTTTAATTTTACCTGTACACCGCCCCGAGTCCCCTCGGGGAGAGGGGGGGGTCTAGAAATTGAATAAAATAAATAAATAAATAAATGCCGGCCACATGACCATGTAGTTATCTTCAAATGCTGCTGACTCTTCAGCTTTGAAACGGAGATAAACACTGCCCCCAAGAGTCGGGAACAAATATTTATTTATTTTTATTTTATTTATTTAAATTTATATCCCGCACTTCTCCACAAAGGACCCAGGGCGGCGCACAGGAAAATTTAAAAACATACAAAATACAATAAATATAATTTAAAAAACTATTAAATGAACCTATCCTGCGCTAAAACCAAATTTTAAAAACCCAATTTAAAACTACCTAAAAGTCCCCATGGGAGGTTAGGCTAGGCCGGCTTGTTGGAACAAATATGTCTTAAGACATTGGCGGAAGAGGCGGAGGTCGGTGATGGTATGTAATTCAGGGGGTAGGTCATTCCAAAGGGCTGGGCCCGCCACAGAGAAGGCTCTTCCCCTGGGTGTCGCCAGTCGGCATTGTCCGGCCGACGGCACCCTGAGAAGGCCCTCTCTGTGGGAGCGTATCGGTCTAAGGGATGTATGGGGCAGGAGGCGGTCTCGCATATAACTAGGCCCCGAGCCATGGAGCGCTTTAAAGATAGTTGTCAAAACCTTGAAGCGCACTCGAAAAACCACAGGAAGCCAATGCAGCTCGCGCAGGATCGGTGTTATGTGGGAGCATCTAGTGGCTCCCATAATCACCCGCGCAGCTGCGTTTTGGACTAACTAGTACATATGCGTGAGGGAAACCTATACCTTTTCCTACTAATGCAGCCTAGGATTGTATTGTGGGGTTTTTTGCCTGGGAAAATTTCATTTCAATACATGTTCCATATTATTGATGTGTGATAATAGTTTACAGTGCAAATAGATTGATGTGTAGAGTGTGAATTGCTATAATCCAGTATGAAAGCCATTTTCTTTCAATAGTTAAATATTCAAAATTCACAAACTCAATATATTTTCCATTTCAAAGAACCCTAAATAATTCAAACTAATATCCTATAACACAGTGTTTAATACAGATTCATAACATGGAAGTCAGCATTTTACCATTTTTTAATGGTGTTTTACAAATTAAAAGTGTATAACCCAGGACATTGTCACTGCAAATATTGGAAATCATTTGAGTCAATATCTGAAATATCCTAATAGCAACTAAGAAAACTAGATCAAAGTCAAGTGTAACAGGAGTGTTGAAAGGGAGAATGAATTCTGATAAAGAATCTTGGACAATGATGGAAATGCAGCAACAGGAGCACTTAATTTGGAATTGGCTCAAATATGAATAGATCGTAAATACCCAATGTAAATCCTTCCTTGACAGAAAAACTATATTCTCTTATGTTTTATATACACCTGTAGAACAAAAACAGTTTTTCTATTGTTTTTCAGCAATTTGATCTAGAAAGAAAGATCACATGATATACTAATTTCTCTTTGTGAGTTGCTCCCTGTGGTTGAGATCAGGCCGCAAAACAATGATGTAGCATTTTGGGAGGAATATGCAACCCAGTAATGAAGCACTGGAGGCCAAGATGGAGAAGACCTCCACAGCTACCATGGCTTTTCCTTTTGTGCTCAGATAGGCTGGAAAGAAGGAGATCCACACACTGCAGAAGGCCAACATGCTGAAGGTGATGAACTTGGCTTCATTAAAGCTGTCAGGTAATTTACGGGCGAGGAAAGCCACAATGAAGCTGGCAATGGCCAGGATACCCATGTAGCCCAAGACACAGTAGAAGAAGAAAGCTGACCCCTCGTTGCATTGCAAAGTCATTTCTTGGAGCTCTGAGTGCATGTCCAACTCAGGGAATGGGGGAGATGTTGACAACCAAAGGATACAAATACATACTTGTAAGAGGGAGCAGGAAAGAACAGTAGAAAGAGCCAATCTTTTCCCCACCCATTTCCTCATCTGAGATCCTGGTTTAGTGGCCATGAAAGCCACAACCACAGTGATGGTTTTGGCCAGTACACTAGAAATGGCCACTGAGAAGGTGATGCCAAACGTTGATTGTCGGAGAAGGCAGGTCACTTTGCCAGGCTGGCTGAGGAAGAGCAAAGAGGAGAGAAAACAGAGCAGAAGAGAGACAAGGAGGGTGTAGGTGAGGGACCGGTTGTTGGCTTTGACAATGGGAGTTTCCTTGTGCTTAATAAATGTTCCAAGCACCCAAGAGGTCAAGAAGAAGAAACCAAGAGCTGCTGAGACTAACCCAATTCCTAAGGTTTCTTCAAAAGTTAGAAAGACCAGCAGTTTCAGGATACATCCTTTCTTTTCTTTATTTGGATAATGATCTTCTGGACATTCAAAACAGTCGTCCATATCTGGGAGGAAAGTCAAGAAAATTTTCATCTAGGCACTCCAGATTATTGAAATTCATTTTATTAATTTTATGCACCCTAAGCTTGCATATTAAAATTGGCTTAAGTCTAATGAAAATTGGTAGAATTCCTACCCTACCATTTTGGTTTGAAATCTTCCCTTCTGTGCATGGAACACAGTCATAGCAGCAGAACTGATTTCCTTCAATCCCTTTCTTCCAGGATCCAGCGACACAGGGGTCATTGCATCGAGAAAATGGAAGAACCTGAATGGATGATAAACATGAAATGTTTGAAAAGGGGGGTTTCTAAAACAGTTTCTGAATTTTCTCCTTGATGGGGTAACATGATTATTATTTTTTATTTTAAAAAGTTTTACAAGAACAAATTTCCCCCCTTCCCCCCCATACATATAATATAAATCAAATACAAGTACTATACCCCCCCTCATCCCAACCCTCATAATATGAATTACTCACAAAATAGCATTATCCAGTTATCCCCATCTTGTAAACTAATTATGCAAATATATTTCCCTCCCCTGACCACCCTAACCCTCCCCCACCTCCCAATCCAACCCACCCCCCTGACTTCCACTATGCACCACTCTGATAATTCCAAGCAACTCAGATATGATCTTCTCTGTTCACATTATACCCCTTACATATCTCCTTATCAATCTACTCATTCTTGCCTAAAATACCTAATAACTACATAATACTTTTTTTAAAAAAAAACCTTATTGCAAACCCATCATAAACACCCACACCTTCAACATTTTGGTTAAACATTAGGATACATACATAATAAATTCTTAGGATCTAAATACCATCTGTAAAACATTTTCTCCATCAATCCAACTCTTAGTTACCAATCTACTCATTCGTACCTAAGAACTATATAATATAATATAATATTTTTAAGCCTTATTGCAAACCCATCGTAAACACCCATACCTCCTAGATTCTCCCTTCCAGCATTTTAATTAACCATTAGATTATATACATGATCTCCTTTCTTATACACCAAAAGAACTTTGTTCTTCAAAAAGGTCTTTGTTCTTCGCAGTCACCCTAACTTCTAAATCATTTTAATCAACATTGTAAACTTCAAGTCAAACCTTAAGTCATATAACCTAACACATTGTAAAACTTAGATCATATATCCTAACTCAGATTTGCATCCTTCCTGGCTCAAAAGGTTTGTTATTTTTTCCCTTCTCCATTTGCTTAATTGCCCATTTAGCAGCACAAAAGGTGTGAAGATTGCTCTGGTATTTGAGGAGAGCAAAGTTACGTTCTCTTTTCATGAAGGAAGCAGGGGTGGTATAGGAAGATTTCAGATCTTATCACAGGAAGGATGCAATGGATTGCAGGCATATGTCTCCACAACAATATAAGATACTACAACATAACAGATAGCAAGTTTCTACTTAAATGCAACAGGTATGTAAAATAACTAATTTCTGCTTTAATGCATACATGATGATAGTTTCTTAGGATCTAGATACCATCTATAAAATATATTATAAACTTCCTCCAACAGATGTTCCAAAATTTTCAGATCAGCTGCCCCCATCAGTAATAAACACATCTTTATATAAACAACCCCCGAGTAACTTTTCAGCAAGATTATTAAATTCCAAAAACATAATAGGGTAACAGCCAGATCGACTGCAAATGCTCTAATTCTATACACCTTTTGCCTTATAGCTATACCATTTAAGGAATTCAGGTCCCAAATTATATTCAACAAGACATCTAAAGTTAAAATAAATAACATTAAAGATAATAAACCTTGTCCAAATCCCATATCCATTTTTTCCCAAGTCTTGATTAGAGAGTTCCAATTCATTCGCTCGTAGGCCTTTTCCTCATCGAAGAAAACCAGCATTGCAGAGATCTACATATTTTTATCTAGATAGTCAATTAAAACTATGAGTTGCCTTGCATTCTACTTCATATATCCACGCTCAACAAATCCTACTTGATCATAATAAATTACCTCGTAAATAACTGGCATCAATCTGTTGGAGTAAACACCCATACCTCCTAGATTCTCCCTTCCAGCATTTTAATTAACCATTAGGTTACATACATGATGATAATTTCTTAGGATCTAGATACCATCTATAAAATATATTATAAAGATTCTCCCATGAATTCTATATCTATGCAGATTTAGCATTTAACTTTCAAAATTCAACCCATGTTTTTCCCCATATTATTAATCCTTTCCGCATCAATGTTCATAAGTCCAACTCTTCAGGTCTGTTTCCATCTCTTCCATAACTGTTTATAATACAACCAGTTTAAGATAACTCCTACTTCCAACAGATATTCCAAATTTTCGGTTATCAGCTGCCCCCATGAGTAAGAAACACATCTTTATATAAACAACCCCCGAGTGACTTTTCATCAAGATTATTAAGTTCCTAAAACATGATAGGGTAACAGCCAGATCAACTGCAGATGCTCCGGTTCCAGTTCATTCACTCGTAGGCCTTTTCCACATCCAAGAGAACCAGCATTGCAGAGATCTGCATATTTTTATCTAGATAGTCAATTAAAACTATGCGTTGCCTTGCTTTCTCCAACGCTGGCCATAGGGGGCGAACATCTTGCCCCTGTGGATGGGGCGCGCAATTTGGGAGTCCTCCTGGATACCCGGCTGTCTATGGAAGAGCAAGTGACAGCCGTGGCCAGGAGGGCGTTTTACCAGGTTCGCCTGGTTCGCCAATTGCGCCCCCTATTGGATCGGGACGCCCTTCGCACAGTCACTCATGCCCTCGTGACATCCCGACTGGACTACTGTAACTCCCTCTACATGGGGCTCCCCTTGAGGTGCACCCGGAGGCTTCAGTTAGTTCAGAATGCAGCCGCGCGAGCAATTATGGGAACCACTAGGTTTACCCATGTAACACCGCTCTTGCGCGAGCTGCACTGGCTGCCTGTCGTCTTCCGGGTGCGCTTCAAGGTGTTGGTTATCATCTTTAAAGCGCTCCATGGCTCGGGACCTAGCTACCTGCGGGATCGGATACTGCCTCACACATCCTCACGGCCGATTCGCTCCCACAGAGAGGGACTTCTCCAGGTGCCGTCCACTAGACTTTGTCAGCGGGCGACGCCCAGGGGAAGGGCTCTCTCTGTGGCGGGCCCGGCCCTCTGGAACGACCTTCCCCCCGATATTAGAACGACCACGGACCTCCGCTCCTTCCGCCTGAAACTAAAGACACATCTTTTCCGCCTGGCCGGCCTAGGGTAGTCTCTCTCTCTATGGGTTTTTTTTTAGGGGATTTTTAGTTAATGGGATTTTAGCGCAGGAGTTTGTTTAATCTGTTTTAAATTGTATATATTTTTGTATATTTATGGTTTTTATTCTCCCTGTGCACCGCCCCGAGTCCCTGTGGGGAGAGGGAGCGGTTAATAAATTCATAAAAATAAAAAAAATAAAAAAATAATTCTCCTTTATATATCCTACAATAAATCCTACTTAATCATGATAAATTCCTCTTAAATAACTGGCATCAATCTGTTGGCTACTTGCTTCTTCCTTTTATCCTTTTATCTTTCTTAACTCGCTGGGATTGAGACCTCCTCTGCTTCTGCGGTTTCTGAATTCGTCTGGTGATAGACCTGGTTTCACATTGCTCATCTAATTTAAACATTGGTATTCCAACAGTTCCCTCTATAGCAGTCTTCGACAATTCCTCCAAAGTAGAACTTAAAAGAGGTCCAGGAGAATCCAGCTGAAGACACTGTATATGTTCTTCCGTCTCTTTTTCAAACTGCTTCTGCTCCATCTCAATATCTGTTGGTGTAAATGTGCGCGAAGGTGTGATGCTTGCCTTCAAAACTGTGTAGTAAAATTCTTTAGCTTTATCTAAAGTATTCAAATGATAACTCACACCTTCATATCTCGGTACAATACCCACTGGCACATCCCATCTATATTGTATCTTTCTTTTCTTCAATTCTGCTACCAAAAATCCAAAATCCCTTCTAGACTTCAACATTGCTGGTGGTAACTCCTTGAAGACACCAATCTGGTTTCCATCTATTTGAAGAGCAGAGTGAAAGGACTTCTGCAAAATATCATTTCTAAGATTTCTATCAATAAAATATATAACCACATCTCTTGGTAGTTGTCTTTGTAGTGCTGCATGTGAGTTTACTCTGTATATTTTATCAATGTTAAAAAAAATCTGATCAGGATCATCCAGTTTCAACAATATAGACAATGCATCCGCACAAATTCTTTTAATATCTTCTTTAGGATTCTCCCGAATTCCCCTGAGTCTGATAGCTGGTTCCATAGATCTAAATTACAACATAACTATTTCATTATCCAACCTTTGTATTTCTCCAGCAACTTTCACAAGATTTAGATCAGATTCCTTCATTTTAGTTTCCAGGTCCAAAGCCAGCTGTTCAACTTTATTATCAATCTTAAGGATAATATCAGACATACCCTTAGCTAATATTCGTAAATTTTTATCAAGCTGTTGATATTTATCCCTATTATCCTGGACCATTTCCTTAATTTCTTTAAATTCTTCCTTAATTTCTTTAAATTCTTTATCTATAAAGTGTTTCAAATCCTGAAGGCTTGTTATCTCTATCTGCTGTTGCATTAAAGCTACGCCAGCTGAAAGACTTCCTTGCTTCATTGCCATCTTCTTCCCAGATTTTCACAAAATTATATATTAGCTGTCTCTCTTGCTTGCTATCTCCTTTGACTTTCCGCCAGGGTAGAATACTTTATAACAAGCTGGAATACACAGACCAGTTAACTTTCATTTCCTTTTCACTGAAGCTTGAGTTCTTTGTTCTAAAGGCTTTGTTCTTAAATCTGCTGTTATCTAGTAAGTTCACAAACTTTAAGTACTTGCGTTTAAGATGATTACTACGAGGAATTTTCTTTGAAGTATGAAGATTGTTTGGAATGTAGAATGTAGATTGAAAGTTGAGAACGTTGCCTTGCTCCGCTAATTTATAGCAAACTCTCCCACTCGTCCGGAGCAAATAGCAGCCTGAAGGGGGGTCTCGCCTTGCTCGCTCCTCTAGAGGAAGATAAACCCTCTGAGGGGCTGTGCAAGGGACTCTACCCAAATGGCGCTAGCTCTCTCACAAGCTCCTTAGGAGCTTGGAGTTTCCGAGGCGTTTTGATGGTATAAAAAGTGCCTCAACAGACGAGTGGGATGGCAGGCTTGAAAAAAATCTGCCGGCAGCAACTGCAGCTCAACCGGAAGTCCGGGTAACATGATTATTGACTTCCCCAAAGGATACTGAATTTTACAACTTCATCAACAACTGAAAATAATGGAGAAATTATAATGAGGTAAAGAAGCTCCTGTCTGAAGAGCAAGACAAATAAATAATTATTACATCGTAACTCTCACATAGAAACGTGGCCACTCTTGTGATTTCAAATGGAAAAGCCCACCAAATATGCAATCCTAGCTTTTATATTGTAATATCATATTTGTAAATTTGAGGAATCTTTCATCATCCACAACATTTAAAAGAATATGCCATTGTTTATTTTACATTAGATTTCTAAAGAGATTAGGTTTAATATAGGATCATAATGGATTAAGGCATGGTGGATTCACTAATTCAATACCTGGTTTCACTAATTCAATACCTGGTTAAAACCTGGACTCCAGACAATCACTTCATCATCAATCCAAAATTCCTTCCCTTTTAGAGCTTGTAGATCCATCTTTCCAACTCTAACTTTCTGAAAGGATCTGTTTGGAAAAGTGATCAAGTTAATGATGTCGAATCCACCTGTTGCTTCCCCTTTCTCATTCAGGAACACTCTCTCCCCAGCTGAATTGTTAAAAGAAATGCCTTGAAGACTTGAATGGAGCTACTTGAAAAGGAATGAAAGAGAGTGAATTAACAACAATATAAGAGAAGGGAAAATCATACTTAAGTTTCATTCTCTCATTCTTCCTATTCCTATAACTATTATTATGAACACTTAGAAATTTGACAATCAATATTGCTTGATAATGTACACATCCTGTCTGTCTGTCTGTCTGTCTGTCTGTCTGTCTGTCTGTCGGTCGGTCGGTCGGTCGGTCGGTCTGTCTGTCTGTCTGTCTGTCTGTCTGTCTGTCTGTCTATCTATCTATCTATCTATCTATCTATCTATCTATCTATCTATCTATCTATGGAAGAGTGAGAATGAACTGAAATCCCATCTAAAGGGATTCATTGTGGTTATAAATTATAAATCCCTAATATGGTGGGAAGCAATTGAGCGACTTTCTACAAGGAGATTTTTGGGCTGGAAACTGGTTGACTATTTGCCAAAGGCATTGTGTAACACGTCTTGTGCAATGATTTTATGTAACACGGACATTTAAGGAAGTGGACTGTTACCCCAAAACTGTATTTAAACTCTGAACCCAAAGCTATCAGACATCCTCTTCCTATCTTTCATGATGGAGAATCCTTTTGCAAAAGCTTGTCCTTAATAAATATATTTTTATTGTTTATGGTCTCTTTGTTTCTTGTTCCTTTATAAGATAGATATGTATTTGTCTCACAGAACAGCATATCAGAGTCAGAAGGGATTTGGAGGTCTTCTAATCCAACACCCCACTCAAGGAGGAGAACCTATGCTATTTCAGATAAGTGGCTGTCCACCTCTTCATAAAAATCTCCAGTGTTGGAGCATTCAAAACTTCTGGCCAGCTGTTCCACCAATTCATGGTTAATGGTTGTCACCATCACAAAATTCCTCCTTATTTCTAGGTTGTTTCTCATGCTTGATTTCCCATGCAGAAAATATTACGACTTTCCACAATGGCTTCAAAACATAATTCTACATCAAACTACTTATTGAAATAATGGAAGTATCCAAAGCAAAGGGAATACCTGCCAAGCTGGGAGATGTGGAAAGTCAGGATTTGTATACATCATAGATTTTTTTCTATTGTACTTTAAAGTGTATAGAGCCCGCAAAGCATGAGCCACAGTGTAAACAGCATTGTAGACACTGTAGCTATGACCAGTCATTTCCATTTCAAAGGCAGGTCCAGGAAGATCCTCCAGCTTCATGTCCCCAGTGCATTTTCTACCTTCCTTGTGAAAAATTCCTTGTATTTCTTGTAAGTCTGGTTTTGGAAATGAACAATCAAATAATTGTTCCCAAACTTCCATTAGAAACCCATCTCTGGAGTCTGAAAGAGGATTGATGGTCTGAAGAAATTCCTTGAAACCTGAAACGGCTGTTGAATGAATGGTGAAGGAAAGAGCCCCATGGAACATGGTGAGATCCAATGTGATTTGAAACCCAGATAATATGAAATCAATCTGGGCAGTCATGATCCACACCCTTCTATAAAATGCAATTTCCTTGCTTTCAGGATCTATCATAAATATGACAAATCTTAGCCACATAATTGTCAATGATTCTCCATAGACAAGAAAAGCATTGGCTTGGCTATTAATCCAATTCATGGATATAATTAAGACTTTTTTAATTACTTCTATGCTGTCATCCAAGTGGATTAGCTGTTCAAGTCTTTCAATGAACGCTGAGCAGATTCTGTTCTGTGAAAGTAAGGGCAGCATTTTGTGTAAGAAATTTTCTCCATCATTGTTATCAACAGCAAATATCCCAATCCATGTCCACCTGAAATGATGAAGCAGTTGGATAATCCCAGTGTACTGCTGGTCCTCTTTGGGGACCATGAAATAAAGTGAAGAGAGCTTAGTGGTCTGAAATTCCTTTTGGGGTAGAGAGCCGTATGTCAGCTGCAAGAAAGTGGAGTAGTATTCTCTTGAGTTGTAAGATCAAATGCAATTGTCCTGATCTATTTTTCTAATAAAATATATGCAAGGAAGGAATTGTTTCCCTGAAATTCTTCTAGGTATAAATATGGAAAGGAATTTATTGGAATTATTTCAAATACATAGAATTGATCAATTCTTTTGGTAGAAATAAAGATTATTATTCTCAACTCTTTCTTCGGGCGTGGACTGTCTATGGACACTCAATTCTTGTATTCGGCATTGTAGTTTCAAAAGTATGCCAACTAATAGACCTTAAGCCAGGCAGAACATCTTAATACTAACAAAACCCTAATGTTTATTGCTCCTTAATTAATTCAGAACAACCTCAAGAACAGGATATAGATTGTTTTCCTCTTTAGCCCTTTCACACCTTACTTGTGGAAGTTTGAAGAATTCTGCAATTTCAGCAATATGAGATGATGTGACAAAATCCAGTCCCCCAATGATACCCATGAGATTCTTCTGTCTGTCACACTTGTAGTTAGGGACAAATTCCTGGGATTTGAAAAGCAGGTCCAGAGTGGAACGATAGGTCATCCTTGCATTGTAATAACTGTCACAGATGTGGAACCCAAGAGTGACGTTAGGTAAGATCTGGGAGTCCTCATTGATCTCCTTCACAGCAAAAGCCAAGGCAAGGACATGTTGATGAAATTTGGTGAATATACTGCAAAAATTTAAATAGTCCCCAGTTGAAAGGGAAAATTGTCAATTCTCATAAGGTGACAATATTTCTGTATCAATAACAAACATTTCTATCTCTGACAGTAACAGAAAGAAAACAGCCTTTCTAAAATTTCTACAGAGGAATCCTTGGTGTTCTCTGAGCTTGGTTGATTTCTTCCAGACATTTCATTATCCAAAGTAGATAACATCATCACCACCTAGCACTGATGATGTTATCTAGTTTGGCTAATGAAACATCTTCAAGAAAACGATCAATGCCAGATTGTTCATTTCCACCCTGAACTGAAATATTATCTTATATTGGTAATTTCTACAGAGCGCAAATTTTTTTACATAGCGTTTCCCTGACTTCCAAGAAATATGTTTGCAACAAATACAAGTGGTCACTTTTTCCAAACTACTATATTTTCTATGACATTTTCAAATAACCATATATGAACAGATTCAAGGAGGTGTCACTTATTTACCACACATATATCTTGTGACAGGACAGAAAATGCAAAATATTTCTAAAAAGTATCTTTATCCTAGTCAATCTTCACATAGAGACTTCTTGATCAGAACTTTTATACATTAAATGTGAAATACTTTAAGATATTGTAAAGAAGGTTATTTCTCCTTTCATAACCAGATACAATTGGAAGAAAGGGAAGGCATAGGTAATATTAAAAACCCTATTAAAAATGTAAATATCTTTTAACCATATAAAGGGTTTTTGAAAAACTGGGTGTGATTAGATAGAGAGAGAAAATTCTTACACTGGTAACTCATAGGGTTTCTTAGAAGGATTTTCATCAAATTTAGCTCTATAAAAGTGGTAACCGAAGTGAGATGCCATCCCACCAATGATGATGTCTCCAGGCTGGTGCCACTCTTGTGGAACAAGGAAAGCATCACTTGAAGGGCATTTCAGAGTGACAACTTTGTGCACCAAAAACATCACAAGAAACATCTTCATGCTTTTGTTATTGTGAAAATGTTTCCCCTTCCATCCTCCTGGTGAAAAAGTACCTATAGTCCACTACTTAATCTAAAGATTGATGCAAGGTTTATATCTGAGAATGCACCTAATGAGAAAATCTATCCTTTTCTATTTGAAGATCCGTGTGAGTGCAAAGTTGTATCCTGAATTCCACCAGTATTTGAACAGATACTCTGACAGAAAAGAACAGAGGGTATAAATCTGAAGCAATGAGTCCAACAGAGCGGTGGTCACCCTTGAGCCAAACGTCCTGTAGTTCAAATCTTTCTTTATATCCAAGCTGATACCTGGACTGTTTTTGAATATCATTTCCTTCTGTGCAGCCTTTGGTGTTTTGCCCTAGCTAAGAAAATATGGTGATTCCTGTAGGAGCTAATTATTTTGTTTTGATGAGATAATAATTGGCTACTGGTTCGACAATTTTTTTTATATGAGCAAATGCCAATAAGAATCATATAAGGGAGATTTGTAATAAAATATATGCCTAGTTGTTGAAACTGTTCAAAGTGGTTTTTTTTAATCTACAAACCTTTATTTTCCATCGATTTTTTACAAAATAGAATAGGAACATATTCAGCAGGTATCAGTCATTTATTGTATACTAGCTGTACCAGCCATGCATTGCTGTGGCCCAGTCTGGTTAAACCTACCTACCTACCTCCTGTATTTCATTTCATATCATTTATTAAACTTATATACTGCTCCCTTTCCCAGAAAGGGATTCGGGGCGTTGCACAGGAAATTAAAAAAGCATATATAAACATGACAATATACAAAATTTAAAATCAAATTAAATTATTAACCCTGTGCTAAAATTTACAATAATTTAAACTATTACCTTTAAAAACCAATTAAAACAATTTGATATCAGGCTAAAGGCTAGGTAAAGTTAGGCCAGGCCGGCCTGTTGGAAAAAGTAAGTCTTGAGTTTCTGGTAGAAAGAACGGAGGTCCGTGGTCGTTCTATGTTTGGGGGTAGGTCGTTCCAGAGGGTTGGGCCCGCCACAGAGAAGGCCCTTCCCCTGGGCATCGCCTGCTGGCATTGCCTAGTGGATGGCATCTGGAGAAGTCCCTCTCTGTGGGAGCGAATTGGCCACAGGGATGTATGGGGTTGGATGCGATCCGGTAGATAACTAGGTCCCGTGCCATGGAGCGCTTTAAAGATGATAATCAACACCTTGAAGCACACCCGAAAGGCCACAGGCAGCCAGTGCAGCTCATGCAAGAGCGGTGTTACATAGGAGCACCTAGGGGCTCCCATAATTGCTCGCGCGGCTGTATTCTGGACTAGCTGCAGTCTTCAGGTGCACCTCAAGGGGAGCCTAGATTGTGGGGGTTGGGGCATGTGACCGCTGATGAGCTCTCTGTCAGATATATGTTAGTTTTATGAGCTGATCAATAAAACTAACTCATAAAACTAACACACATATCTAAAAAAATTACACAACGGAACTCTTGGCTTTCTGTCTAGATGGTCTCTGGTGATGAGCCGAAAGGCAGAAAAGGAAACAATATGTCTCCTTCCTTAATGGGGCCCTAACAGGATGTTGTGAAAAACAATTACATATATATATATGGTCAGGGTTCACAGTGGTCAGGGTTCACTGTGCCAGGGCCTTAGACTGATGTTATGCAACGCCAGGTCCATTGTCAACAAAGCCCCCCTCATTAACAATCTTGTGTTGGAGGGGGAGCCGGACCTGGCAGGAATTACGGAGACCTGGTTGAGCCACGAGGGAGGACTTCCTCACGTGGAAATGTGCCCGCCAGGTTACCATGCATTCCATCAGTCACGGTCCCTAGGCAGGGGTGGGAGGGTGGCGATAATTGTGAGGGAAGGTCTTGAGCCAAGAGAGACCACTGTGCCACAGATAACCGGTTGTGAGTCCCTTTGCATGAAGTGGGGCCCAGGGAGGCAGCTGGGCATGCTGATTATGTACCTGGCTCCCCGCTATGTATCAGCAGCCCTGCCCGAGCTCCTCGAGGTGATTGCCGAGATGGCAGTTGAGACCCCCAGACTGTTAGTCATGGGGGACTTTAACCTGCCATCGGTAGGTGAGACATCCAAGGCAGCTTGGGTGTTCATGGCCTCCATGACGGCCATGGACCTGACCCAAGTAATTCAGGGCCCCACACACGAAGGAGGACATACACTGGATCTCATTTTTGTATCTGGCCAGTGGATGAGTGATCTTGGAGTAGGGGATTTAGCCATCATACCCCTGTCATGGTCAGATCACTCACTTCTCCGGCTCGATTTTCCCACTGCTACAACTCACTGCGGGGAGGCGGAACCAGAATTTCCAAGATGGTTCCGCCCCAGGTGCCTGATGGAACCTAAAAGGTTCCAGACAGAGCTTGGGCCACTACCTGTAGCCCTGACCCGTGCCCGGATGGAGGCCCTAGTGGCTGCATGGAATAGTGTGGCCACTGGGGCCTTGGACCGGGTTGCGCCTTTGTGGCCTCTCTTGTGCCAGTGAAGCACCCATGCTCCTTGGTTTTCTGAGGAGTTGAGGGTGATGAAGCACCACAAGAGATGCCTAGAGAGTAGATGGAGATCCACACACTCTGAATCGGACCAAACACAGGTGAGAGTCCATTTGAGGACCTATCTTGTGGCAATAAGAGTGGCCAAGCGTCAGTATTGTGCCACTCTTATCGTGCCCGCAGATAACCACCCTGCTGCCCTGTTTGGGGTAACCTGCTCCCTCCTTCAACAGAGGCTGCGGGAAGCCCCTCTACAGGGCAGAGCAGAGGAATTTGGGGAGTATGTGCAGGACAAAATCACTCAGATTCAGAGCGAGTTGGTCTCCACTGGACTGATCTGGAGGGGATGTCAGAGGCGGGTCTTGAGACACCATTCTGGGAGGAGTTTGACTCTATTACTTCCGAAGATATGGACGGGTTGCATAGGCGACTGAGGGCCACCACATATTTATTGGACCAGTGTCCCTCCTGGCTTGTACTGGCCTCCTGGGAGGTTACACGAGGCTGGCTCCAGGAAATAATGAACGATTCTTTGAGTGAGGGGTTCTTGCCAACCGTCTTGAAAGAGGCAGTGGTGAGGCATCTCCTCAAGAAGCCTTCCCTGGACCCAGCATTGTTTGTAAATTATCGTCCGGTCTCCAACCTTCACTTCCTGGTGAAGGTTGTAGAGAGTGTGGTGGCACAACAGTTTCCACGTCACCTGGAGGAAATTGACTATCTGGACCAGCGCCAGTCCGGCTTCCGGCCCGGTCACAGCACAGAGACGGCATTGGTCGCGTTGGTGGCTCATCTATGGAGGCTCAGAGATGGGGGTTGTTCCTCCATCCTGGTCCTATTAGACCTCTCAGCGGCTTTTGATACCATCGACCATGGTATACTATTGCATTGACTGGAGGAGTTGGGAATGAGGGGCACCGTTTTAAGGTGGTTCTCCTCCTACCTCTCCAGTCGAGTGCAATTTGTATTGGCAGGGGGGCAGAGGTCGACCTCGAGGCCTCTCACTTGTGAGGTTCCTCAGGGGTCGGTCCTCTCGCCTCTCCTGTTCAATACATATATAAAGCCACTGGGCGAGATCATCCGTGGTTTTGGGGTAGATTACCATCTGTATGCTGATGATACTCAGCTGTACATCTCTACCCCAAACCACCCCAACGATGCCGTCGAAGTGATGTCCTGGTGTCTGGAAGCCGTACGGATCTGGATGGGAAGGAACAGACTCAAGCTCAACCCGTCCAAGACTGAGTGGCTGTGGTTACTGGTGCCCCAGTTCCACCAGTTGACTCCATCACTGGCCATAGGGGGTGAACATCTTGCCCCTGTGGATCGGGTATGCAACTTAGGGGTCCTCCTAGATGCCTGGCTATCAATGGAGGACCATGTGACAGCTGTGGCTAGCGGGGCATTTTACCAGGTTCACCTGGTGCGCCAGTTGCATCCCCTATTGGACTGGGATGTCCTTCACACAGTCAATCATGCGCTTGTGATGTTCCATCTAGACTACTGTAATGCTCTCTACATTGGGCTCCCCTTGAGGTGCACCCGAAGGCTACAGCTGGTCCAGAACGCGGCCACGCAGGCAGTTTTGGGAGCTACTAGGTACTCCCACATAACACCACTCCTGCGTGAGCTGCACTGGCTGCCTGTGGCCTTTTGGGTGCATTTCAAGGTGTTGGTCACCATCTTTAAAGCGCTCCATGGCACAGGACGTAGTTATTTGCGGGATCGTATCCTGCCCCATACATCCCTTCGGCCGATTCGCTCCCACAGAGAGGGACTTCTCCGGGTGCCGTCCACTAGGCAATGCCAGTGGGCAACTCTCAGGGGAAGAGCCTTCTCTGTGGTGGACCCGACCCTTTGTAATGACCTACCCTCCAATATTAGAACTACCACAGACCTCCGCTCCTTCCGCCAAAAACTTAAGACCCATCTGTTCTATCAGGCCAGTTTGGCCTAATTTATGCTTCTCGCTCCAGTCTGTAATTTAAATTGTTTTATTCGGTTTTAATGGGATATAGTTTTAATGTTTTATAAATTTGTACAGGGCTATTTAATTTGATTTTAAATATGTATGTATTGTCATGTTTTTTAGATGTTTTAATTTTCCTGTACACCGCCCCGAGTCCCTTCGGGGAGAGGGGGTGGTCTAGAAATTTAATAAAATAAAATAAAATAAAATAAAATAAAATAAAATAAAATAAAATAAAATAAAATAAAATAAAATAAATAAAATAAAATAAAATAAAATAAAATAAAATAAATAAAATAAAATAAAATAAAATAAAATAAAATAAAATAAAATAAAATAAAATAAAATAAAATAAAATAAAATAAAATAAAATAAAATAAAATAAAATAAAATAAAATAAAATAAAATAAAATAAAATAAAATAAAATAAAATAAAATAAAATAATAAAATAATATAAAATAAAATAAAATAAAATAAAATAAAATAAAATAAAATAAAATAAAATAAAATAAAATAAAATAAAATAAAATAAAATAAAATAAAATAAATAAATAAAATAAAGACCCAGACTAATGCAAAAATGAATCCCCATCGGTTACCATGTTAAATACATCTTCATAAAACATAATTCCTTTTTTACTACATTTATAAAGTCATTTATAAATAGAAGGTCAGATTTCTGAAATATGTCCTAATTAATTAATGAGTCTCGAGCCAAGTTTCAAAAGAAATCCAGTTATTTATTAGGAACACCATTTTGGCAATACCCCATTGCAGTCAGATCTGACCTCATTAAAATTATGACTGAACTTTGCCCATTTCTTCCCTCCCCTTAATCTGTGTCATAAATCACATTCTCCAATGAGGTCAGATCTGCTGTAGTAATTCAAGATCTCACTCTAGCTGAATTTATGTGTGCCCCCCCCCACCTCATTTCCTCACCATGGCAACTTGATAACAGGCATGCAAATGCTTTATGAGTTGACATAGAAATTATAAAAACCATGAAAAAGTTCCATCCCCAAAAAGGTAAGTTTGGCAGGACCCACAAGAAGGGCCTTCTCCATGGTGGCTCCCACCCTCTGGAACATCATCCTTTCTGAAATTGGACTATCCACCACTATGACACTGTTAAATAAGACCCTGAAGGCCTAGTTTTTCCACGAGGCCTAGGAAACCTAGAGTGGGATGGAGCCCATCAAATGGCTTATTTGACTGTGTTTGGCCACTGAGGTTGGATATGATATTTTATTTTTATTTTTGTCTATATTGTGCTTTATTGTTTATAAGGTGTCTAGAGTCACTGAGAGCAAGTAGGCAGCTACAATAAAATTTCTACGTAAATAAATAAGGAAACTGCCAATATTGGACATGATTTCCAATATTTCGGGTGCGCTTCAAGGTGTTGATCACCATCTTTAAAGCGCTCCATGGCACGGGTCCTAGCTATCTGCGTGATCGTATCCTACCCCACACATCCCTTCGACCGATTCGCTCACACAGAGAGGGACTTCTCCAGGTGCCATCCTCCTGGCAATGCCAATAGGCGGCTCCCAGGGGAAGGTCCTTCTCTGTGGCAGGCCCAACCCTCTGGAATGACCTACCCCCCGAGCTTAAATCTACTACGGACCTCCGCTCCTTCCGTCAACAATTAAAGACCCATCTTTTCCAGCAGGCCGGCCTGGCCTAACCTAATCTACAATACCAGCCTAGTTGTAAAAATTACCTAATCGGGTTTTTACGTTATAAATTTAAATGAGATATTTTAACACAGGATAAAACATTTAATTTAGTTTTATTATTTATAATTGTTATATATGTATATGCTCTTAAATTCTTGTACACCGCCCCGAGTCTCTTCGGAAAGAGGGGGCGGTCAATAAATCCAAATAAATAAATAAATAAATAAATAAATAAATAAATAAATAAATAAATAAATAAATAAATAAATAAATAAATAAATAAATAGATTTGATTCAGTATCTCTAATCTTCTAACATGACAACTGGATTCTCAACATCTTGCTATCTTGGGGTGCTGAAAGACAGAAGGTGTTTAATTAAAGAATCTTGGAGAATGATTACAAATTCCACAGCATGAGCATGTCTTTCCAATTGGCAACTATAATAAATCTTAGTGATCAGGATACTTCTTCATTAATCCTCTATTGTCAGAAGTAATGACTTCTATACGTCTCCTATAGATAGCAAACAATCCTTCTCTTTTTTTTCTCAGAAATTTCTCAAAGCCAGAAAAATTACACAAAATGTTAATTCCTCTTTATGAGTTGCTCCCTGTGGTTGAGGTCAGGCCGCAAAACAATGATGTAGCATTTTGGCAGGAATATGCATCCCAGTAATGCAGCGCTGGAGGACAAGATCGAGAAGACCTCCACAGCTACCATGGCTTTTCCCTTTGTGCTCAGATAGGCTGGAAAGAAGGAGATCCAAACACTGCAAAAGGCCAACATGCTGAAGGTGATGAACTTGGCTTCATTAAAGCTGTCAGGTAATTTACGAGCAAGGAAAGCCACAATAAAGCTGGCAATGGCCAAGATACCCATGTAGCCCAAGACACAGTAGAAGAAGATAGATGACCCCTCATTGCACTGTAAAATCATTTCATGGAACTCTGAATGCCTGTCCAACTCAGGGAAAGGGGGAGACGTCAACAACCAAAGAATACAAATGCATACTTGTAAGAGAGAGCATGAGAGGACAATAGAAAAGGTCAATCTTTTCCCCACCCATCTCCTCATCTGAGATCCTGGTTTAGTGGCCACGAAAGCCACAACCACAGTGATGGTTTTGGCCAGTACACAAGAAATGGCCACTGAGAAGGTGATGCCAAAAGTTGGTTGTCTGAGAAGGCAGGTCACTTTGCCAGGTTGACTTAGGAAAAGCAAAGAGGAGAGAAAACAGAGCTGAAGAGCAACAAGCAGGGTGTAGGTTAAGGACCGGTTGTTGGCTCTCACAATGGGAGTATCCTTATGCTTAATAAAAGTTCCAAGCACCCAAGAGGTCAAGAAGAAGAAACCAAGAGCTGCTGAGACTAAACCAATTCCTAACGTTTCTTCAAAAGTTAGAAAGACCAGCAGTTTCAGGATACATCCTTTCTTTTCTTTATTTGGATAATGATCTTCTGAACATTCAAAACAGTCATCCATATCTGAAAGAAAAGTCAAGGCATGTTTTTATACATTCCATATTTTTGACAAATTTTCAAATGTATTAAAATTTAGACCATTTTGATTTTTCCTATTTTTCCAAATATGGAGAAGAAATCTGTGAGAATGGAAATAAGAGTTTCACTCCTATAGGTGAAGTTTATATTCAGAACAACAGATTGTGATTAACAAGTACAGAAATGATTCCTCGATTGTGCAGAGATGGACAGGTTAACTGTGGAATTAAAAGATACAGAAGGAACAGATTATTAAATGATTTGGAACATATGGTATAATTGGCTAGAAAATAGATGTAAAGACCATACATATGTTTAATATTTTTTTTTTTAAAGAAATGAATATTCACCTTGAAGAACTCACAAAACTATTTGCTACACTAGAGTAGTGTAATACAGTTTGCTTAAGTCTATCCAATGAACACTTGCTGGAATGTATAACCTACCCTTTTGATTTGAAATCTTCCCTTCGGGACAAGGAACACAGTTGTAGCAACAGAATTGTTTTCCTTCCAAACGTTTCTTCCAGGATCCAGGGTAGCAATGGTCACTACACTGAGAAAATGGAACAACCTGGTAATAAACATGAAAGATTTTGCAAAGGGAAATTTGTAAGCAGTTTATAATGTTCTCCTTTTGGTGGCGGGGGAAAAGGATATATGAATTCCTAAAGGGTTAGTTCAGCTTTATTATAAGGTAAAGGTTTCCATGTCCAGTACAGTTCTTTTCTGTGTTTCTTGGCCGAGGATGCCAGTGGTTGTCTGGAGACATTTTCCATGGATACATGGCCATCAGGGCTGCTCAACAAAGGCCCAAGGAACACTGTTAATGTCAGCCTCTATATCACTTGCTTGCTATCGGTTGCCATACTAATGTGGGGGAGGGGTCATAGTATTTGGGAGGGGAATCATGCTGGTGGAATCATCATGAAAGAGGGAGTTTTGTTCTCACCACCTTCTGTGCATGCTGAAGGCTTGTGTTTGGGTTTGGTCAAGGCCAACCATCTCTGCAGACCAGCTGGATGAGGACACCTGAAGATGTGACGGCCGTGGCCAGGGGGGCGTTCTATCAAGTACGCCTGATATGCCAATTGCACCCCTTACTGGACCGGGTGGCCCTTCACACAGTCACTCAAGCACTCGTGACATTCCGGTTGGACTACTGTAATGCTCTCTACATGGGGCTCCCCTTGAGGTGCACTCGAAGGTTACAGCTAGTCCAGAATGCAGCCACGCGGGTGATTATGGGTGCCTCAAGGCAATCCCACATAACACCTCTCCTGCGCGAGCTGCACTGGCTACCTGTGGCCTTTCGGGTGCGCTTCAAGGTGTTGACTACCATCTTTAAATCGCTCCATGGCTCGGGGCCTAGCTACATACGAGAACGCCTCCTGCCCCATACATCCCTTCCACCGATCCGCTCCCACAGAGAGGGCCTTCTCCGGGTACCATCGACTGGGCAATGCCGGTTGGCGACACCCAGGGGAAGGGTCTTCTCTGTGGCGGGCCCAGCCCTCTGGAACGACCTACCCCTTGATTTACGTACTACCTCGGACCTCCGCCTCTTCCGCCAACATCTTAAGACGTATTTATTCCAACAAGCCGGCCTAGCTAGCCCCCCGTTTCTGACTTTTACTCTGATAAATTTTTAATGAGTAAGGTTTTTAAGGGTTTTTAGCACGGGATATAATTTAATTAATTTTTAATAATGTATTTTTGTATTTTTGCATGTTTTTTAAGATTGCTTGTGCACCGCCCTGGGTCCTTGTCAGGAGAAGGGCGGGGTATAAATTTAATAAATAAATAAATAAATAAATAAATAAATAAATAAATAAATAAATAAATAAATAAATAAATAAATAAATAAATAAATAAATAAATAAATAAATAAATAAATAAATAAATAAATAAATAAATAAATAAATAAATAAATAAATAAATAAATAAATAAATAAATAAATAAATAAATAAATAAATAAATAAATAAATGAAGATGCACACCACATGGCACCCTTGGGGGTTGGAGATTGGACATTGGGCCGGGGTAACTGGGGGGGGGGGAAAGTTTGCGTCCTTTTGCTTCAGATCTTGCTTGACTTTCACTGTTTTCATTTCATATCTAATAAAAGTACCTTTTCTCTAAAACAATGGAGTTGGGGGTTTCCTTTCTTGGATTTGGAATGAGGCATGCCTGACAGTTACCTTCCCACTGAAGTGGTACATATTTGCATGCTTTTCAATTCCTAGGTAGGAAGGCCTAAACTGGGCTATCAACTTTCCAGCTGACAAACTCAGTGTCTTTAACCACTGAGCCATCACATATTTATACTATCAATTAAAATGGTGACATTATAATACAATACAATAGCAGAGTTGGAAGGGACCTTAATAATAATAATAAATTTTATTTATAACCCTCTCTCTCTCCCCGAAGGGACTCGAGGCGGGGCACAGGGAAATTAAAAACAAATTGACACAGACAAAGTACAAAGTTAAAATCACATTAAACATATCCTGCGCTAAAAGCATCAATAAAAATAAAAACTATCCCTAAATTTACTTAAAATTACCCTAGGCCAGCTAAACGGAAGAAATGAGTTTTTAAAAGCTGTCGGAAGGAGCGAAGGTCCGTGGTTGTTCTGATTTCGGGGGGAAGGTCATTCCAGAGGGTCGGGCCCGCCTCAGAGAAGGCCCTTCCCCTGGACGTCACCTGCTGGCACAGCCTAGTGGACGGCACCCGGAGAAGTCCCTCTCTGTGGGAGTGAATCGGTCGCAGGAATGTATGAGGCAGAATACGATCCCGCAGATAGCTAGGTCCCGTGCCATGGAGTGCTTTAAAGATGGTGACTAACACCTTGAAGTGCACCCGAAAGACAACAGGCAGCCAGTGCAGCTCGCGCAGGAGGTTTCCCATGTTACATGGGAGAACCTAGAGGCTCCCACAACTACCCGCGCGGCTGCATTCTGGACTAGCTGAAGCCTTCGGGTGCAACTCAAGGGGAGCCCCATGTAGAGCGCATTGCAGTAGTCCAGTCGGGATGTCACGAGGGCATGAGTGACTGTGCAAATGGCACCCCGATCCAATAGGGGACGCAACTGGCGGACCAGGCGAACCTGGTAAAACGCCCTCCTGGCCACGGCTGTCACTTGATCTTCCATGGACAGCCAGGCATCAAGGAGGACCCCCAAGTTGCATGCCCCATCCACAGGGGTAAGGTGATCATCCCCTATGGCCTGTGATGGAGTCAACTGGTTGTACCGGGATGCCGGAAACCACAGCCACTCGGTCTTGGACGGGTTGAGTCTGAGTCTTTAACTTCCCATCCAGGCTCGCACGGCTTCCAGGCACTGACACATCACCGCTATGGCATCGTTGGGGTGGTTTGGGGTAGATATGTACACCTGCATGTCGTCAGCGTAGAGGTGGTACTCTACCCCAAAACCACGGATGATCTCACCCAGCGGCTTCATATATGTGTTGAACAGGAGTGGCGAGAGGACCGACCCCTGAGGCACCACACAAGTGAGGGGCCTAGAGGTCGACCTCTGCCCTCCTGTCAACACAAATTGTGATCGACGGTAGAGGTAGGAGGAGAACCACTGCAACACCGTGCCTCTCACCCCCAACCCCTCCAGCCGATGCAATAGGATACCATGGTCGATGGTATCAAAAGCCGCTGAGAGGTCTAATAGGACCAGGATGGAGGAACAACCCCCATCTCTGGCCCTCCAGAGATCATCTACCAATGCAACCAATGCTGTCTCGGTGCTGTGTCCGGGCCGGAACCCGGACTGGCGCGGGTCCAGATAATCAACTTCCTCCAGATGACGGGAAAACTGTTGTGCCACCACACTCTCTACAACCTTCACCAAAAACCGAAGATTGGAGACCGGACGGTAATTCACCAATAATGCTGGGTCCAGAGAGGGCTTCTTGAGGAGGGGTCTCACCATCGCCTCTTTAAGGGAGGCCGGCAAGAACCCCTCACTCAGCCTCGTGTAACCTCGCAGGATGCCTGTACAAGCCAGGAGGGACACGGGTCCAATAAACATGTGGTAGCTCGCAGTCGCCCACGTAACGTGTCCATATCCTCGGAAGTAACAGAGTCAAACTCTTCCCACAAAACTGTCTCAAGACCTGCCTCGGGGCATCCCATTGGGCCACTCTCGGTGGGGACCATCTTGCTCTGAATCTGAGCGATTTTATCCTCCAGATATTCACCAAATTCCTCTGCTCTACCCTGCAACGGGGCTTCCCGCACCCTCTGTTGAAGGAGGGAGCGGGTCAGCCTAAACAGGGCAGCAGGGCGGTTAACTGCGGATGCAATGAGAGTGGCACAATGATGACGTTTGGCCACTCTCAATGCCACAAGGTAAGTCCGTAAATGGGCTCTCACCTGTGTTCGGTCAGATTCAGACCGTGTGGATCTCCACCGCCTCTCTAGGCGTCTCTTGAGGCGCTTCATCTCCCTCAGCTCCTCGGTGAACCAAGGAGCCAGGTTGACTCGTCGCTGCAAGAGAGGCCGCAAGGCCTCACCCGATCCAGGGCCCCAGTAGCCGCGGTATTCCACGCGGCCACCAGGTCCTCAGTCGGGGCGCGGGTCAGGGACTCAGGTAATGGCCCAAGCACTGTCTGGAATCTGTCCGAGTCCATCAGGCGCTTGGGGCGGAACCATATATGTGAAACCGGTTCCGCCTCCCCGCGGTGGGGTGTAACGATTGGAAAGTCGAGCCAGAGAAGTGAGTGATCTGACCATGACAGGGGTGTGATGGCTATATCCTCTATACCCAGATCATTCTTCCACTGACCAGAGACAAAAATCAAATCCAGCGTGTGCCCCCCCTCGTGCGTGTGGCCCTGAATTACATGGGTCAGGTCCATGGCCGCCATGGAGGCCATGAACTCCCGAGCTACCTCAGATGATTCGCCACCCGATGGCAGGTTGAAGTTCCCCATGACAACAAGTCTGGGGGTCTCAACTGCCATCGTAGTGATCACCTCGAGGAACTTGGGTAGGGCTGCTGTTACATAGCGGGGAGCCAGGTATACAATCAGCATGCCCAACTGCCTCCCTAGGCCTCACTTCACGCAGAGGGACTCACAACCGGTGGTCTGTGGTACAGTGGTCTCTCTCGGCTCAAGACCTTCCCTGACAATGACCGCTACATTGTCTAGGGCCCGTGGCTGATGAAAAGTGCAGTAACCTGGTGGGCACATTTCAACGAGGGGGAGGAAGACCTTGTAGGTTTTCTAGTCCAACCCCCTGCGTGGGCAGGAACTTTATACCATTTCAGACAAATGGCTATCTAACATCTCCTTAAAGACTTCCAGGGTTGGGGCATTCACAACTTCTGGAGGCAACTTCTGTTCCACTGGTTAATTGTTCTCACTGTCAGGAAATTTCTCCTCGGTTCTAAGTTGCTTCCCTCCTTGATTAGTTTCCACCCATTGCTTCTTGTCCTGCCCCCAGGTGCCTTGGAGAATAGTTTGACTCCCTCTTCTTTGTGGCACCCTCTGAGATATCGGAACACTGCTATCATGTCTCCCCTGGTCCTGCTCTTCATCAAACTAGACATATCCAGTTCCTGCAATCGTTCTTCATATGTTTTAGCCTCCAGTCCCCTAATCATCTAGGATGTGCAAAGGGCGTGTTTGGAGAATGGCCGGGTGAATGAAGAAATATCTGTGGCAACTATATTATGGGAACAGTATCATATGATTTCCAATGGAAATGCAACCCAAATGTGAACACCTATTTTTGAAATTGTAATGTCGTTTTGTCAATTTGATGAAACTGAATCATTGGCAATATTTGTACAGAACACACCATTTCAAAAATCACAAATTCGATTTCTAAAGAGATTATGTTCTATGTTGCATCATAACACATCAAGGAATGATTGGTTCAATGAATCCACACCTGGTTAAAAGCTGGGTGCCAGACAATCACATCTTCATCAATGAAAAATTCCTTCCCTTTGGGAACATGAGGATCCATTTTTCCAACTCTAACTCTCTGAAAGGATCCGTTTGGAAAAGTTATCAAGTTGGTGATGTCGAATCTACCTGTTGCTTCCCTTTTCTCATTCAGGAACACTCTCTCCCCGGCTGAATTGTTAAAAGAAATGCCTTGGAGAAATGAATGGAGCTACTTGAAAGAGAATGAAAGAAAGTTGGAAGAATAATAATGAAGAAGTGGCCAATATATTTAACTTTCACTTAGTCATTCTTTTCGTTGCTCTAACAAATATCAAATAAGTACACTTAGAATATAGATAATATATATTTCAGAGAAAGACACAGTATTAATTTAATGTTATTTCCAGGGTGGGAAATGAAACAACAGCATCTAACAAATCAAAATCAAACCAACATATTGATAGTATACAACTTGATTCAGATATGATTTATATTCACTGTTTAAATGGCTAGACGATCAAACTAGATCAGACCAGATCTGAACTCATCCTGCTGTACATTGTTCTTTGTTAGCACAAAGGTTTTTGACATCATGCGACCTCACAAATTTCCTTTAGCCAGATTTTATCATCAATTGTTTTGGGAGAGAGAGAGAGAGAGAGAGAGAGAGAGAGAGAGAGAGAGAGAGAGAGAGAGAGAGAGAGAGAGAGAGAGAGAGAGAGAGAGAGAGAGAGAGAGAGAGAGAGAGAGAGATTGGGAGAATGAGAGAGATAAAGAGAGACAGAGAGATTTTCTCAAACATAGAGTTGTTACAAAGGGTGGAGGACACAGCTGAAAGGGACTGACATTCGGTTCAGTCCTCTTGAACATCTACAGAGAGTGAGCGCTCTGCATCCCAAATCTGAAATGTTCATGAGGCAAGGAGAAGTAGACTAGAGAAGTGGCTGATGATAATTTTGGATAGCTGTAGCACTTAGACTTATATACTGCTTCACAGCGCTTTGCAAACCCTCTCTAAGAAGTTTACAGAGTCAGCATATTGCCCCCAGTAATCTGACTCCTCATTTTACTGAACTCAAAAGGATGGAAGGCTTGAGCCGGTGGGCATCAGACTGCCAAACTGCTGGCAACCAGCAGCCAGCAGTACTGCTTTCTAACCACTGCACCACCATGACTCTGGTGAGCTAATAAGCTAATAACAAAAAGTGAAATGTCTACATTTCAGAAATGATTTTGGGCACAAAAAGGAAAAAGAGTGCCTTCAGGCACGATGCAATTGAATTCTTCTTGGAACCAGGTTTGATAAATTCACAAGCCATGCCAATTTTATGTGGAGGTGAAAAGATATTTATACAATGAAAATTGATGCACACAGTAAATCCCCTTGACTATACTGAAATTAGGAAAAGCTTGGTTTAAGTTCATCCTCTTACTTAATAAAACCAGTAGCTTTGTTGCCTCAGTCTCTCTATTGAGTTGTAGTCATAGACAAAGGTAAAGAAGCTATATTAGATCACAGATGATTGAGATTACCTGCCAAGGCAGCAGATTTGGAAATCCAACCCTTTGAATCTTCCTCGGTTGGGATTTTGATTTCACTGCCTGATGCAAAGAATGCGCCACTGCATAAACAGCATTGTAGATACTGTAGCTTTGGCCAGTCATTTGCCACTCAAACAGAGGACCAGGTAGATTCTCCAACTTCTCTTCTCCAGTACAAGTTTCAGTAGTCATAGATAAATATAATTCTGCCTTTGAAAATGAACAATCGAACAATTGCTCCCAAACCTCTTGAAGAAATCCATCTTTGTGGGTTGAAGGTTTGATGACTTGAAGAAATTCCCTGAAACCACAGACTTCTCTGGAATGCACCGTAAAGGAAAGAGCCCCATGGAACAACTGGAAATCCCAACTCCTCTGAATTCCCATCAGAATGAAATCAATTGAATTCATCAGGATCCAAACCTTCCTAAATAACGCACTCTCTTTATTTTCAGGATCCCGTAGAAACATGACAGTTCTCAGCCACACGAATGTGATGGATTCTCCATGGACAAGAAAAACGTTCACTTTTCGATCCATCAATTTATTAGAAATAACTGAGATTGAGTCTAACAATTCTGACAAATTTTCCAAGTGGAGGTGTTGTGGAATGTTTTGCGTGAAAGCTAAACAGATCCCATTCTGTGAAAGCAACGGCTGCAGCTTCTGCAAAAAACGCTCTTCCTTATTTTCAAAAGCAAAGACTCCTATCCATGTCCATCCAAAATGGAGAAGAAGTTGGATGAGTCCAGTGTACTGTTGCTCCTCTTTTGGGACCATGCAATAAAGTGGAAATAACTCAGTAATCTGAAAGTCTTCTTGGGCAAAGGAACCATAAGTCAACTAAACAAACAGAAAAGAGAAGTCCGTTACTCATGAAAATCATGGGGAAAACATAAAGAAGACTGTGGGATAGAAACTTAACGAAGCTTTCCCTACATTGGACATTGGTCCAATTCTACGTAGATTATGACATTTTCTGGAAAAGAGAAGCAACTATAATATCGTGATGAAATATTTTCTCATCTGAAATGTAACTAGATTACAACCACACTCAGTTTCCTAATGCAGAGTTCCAGTATTTCATTCCCTTAGAAAATCTAGAAAATTGGTAACTATACGAGCTTGTGAGTTCTTCTCAGCTTAAGGAAAGGATTCTTAGGAATTAGATTTACTGGATTACCTTCTTTCCTTATTTGTAGCAGATAAAATAAAATACTTATATATGGAAGACTATGCGCATGAGATTCTAGAGGAATACAAAGGGTTAATTGTGTCTTCACTTACTACAATTATTATAGAGATCATCAAAAGTATCACATAGCCCCAATCTTTCAACAATTTCCAGGCAAATCAGTTGAGTTTTAAATTCAGTTATTACTCTCAAACCCAACCAAGACACACCAAATTCTCACATATTAATGAGTAGCTTGTGGAATCTGGAGATGAATTGAGGGCATAAGTGAAAATGCTGATAGCTTTGAGTTGGGAATGAGCTGAAAGGAGATCTTCCATAAAACTATGAGGCATGATAGCAATGTTCCAATATTTGAGGGGCTCCTACAAAGGCGAGGCGATCAAACTATTTTCCAAAGTACCAAAAGGCAACATGAGAAACAATGGATGGAAATGAAACAAGGAGAGAAGCAGCCTAGAACTAAGGAGAATTTTCCTAACACCAATGGAACAACTTGCCTTCAGATGTCATGGGTGCTCCATCACTGGAGGCTTTCAAAAAGAGACTGGGCAGTGATTTATCTGTAATGGTATAGGGTTTCGTGCTTGAAGAGAGGGTTGGACTAGAAGGCCTCCTTCCAAGTCTATTATTCTATTAGCTGTTCCCAGCCACGCATTGCTGTGGCCCAATCTGGTTAAATGGCCAGACTACCTACATACCTACCTACTGTATTTCTCCCTCTCTCTATCCACCTACCTACCTACCTACCTACCTACCTACCTACCTATCTACCTACCTATCTACCTACTGTATTTCTCCCTCTGACTGGCCACGTGTTGCTGTGGCCCAGTCTGTTTAAATGGCCAACCAATCTGTGTGTAGATCTACACCTGCACACACAAACACGTACACACAACCACCGTATAAGCCCCAACCTACCTACCTACTGAATTTCTCCTTGAATTTTATGGACAGAGTATTTTATGTCATAAAGGATGACATAATACCTGTGGCCCACTGCTCTCCCTGTATCCATCTACCTACCTTTCTTACATTTTTTTACATTTCCGTTGTGTGTACCTGGCACAGGTGTGACATCTACGCAATCTATTTATATATCATTGGTGCCGTATTTGAAAGGAACGTTGTGTGAAAATTTGGAAGCAATCGATGCAGTACTTTCGGGGATTACCGGTTTTGAACAAACTCATAGTTACATTTTTATTTATATAAAAGATAGAAGATAGATGTTCTATGTTCTAGCCAGCCTTTTCTATCCACCTCTTGACAACACTCCAGATTTTCCCACAGATAGTGGTCAAACTGCAATGTTTCAAATAAGATTAATGTTGTCCTGTAACTTGTGATTTTAATTTTTAATCTATGATTGTAATAAAAGATTTAAATTTTCTTGACTGATTATTTTGAGCCAACATAATGAGTTGTTGGAACAATGGCAGAAGGGAGAACCAAGAGAGCAAAATTGAAGTCCTGCAGAAAGGCATGGCAAAATACTAACTAACCCTACAGCACAACTTTCAACAATGACTAAGAAAAACAGCAGTTTAGCGTTTTACACTAAACTGCTTCTATTATACACCAAGCAAATTACAGTAAGAAGAGTTGTGACCTATTGCTGGCTGGCAGTCAAAACACATGTATGATTGTCATAAAAGATTTTGATTTAGTTGGGTTACCTTGTGCCAATGTATTGAGTTGTCGGAAAAACAGAAGAAGGGGTAAATAAAAGTGTATTCAATTGAATTCCTGCAGAAAGGTATGCAACTAGTATATACTATTAATTACAAAAGAGTTTTCTCTCTCACTCCATCATAAACTACCTGTGGAATTTTGTAGATATTTATACTTTCTGCCATAAAGGATGATGTATCAGGACCTAACCCTCCAATGATGGCCATGAGATTCTTTTGGCTATCACATTTGTAGTTGGGAACAAATTCCTGGGATTTGAAAAGCAGGTCCAGAGTGGTGCGATAAGTCATCCTTGGGTTGTTGTAACTGTCATAGATATGGAACCCGAGAGTGACGTTAGGTAAGATCTGGGAGTCCTCATTGATCTCCTTCACAGCAAAGGCCAAGGCGAGGACATGCTGGTAGAATTTGGTTATTACACTGCAAATAGTTTAAACACCCTCATTGAGCAAAATAAGTTGACAATTCTTCTATGCTGAAAGCATTTATACATGAGTAACAACCATTCCTGTCTCTGTTCTAAGTGAGAAGATGAGTCTTTGTAAAACACTCAATAACTTGCATAGTTTTCAACAATGTAAAATATTTCCCTGATTTGCAATAAATAAGTTTAGAAGAAAGTCTTGATTTTTTTTCAAGCTCTCTCATTTATTTCTATCAGTTAGGCACAAAATAGAACAGAACCAGCAAGTATCACTCTTTTAATATATGTAAATTAGGCAAGGAGTGACTGCACAGCCTGGATAATTTTAATTATTATTGTTCCTATTTTGTGAGGAACAATGCATTTATATGTATGCATTTATCAACTGCTGAGGAATTCTTGAGTCTGTCATCTGTACCTCCATAACTGTCTGGTTTGGCTCTGCAACCATATAAGACAAACACAGACTTTAACAGATAATTTAGAAGTGCAGAAAAAACAATGGCTACCAACCTGCCTTCCATTGAGGATCTGTATACTGCATGAGTCAAAAAGAGGGCTGTGAAAATATCTACAGACCCCTCACATCCTGGACATAAATTGTTTCAACTCCTACCCTCAAAAAAACAATATAGAGTGTTGCACACCATAAAAATTAGATACAAGGGCAGTTTTTCCTTGAATGTCATCCGTCTGCTTAACAACTAATTCTCACAACACTGTCAATAATTTACCAAGAATGTATTGCTATTATTCTTCTCTTCCTTCCTAGTATCTATCTCTCCCCACTTATGACTATAACCATGTTGGTTGTATCTTTCAATTTATATTGTTTTTATTTGTTTCCTAGTATGATTTGATAGCTTATTAGTAACCTTGACTATCACTAAGACTTGTATCTTTTTATTCTTGAATAAACAAGAATAAAAAGATAAACAGACATACCACATTTAATTCTATTTTAAGATGTGACTGTATTTATATTTTGATTGTTTGTTAATTCTTCTGTGCACCGCCCTGAGTCCCATTGGGGAGATAGGTGCGGTATAGAAATGGGATAAAATAAAAATAAATAAAAAATTGATGAATGTATTTTTATTCTCCTTATGTACACTGAGAGCAAATGCCCCAAAGACAAATTCCTTGTGTGTCCAATTACACTTGGCTAATAAAGAATTCTATTCTATTCTATTCTATTCTATTCTATTCCTATTCCTATTCCTATTCCTATTCCTATTCCTATTCCTATTCTATTCTATTCTATTCTATTCTATTCTACTCAAAGAGCTTTAGTCATATGAGCAATTTTAGGAGATCTGAAAATGAGAAAATGAGTGGAAAGAAAACAATGTATGGAAAGAAAACAATCCTTACAGTGGTAAATCATAAGGTTTCAGAGAAGGATGTTCCTTAAATTCAATTTCAAAAAAGGAGCGAATTATCTGAGACACCATGCCACCTACAATGAGGTCACCAGGCTGGTACCACTCATGGGGAACAGGGAAAGCATCACTCACAGGGCAGCTCAGAGTAACGGCTTTCTGCACCAAGAGCATCAGAAGGAACAACATCTTCAGGCATTTGTCATAGGGAAAATATTTGTGTCTCCTATCCATAAGGAAGTTTGTATTTTAGTGGGTCATTCAATGATTGAGCCAAGGTTTATATCTGACAATGCATAACCAGAAATCCCATCGTTTTCTAGCTGAACTTCCATGCATGTGCAAATTTGTACACTGACTATCACTAGGATTGAACAGATGTTCAAGAATAAAAGAAAGGAGGGAGGAAACTTGTAAGAATGAATCTGATGGAGCCATTATTATCCCTTTGTTCCAAACTCCCTGGGGTTCAAGAGTTACTTTATCACCAAATAGATACCTTAAGTGTTGCTGAATTTAAATACCTTTATGCACAGACCTTGAAGTTTTGGGCTAGCTAAATGAAATACATCAATTCCTGTAGGAGATAATTATTTTGTTTTTGGTGAGAGAATAAGTGGTTCAACTCTGGGTTTTTTGTTTTTTTTGAAATGAGCAAATGCTAATGAAAGTAATCTAAGGGACATTGGCAAATACCCTCAAGCATAGGAATTCATGTTCATTCCTTACAATGGAGCAGGGCCCCCATTTTCCACATAAAATGAACTGAATTGTTTAGTAGAGAAGAGGAAACATTTTTACATGATAAATAAGCCAATAATTTCTTTGGATATTTTATCCACATTTTCAGTCAAAGAATGTTGAAGAAAGAAACAGTAACAATAGTGAGACAGATATTTGAGAAGCTGCATTAGCCATTGGCTTGAGTTTAATAAGCTACCCTTCCAAATCTTCAGTTATTTACTGTATTTACTTATTTTATTTGTATTATTTTTTATAAATATCTGAAGGGAGAGATGGTATCTATCACATCTTCCTTCTCCTATGATAGCATATGATAGATGTGATATGATATGATATGGTATAATATGATATGATAGTTATCATATGGTATGATAGGATGTGATAGATATTATTTAGCTATTATAGCAGGGTTCCAATATTTGAGGGGCTGCTACAAAGAAGAGTGGGTCAATCTATTCTCCAAAGCACTTGAAGGTAGGATAAAAAGCAATGGTTGGAAAATAATCAAGGAGAAATGCAACCTAGAACTAAGGAGAAATTAGTTCTCCTTAGTTCTTTGTTGACCTTTGAGGCTAAACCTAGATATCAACCTACAACTAAGGAGAAATTTCCTGACAGTGAGAACAATTAATCAGTGGAACAACTTGCCTCCAGAAGTTGTGGGTACTCCATCATTCAAGAAGAGATTGCTCTGTTTCAGTAGGTTGTGTGTTCATTGAATCCTTATCTTCATATATATTGTCACACAAGGACACTTGAGTGTCTTCTCTGAATCTTTCATCAGTCTCTTATCAAATTATAGTCTGCAACATATTTCCTGAGTGCTGGTTCTTTTATTGTTGGTTGTCCCAAAGGCGACTTTTCAAAAGGCAAGTGAACTTTCTTTTGTTTTGCTCAAAGTCGTTTTACTTCTCATCCAAGAAACTTCTTCAGTTCTTGGACAGTCAGAACTGAAGAAGCTTCTTGGATGAGAAGCGAAACATCTTCAAGGAAAAAGCAAGAAAGTCCAGTTGCCTTTTCAGAAATCATCTTTGGGACAACCATGACCTGCATGACTAAGAATCTCCAAATATAATTATTGTTGGTTGTTCATCCTGAGATGCAAAATGTACATAAATATCAGGATCTTGTTTATCAATGATGACTGCTGCATGTTAATCCAGTTTTATAAAATTATGTTTAATCATATCCCCATTTCTAATGGATTGTCAGGCCTGCAGCCATCTTTCTTTTGGGTATTTGGCCTGCCACACTTCTATTATTCTGCTATGCATTTTCTATTGTAAGAAAATGGGGGCTTGTAAGGGATCACATACTACGTAACCACAACAAAATTCTTTCTAGAAAGCCAAGGTCATCCTTTGTCTCTGCCTCTCTGCACCTGACCGGAATTGGAAGGGTGGAACTACCAGCATGGCAGTGACAGATTGGATCATGTGATGGACTTGTGGGTGTGGGGGCAAGATCTTGAACTTTCACCTAGATGGGGAAAATCGGGAAGCTTTCAGATTCAGGTTTTCTTAGATGTGCCAACATGGCTCTCTTAATAAATTGGAACTTTGAACAATCCTTTGCCTTGGACTCTGATTTACTTTTGGATGCTATTTGCAACCCTGACATGGATATTGCCAGGTTTCTATTCCATGCAGTTTCCAAAGGCCACAATAATACCTAATATATTTTAATAAGAAATGTATTAATTTATCAACTTTATATGGCTGTCCATCTTGCGGTACTGTAAGTGACTCTTGACCAGCATTCAAAAATCCAATACACATGATATAATCATTAGTTGAAATCATTCTATAACAATTGTTTAAAAGAAACAAAAAAATTATAAAGCTAAAACAGGAAAAGATCAAATCAAATCAAATCACTCTTTATTAGGCTTATTGGCTAGCATCTGTTTCTAGTAAAGGATGAGATGGAAGGAAGAATACATTTCATTCTCAATAAGGGTGGAGATAGCATCCATGTATAGGGTAGATTCATCCGCGCTCTGATTGGATGGAGTCTTGAATATTAATTAAGTAGACCGGTATATATAGCCGCCTCAGGAGCCACCATACCCAGTTCCGACTCAGTCCAGCTCTTGGACAGTTGGCATCCAACTGCTTGGATTCCTGAGTTATTTGAATTTGAGGATTTCTGAACCTTTCTGGCTTGTGAGTAGACCAGTCCCCCCCTCGACAGCAGCTGATTTAGCTCAGCGTGTTCTCTTACCAGTCACGGGCCTTAGCCTCTGACTGCTGATCTCATTAAGACCTCCCTGCTGAGCTGTCGTTGGGCCCCCTGGGGTCCTGCGCTCTCGCTGCTGTCATCAAGTGAGGGGTGGAAGAAGCCTGGTCCAGGGAGGTGGCCTGCGGGGCAGCTTCGGCTGTGAGGCCTAGCGTTTTCAAACGGACGAGGGATCGTGCCTGTAAGCCAGCAACGGGGATCTGTCCAGCAACAGGGGAGGCGCATGCGCAGTAGCGCCTGCGGCCGTTTGGCTCCGATCTGAGCCGGCCTGCATTCCCCTTGGGCCCTGACTGTGCCGCGCTGCCTGAGGAGCTTGCCACAAGGCTTTTCTCTTCCCCCGAGGCTCCTGGCTGCCCCTCCGGGCCACGACCTTGCCGCCCACGCAGTTTTCGCACCGCGTGGGCCTCCCATCGGCTGCCTGAGGCCTGGGGCCATTTAAGACGCCACCACGCCTTGCACGGAGCTCGTCCCTTCAGGAGCCACCATTTTGAAGCACATGGCCTCCAGGCGATCCCCAGACCGGACTGAGACTGACAGGGCCACAACTGACGGCCTCCTCACAGTGAGTCCTGGACCTTCCACCAGGCAGGGTCCACAAAGTAAAGCAAAGGCCCGCTCCTCTTCCAGGCCCTCTTCCTCCTCCACCCCGAAGGGCTCAAAGGGCAAGGCCCCGGCTAGGGCCTCATCGGCCTCGCCTCCCCCGAGGGCTCCCAGCATGCAGGCCCAGGACATTACTGGTCCTGTGGGGGACCATTCTGCCCCCATCCAGCAGGCCCCCGCCCTGGGACCCCTCCAGGTCAACCTCAACCCGGGGCCCTTTAGCCTGATTTTGCTGATAAACACCTCGGGCCTTTGGGGTCCGGCTACTACCAGGCCCGTCTCCCACACGGCTGAGGCCACCTTCACGCCCACTGCGGCTGGCCTCAGGCCTGAGGCCTCCTGGATGGCGGGGATTCCTGCACCGGCCCCTCAGGCTTCAGCCTTTCAGCAGCCTCAAGCAATGCCGGGCATGCAAGATTTTTTTGCAGCGATGATAAGGCAGAGCTTCGCAGCAGGGATGTGTGAAAGGGCCCAGATACCATCCTCGGCTCCAGTTGCCCCGGCCGCCCCGCCTGTACCCCTGGCACCCCTGGTCCATCTGTTGCCAGCTGATGCTGAGGCGAGCCCCTCGCCTTCCTCTGAGGACGCTGAGTTCCGCGAGGCAGACCTGTCGGGAGATGAGGGGCAGACTGCGGAGAAGCCCGGCTCCACGGGGCTTTTTCCTCCAGCTTTGTTCGGGCCACTCCTAGCCAAAGCTAAGGCCACGTCCGAGTTCGACCCAGACGCTGCCGCAACGGCAGCCGCGGCCAATGCGCAGACCCCAAGATCGTGGTACACCGAGCTGACAATTCACACTGAAGCCATACCAACCCCCCAGGGGTTTGTGGACATGATCCGGCACCAATGGTCCACTCCAACATCGGGTCCAGGACCTACTGCCACCGAGAAGCGGTTTTTCGCCATGGAGCCCCTGCTCGAGTCTGCGCTAGCCTGGCCTACTGTGGATATGCCTGTGGCCGGCCTCTACCCTACCACCACTCTGCCGGGCGGCCAAGAGGACTTACTCAGACCTGAGGACCGCCGCTCCGACCAGGTCCTCCACAAATGCCACCAGGCCACTGCGTGGTCCATCCGCGCATCTACAGCGGCGTCATTTTTCACCCGGTCAAGCCTATTCTGGTTGCAGCAGCTCCAGGACCGCATCCCGGTCTCTGACACCAGGGTGCACCAGGACCTGAACAAAATCGTGGCGTCCATGCAATTCACGGCTGACGTCACCCTGAGTGCGGCCAGATTCTCATCCCGGGCTGTCTCTTCTATGGTGGGGGCTAGACAACTGCTGTGGCTCCGACAGTGGCAGTCAGAGCTAAAGCATAAGTGGAAGTTGGCTTCGGAATCCTACGCCGGAGAGACCCTTTTTGGAGAGGCCCTGAACCCTCTGTTGATAGAGGGTAAAGATAAAAAGAAAACCCTTCCCCCCAGCTCCAAACGGGGCTCCTCCAGACCAGCCCCTTACCCGAGGCGGCAGAATTTCAGAACCCCAGAGTATGGGGTCCAGGACCTACTGCCCCAGAGTATGGGGGTTCTTTCCGCTCGGAGTTCCAAAACCAGGGGTATCGCCCTCAGGGAGGGTACAGGCTGAGAACCCGCCAGAACCAGCCCCGTTATTGGCCACCCCACGGGGGAGGGTTCAAACGGCCCTTTCGGGGCAGCGGAGGCCATCCCTACCGCCGTTATTAACAGGGCTCGGGCCGACCCCCCCATTAGGGGCAGGTTCCGCCTGTACTTTGCCCAGTGGGAGGTCACAACCTCTGACTCCTGGGTTCTTGACACGGTAAGGTACGGCCTGACCTTGGAGTTCGTGCCCCCCCCCTCCTAGTTCGTTTGTCACTTGCCCTGTTCCGAGCAGCCCGGGAGGGGGGTTGTTAATGTCTACAGCCATTTTGCATTTATTGGACATTGGGGCTATCTGAACTGTTCCCTCGGATCAAGTTGGTCAAGGTTTTTATTCCCATTTATTTGTAATCCCCAAACCCTCGGGTGGTTGGTGCGCCATTTTAGACTTCAATTTTCAATTTCAATTTTATTACATTTATATCCCGCCCTTCTCCAAAGAGGACCCAGGGTGGCGCACAGGAAATTTTAAACTATACAAAATGGAAAATAGATAAATAATTTAAAATATATATTAAATAATCCCAATCCTATGTTAAAACCAATTATTAAAAACCCAATTTAAAACTTTTCTAATAGTCCCCATGGGAGCTTAGGCTAGGCCGGCTTGATGAAAAAAGTATGTCTTTAGACATTGGCGGAAGAGGCGGAGGTCAGTGATGGTCCGGAGTTCAGGGGGTAGGTCGTTCCAAAGGGCAGGGCCTGCCACAGAGAAGGCTCTTCCCCTGGGTGTCGCCAGTCGGCATTGTCTGACCGACGGCACCCTGAGAAGGCCCTCTCTGTGGGAGCGTATCGGTCTAAGGGATGTATGGGGCAGGAGACGGTCTCGCATATAACTAGGCCCCGAGCCATGGAGCGCTTTAAAGATGGTCGTCAGAACCTTGAAGCGCACCCGAAAGACCACAGGAAGCCAATGCAGCTCGCGCAGGATTGGTGTTATATGGGAGCTTCTGGTGGCTCCCGTAATTACCCACGCGGCTGCGTTTTGGACTAGCTGTAGCTTTCGAGTGCACCTCAAGGGAAGCCCCCATGTAGAGAGCATTACAGTAGTCGAGACGGGATGTCACGAGAGCTTGAGTGACTGTGCGCAGGGCAGCCCGGTCCAGTAAGGGGCGCAATTGGTGCATCAGGCGTACCTGATGAAACGCCCCCTTGGCCACGGCCACCACATGGTCCTCCAAGGACAGCCGGGAATCCAGGAGGACACCCAAATTGCACGCCCTCTCCACGGGGGCCAGTGTTTCGCCCCCAATGGCCAGAGTTGGAGTAATCTGGCTGAACCGGGGTGCCGGAAACCACAGCCACTCAGTCTTGGCAGGGTTGAGCTTGAGTTTGTTACCACCCATCCAGATCCGTACGGCTTCCAAACACCGGGACAGCACTTCGGTGGCATCGTTGGGGTGGTCTGGGGTGGATATGTACAGCTGAGTGTCGTCAGCGTACAGGTGGTACTCCACCCCAAAACCACGGATGATCTCACCCAACGGCTTCATATATGTGTTGAAAAGGAGGGGCGAGAGGACCAACCCCTGAGGAACCCCACATAAGAGGGGTCTCGAGGTCGACCTCTGCCCTCCCGTCAACACATATTGCGACCAACCAGAGAGGTAGCACGAGAACCACCACAAAACGGTGCCTCCCAGCCCCAACCCCCCCAGTCGGTGCAATAGGATACCATGGTCGATGGTATCAAAAGCCGCCGAGAGGTCTAACAGGACTAGGATAGAGGAATAACCTCTATCCCGCGCCCTCCAGAGATCATCAACCAACGCGACCAATGCCGTCTGGGTACTGTGACCGGGTCGGAAGCCGGACTGGCGCGGGTCTAGATAATCAACTTCCTCCAGGTGTCGTGGAAACTGTTGGGCTACCACACTCTCAACAACCTTCACAAGAAAGTGAAGGTTGGAGACCGGACGATAGTTCTCTAGTAAAGCTGGGTCCAGGGACGGCTTCTTGAGGAGGGGCCTCACTACCGCCTCTTTCAAGACAGCAGGTAAGGACCCCTCACTCAAAGATGCGTTGACAATGCCCTGGAGCCAGCCTCATGTCTTCTCCCAGGATGCCAGTACAAGCCAGGAGGGACACGGGTCCAATAAACATGTGGACTTGAAACGTTTGAATGTTTTTATTAAATACCGGCGCTTTAAAATGCATTCTCTTTCTTCCATCCTGGAGGGAGTTCGAGCCGGGGATTTTCTTGCTTCCATTGATCTCACGGAAGCCTACCTTCATGTCCCTATCCATGCTGACCACCAGCAGTATTTGCGGTTCTGTTACGGGTCCTCCCACTATCAATACACTGCTCTCCCCTTTGGCCTCTCCTCAGCCCCCAGGGTGTTTACCAAGATCATGGCCGCTCTGGCGGCTCACCTCCACTCGATGCCCTTCAGGGCACAATTTTATTTAGATGACATCTTGGTGCTCTCACGGTCTTATGAGACCTCCCTTAGGGACCTCTCTACCACCATCGAGGTCCTGGAATCCCATGGGTTCTCGGTCAATGAGGCCAAGAGCTGCCTGGTACCATCTACCAGGCTCCTGCATCTTGGGGCGTGGATCGACTCTGTGGCCGGCCAGGTCTTTCTCTCTGAGGATAGGGTCTCGAGCATAGCTCAGTCGGTGCAGCAGGTAGAGGGGTCGAGACCACCTTGGTCTCCCTATCACAGCTTTTGGGTAAGATGATTTCGGCCATATCAATTGTCCCCTGGGCCAGACTCCACTTGAGAGATCTGCTGTGGTTTCTTCTCCCGTTCCAGAAGAGGAGAGTGAGCTACTCCATGATGCGGGCATGGCTTCTCCCAGACGTCAGAAGATCCCTGCGGTGGTGAACGTCCGCAGCCATTACCAAGGGCTGCCACTTCCGAGCCATTACCAGGGCTGCCACTCTGGACGTCCGCAGCCATTACCAAGGGCTGCCACTCTGACCGCATCGTCATGACCACTGATGTCAGCCTCCAGGGTTGGGGGGCGCATATGGGGGACAGGTTGGCCCAAGGACTGTGGTCCCCTGAGGAGACTTCCCTTCCTATCAACCTGATGACAGCCAAGGCACACATCAATAGGCAGGGGGGCACTAAGTCCCAGCCTCTCATGGTTGAGGCGGATATGCTGTTGTCTTGGGCCGAAACCAATGTGCTGTCCATTAGGGCCGACCACATTTCAGGGGAGGATAACACTGGCTTAGTAGGGTGCACCTGGACCATTCTGAATGGTGTTTACTCCCTTCTATTTTCCAGGAGATTTGTCAGCGGTTCGGAACTCCTCAGGTGGATCTCTTTGCCACTCCTGTGAATGCCCAGCTCCTCAGGTTCTTCTCCAGGTTCCCGGCTCGAGGTGCCGAAGGAGTGGATGCTCTTCGAAGCCCTTGGCCTGTGGGCCTGATGTATGCCTTTCCTCCTATTCCCCTTTTACCCAGGCTCATCTGGCGTATCGTCGACCTGAGGGTGGAGGTGATCTTGGTGGCTACGTTCTGGCCGAGGCGACCATGGTTCGCCGATCTCCGGACTCTCTCCTCACGCAACCCTTGGAGGATCCCGTCCAGCATGATTGTCTTAACGCAGGGGGCGATGCAGCACCCGGAGGCTCAATTCCTTCAGCTGACTGCCTGGAGGTTGAGCGGGTCGCTCTAAGGGAGGGATCCTATTCGGACAGAGTTATTCTAACGATCCAGGCCTCCAGGCGCGCCTCCACTACTCGCGTCTACAATGCGACGTGGAGGATTTTCTGTCGCTGGTGCTCAACTCACCTCGTGGAGCCGGAGTCTGCCACCGTCCCTGGGGTACTGGAGTTTTTGCAGGATGGTTTGGACAAGGGGCTTTCCCCTAACACCATTAGGCGTCAGGTAGCTGCCCTGGGCTCGGTCCTCACCGGGGGGGGTGCTTCCCCTTTCTCAACACCCAATGGTTCGCCATTTCCTAAAGGGGGCTTTTAACTTGTGCCCTCCTCCGGTACATCGGTACCCACATGGGATCTAGCCAAGGTTCTGGGGGCGCTCACCAAGGCTCCCTTCGAACCCTTGACCGAGGTTTCCTGGCAGTTCCTTACATTGAAGGTCATGTTCCTCGTGGCGATCACATCTGCCAGAAGAATTTCAGAGCTCCATGCCCTGTCGTTAAGAGAGGATCTGTGCAGATTTTATCAGGACAGGGTGGTGCTCAGGTTGGACCCATCCTTCCTGCCTAAGGTGGGTTCCCTTTTTCGTCGGGCTAAGGAGGTCGTGCTTCCCACCTTTTGCCCGGACCCGGCCCAGGCTTCAGGGGTAGCTTGGCATACCCTGGACGTGCGCCGGGCTCTGGAGGTTTATGTTAACCGGACGTTGGCCATCCGTAGGTCGGAGTCCCTGTTTGTTTCGTTTCAGCCTGGTTCCCTTGGCAAGAAAGTCTCGGTGGCGTCCGTGGGCCGATGAATTCGGCAGTGCATTGAAAGAGCTTACGCATCGTGTGACGAGGCGGCCCCTGGCTGAATTACAGCACATTCCACAGGCAGCGCTGCGACTACATCAGCTTGGGCTGTGCAGGCGTCGATAGAGGAGGTCTTCAGGGCGGCTGCTTAGACTTCCCATTTGCCTTTCGTTAGGCATTACAAGCTGGATAAGTTCGTGTCGGTGGACGCTAATTTCGGGCGCCACGTACTGCAGGCGGTGTGTCCTACTATTCCTGAACAGGACTGAACTCGACCCGCCCTGCTGTGATGTTATGGGCTTGGGTATGTCCCATAAATGGATGCTATCTCCACCCTTATTGAGAAAGGGCGTTGGTACTTACCCGATACGCCTCTTCTATTAAGGGGGGAGATAGCATCCGGCCCACCACTTTTCTCGTTCAGCCTCTGTTTGGCTCACGTGTTTTGTTTTCTACTTGCCACCTGTATTGTTTTCTTCCTGGGTTGGCGTTTTTGACTAAAAGCAGTATATATATATATGGTGGTATTGCTGTCTTTGGGTGTTTTCCCGTGTATATAGCATGAAATTGTTATTGCAACGTTTCGGCAAGATCTCACTTTCCATCCTCAGGTTTTTGTCTGAGATCTTGCCAAAACGTTGCAATATATACATACATACATGTAGGTTTTGGTTTATTCGTGTCTTTTCCCATGTAAAATTAAAAGTGTTTTTGCAACGTTTCGACGGGATCACACCCGTCATCATCAGGCTGGTGCCTTTGGTTTCTTGCGAGTAAACTGTGATCGAAGTGGCAGTTTTTCTATAAGTAGAGGTGGGGGAGGTTGGAATGCTGGCTCTGCTGCTTTAAACAGATTGGTTGGCTGATTTGTCACATCCTGATTGGTAGATGGAGTTGATGTTTGTTGAGGATGATTAGTGATGGTGTCCTGTGTTGTTCTGGGTCTGCTGTCAGTTTTTGTGGCTGGGACTCGTTTCATGGCCAGAGCTAGTTTCCATATATATATATTTGCTTTCGTAGATTTTCACGGGTGTAGGTATGCTGGTATTGTTGTCTTTGGGTGTTTTCCCATGTAAGTATGAAATTGTTTTTGCAACATTTCGGCGAGAACTCACTTGCCACTCACTTGCCACTCACCGAAGCCTGAAGATGGCAAGTGAGATCTTGCCGAAACGTTGCAAAAACAATTTCATACTTACACGGGAAAACACCCGAAGACAACAATACCAGCATATATATATTTTCAAAAACTCTATAACATTCACGTTTCAAAGACCCCAGACCAATCCAGAAAGGATATCCTGTGATACCAACTTAAATACAACTTCATAAAATTCAAGATCAAGTGAGATACTAATACCACTCTATAAAGCCTTAGGAAGATCACACCTACAGTACTGCATCCAGTTTTGCTCACCACACTACAAAACATGTTGAGACAATAGAAAAGGCGCAGACGACAGGTGCACACATGAAGGTTCAAATAACCTGATTCATTCCACTTCTTTTGAAATAGGCAATCGTAATAAATCTTAATAATGATAAATATCATACACAAATTGCTCTTTGACAGAAATAAAAACATCTATGTTCCTATAGCTTTATTTATAGTTTATACTTTCCTATAGACAGCAATTTATCTGAGCTAGTAAGATCACGTAATGAACTTATTTCTCTTTGTGAGTTGCTCCCTGTGGTTGAGGTCAGGCCGCAAAACAATGATGTAACATTTGGGCAAAAATATGCATGCCAATAATGCAGCACTGGAGGCCAAGATGGAGAAGACCTCCACAGCTACCATGGCTTTTCCCTTTGTGCTCAGATATGCTGGAAAGAAGGAGATCCAAACACTGCAGAAGGCCAACATGCTGAAGGTAATGAACTTGGCTTTGTTAAAGCTGTCAGGTAATTTACGGGCAAGGAAAGCCACAATAAAGCTGGCAATGGCCAAAATACCCATGTAGCCGAGGACACAGTAGAAGAAGAAAGCTGACCCCTCGTTGCACTGTAAAATCATTTCATGGAGCTCTGAATGCATGTCCAACTCAGGAAATGAGGGATATGTTGACAACCAAAGAATACAAGTACATACTTGGAAGAGAGAGCATGAGAGGACAATAGAAAAAGCCATTTTTCCCCCTACCCATCTCCTCATCTGAGATCCTGGTTTAGTGGCCATGAAAGCCACAACTACAGTGATGGTTTTGGCGAGTACACTAGAAATGGCCACTGAGAAGGTGATGCCAAAAGTTGATTGCCGGAGAAGGCAGGTCACTTTGGCAGGTTGGCTGAGGAAGAGCAAAGAGGAGAGAAAACAGAGCAGAAGAGAGACAAGGAGGGAGTAGGTGAGGGACCTGTTGTTGGCTTTGACAATGGGAGTATCCCTGTGCTTAATAAATGTTCCAAGAACCCAAGAGGTCAAGAAGAAGAAACAAAGAGCTGCTGAGGATAAACCAATTCCTAAAGTTTCTTCAAAAGTTAGAAAGACCAGCAGTTTCAAGATACATCCTTTCTTTTCTTCATTTGGATAATGATCTTCTGAACATTCAAAACAGTCATCCATATCTGGAAAGAAAACAAAGAATATTCTTTTCATTTAGGCATTTCTCTATTATTGAAAATCACTTTATTAATTTCATTCATCCAAGTAACATATTAAAGTTTGCTTAAGTCTAATGAACAATGGGTAGAACGCCTCACTTACCATTTTGATTTGAAATCTTCCCTTCTGGACATGGGACACAGTCGTAGCAGCAGAACTGATTCCCCTCAATCCCTTTCTTCCAATATCCAGGGAAACAGGGGTCATTGCATTGAGAAAGTGGGAGGACCTAGTGAGAAGTAAAAAAAGGTTTTTAAATTGGAAATATTGAAAAGTTTGGGGGTTTTTTCTCCTTTATGGAGAGGAATTATTTTTGACTTCCCAAAGGATTCTGAATTCATCAGGTTCACCAACAATGTAAAAATTACAATGTTGTACAAAAGGTTCTGTTTCAACAGCAGATAAAATAATTAGCACATGCATCTGTTATCTAATAAGTTATACCATATATCCCAAATTAAATAGTATTCTGTTTCCTATTTGTCTTTAATTTCCATTGTCATCCTGTCCATCTCAGTGCAATCTAATATTATCTTTTTTACCATTTGTTCTATGTGTATATTTCCATTTTTCCCATTTTAAGCATATGTAATTCTAGTCACTGTTATTATATGTAGCATTAAATATTCGGTTCTTTTTTTTTTTTTGAAAAAAAGTTTTATTGGTTTTAACAATTTATGTTAGGAAAGGGGATAGGTAAGGTACTAAATAATATTTGGAGCTTCCACATCGGGTTTGATGACCGCCTCCAAGTCTTCATACATATAAAAAGAAATTATTAATGAGAAGGGGTACATACATTTTAAAATCATAAATTTTCATATTATTTTATACATTCAATTACTTTGTACTATTGACATCCGTACAGGAAATACCATCATAAAGAAATATAACAAGTTATTTTTGTGATCTGAGCCTCTTTTCTATAGTCTCTTCCTCCTCCTCCCCCCACCAGCAGGCGGACCCGTGGCCCCTCCCGTTCCCATCTCATCGTCATCCAGGATTGAGGAATGTTTTTAAAGAAAATTATGTGCCTCTTCAACTGTTTTGATTCTAACTCTTCCTCCCTCCCAGAATACCAGCATCCCTTCAGGCATCAACCACTTGAACCACACCCCCTTTTTGAATATTTTTTTTAGTTAAGAAGGAATAATTCCTTCTTATATCTCTTATTTTCTTTGGGATCTGCTTCAATATGGCCACCTCGTTTTGCTGATACATCAAAGGGCCCCCTCTTTGCGCTCTCAGTATCTCTTCTCTCGTTGACCTTCTGATAAATTTAATATGTATCTCTCTGGGTACCTCATTTATTCTGGCAAATGCTGAGTTAATTCTATAAATCAAATCAATGTCCCCCCAAATAAATTCCTTATCCTTCTTAATATAATCCGCTAACATAGTAACCATAAGCTCCCTTAGATTCTCATTCGGTAGTTCTGGAACATTCTGAAATCTTAAAAAGAAAGACATGCGTTCAAAATCAATTTTAGACATTTGGCCAGTAATATCTGTAAGTTCTTTCTTAAAGCCTTTTATCTCTTCCTTCATCTCAACCGCCCCCCCCTTCCAGCCCCACAATTTTTTGTTTATTATTTGTTATTTCTCTTTGCGCCTCCAATAATTCCAATCTAGCTTAAATTGTCTTTCCGGATTTGTTGCATTTCATTCATTATTCTTTGAAACATCTCCTCTACGTTTAATGGCTGAGGGCTTGGTGACTTAGGATCCTCTACTTCTGTTTCCTTCTGCAACAAAGCTGAAATCTTTGGTTGTGAGGATGGGCTGGGTCTTGTAGATGCTGGAGCAGAGCTTGGTTTCCCAGATGGGGGTTTCCTCGATGCCATAATCAAAGTTTTAGGTGTTAATATGTAGAGAAGAAGAAAGGGGAAAAAATGGCGCTGTTGGGCGGGCAGTCTGTGAAATCCGAGACAAAAGCAGCTGCAGTTCAAATTAAGTTTACAACGTCCAGAGAGAAAAGGGAAAAAAAGGGAAAAAAATTTCCAAACAAAAGCAAAAAGTTTCGCAAAGGGAGAGAACACTGAGAGACACCAGAGCAGGTCCTTTTCTTATATATTTTAAGATTAGTCTAATTTTGTTGAAATAGAGGGATGCTTATTTTCAAAAAGGAAAAGTTCCATCCTGGGAACAAAGAGAATGCCATCTTTCCCCCTTGCTGGCAGGGTGGAAAACCAAAAGTAGGAACAATCAATTTAAAATGTAGCAAGGCTCAAGATACATTGTCTAACAGCAATCCCTTAGTTAATAAGAGACTTCCTTTTTCGATAAATCCAACGGAAGTCACTTTCACTTTCTCCACAGCGCGGGACTCTTTATCCAAAGCCGCTTTATTTCCAGGGGGGTTGTTTCCAACTCCCCCCTACTTCTCTTTCCGTCGAATTGAATGTAAAAAAATCTAAATAAGGCACATGCCATTTTTTTTTTAATCTGGAGCCTCGGCGCAGCCATTCAGCCCCGAAGTTTCATCTCCTTTTAACATCCTCCATGTTCCAGCTTCTTCGGCGAAAGGGAAAATTCCCCCGTGAAAGTTCCCCAGCCCCTAGGGCGAAGCGGGAGCAGCCCCCCGACCACCGTCGAGATGGGGGCCCTCTCCGCAAGCCGCCCGTGCAGAGGGGGGGATTTTGGTTCCCCCCCCGCGCCCTGGGGCGCAGCTGAGGCAACACAGCGGCAGACGTGAGGAATCCATGTCCGTCCGCGTCCGAAGCCGGAAACGATCTCCGGTTCTTTTATTTTATTAACGTGCCTAACAGAAAAAGCTCTGGTTTTAAGTTTATTTGTTTTCTCTATCCCCTTTTTTTATCCTTGTCCAATATTTTTTTGCCGATCGACAGGTCCACCATATATAGTAGGATGCTCCCTTTGTCTGTTTGTATTTCAAACATTCTGGTGCAAAGTTTACACAATTAATGATGAAAGATGATGAACGATTAACAAACTAGAAATTAGAAATAAGTATAATGATAGACCTTTTTTTTACTGTATACAATATTTACAGTATACAATGCTTACTGGTGAGATGGTATAAAAATGTAAAATAAAACATTTAGAACAATATAAATAGAGATTTATGTCAGAAATGTGGAAACAATAGGTATGAACATTATACTGTAAAAACAAGACCTAAATGATTGCAATTAGGTGGCATAATAATACGTATATTGTAAAAAATTATGGAAACAACCAGTATATTGCTGTTGTAAAGCTGAAACTGTGATGTAAAATGAAGAAAACTGTATAATGAAAATATTTTTGAAATAATAATTGTATATAGTGACAATATCACGTAGAAATGGCCACTCTCATGATTTAAAATGCAAATGCAAATGAAATATGCAAACATGACTTTTGTAATGTAATGTCTGAGAGGATTACACCGGCTGCAGCCAGGCTGGGGGCTCCCAGCGAGCCACCCCTATGGCAGAAGGCCCACCTGGGGTCTTCTGTGCTCCCGAAGGAGCCCACCGGTACAGCAAGCAGCAGAAAGAGCAAAAAGCGTGGCCGTCGCCTTCAGAAACCGAAAACGAAGTCCAGAAATCAGGTTTCTAAAGAGAATATGTTCAATACGGGACCATGCTGGATTAAATCATGGTGTATTGATTAATTTGATACCTGGTTAAAAGCTGGACTCCAGACAATCATATCTTCATCGATGAATAATTCCTTCCCTTTTGGAGCCTCTAGATCCATCTTTCCAATTCTAACTCTCTGAAAGGATCTGTTTGGAAAGGTGACCAAGTTGATGATGTCGAATCCACCTGTTGCTTCTCCTTTCTCATTCAGAAACACTCTCTCCCCAGCTGAATTGTTAAAAGAAATGCCTTGAAGAAATGAATGGAGCTACTTCAAAGCAAATAAGAGAAAAAGGGGGTCGAAAGTCACGTAAGAGAGTAGAGACCATCCTAAAACTATTATTAAATATGTATGCTTATTAATTTGATAATTGATAATGCAAAGAAAGCTACTTGTCCACTTTCTTATTAATTTGATATTATTTTAAAGGAAGGTAAGAATGAATTGAAGCAGAATGAAAATACAGTAGCTAAGATGCTGAGCTTGTCCATCAGAAAGGTTGGCAGTTCAGTGGTTTGAATCCCTCACACCGCATAATGGAGGGAGCTCCCATTACTTGTTCCAAATTCTGCCAACCTAGCAGTTTGAAAGTAAAAATGCAAGTCGAAAAATAGGAACAACCTTTGGTGGGAAGGTAACAGTGTTCCCTATGCATTTGGCATTTAGTCATGCCAGCCACATGACCACGAATATGTCTTCAGACAGCGCTGGCTTTTCGGCTTTGAAATGGAGATGAGCACCGCCCCCTAGAGTCGAGAACAACTAGCAAATATGTGTGAGGGGAACCTTTACCTTTTTAACATTCTTCAATTTAGGTTCTTTACTTAAACAGTTAATTCACCTAGACCATCTCTAATCTTTCATCATTTGCATAAAAGCTATTTTAAAGTTTTAGGTCTGACTAATTTCATGGCTCCTATGTAGGATTTGAGTCCTCTGGTTGACAGGGAACATTCAACTTGTCTCCCTTCCACGCCAGGTCCTCCCTCATTGTCACCTCGGCTTTGTGGTGTTTGAGGCATTCATCTTCCTTCAGGACTTCTTTTAGCTATTGGATCAGTGTGCTTTCAGCCAGTTGAGCAGTGTATAGCTACTCTCCCCTTGCTGAGACCTGCACTGCTAATTGCCTGGAGGGAATGATGGAGTTAACTATGTCCTCCTTTTGTATTGCGGCATCCGAGACAGCGCATCGCTGAGGAAATTCTTTTCCTCTGGAAAATATTGGTGAAGTTTACCCTATTAAAGTACTAGACCCATCTCTCTTGCTTAGGGGAAAGCTCTCTTGGCATTCTTAAGGCTTCTAGGTTCTTGTGGTCAGTCCACACTTCAAACACATTCTTACTGCCTTCTAGGAATTTTGAGAAGAATGAGTTCAAAGATAATGGTACATCAAACTGCCCATTGAAATAAAATAAGTATCCGATGGGGAGATAATACCTGCAAAGCCTGCAGTTGCGGAATCTCAGGTTTTTTACCCATCATAGACTTTTTTGTATTGTACCATATGTATAGAGCTTGCAAAGCATGAGCCACAGCATAAACAGCATTGTAGACACTGTAGCTTTGGCCAGTCATCTCCATTTCAAACACAGGTCCAGGAAGATCCTCCAGCTTCATCTCCCCAGTGCATTTCCTACTGTGCATTCTTTGTGAGTCTGGTTTTGGAAATGAACAATCAAATGACTGTTCCCAAACTTCCTCTCGAAACCCATCTCTGTGGTCTGAAAGAGGATTGATGGTCTGAAGAAATTCCTTGAAACCTGCAACTGCTATTGAATGAACAGTGAAGGAAAGAGCCCCATGGAACATCTGGAGATCCCAACTGATTTGATATCCTGACAATATGAAATCAATCTGTGCAGTCATGATCCACACCCTTTTAAATAATACAATTTCCTTGCTTTCAGGATCTACCATAAATGTGACAATCCTTAGCCAGATAATTGCCACTGATTCTCCATAGACAAGAAATGCATTGGATTTGCTATTTTTCCAATTCATGGAAATAATTAAGATTTTTTTATATACTTCTTGAAAGTCTTGTACGTGGATTATCTGTGCAAGTCTTTCTATGAATGATGAGCAGATTCCATTCTCGGAAAGTAAGGGCTGAATTTTCTGTAAGAAATTTTCTCCATTGTTGTTATCAACAGAATATATCCCAATCCACGTCCACCTAAAATGACAAAGCAGTTGGATGATCCCAATGTACTGCTGGTCCTCTTTGGGGACCATGAAATAAAGTGAAGAGAGCTTCCTGGTCTGAAATTCTTCCTGAGGTAATGCGCCATATGTCAGCTAAAAGAAAGTCCAGTAGAATTCTATTGAGTCTTTAGATTTGATTTAATTTTCCTTTCTTGTTTTCATACAAAATATATCCAAAGAACATTTCCCCCCAGCATTCATTGAAGTATATAGAAACAAATTTGTTGGAAATATTTCAAACATATATACTAGATCAATTGCTTTAATAGAAGCAGTTCAACTCTTCCTTCAGTATGGAATGACTGCTGATACTTACTTCCTATAACTGTAGTTTCAGAAAACAGTGCTAAGTAGTAGATTTTGAGCCATGCAGAACATCTAAACAGAAACTTAAGCCTAATCTTTGATGCCCATTCATTATTCCATAACAACAATAAGATTAATAAATTTCCTCTCAACCTCTTCAGAACTTACTTGTGGAATCTTGAAGAACCCTACAATTTCAGCTACATAAAGTGATGTGACAAAATCCAATCCCCCAATGATAGCCATGAGATTCTTCTGGCGATCACATTTGTAGTTAGGGACAAATTCTTGGGATTTAAAAAGCAGGTCCAGAGTGGTTCGATAGGTCATCCTCGGATTGATGTAACTATCATAGAGGTGGAACCCCAGAGTGATGTTAGGTAAGATCTGGGAGTTTTCATTGATCTCCTTCACAGCAAAGGCCAAGGCAAGGATGTGCTGGTAGAATTTGATTATTATACTGCAAATGATTTAAATACCCCAGTTGAAAAAGGAAGTTGATCATTCTCATTATGTGGCATCATTTCTATATGAATATCAAACATTTCTTTCTCTGATGAAAGTAGGAAACGAATTGGTTTTCTAAAATGCTTTATAATTTAATTCAAATTTTCTTTTTCTACAATATTTGCATCATTTGCAACAAATATCTGATACAAGAAATAAAAATAGTGCTTTTTTGGTGATACCAAATGTTTTTCTAATATTTTTTCATAAAATAGAATATGAACTAATCCAGCATGTATCAGTCATTTATCTTATTTATGGTTGTTATGATTGATAATACAGATTTAAAAAAAACATCTTAAGCTTACTAAACGTTCTTCAAAAAAAAAGGTTTTGCACTAAACTTTCGTATATGACAAACACTTTACTGTAAAGCAAAGAAAAAAGGTTCATTTTCCTGTGACTAAAAGAGTTTGAAAGATAGACTTTAGATATAAAGCCTAAATTTATACTGAAAACATTGTACTCTCATAAGCAATTTTGGGGGAAATGATTAGAAGGAAAAAAATCCTTACTTTGCTAGGTCGGAAGGTGTTATACTAGGATGTTCCTTAAAATTTATTTCATTGAGGTTGTAAATTATGTGGGATGCCATCCCACCAATGACAAGGTCACCTGGTTGGTACCACTCATGTGGAACAAGGAAAGCATCACTGGCAGGGCAGCTCAGAGTCCCTATGTTCTTCACCAGGAACATTAGAAGGAGCAACATCTTCACTCTTGAAAATGCCTCTGACTTTCATCCTATCCTACAGGAAAGGTTGTATTACTCCAATAGCTAATCCAGGGATTAATTCAAGGTTTATATCTGAGAGTGCGGTTTATTAGAAAATCCACTTTTGGATATTTGAAGGTCCATGAGAGTGCAAATTCTTACCTTGAATAGAATCGGGGTTTGAACTAATACTCTGGCAGAGGGGAAGAGAGGGAGGAAACCTGTAGCCATGACTCTGACACACAGCCATTATTATCCTTGTGTCAATCCCCCTAGGGTTCAAGATGCATTGGTTGTTGTTGAATTGAAATAGCCTTCTGTGCAGTCTTGGATGTTTTTGTCTAATTCAGAAAATATCTCCTCTAGGATATGATTGCTTTGCTTTTGAGGAGAGAATAAGTGGCCAATGTTTAAATGCTTTTTTAAAATTGCTAAAAAAGTGTACAGTGGGGAATTTGCAATACGACAACCATCTTTAAAGCGCTCCATGGCTCGGGGCCTAGTTATATGCGAGACCGTCTCCTGCCCCATACATCCCTTCGGCCGATCCGCTCCCACAGAGAGGGCCTTCTCAGGGTGCCATCGGCCGGGCAATGCCGACTGGTGACACCCAGGGGAAGAGCTTTCTCTGTGGCGGGCCCTGCCCTTTGGAACGACCTACCCCTGAACTGCGTATCACCTCGGACCTCCACCTCTTCTGCCAGTGTCTAAAGACACATCTTTTCCAGCAAGCCAGCCTAGCCTAACCTCCCGTCGGGGCTATTTTAGGATTGTAATTTAATATGTTTTTAAATTTTGTATTTATCGTTTTGTATGTTTTTAGATTCCTGTGCGCCGCCCTGGGTCCTTCGTGGAGAAGGGCGGGATATAAATATGATTTAAAAAAAAATAAAAAAAATACAAAATACACTGAATTTTTAATACTTTCTATTTTTTTATACAATGCAGGACAAATGCAGTTCACCTTTCTTTGAATAGCATTAATATGCATACTGTATTTTTTGAAGTATAAGAGGCACCTTTTCCCCCCTCTAAAAGAGGGTGAAATTTGGATGCCTCTTATACGCAGGAGGTAGCCCCGCCCACCCACCACCCATCACCTTTTGCCTCTGCCTCCCAGCAATCCCTCATCGCATCCGCAGAGAACCGCAAGAACTCGTGACTTCTCGTCTGGACTACTGTAACGGTCTCTACATGGGGCTCCCCTTGAGATGCACTCGGAGGTTGCAGTTGGTCCAGAATGCGGCCGCGCGGATGATCATGGGAATCTCAAGACATTCCCACATAACACCACTCCTGCGCGAGCTGCACTGGCTACCTGTGACCTACCGGGTGCGTTACAAGGTTTTGATGACCATATTCAAGGTGCTCCATGGCACGGGGCCTAGCTACCTTCGAGACCGTCTTCTACCCCATACATCCCTTCGACCGACTCGCTCCCAGGGAGAGGGTCTTCTCCAGGTGCCGTCGACTGGACAATGCCAGTTGGCAGCTCCCAGGGGAAGGGCCTTCTCTGTGGTGGGCCCTACCCTCTGGAGTGGCCTACCTCCCGACCTCCGTTCCATCACAGACCTCCGCTTGTTTCGCCGGCACCTAAAAACTTATTATTTTCATCTGGCCAGCCTAGCATGATCTACTCCACACCCATTATTTTATAACAAATCAAAATTGTAATTTGGGTTTTAAATTTAAACTTATTTTAAGCAGGGTATTGATTTAATTAAATTATTATTTAATAATATTTTGTATTTATGTATAATTGATTTTAAATCTCTGTTCGCTGCCCCGAGTCCTTTTGTGGTGAGATGGGTGCGGGTTATAAATGTGAAAAATAAATAAATAAATAAAAATTTACCTTCTTGCATCAAATCCAAAAAATGGGGCTTGCGGAGGTGTCACTAGACTATGGCAACCTTTGCAGCCTGAAACAGCTGATGATTGGGAGTCCCGTGCTGAAACTGAATGTGAAACAGGCTGTTTGTTGCAATGAGGCAAATTGCTGGGAGGCAGAGGCAGATTTTTTCTTCTTCTAATCAGGCTAAACAGAAACAGGCTGTTTGCTGCAAGGTGGTATGTCATCAACTATAAATGCCTATAGAATGTTCAAATTATTAGACTTATTTTTTAAAGACTGCTTTATTATTGTTCTAGATAACTTAACAATGGGGCTCTACATGGGGCTCCCTTTGGGGTGCACCCGAAGACTACAGCTGGTCCAGAATGCGGCCGCGTGGGCGATCTTGGGAACGTCTAGGTATTCCCATGTAACACTGCTCCTGCGCGAGCTGCACTGGTTACCTGTGGTCTTTCGGGTGCGCTTCAAGGTGTTGATCACCATCTTTAAAGCGCTCCATGGCACGGGACCTAGCTACCTGTGAGACCGCATCCTACCTCATACATCCCTGCGGCCGACCTGCTCCCACAGAGGGGGACTTCTCCGGGTGCCATCCACCAGGCAATGCCAGCGGGCGACGCCCAGGGGAAGAGCCTTCTCTGTGGTGGGCCCAACCCTCTGGAACGACCTACCCCCCGACCTCAGAACAACCACAGACCTCCGCACCTTCCGCCAGAAATTAAAGACACTCCTGTTTCATCAGGCCGGTTTGGCCTAAGTTATTTACCTAGCCTACAGTCTGCACAATAAATTGTTTTAATTGGGTTTTAAATGGGATTATGTTTTAACCTTTTAAATTTTAGCACAGGGATAACTTATTTAATCTGGTATTAATTATTTATATTGTGATACTGTGTGTTTTAACTTCCTGTGCATTGCCCTGGGTCCCTTCGGGGAGAGGGTGCGGTTATATAAATTCGACAAATAAATAAATAAAACAAAATGAAGAACCTTTTTAAAATAAATGCTTGATCTGAAGAGGCCCAGTGCTATTGTATCATCTTTTACATAGCAGAGAATAACATATACTTCCAGAAAGCCACATCAATTTTAACAGCATATGCACTGTCTGAAATGCAACATTACAAACAGTGTATATTGTCTGTACTATTTGCTGTTTGCTGCAAGGAGGATAATTGCTGGGAGGCAGAGGCAGATTTGTTTTCCCTTGTTTTCCTCCCCAAAAGCTAGGTGCATCTTATACTTTGGAGCGTCTTATACTCCAAAAAATATGGTAGATATTTTGGTACTTGAGAAGTTTTGGATGATTAACGTCTAGATTGCCCTAGAAATGAGGGTCATACTTCTATTGTTTCCACAAGAGGTAGGTTGGGTGACATTTTTACTTAAGTTAGCCATGAGCTGGAAATATTTATTTTAATTCTATTTGGAAATAAACAGATATCTGCAGCCTTATATCTTACTGTGGGTTTGATGCCCTTTGTGGACAAATTCCAGCAAAGAGTTTACGTAGCTGCATAGTAAAATCTGTGGTCATCTACGCCTGACAATTTCCAAAGAGAGAAAAGTTGTTCTCAATAAGGGTGGAGATAGCATCCATGTATGGGTTGAACCTATCCACACTCTGATTGGACTGAGTCAGATTACTAATTAATTAGCCTAGGTATATAACTCCCTCAGGAGCTGCCATACCCAGTTTATGACTCAGTCCAGCTCTGGGACTGTACGGTGTCCAACTCCCAATATTTCTTTGGCTGCTACTTGGCTGACTGTTTGGATTGGATTTGTGAGTAGACAGGGGCCCCCTCTCCTCAGCAGCAGACTCTGACTCAGGTTCCTGTCATTTCTAGCCTCCAGCTAACTGGTTTGGTGCTGCATAACTTGCCTCCTACCTGAGATCAGGCCTCTCTGGGCTTCCTTCACTCTGCTGCTGTCAAGTAAGGAGTGGGTGGGTGTTTGCTGGCTCCTGGAGGCAGCCGCGCTGACGGCCTAGGCTGTGCGGCCTCTCAGCACTGCCACAGAGGCAGCTGCTCTCTCGGCCTGTCAAGAGGCCCTGCTGGCCAGCAGCACATGTGCAGTCGCCTGGGCCTATTATCGGCCCTATCGGCACCTCAGTGGCCTTCCTGGTGCCCGATCTCGACGGGGCCTTTCCCCCTGCAACCTCTGCATGATTGGAACTTTGTGCTTGGGCCTCGTGCAGCACTTCTGAGGCCTCCGGCCTGCGCCTCACGGCCGCCATTTTGAAGCCTCGGCCTACTCCTCCAACATCACGGCCGCCATTTTGCTAGCCTCCCGCCTAGCTCCGCATGGAATGGCTGAATCCAGGGGTGCTGATCGTGCGAGGACAGCCAGGGAGGCCCACCAGCCACCACAAGGCCTCATAACGGTGAGCGAACCCTCCCCTGTGGCTGATAGGGGTGCCTCCCAAACCAGATCCAGGTCCAAATCGTCCTCCAGGCCTCATCGAAGGGCAGCAAGCCCAGGTCAGCCCCCAAGCCCACACCACGGCCCTCGGGCGGCGATGTCCAACCGGGACCCAGCCCTCAAGGGGAGCCTATGTCTACAACCCCTTCCTCGCAGGCTGTGACCCCACTGCATCTGGATCTGCCCAGGGGCCTTTCAGCCCTATTCTGCCCATTGATACTTCGGGGGTGTGGGGCCCAGTGCCCAACAGGTCTCTCGCCCACGCTGTGGAGTCCACCTTTACCCCCATAGTTGCTGGCCTCCGCCAGGAGGGCACCTGGGCATCAGGGCCACCTCCACCACTCCCTGCTTGGCAAGCCCTTCCTACAGCCCAGGGCTCATCTATGCAGGACTTCATCGCTGAGTCCATCAGGCAGGGGATCGCGGCTGGCCTCATTGAGAGGGCTCAGAGGCCACAGCCGGCTGTGGTTGTTACTGCTCCCCTGCAGCCCCCCCCCGCCCCCCTGCCTTCCACCTGTCCCCGGCCGAGGAGGATCCAGTCTCATCGCCTGATTCTGCACAGGGCAAAATCAGGGAGACCGAGTTGTCCGGCACAGGCCTTGTTCAAGCCCCTCCTGGCCAAGGCAAAGGCCACATCTTCTTTCGCATTTATAAAAGTACCAGCAGCCAGAAGTCTTCTCCTGTCCTGAGCACTAGGGTGAGGCAGTGTGCACTCTCTTCACCTGGGAGAGCTGCAGAGGACGATCCCTCCCTCCATGTGAGGATCCCCATTGACACCTCAGACCTCTGGGGTTCTAGCCAAGGTTGGCAGTTGCCCCCATGCACTACCCCATGGGGGCTTCATCTCAACCTCTTCCCTCTACATCCACAGGGGTTGGTGCTGCTCAACTACCCCACTTGAGGGTGCCCAATTTCAGGACCTAATGTTCAGGGCTTTCCAGCAGTGCATGGTTGCTGCTTTCCAACAGCCTCAGATTCAGCCACAGGTTGCTCCTCCATCTACAGCTCCTGTGGGGATAGATGGTCAGGAGGATATTCCTCCAGTCTCCACTGTTTCTTCCCATGACAATAGTGATTCTGAATCTGAAGAGGGCAAAATCAGAGAGGAAAAGCTTTCAGGGGATGGGGGCATACGCCCTTCTAAGCCTTCCTTCTCAGTTTGTTTCAGCCTCTTTGTTTAAGTGTCTGCTCTCTAAAGCTAAGGCATCGGCCAAATTTGGCAATAAGTCATCGGAACCCCTGGTGCAACCTCAGGGCTTTTCTGCCGATACTATATTTGAGGAACAGGCAATTGAGGCTGCCACAGTTCCCACCCCCTAGTCCTTTCTTGACTTGGTCAAGCACCAGTGGGCATCTCCAGCATCTGGCCCTATGCCCACTTCCACTGACGAAACGTTCATTAATGGGAAAAAGGAAATGGCTCAGGTGCTGTTGCAACTCACTATTGATGCACCTGTCATGGCCCTGCATACATTTGCAAACATGCCCAAAGAACCAGAGGACCCTCTGAAGCCGGAGGACAATACTAATAATAATAATGATGATGATGATGATGATGATGATGATGATGATGATGATGATGATGATGATGATAAGAATAATAATCTTTATTGTCCTTGTACTAAAATTACAATGAAATTGACAAAAAGGGCTGACCTCACCTTACAAAGGGGTCATCAGGTGGCTGCCTGGGCAGTGTGAGCAGCTACCACTGCCTCCTTCTTTAACCAGTCCTCTTTACTTTGGTTGCAGGATCTTCAGCAGTGAACGCCAATAGCAGATGTCAGGTCACATCAGGACATCAACAAACTGGTGGCAGCCATCCAATTGTCTTCGGGTGTCACTTTAGTAGCAGCCAGGTTTACCTCCAGGGCAATTGCTTCATCCATAGCATCTCGCAGGCTGCTTTGGCTGTGTCAGTGGAAAGCTGATGTGTGCCACGTATGGCACCTGGTGTCAGCCTCCTTTGCTGGAGGGTCACTCTTTGGTGCTGCTATTGCCCTTTCTTAATTGAGAATAAGGACAAACGGAAGGTGGTTCCCACAGCTCCTAGGAAGAGCAATTTCCGGGTGGTGCCCTACCCCCATCGCTCCTATTTCCGTGGTCAGGACTACGGTTCTTCCTTCCGGGGTCAGGACTATGGCTCTTCTTTCAGGGGGTCTGATTTCAGTCAGTCAGGTTTCAGACTATACCAAGGAGGCTACGCCCCCAGCCAGAGATGTCAACTGGATAGGCAGCAGAGGGGTAGACAGCAGAAATGGCCCTTTCAAGGGGGCAGAGGAGGCGGCGCTCTTCCACAAGAATTAATTCTGGGCCCAGCTCTCCCCCCCATCGGTGGATGTTTGGCATATTTCACGGACCGTTGGGACTCCTCTACCTCCGATGCGTGGGTGCGGTCAACCATCAGGTCTCAAATAACCCGACTCGGAGGCGATTTATGCAGGAAGCCATTCAACACCTATTGGACATTAGGCCTGTCCAACTGGTGCCTCCAGTTTAACAGGGTCAGGGTTATTATTCCATTCTCTTTGTGATCTTTGGGCAGCTGGAGAGCTGTTCTTGATTTGAAATAGTTTGACCGCTATGTGCGTTATCGCAGGTTTAAGATGCATTCACTGCACACAATATTAGAGGGTATTAGGCAGGGAGATGTCCTCACGTCCATCGACCTTACTGAGGCCTACCTGCACATACCTATAGCCCCTGAATACTGACAATTTCTCAGGTTTCGTTACCTTTGTGGATAGGATAGCGGGGTAACATGTCCTGGTCTTGACCGGTACCATCACGGCCAAAGCTCATGTCAACCGACAGGGTGGCACTAGATCCAGGGCCCTCATGGCCAAGGTGGATCTGTTGGGTATCTGGGCAGAGCACAATTTGCTGTCTGTGGTGGCGGACCAAATATCCGGGGTGGACAACACCAGGGTGGATTGGCTTAGCAGGGTGGAGATTGACCATTCTGAATGATGTTTACACCCTTCTATTTTTCAGGAGATCTGTCGTCGTTTCAGGAGGCCACTGGTCAACCTCTTCGCATCTCCAGAAAATGCCCAGCTGCCCAGGTTTTTCTCCAGGCTCCCAGCTCCGGGGGCAGAAGGGATGGATGCACTTTGCACGTTGTGGCCTCAGGGCCTTATGTATGCTTTTCCACCTACCCCTCTTCTTCCTAGGGTGATTTGGCAGATAATTTTCCTGCAGGCACAAGTGCTCCTAGTGGCTCCATACAGGCCGAGGTGTCCGTGGTTCGCCGACATTCAGACCTTGTCCTTGGTGGAACCGTGGCGGATACCACCGGACATGGTTGTCCTGACCCAGGGGTCGCTGGAGCACCCGGAGGCCCAGTGGCTCCAGTTGACCGTCTGGAGGTTGAGCGGCTTGCTCTGAAGGGTGGCTCATTCTCAGACAGGGTCATTCTTACTATCCAAGCTTCCAGATAGGCCTTTACCATGCACATATACAACGCTACCTGGAACATCTTTTGCAAGTGGTGCGTGGGTCATCAAGTGAAACCTGAGGTCACCTCCATCCCGCAGGTCCTCGGGTTCTTGCAGGATGGGTTGGAGAGGGGCCTCTCACCTAATACTATCAAGAGGCAGGTGGCTGCGATTGGGTCTGTCCTCACCTGGGGCAGCGGTGCTACTCTCTCTCAGCACCCTACAGTTCGAAGGTTCCTTAAGGGGGCTACAAATTTGAGGCCTCCTCCTGTACATAGGTATCCCACGTGGGATTTGGCTACAGTGCTGAGGGCTCTCACCAAGGCTCCTTTTGAGCCTCTGGAGGACATGTTGTGGCAGTTCCTAACATGGAAGGTTGTCCTCCTGGTAGCGATCACGTCTGCCAGGCATATTTCCGAGCTGCAAGCCTTATCAGTTAGGGAGGATTTGTGTAAGTTTTATGCGGACAGGGTTGTCCTCCATCTGGATCCCTCCTTTGTCCCGAAGGTGGGGTCTTGGTTCCATCAGGCTCAGGAGGTGGTCCTCCCCAGCTTTCCTGCGGAGTCTGCGCAGCCCTCGGATGACCTGTGCCACTTGCTGGATGTCAGGTGTGCCTTGCAAGTATACATAGATCGTACGGAGTCTATTTGCAGATCGGAGTCTCTTTTTGTTTCCTTTCTACCAGGCTCCCTGGGTAAGAAGGTGTCCGTCTCCTGCATTGGCCAATGGGTTCATCATTGTATTGAGAAGGCTTATGCAGCGTGTGCTGAGGAGGTTCCTCATGGAGTCACAGCCCATTCTACGCGCAGCGCAGTGATGACTTCTGCCTGGGCGACGCAAGCTTCTCTGGAAGAAATCTGTAGGGCTGCAGCGTGGTCTTCTCCTTCTCCTTTTGTGCAGCATTATAAACTGGACAAGTTTGTCTCGGCTGAGGCTGATTTTGGCTGCCGGGTTCTGCAGTTGGTCTGTCCTCATTTGTTGGGGCAGGCCTGATCTCGACCCTCCCGTGGGTCCTTCTCTGGGCTTTGGTATGTCCCATACATGGATGCTATCTCCACCCTTATTGAGAAAGAGTGTTGGTACTTACCTGATATGCCTCTTCTAATAAGGGGGGAGATAGCATCCGGCCCATCCCTTTCTCGTTCAGCCCTGCCTGTGTTTGGTGTCTGGCTCTTGTTGTTCTTGGTAGTGTTACTGTTGGATTTTTCTTGCTAAAGGAGTTGGTTCGTACCGGTGAGTCTGTATTCTTTTCTTCGTCAAAAACTGGGTGTGGCTACTCCGTAGGGGGTTATATGCCAAGCCCTGCCTTGGTTCTTATCCGTGTTCTTGTGGGCTTTGGAAGTGGTTTTTTGTACTTATTTTTCACTAAGGGAGTTGGTGTTTACCAGTGAGTCTGTGCTCCTTTCTTTGTCGTAAACTGTGTATGGCAGCTTCTGAGGGGGTTATATACCTAGGCTAATTAATTAGTGATCTGACTCAGTCCAATCAGAGTGTGGATAGGTTCAACCCATACATGGATGCTATCTCCCCCCTTATTAGAAGAGGCGTATCAGGTAAGTACCAACGCTCTTTCTCTCTTTTTAAAAAAAATTCTTTCTCCCTCTCTCATCCTTTCCAGTATCAGATTCCATTCTCTTGTCATTGATGAATACAACAGTGTTGAAAATTCTGTAAACTAACATGCACGATTGATTTATTCACTGGAAATATTTACTTGATAGGATGGATAGAGGGGGGGAAAGAGGCAATGGAGCCTAACATTTATTTCTAACTTTGCTCTTCAGATGACCAGCTTTATGGCAGAAAGAGGAGCTCTGATTTACTGTGTGAGAAATGCAGAGAGAGAAAACACTTTGTTTAAATTTGGAAGAGGGAGAAGCACTAAAAAGTTGCTAACCAAAAATACAAGTAGAAAAATATTGGAACTTTTTTTGTATTTATTTCCAATTTATACCCCGCCCTTCTCCTAAAAAAGGACCCAGGGTGGCGCACAGGCTACTAAAACCAAAACATACATATAAATACCCATATTAAAAAGCAATTAAATCATAATCCCGTGCTAAAACCCATTTATAAAATCTCTAATTAAAATTTTCAATGATTAAAACTCAGTATCGGGGTTATCCTAGGCCGGCTTGTTGGAACAGAAGCGTCTTAAGGCGCTGGCGGAACAAGCGAAGGTCCACGATGTTACGTAGTTCGGGGGGCAGGTCGTTCCAGAGGGTAGGGCCCACCACAGAGAAGGCTCTTCCCCTGGGTATTGTCCGGCTGACGGCACCTGGAGAAGGCCCTCTCTGTGGGAGCGGATCGGTCGAAGGGAAGTATGGGGGAGAACGCGGTCTCGTATGTAGCTAGGCCCCGAGCCATGGAGCGCTTTAAAGATTGTCGTCAGCACCTTGAAGTGCACCCGAAAGGTCACAGGTAGCCAGTGCAGCTTGCGCAGGAGTGGTGTTACATGGGATTGCCTTGTGGCTCCCATAATTAACCGCGCAGCAGCGTTCTGAACTAACTGCAACCTTCGAGTGCACCTCAAGGGGAGCCTTGAGATGCACTCGTATAGTTTTGCTGCACATTGACAGCAGCAAAACTATACTACACACAAAAGTGGAAGGACATCTCGACCCTGACAATGGACAAATGGCTGCAAAAATTGATGGAGTTAGCAGAGATGGCTAAATTGACTGCTTTGATCAAGGAAAAAAAACTACAAATACCACTAGAAACCATTTCTGGACTTTTGTGCATGAGGTAGAAAAAAATGAAACTTTGATGTTGGGTTTTTCCAATTAAGTAGATTTGTTGTCATAGAAATGGCTAGTTTACACTGTTATACAAAAATAGAAAAGTTGTAGAAATGAAAAGAAATTGAAAATGTTAGTTTGGACCAAAGAATGATGTTGGTAAACATAAACAACAGATGATTTCCAGGAAACGTTCACCTTTCACCACATCCATTCATCTCTCTTTGATCCCATTTTAATTTTGTTTATCAGCAATTTCTTCCTTATTCCTTTCTCCCTAAATCTCGTTTTCCAGCTGTAACTAAACTAAAATCTTTACTTTCTTTTCATTTCTACTACCACAACTTTGTTACTTTGACATAACAGTGTAAACTAGCCATTTCTACTACAACAAATCTATCTAATTGGTGAAACCCAAAATCAAAGTTTCATTTTTTTTTCTACCTCACACAAAAAGTCCAGGAGGGGTTTCCATGTAAAAATTGTAATTTACAAAAGTGATCTGGTAGAGCAGACAGCAGGGGTGGGCTTCAAAAATTGCAGCAATGAGGCTGCCTGCTTGTTGGGTGGGCGTGGCCTAGTTAGCCTCCTGTACATAGCGGGTGTGTTTTTCTCCCTCCCCAGGCTCTGGAGGCTTTCCTTGAGCCTGTGGGAGGGCAAAACAGCTTCCCCTGGGCTCCGGAGGCCCTCCAGAGTCCAGAAAAAGGGCTGTTTCTGGACTCCCAGAACCTCAAGTAGGTTCATTTTCTCCCCTCCCTAAGTCTTCATGTGGACCCTACCCTTACCTGGCATGATGAACAGGCCACATATAAACTCCTGGGAGTGGAGGTGGAATGGGAGGGGCAGGGTGGGGTGGGTGTGGCCAGCCAGGGGTGGCATTGGGGGTTTGCCGAACTGGGTAGAATCCTAGCTAGAGGATTACCCAAACCTGTGCAAACCGCCAGCAGCCCATCCCTAGCAGAGAGGTAGGAAATATTGTGTGCCCTCTCTCTTAAGTAAGGACAACTGGTGGGACCCAGATGTGTCTTCTTTGTGATAGCTTCTTCCCTCTGGAACATCATCCACATGGAGATAAGTTTGGCTCCTAGTTTGATACTCTTTTGAAAAGCCATGAGCACCCAGTTTTGCCCATGGAACGCAGAGTGGGTTGGAGCCCATCAAGTGGCTCAACTGATTGATTGTTAATACTCTAGGGGTGCATTTTTATTGTTTCTATATTGGATCTATATTTTTATTTTTTTTAAGCAACTGAGAGAGACACTGACAGTGAATTAGTGGCCATATACCATGTTTCCCTGAAAATAAGGAAGGATCTTATTTTCTTTTGACCCCTGAAATAAGTGCTTGACCTTATTTTCTGGGAGGTCTTATGATTTTTGAGGTGCAGGGGGCAGCGAGCATGGTCACCTCATGGCTGCTGCTGTGTTGCAATATTTTCAGGGAGGGCTTAATTTAGCTCATGTGCTCAAAAGCCCGACTGGACTTACTATCCAGGGAGGTCTTATTTTTGGGCACACAGGGTACATTCTCTTAAAAAAAACTCGTCACAATGGCAACTCATAATTTTTTATTCAAGAATGTTCTTTGAATTGTTGTTGATAAATATCTGGAAATATCAAAGGACTGCACCTCATTTTCATCCTCCATGGCCTCCTGTAGCACTCCTGCTGGAGAAAAATGGCCTGAAATGCAGCCCCAAAATGGGTCAAAAAATGGGACAAAATAAGACCAAAAACCAGCCTGAATATGGCCTGAAAATGGGTAAAAAATGGCCAGAGTAAAAAATGAAGTGGAATCCCATGCCCTGTTTTGGCCAGCAGGGTGCTGCAGGATGCATCCTTCCTGCCACCCCATTCCCTCTGCTGACCCATGGAGGAGAACTACAATGCTGATCCAGCCCTCAAAGATATCCAGTTTGACACCCCTGATTTATGGGAACACTCAAAACGTTACCCTCAGATATTTTCATTTTTATAATCCCAGTCGAGCAGCAGGCACCGTTCCAGTACGATGCTGTGGCGGGCCTGTCCTCCCACCTGTGTTCCTTACCTGTATTTGACCCAACCGGGCCATTTGCGCATGTACACGCAACATAGAATGAAAACGCATAGAGTGAATTGGAACTATAAAAATCAAGAAAATGTCTCTGCAAACATAGGACATCATTTGAGTCAATATCTGAAATATCCTAATAGCAACTGATAAAACTAGATCAAAGTCAAGTGTAACACGAGTGTTGAAAGGGAGAATGAATTCTGATAAAGAATCTTGGACAATGATGGAAATGCAGCAACAGGAGCACTTAATTTGGAATGGGCTCAAATATGAATAGATCGTAAATATGCAATGTAAATCCTTCCTTGACAGAAAAACTATATTCTCTTATGTTTTATATACACCTGTAGAACAAAAATAGTTTTTCTATTGTTTTTCAGCAATTTTATCTAGAAAGAAAGATCACATGATATACTAATTTCTCTTTGTGAGTTGCTCCCTGTGGTTGAGGTCAGGCCGCAAAACAATGATGTAACATTTGGGCAAAATTATGCATCCTAGTAATGCAGCACTGGAGGCCAAGATGGAGAAGACCTCCACAGCTACCATGGCTTTTCCCTTTGTGCTCAGATAGGCTGGAAAGAAGGAGAGCCACACACTGCAGAAGGCCAACATGCTGAAGGTGATGAACTTGGCTTCGTTAAAGCTGTCAGGTAATTTACGGGCGTGGAAAGCCACAATGAAGCTGGCAATGGCCAAGATACCCATGTAGCCCAAGACACAGTAGAAGAAGATAGCTGACCCCTCATTGCATTGCAAAGTCATTTCTTGGAGCTCTGAGTGCATGTCTAACTCAGGGAATGGGGGAGATGCTGACAACCAAAGGATACAAATACATACTTGTAAGAGGGAGCAGGAAAGAACAGTAGAAAGAGCCAATCTTTTCCCCACCCATTTCCTCATCTGAGATCCTGGTTTAGTGGCCATGAAAGCCACAACCACAGTGATGGTTTTGGCCAGTACACTAGAAATGGCCACTGAGAAGGTGATGCCAAACATCGATTGCCGGAGAAGGCAGGTGACTTTGGCAGGTTGGCTGAGGAAGAGCAAAGAGGAGAGAAAACAGAGCAGAAGAGAGACAAGGAGGGTGTAGGTGAGGGACCGGTTGTTGGCTTTGACAATGGGAGTTTCCTTGTGCTTAATAAATGTTCCAAGCACCCAAGAGGTGAAGAAGAAGAAACCAAGAGCTGCTGAGACTAACCCAATTCCTAAGTTTTCTTCAAAAGTTAGAAAGACCAGCAGTTTCAGGATACATCCTTTCTTTTCTTTATTTGGATAATGATCTTCTGGACATTCAATACAGTCGTCCATATCTGGGAGGAAAGTCAAGAAAATTTTCATCTAGGCACTCCAGATTATTGAAATTCAATTTATTAATTTTATGCATCCTAAACTTGCATATTAAAATTGGCTTAAGTCTAATGAAAATTGGTAGAATTCCTACCCTACCATTTAGGTTTGAAATTTTCCCTTCTGTGCATGGAACACAGTCATAGCAGCAGAACTGACTTCCTTCAATCCCTTTCTTCCAGGATCCAGCGACACAGGGGTCATTGCATCAAGAATGTGGAGGAACCTGAATGGATGATAAACATGAAAATGTTTGAAAAGGGGGTTTCTAAAACAGTTTCTGAATTTTCTCCTTGATGGGGTAACATGATTATTGACTTCCCCAAAGGATACTGAATTTTACAACTTCATCAACAACTGAAAATAATGTAGAAATTATAATGAGGTAAAGAAGTTCCTGTCTGAAGAGCAAGACAAATAAATAATTATTACATCGTAACTATCACATAGAAACGTGGCCACTCTTGTGATTTCAAATGGAAATGCCCACCAAATATGCAATCCTAGCTTTTATATTGTAATATTTTATTTGTAAATTTGAGGAATCTTTCATCATCCACAACATTTAAAAGAATATGCCATTGTTTATTTTAAATTAGATTTCTAAAGAGATTAGGTTTAATATAGGATCATAATGGATTAAGGCATGGTGGATTCACTAATTCAATACCTGGTTAAAACCTGGACTCCAGACAATCACTTCATCATCAATCCAAAATTCCTTCCCTTTTAGAGCCTGTAGATCCATCTTTCCAACTCTAACTTTCTGAAAGGATCTGTTTGGAAAAGTGATCAAGTTAATGATGTCGAATCCACCTGTTGCTTCCCCTTTCTCATTCAGGAACACTTTCTCCCCAGCTGAATTGTTAAAAGAAATGCCTTGAAGACTTGAATGGAGCTACTTGAAAAGGAATGAAAGAGAGTGAATTAACAACAATATAAGAGAAGGGGAAATCATACTTAAGTTTCATTCTCTCATTCTTCCTATTCCTATAACTATTATTATGAACACTTAGAAATTTGACAATCAATATTGCTTGATAATGTACACGTCCTGTCTGTCTGTCTGTCTGTCTGTCTGTCCCTCCGTCCGTCCATCCATCCATCCATCCATCCATCCATCCATCCATCCATCCATCCATCCATCCATCCATCCATCCATCCATCCATCCATCCATCCATCCATCCATCCATCCATCCATCTATCTATCTATCTATCTATCTATCTATCTATCTATCTATCTATCTATCTAAGGAAGAGTGAGAATGAATTGAAACAGAATAAATAAAAGTTTCTAGAATTATTTACCTTCCTTAATTTATCATTTAGATCAGGGATGTCAAACTCACAGTGTCATGCCATCATGTGACATGTTGCAACCTTTTCCTCCTTCACTAAACTGGAGGTGAGCATTGCCAGTGTGCGATGCATCCGGCCCATGGGCCATGAGTTTGACACACCTGATTTAAATTGATTACATCAACAATTAATTCAACCTAGATCATATCTAATCTTTCCTCCTTGTCTTTTACTCAAATTTTAGAATCTGAGACTAAAGCATTCCTCCATAGAGAGATGCAAGATCGATATTCTTGCAAACATGTTTCATGTTTCATACTATGGATGCCACATCTAAGAAGTCCCACTTTTCTTTCACTCCTCTAAAACTTTGACAGAGACAGAAAGCTCAGCTTGTTACCCATGACAAGTCCATGAGCCACATAGAAAATTCTTGGAAAATTGATTGTTTTTGGAGGAGGCAATAAAAAGTAATCAAAATTATAATTGTAACTGTCTTTTATTATTCAATGTATGGTGATTTACTAAATAACCTCTCCTGACATCTAAACCATAATTTATACAGTAGCTTCAGAATAACAATGGAAATTATTTTTTCTGTACCTCCATTTTACACTTTACATAACACATTACTTTTGTAGCAAATTCAGTTAAAGACCATATATGGAGGAATACCAGAAATGTGAGGTAAATTGAAGAAGAGCTGGCTGGGTCAAACTGAGGCCTAATAGGAAAGTACTGGCATCGGTTTCAAGAGGCTGATATAAAGGGATTCATTGTGGTTATAAAATATAAATCCCTAATATGGTGGGAAGCAATTGAGAGACTTTCTACAAGGAGATTTTTGGGCTGGAAACTGGTTGACTAGTTGCCAAAGGCATTGTGTAACACGTGTTGTGCAATGACTTTATGTAACATGGACATTTAAGGAAGTGGACTGTTACCCCAAAACTGTATTTAAACTCTGAACCCAAAGCTGTCAGACATCCTCTTTCTATCTTTCATGATGGAGAATCCTTTTGCAAAAGCTTGTCTTAAATAAATATATTTTTATTGTTTATGGTCTCTCTGTTCTTTGTTCCTTTTTGATATAGAGATTTATTTTTCTCACAGAACAGCATATCAGAGTCAAAAGGGACTTGGAGGTCTTCTAATCCAACACCCTACCCAAGGAGGAGAACCTATGCTATTTCAGATAAGTGGCTGTCCTTCTCTTCATAAAAATCTCCAGTGTTGGGGCATTCAAAACTTCTGAAAGCCAGCTGTTCCACCAATTCATGGTTAATGGTTGTCACCAATGGTTGCCCTCTGCACAGTCACTCATGCCCTCCTGACATCCCGCCTGGAATACTGCAATGCTCTCTACATGGGGCTCTCCTTGAGGTGCACCCGAAGGCTTCAGCTTGTCCAGAATGCAGCCGCGCGGGCAGTTATGGGAACCTCTAGGTTTTCCCATGTAACACCGCTTCTGTGCGAGCTGCATTGGCTGCCTGTCATCTTTCGGGTGCGCTTCAAGGTGTTGGTTATCATCTTAAAAGCGCTCCATGGCACGGGACCTAGCTATCTGCGGGATCGCATCCTGCCCAATACATCCCTGCGGCCGATTCGCTCCCACAGAGAGGGACTTCTCCGGGTGCCATCCACTAGACTTTGTCAGCGGGTGACGCCCAGGGGCAGGGCCTTCTCTGTGGTGGCCCGACCCTCTGGAACGACCTTCCCCCCGATATTAGAACAACTACGGACCTCGCTCCTTCCGACAAAAATTAAAAACACACTTCTTTTGCTTGGCCGGCCTAGGGTAATTTAATCTGTTTTTAGGGGTTTTTAGGGCTTAGTTTTAGTTTTATATGGGCTTTTAGCGCATGGTTAGTTTAATTCGTTTTAATATTGTACTTGTTCGTGATTTTTAATTGTATTTTTAATTCCCAGTGCCCCGCCTCGAGTCCCTTCGGGGAGAGAGAGCGGGTTATAAATTAAAAAATTATTATTATTATTATTATTACCATCACAAAATTCCTCCTTATTTCTAGGTTGTTTCTCATGCTTGATTTCCCATGCAGAAAATATTAAGACTTTCCACAATGGCTTCAAAACATAAGTCTACATCAAACTGCTTATTGAAATAATGGAAGTATCCAAAGCAAAGGGAATACCTGCCAAGCTGGGAGATGTGGAAAGTCAGGATTTTTATACATCATAGATTTATTTCTATTGTACTTTAAAGTGTATAGAGCCTGCAAAGCATGAGCCACAGTGTAAACAGCATTGTAGACACTGTAGCTATGACCAGTCATTTCCATTTCAAAGGCAGGTCCAGGAAGATCCTCCAGCTTCATGTCCCCAGTGCATTTTCTACCTTCCTTTTGGAAAATTCCTTGTATTTCTTGTAAGTCTGGTTTTGGAAATGAACAATCAAATAATTGTTCCCAAACTTCCATTAGAAACCCATCTCTGGAGTCTGAAAGAGGATTGATGGTCTGAAGAAATTCCTTGAAACCTGAAACGGCTGTTGAATGAACGGTGAAGGAAAGAGCCCCATGGAACATGGTGAGATCCAATGTGATTTGAAACCCAGATAATATGAAATCGATCTGGGCAGTCATGATCCACACCCTTCTATAAAATGCAATTTCCTTGCTTTCAGGATCTATGATTAACATGACAAATCTTAGCCACATAATTGTCAATGATTCTCCATAGAGAAGAAAAGCATTGGCTTGGCTATTAATCCAACTCATGGATATAATTAAGACTTTTTTAATTACTTCTATGCTGTCATCCAAGTGGATTAGCTGTTCAAGTCTTTCTATGAACGCTGAGCAGATTCTGTTCTGTGAAAGTAAGGGCAGCATTTTCTGTAAGAAATTTTCTCCATCACTGTTATCAACAGCAAATATCCCAATCCATGTCCACCTGAAATGATGAAGCAGTTGGATAATCCCAGTGTACTGCTGGTCCTCTTTGGGGACCATGAAATAAAGTGAAGAGAGCTTACTGGTCTGAAATTCCTTTTGGGGTAGAGAGCCGTATGTCAGCTGCAAGAAAGTGGAGTAGTATTCTCTTGAGTTGTAAGATCAAATGCAATTGTCCTGATCTATTTTTCGAATAAAATATATGCAAGGAAGGAATTGCTTCCCTGAAATTCTTCTAAGTATAAATACAGAGAGGAATGTATTGGAATTATTTCAAACACATAGAATTGATCAATTCTTTTGATAGAAATAAAGATTACTATTCTCAACTCTTTCTTCAGGTGTGGACTGTCTATGGACACTCCATTCTTGTATTCGGCATTGTAGTTTCAAAAGTATGCCAACTAATAGACCTTAAGACAGGCAGAACATCTTAATATCAACATAACCCTAATATTTATTGCTCCTTAATTAATCCAGAACAACCTCAAGAACAGGATATAGATTGTTTTCCTCTTATCCCTTTCACACCTTACTTGTGGAAGTTTGAAGAATTCTGCAATTTCAGCAATATGAGATGATGTGACAAAATCCAGTCCCCCAATGATACCCATGAGATTCTTCAGTCTGTCAAACTTGTAGTTAGGGGCAAATTCCTGGGATTTGAAAAGAAGGTCCAGAGTGGAGCGATAGGTCATCCTTGCATTGTAATAACTGTCATAGATGTGGAACCCAAGAGTGACGTTAGGTAAGATCTGGGAGTCCTCATTGATCTCCTTCACAGCAAAAGCCAAGGCGAGGACATGTTGATGAAATTTGGTGAATATACTGCAAAAATTTAAATAGTCCCCACTTGAAAGGGAAAATTGCAATTCTCATAAGGTGACAATATTTCTGTATCAATAACAAACATTTCTATCTCTGACAGTAACAGAAAGAAAACAGCCTTTCTAAAATTTCTACAGAGGAATCCTTGGTGTTCTCTGAGCTTGGTTGATTTCTTCCAGACGTTTCATTACCCAAAGTAGATAACATCATCACCACCTAGCACTGATGATGTTATCTAGTTTGGCTAATGAAACGTCTTCAAGAAAACAATCAATGCCAGATTGTTCATTTCCACCCTGAACTGAAATATTCTCTTATATTGGTAATTTCTACAGAACGCAAATTTTTTTACATAGCGTTTCCCTGACTTCCAAGAAATATGTTCTGCAACAGATACAAGTGGTCACTTTTTTCAAAGTACTATATTTTCTATGACGTTTTCAAATAACGATATATGAACAGATTCAAGGCGGTGTCACTTATTTACCACAAATGTATCTTGTGAGGAGAGAAAATGCAAAATATTTCTAAAAAGTATCTTTATCCCAGTAAATCTTCACACAGACTTCTTGATCAGAACTTTTATACATTAAATGTGAAATACTTTAAGTTTTTAAGATAATGTAAAGAAGGTTATTTCTCCTTTCATAACCAGATACAATTGGAAGAAAGGGAAGGCATAGGTGATATTAAAAATCCTATTAAAAATTTAAGTATCTTTTAACCATATGAAGGATTTTTGAAAAACTGGGTGTGATTAGATAGAGAGAGAAAATTCTTACACTGGTAACTCATAGGGTTTCTTAGAAGGATTTTCATCAAATTTAGCTCCATAAAAGTGGTAAGCGAAGTGAGATGCCATCCCACCAATGATGATGTCTCCAGGCTGGTGCCACTCTTGTGGAACAAGGAAAGCATCACTTGCAGGGCATTTCAGAGTGACAACTTTGTGCACCAAAAACATCACAAGAAACATCTTCATGCTTTTGTTATTGTGAAAATGTTTTCCCTTCCATCCTCACGGTGAGAAAGTACCTATAGCCCACTACTTAATCTAAAGATTGAACCAAGGTTTATATCTGAGAATGCACCTAATGAGAAAATCTATCCTTTTCTATTTGAAGATCCATGTGAGTACAAAGTTGTATCCTGAATTCCACCTGTATTTGAACAGATACTCTGACAGAAAAGAACAGAGGGTAGAAATCTGAAGCAATGAGTCCAACAGAGCGGTGGTTACCCTTGAGCCAAACGTCCTGTAGTTCAAATCTTTCTTTATATCCAAGCTGATACCTGGACTGTTTTTGAATATCATTTCCTTCTGTGCAGCCTTTGGTGTTTTGGCCTAGCTAAGAAAATATGGTGATTCCTGTAGGAGTTAATTATTTTGTTTTGATGAGATAATAATTAGCTACTGGTTCGACAATTTTTTTTATATGAGCAAATGCCAATAAGAATCAAGCACTCGTGACATCCCGGTTGGACTACTGTAACACTCTCTACATGGGGCTCCCCTTGAGGTGCACTCGAAGGTTACAGCTAGTCCAGAATGCAGCCACGCGGGTGATTTTGGGTGCCTCAAGGCAATCCCACATAACACCTCTCCTGCGCGAGCTGCACTGGCTACCTGTGGCCTTTCGGGTGCGCATCAAGGTGTTGACTACCATCTTTAAATCGCTCCATGGCTCGGGGCCTAGCTACATACGAGAACGCATCCTGCCCCATACATCCCTTCGACCGATCCGCTCCCACAGGGAGGGCCTTCTCTGGGTACCATCGGCTGGGCAATGCCGGTTGGCGACACCCAGGGGAAGGGTCTTCTCTGCGGCGGGCCCAGCCCTCTGGAATGACCTACCCCTTGATTTACGTACTACCTCGGACCTCTGCCTTTTCCGCCAACATCTTAAGACGTATTTATTCCAACAAGCCGGCCTAGCATAGTCCCCCGTTTCTGACTTTTACTCTGATAAATTTTTAATTAGTAAGGTTTTTAAGGGTTTTTAGCACGGGATATAATTTAATTAATTTTTAATAATGTATTTTTGTATTTTTGCATGTTTTTTAAGATTGCTTGTGCACCACCCTGGGTCCTTGTCAGGAGAAGGGCGGGGTATAAATTTAATAAATAAATAAATAAATAAATAAATAAATAAATAAATAAATAAATAAATAAATAAATAAATAAATAAATAAATAAATAAATAAATAAATAAATAAATAAATAAATAAATAAATAAATAAATAAATAAATAAATGAAGATGCACACCACATGGCACCCTTGGGGGTTGGAGATTGGACATTGGGCCGGGGTAACTGGGGGGGGGGAAGTTTGCGTCCTTTTGCTTCAGATCTTGCTTGACTTTCACTGTTTTCATTTCATATCTAATAAAAGTACCTTTTCTCTAAAACAATGGAGTTGGGGGTTTCCTTTCTTGGATTTGGAATGAGGCATGCCTGACAGTTACCTTCCCACTGAAGTGGTACATATTTGCATGCTTTTCAATTCCTAGGTAGGAAGGCCTAAACTGGGCTATCAACTTTCCAGCTGACAAGCTCAGTGTCTTTAACCACTGAGCCATCACATATTTATACTATCAATTAAAATGGTGACATTATAATACAATACAATAGCAGAGTTGGAAGGGACCTTAATAATAGTAATAAATTTTATTTATAACCCGCTCTCTCTCCCCGAAGGGACTCGAGGCAGGGCACAGGGAAATTAAAAACAAATTGACACAGACAAAGTACAAAGTTAAAATCACATTAAACATATCCTGCGCTAAAAGCATCTATAAAAATAAAACTATCCCTAAAAACCCCTTAACACTATTAAATTTACTTAAAATTAACCTAGGCCAGCTAAACGGAAGAAATGAGTTTTTAAAAGCTGTCGGAAGGAGCGAAGGTCCGTGGTTGTTCTGATTTCGGGGGGAAGGTCATTCCAGAGGGTCGGGCCCCCCACAGAGAAGGCCCTTCCCCTGGACGTGGCCCGCTGGCACAGCCTAGTGGACGGCACCCGGAGAAGTCCCTCTCTGTGGGAGCGAATCGGTCGCAGGGATGTATGAGGCAGAATGCGATCCTGCAGATAGCTAGGTCCCGTGCCATGGAGCGCTTTAAAGATGGTGACTAACACCTTGAAGTGCACCCGAAAGACAACAGGCAGCCAGTGCAGCTCGCGCAGGAGCGTTGTTACATGGGAGAACCTAGAGGCTCCCATAACTACCCGCGTGGCTGCATTATAGACTAGCTGAAGCCTTCGGGTGCACCTCAAGGGAAGCCCCATGTAGAGAGCATTGCAGTAGTCCAGTCAGGATGTCACAAGGGCATGAGTGACTGTGCAAAGGGCACCCCGATCCAATAGGGGACGCAACTGGCGGACCAGGCGAACCTGGTAAAACGCCCTCCTGGCCACGGCTGTCACTTGATCTTCCATGGACAGCCGGGCATCAAGGAGGACGCCCAAGTTGCATGCCCCATCCACAGGGGTAAGGTGATCGTCCCCTATGGCCAGTGATGGAGTCAACTGGTTGTACCGGGATGCCGGAAACCACAGCCACTCGGTCTTGGATGGGTTGAGTCTGAGTCTGTTACTTCCCATCCAGGCTCGCATGGCTTCCAGGCACTGACACATCACCGCTACGGCATCGTTGGAGTGGTTTGGGGTAGATATGTACAGCTGCGTGTCGTCAGCGTAGAGGTGGTACTCTACCCCAAAACCACGGATGATCTCACCCAGCGGCTTCATATATGTGTTGAACAGGAGTGGCGAGAGGACCGACCCCTGAGGCACCATACAAATGAGGGGCCTAGAGGTCGACCTCTGCCCTCCTGTCAACACAAATTGCGATCGGCTGGAGAGGTAGGAGGAGAACCACCGCAACACCGTGCCTCTCACCCCCAACCCCTCCAGCCGATGCAATAGGATACCATGGTCGATGGTATCAAAAGCCGCTGAGAGGTCTAATAGGACCAGGATGGAGGAACAACCCCCATCTCTGGCCCTCCAGAGATCATCTACCAATGCGACCAATGCTGTCTCGGTGGTGTGTCCGGGCCGGAAGCCGGACTGGCATGGGTCCAGATAATCAACTTCCTCCAGATGACGGGGAAACTGTTGTGCCACCACACTCTCTACAACCTTCACCAAAAACCGAAGATTGGAGACCGGACGGTAATTCACCAATAATGCCGGGTCCAGAGAGGGCTTCTTGAGGAGGGGTCTCACCATCGCCTCTTTAAGGGAGGCCGGCAAGAACCCCTCACTCAGCCTCGTGTAACCTCCCAGGATGCCAGTACAAGCCAGGAGGGACACGGGTCCAATAAACATGTGGTAGCTCGCAGTCGCCCACGTAACATGTCCATATCCTCGGAAGTAACAAACTCTTCCCACAAAACTGTCTCAAGACCTGCCTCGGGGCATCCCATTGGGCCACTCTCGGTGGGGACCATCTCGCTCTGAATCTGAGCGATTTTATCCTGCAGATATTCACCAAATTCCTCTGCTCTACCCTGCAATGGGGCTTCCCGCACCCTCTGTTGAAGGAGGGAGCGGGTCACCCTAAACAGGGCAGCAGGGCGGTTAACTGCGGATGCAATGAGAGTGGCACAATGATGACGTTTGGCCACTCTCAATGCCACAAGGTAAGTCCATAAATGGGCTCTCACCTGTGTTCGGTCAGATTCAGACCGTGTGGATCTCCACCGCCTCTCTAGGCGTCTCTTGAGGCGCTTCATCTCCCTCAGCTCCTCGGTGAACCAAGGAGCCAGGGTGACTCGTCGCCGCAAGAGAGGCCACAAGGGCGCGACCCGATCCAGGGCCCCGGTAGCCGTGGTATTCCACGCGGCCACCAGGTCCTCAGTCAGGGCGCGGGTCAGGGACTCAGGTAATGGCCCAAGCACTGTCTGGAATCTGTCCGAGTCCATCAGGCGCTTGGGGCGGAACCATATATGTGAAACCGGTTCCGCCTCCCCGCGGTGGGGTGTAGCGATTGGAAAGCCGAGCCAGAGAAGTGAGTGATCTGACCATGACAAGGGTGTGATGGCTATATCCCCTATACCCAGATCATTCTTCCACTGACCAGAGACAAAAATCAAATCCAGCGTGTGCCCCCCCTCATGCGTGGGGCCCTGAATTACTTGGGTCAGGTCCATGGCCGCCATGGAGGCCATGAACTCCCGAGCTACCTCAGATGATTCGCCACCCGATGGCAGGTTGAAGTCCCCCATGACAACAAGTCTGGGGGTCTCAACTGCCATCGTAGCGATCACCTCGAGGAGCTCGGGCAGGGCTGCTGTTACATAGCGGGGAGCCAGGTATACAATCAGCACGCCCAACTGCCTCCCTAGGCCTCACTTCACGCAGAGGGACTCACAGCCGATGGTCTGTGGTACAGTGGTCTCTCTCGGCTCAAGATCTTCCCTGACAATGACCACTACACCTCCAACCCCTGTCTAGGGCCCGTGGCTGATGAAAAGCGCGGTAACCTGGTGGGCACATTTCAACGAGGGGGAGGAAGACCTTGTAGGTCTTCTAGTCCAACCCCCTGCGTGGGCAGGAACTTTATACCATTTCAGACAAATGGCTATCTAACATCTTCTTAAAGACTTCCAGGGTTGGGGCATTCACAACTTCTGGAGGCAACTTCTGTTCCACTGGTTAATTGTTCTCACTGTCAGGAAATTTCTCCTCGGTTCTAAGTTGCTTCTCTCCTTGATTAGTTTCCACCCATTGCTTCTTGTCCTGCCCCCAGGTGCCTTGGAGAATAGTTTGACTCCCTCTTCTTTGTGGCACCCTCTGAGATATTGGAACACTGCTATCATGTCTCCCCTGGTCCTGCTCTTCATCAAACTAGACATATCCAGTTCCTGCAACCGTTCTTCATATGTTTTAGCCTCCCCTAATCATCTAGGATGTGCAAAGGGTGTGTTTGGAGAATGGCAGGGTGAATGAAGAAATATCTGTGGCAACTATATTATGGGAACAGTATCATAAGATTTCCAATGGAAATGCAACCCAAATGTGAACACCTATTTTTGAAATTGTAATGTCGTTTTGTCAATTTGATGAAACTGAATCATTGGCAATATTTGTACAGAACACACCATTTCAAAAATCACAAATTCGATTTCTAAAGAGATTATGTTCTATGTTGCATCATAACACATCAAGGAATGATTGGTTCAGTGAATCAACACCTGGTTAAAAGCTGGGTGCCAGACAATCACATCTTCATCAATGAAAAATTCCTTCCCTTTGGGAACATGAGGATCCATTTTTCCAACTCTAACTCTCTGAAAGGATCCGTTTGGAAAAGTTATCAAGTTGGTGATGTCGAATCCACCTGTTGCTTCCCCTTTCTCATTCAGGAACACTCTCTCCCCAGCTGAATTGTTAAAAGAAATGCCTTGGAGAAATGAATGGAGCTACTTGAAAGAGAATGAAAGAAAGTTGGAAGAATAATAATGAAGAAGTGGCCAATATATTTAACTTTCCCTTAGTCATTCTTTTCGTTGCTCTAACAAATATCAAATAAGTACACTTAGAATATGGATAATATATATTTCAGAGAAAGACATAGTATTAATTTAATGTTATTTCCAGGGTGGGAAATGAAACAACAGCATCTAACAAATCAAAATCAAACCAACATATTGATAGTATACAACTTGATTCAGATATGATTTATATTCACTGTTTAAATGGCTAGACGATCAAACTAGATCAGACCAGATCTGAACTTATCCTACTGTACATTGTTCTTTGTTAGCACAAAGGTTTTTGACATCATGCGACCTCACAAATTTCCTTTAGCCAGATTTTATCATCAATTGTTTTGAGAGAGAGAGAGAGAGAGAGAGAGAGAGAGAGAGAGAGAGAGAGAGAGAGAGAGAGAGAGAGAGAGAGAGAGAGAGAGAGACAGAGAGACAGAGAGAGACAGAGAGATTTTCTCAAACATAGAGTTGTTACAGAGGGTGGAGGACACAGCTGAAAGGGACTGACATTCGGTTCAGTCCTCTTGAACATCTACAGAGAGTGCGCGCTCTGCATCCCAAATCTGAAATGTTCATGAGGCAAGGAGAAGTAGACTAGAGAAGTGGCTGATGATAATTTTGGATAGCAATAGCACTTAGACTTATATACTGCTCCACAGCGCTTTGCAAACCCTCTCTAAGAGGTTTACAGACTCCTCATTTTATAGAACTCAAAAGGATGGAAGGCTGAGTCAGACTGCCAAACTGCTGGCAACCAGCAGCCAGCAGTACTGCTTTCTAACCACTGCACCACCATGGCTCTGGTGAAAATAATTACTCACAAGCTAATAAGAAAAGTGAAATGTCTACATTTCAGAAATGATTTTGGGCACAAAAAGGAAAAAGAGTGCCTTCAGCACAATGCAATTGAATTCTTCTTGGAACCAGGTTGGATAAATTCACAAGCCATGCCAATTTTATGTGGAGGTGAAAAGATATGTATACAATGAAAATTGATGCACACAGTAAATCCCCTTGACTATACTGAAATTAGGAAAAGCTTGGTTTAAGTTCATCCTCTTACTTAATAAAACCAGTAGCTTTGTTGCCTCAGTCTCTCTATTGAGTTGTAGTCATAGACAAAGGTAAAGAAGCTATATTAGATCACAGATGATTGAGATTACCTGCCAAGGCAGCAGATTTGGAAATCCAAGCCTTTGAATCTTCCTCGGTTGGGATTTTGATTTCACTGCCTGATGCAAAGAATATGCCACTGCATAAACAGCATTGTAGATACTGTAGTTTTGGCCAGTCATCTGCCACTCAAACAGAGGACCAGGTAGATTCTCCAACTTCTCTTCTCCAGTACAAGTTTCAGTAGTCATAGATAAATATAATTCTGCCTTTGAAAATGAACAATCGAACAATTGCTCCCAAACCTCTTGAAGAAATCCATCTTTGTGGGTTGAAGGTTTGATGACTTGAAGAAATTCTCTGAAACCACAGACTTCTCTGGAATGCACCGTAAAGGAAAGAGCCCCGTGGAACAACTGGAAATCCCAACTCCTCTGAATTCCCATCAGAATGAAATCAATTGAATTCATCAGGATCCAAACCTTCCTAAATAACGCACTCTCTTTATTTTCAGGATCCCGTAGAAACATGACAGTTCTCAGCCACACGAATGTGATGGATTCTCCATGGACAAGAAAAACGTTCACTTTTCGATCCATCAATTTATTAGAAATAACTGAGATTGAGTCTAACAATTCTGACAAATTTTCCAAGTGGAGGTGTTGTGGAATGTTTTGCGTGAAAGCTAAACAGATCCCATTCTGTGAAAGCAACGGCTGCAGTTTCTGCAAAAAACGCTCTTCCTTATTTTCAAAAGCAAAGACTCCTATCCATGTCCATCCAAAATGGAGAAGAAGTTGGATGAGTCCAGTGTACTGATGCTCCTCTTTTGGGACCATGCAATAAAGTGGAAATAACTCAGTAATCTGAAAGTCTTCTTGGGCAAAGGAACCATAAGTCAACTAAACAAACAGAAACGAGAAGTCCGTTACTCATGAAAATCATGGGGAAAATATAAAGAAGACTGTGGGATAGAAACTTAACGAAGCTCTCCCTACATTGGACATTGGTCCAATTCTACGTAGATTATGACATTTTCTGGAAAAGAGAAGCAACTATAATATCGTGATGAAATATTTTCTCATCTGAAATGTAACTAGATTACAACCACACTCAGTTTCCTAATGCAGAGTTCCAGTATTTCATTCCCTTAGAAAATCTAGAAAATTGGTAACTATACGAGCTTGTGAGTTCTTCTCAGCTTAAGGAAAGGATTCTTAAGAATTAGATTTACTGGATTACCTTCTTCCCTTATTTGTAGCAGATAAAATAAAATACTTATATATGGAAGACTATGCACATGAGATTCTAGAGGAATACAAAGGGTTAATTGTGTCTTCACTTACTACAATTATTATAGAGATCACCAAAAGTATCACATAGCCCCAATCTTTCAACAATTTCCAGGCAAATCAGTTGAGTTTTAAATTCAGTTATTACTCTCAAACCCAACCAAGACACACCAAATTGTCACATATTAATAATAATAATAATAATAATAATAATAATAATAATAATAATAATAATAATAATAATAATAATAATAATAATAATAATAATAATAATAATAATAATAATAATAATAATAATAATAATAATAATAATAATAATAATAATAATAATAATAATAATAATAATAATAATAATAATAATAATAATAATAATAATAATAATAATAATAATAATAATAATAATAAAGTTGCATTTATTGACCGCACCCTCTCCCCACAGGGACTCGGGGCGGTGCACAGGGAAATTAAAAAACGAAAAATATACAAAATACATACAAATTAAAACGAATTAAACTCAATCAATCCTGTGCTAAAATCCCCTTAACTAAAAACATCCAATAAATATAGTATACATTTAAAAACCCATAGACAGAGAGACTACCCTAGGCCGGCCAGGCGGAAAAGATGAGTCTTCAATTTCAGGCGTGGTCGTTCTAATGTTGGGGGGAAGGTCGTTCCAGAGGGCCGGGCCCGCCACAGAGAGAGCCCTTCCCCTGGGCGTCGCCCGCTGACAGAGTCTAGTGGACGGCACCCGGAGCAGTCCCTCTCTGTGGGAGCGAATCGGCCGTGAGGATGTATGAGGCAGGATCCGATCCCGCAGGTAGCTAGGTCCCGAGCCATGGAGCGCTTTAAAGATGATGATTAATACCTTGAAGTGCACCCAGAAGACGACAGGTAGCCAGTGCAGCTCGCGCAAGAGCGGTGTAACGTGGGTGAACCTGGTGGTTCCCATAATTGCTCGCGCGGCTGCATTCTGAACTAACTGAAGCCTCCGGGTGCAACTCAAGGGGAGCCCCATGTAGAGAGAGTTACAATAGTCCAGTCGAGATGTCACGAGGGCATGAGTGACTGTGCGAAGGGCGTCCCGATCCAATAGGGGGCGCAATTGGCGAACCAGGTGAACCTGGTAAAACGCCCTCCTGGCCACGGCTGTCACTTGCTCTTCCATAGACAGCCGGGTATCCAGGAGGACACCCAAATTGCGCGCCCCATCCACAGGGGCAAGATGTTCGCCCCCTATGGCCAGCGTTGGAGAAAGGTGGTTGAATCGGGCAGCCGGAAACCACAGCCACTCGGTCTTGGTCGGGTTGAGCCTAAGTCCGTTACTTCCCATCCAGATCCGCACGGCCTCCAGGCACTGGCACATCACCGCTACGGCATCGTTGGGGTGGTTTGGGGTAGATATATACAGCTGAGTATCATCAGCGTAGAGATGATACTCTACCCCAAAACCACGGATGATCTCACCCAGCGGCTTCATGTATGCATTAAACAGGAGAGGCGAAAGGACCGACCCCTGAGGCACCCCACATGTGAGGGGTCTCGGGGTCGACCTCTGCTCCCCTGCCAACACAAATTGCGATCGGCCAGAGAGGTAGGAGGAGAACCACCGTAGGACGGTGCCTCCCACCCCCAACCTCCCCAGCCGATGCAATAGGATACCATGGTCGATGGTATCGAAAGCCGCCGAGAGATCTAATAGGACCAGGATGGAGGAACAACCCCCATCTCTGGCCCTCCAGAGATCATCAACCAACGCGACCAATGCCGTCTCAGTGCTATGCCCGGGCCGAAAGCCGGACTGGCGCGGGTCTAGATAATCAACTTCCTCCAGGTGACGGGGAAACTGTTGTGCCACCACACTCTCGACAACCTTCGCCAAGAAGGGAAGGTTGGAGACGGGACGATAGTTTGTTAAAAGAGCTGGGTCCAAAGAGGGCTTCTTAAGGAGGGGCCTCACCATAGCCTCTTTTAGGGAAGCAGGCAAGGAACCCTCACTCAAGGATGCGTTGATAACCTCTTGGAGCCAGCCTCGTGTCACCTCCCAGGATGCCAGTACAAGCCAGGAGGGACACGGGTCCAATAAACATGTGGTGGCTCGCAGTCGCCCACATAACCTGTCCATATCCTCGGAAGCAACGGAGTCAAACTCCTCCCAAACAAGATCTCTCTCGTGGCATCCCACTGGGCCATGAATGGGGGCTAACTCATATTAATGAGTAGCTTGTGGAATCTGGAGATGAATTGAGGGCATAAGTGAAAATGCTGATAGCTTTGAGTTGGGAATGAGCTGAAAGGAGATCTTCCATAAAACTATGAGGCATGATAGCAATGTTCCAATATTTGAGGGGCTCCTACAAAGGCGAAGCGATCAAACTATTTTCCAAAGTACCAAAAGGCAACATGAGAAACAATGGATGGAAATGAAACAAGGAGAGAAGCAACCTAAAACTAAGGAGAATTTTCCTAAGAGTGAAATTGATTCACCAATGGAACAACTTGCCTTCAGATGTCATGGGTGCTCCATCACTGGAGGCTTTCAAAAAGAGACTGGGCAGTGATTTATCTGTAATGGTATAGGGTTTCCTGCTTGAAGAGAGGGTTGGACTAGAATGCCTCCTTCCAAGTCTATTATTCTACTAGCTGTTCCCAGCCACGCATTGCTGTGGCCCAATCTGGTTAAATGGCCAGACTACCTACCTACCTACCTACTGTATTTCTCCCTCTCTCTATCCACCTACCTACCTACCTACCTACCTACCTACCTACCAACCTACCTACTGTATTTCTCCCTCTGACTGGCCACGTGTTGCTGTGGCCCAGTCTGTTTAAATGGCCAACCAATCTGTGTGTAGATCTACACCTGCACACACAAACACGTACACACAACCACCGTATAACCCCCAACCTACCTACCTACTGAATTTCTCCTTGAATTTTATGGACAGAGTATTTTATGTCATAAAGGATGACATAATACCTGTGGCCCACTTCTCTCTGTATCCATCTACCTACCTTTCTTACATTTTTTTACATTTCCGTTGTGTGTACCTGGCACAGGTATGACATCTACGCAATCTATTTATATATCATTGGTGCCGTATTTGAAAGGAACCTTGTGTGAAAATTTGGAAGCAATCGATGCAGTACTTTCGGGGATTACCGGTTTTGAACAAACTCATAGTTACATTTTTATTTATATAAAAGATAGAAGATAGATGTTCTATGTTCTAGCCAGCCTTTTCTATCCACCTCTTGACACCACTCCAGATTTTCCCACAGATAGTGGTCAAACTGCAATGTTTCAAATAAGATTAATGTTGTCCTGTAACTTGTGATTTTAATTTTTAATCTATGATTGTAAGAAAAGATTTAAATTTTCTTGACTGATTATTTTGAGCCAACATAATGAGTTGTTGGAACAATGACAGAAGGGAGAACAAAGAGAGCAAAATTGAAGTCCTGCAGAAAGGCATGGCAAAATACTAACTAACCCTACAGCACAACTTTCAACAATGACTAAGAAAAACAGCAGTTTAGCGTTTTACACTAAACTACTTCTATTATACACCAAGCAAATTACAGTAAGAAGAGTTGTGAGCTATTGCTGGCTGGCAGTCAAAACACATGTATGATTGTCATAAAAGATTTTGATTTAGTTGGGTTACCTTGAGCCAATGTATTGAGTTGTCGGAAAAACAGAAGAGGGGGTAAATAAAAGTGTATTCAATTGAATTCCTGCAGAAAGGTATGCAACTAGTATATACTATTAATTACAAAAGAGTTTTCTCTCTCACTCCATCATAAACTACCTGTGGAATTTTGTAGATATTTATACTTTCTGCCATAAAGGATGATGTATCAGGACCTAACCCTCCAATGATGGCCATGAGATTCTTTTGGCTATCACATTTGTAGTTGGGAACAAATTCCTGGGATTTGAAAAGCAGGTCCAGAGTGGTGCGATAAGTCATCCTTGGGTTGTTGTAACTGTCATAGATATGGAACCCGAGAGTGACGTTAGGTAAGATCTGGGAGTCCTCGTTGATCTCCTTCACAGCAAAGGCCAAGGCGAGGACATGCTGGTAGAATTTGGTTATTACACTGCAAATAGTTTAAACACCCTCATTGAGCAAAATAAGTTGACAATTCTTCTATGCTGAAAGCATTTATACATGAGTAACAACCATTCCTGTCTCTGTTCTAAGTGAGAAGATGAGTCTTTGTAAAACACTCAATAATTTGCATAGTTTTCAACAATGTAAAATATTTCCCTGATCTGCAATAAATAAGTTTAGAAGAAAGTCTTGATTTTTTTTTCAAGCTCTCTCATTTATTTCTATCAGTTAGGCACAAAATAGAACAGAACCAGCAAGTATCACTCTTTTAATATATGTAAATTAGGCAAGGAGTGACTGCACAGCCTGGATAATTTTAATTATTATTGTACCTATTTTGTGAGGAATAATGCATTTATATGTATGCATTTATCAACTGCTGAGGAATTCTTGAGTCTGTCATCTGTACCTCCATAACTGTCTGGTTTGGCTCTGCAACCATATAAGACAAACACAAACTTTAACAGATAATTTAGAAGTGCAGAAAAAACAATGGCTACCAACCTGCCTTCCATTGAGGATCTGTATACTGCATGAGTCAAAAAGAGGGCTGTGAAAATATCTACAGACCCCTCACATCCTGGACATAAATTGTTTCAACTCCTACCCTCAAAAAAGCAATATAGAGTGTTGCACACCATAAAAATTAGATACAAGGGCAGTTTTTCCTTGAATGTCATCCGTTTGCTTAAGAACTAATTCTCACAACACTGTCAATAATTTACCAAGAATGTATTGCTATTATTCTTCTCTTCCTTCCTAGTATCTATCTCTCCCCACTTATGACTATAACCATGTTGGTTGTATCTTTCAATTTATATTGTTTTTATTTGTTTCCTAGTATGATTTGATAGCTTATTAGTAACCTTGACTATCACTAAGACTTGTATCTTTTTATTCTTGAATAAACAAGAATAAAAAGATAAACAGACATACCACATTTAATTCTATTTTAAGATGTGACTGTATTTATATTTTGATTGTTTGTTAATTCTTCTGTGCACCGCCCTGAGTCCCATTGGGGAGATAGGTGCGGTATAGAAATGGGATAAAATAAAAATAAATAAAAAATTGATGAATGTATTTTTATTCTCCTTATGTACACTGAGAGCAAATGCCCCAAAGACAAATTCCTTGTGTGTCCAATTACACTTGGCTAATAAAGAATTCTATTCTATTCTATTCTATTCTATTCTATTCTATTCTATTCTATTCTATTCTATTCTATTCCTATTCCTATTCCTATTCCTATTCCTATTCTATTCTATTCTATTCTATTCTATTCTATTCTACTCAAAGAGCTTTAGTCATATGAGCAATTTTAGGAGATCTGAAAATGAGAAAATGAGTGGAAAGAAAAAAATGTATGGAAAGAAAACAATCCTTACAGTGGTAAATCATAAGGTTTCAGAGAAGGATGTTCCTTAAATTCAATTTCAAAAAAGGAGCGAATTATCTGAGACACCATGCCACCTACAATGAGGTCACCAGGCTGGTACCACTCATGGGGAACAGGGAAAGCATCACTCACAGGGCAGCTCAGAGTAACGGCTTTCTGCACCAAGAGCATCAGAAGGAACAACATCTTCAGGCATTTGTCATAGGGAAAATATTTGTGTCTCCTATCCATAAGGAAGTTTGTATTTTAGTGGGTCATTCAATGATTGAGCCAAGATTTATATCTGACAATGCATAATCAGAAATCCCATCGTTTTCTATCTGAACTTCCATGCATGTGCAAATTTGTACACTGACTATCACTAGGATTGAACAGATGTTCAAGAATAAAAGAAAGGAGGGAGGAAACTTGTAAGAATGAATCTGATGGAGCCATTATTATCCCTTTGTTCCAAACTCCCTGGGGTTCAAGAGTTACTTTATCACCAAATAGATACCTTAAGTGTTGCTGAATTTAAATACCTTTATGCACAGACCTTGAAGTTTTGGGCTAGCTAAATGAAATACATCAATTCCTATAGGAGATAATTATTTTGTTTTTGGTGAGAGAATAAGTGGTTCAACTTTATTTATTTATTTTTGAAATGAGCAAATGCTAATGAAAGTAATCTAAGGGGCATTGGCAAATACCCTCAAGCATTGGAATTCATGTTCATTCCTTACAATGGAGCAGGGCCCCCATTTTCCACATAAAATGAACTGAATTGTTTAGTAGAGAAGAGGAAATATTTTCACATGATAAATAAGCCAATAATTTCTTTGGATATTTTATCCACATTTTCAGTCAAAGAATGTTGAAGAAAGAAACAGTAACAATATTGAGACAGATATTTGAGAAGCTGCATTAGCCATTGGCTTGAGTTTAATAAGCTACCCTTCCAAATCTTCAGTTATTTACTGTATTTACTTATTTTATTTGTATTATTTTTTATAAATATCTGAAGGGAGAGATGGTATCTATCCCATCTTCCTTCTCCTATGGTAGCATATGATAGATGTGATATGATATGATATGATATGGTATAATATGATATGATAGTTATCATATGGTATGATAGGATGTGATGGATATTATTTAGCTATTATAGCAGGGTTCCAATATTTGAGGGGCTGCTACAAAGAAGAGTGGGTCAATCTATTCTAGCCCCCTAGTCTAACACGGGCCCACCTCGAGGATGGACTTATTGCTCCTGAGAGGTGGGCGAAGCGCAAACTCAGGGGGTTCCTTTTTAAATTTTTAATTCGGCTTTTAGGGGGTTCCAGGGAGGAGGGGGGGATAGTCAGGCGGGGGAGGGCGACAATCTACAGGGCCGGCCGGTAGAAGTAGAGAAACGGAGGAGGGGGAAGGGGGGTCGTTTCCACTGAGGTATTTTTCATCAGTTCGGTTTTGGGGAGGGGCAGGGGCAGTGGGAGATGGGATGGGCATTACCTGTTGGAGGACCGTAGCCGCTGGCTACGGGCGGTCACGCGCTCCAACTCCCCATGCTCCCATCGCAGACTAGGTGGGCAAGAACCACAGACCCGGGACCCTAGGCTGATGCTATGCAACGCCAGGTCCGTGGTACAAAAAGCCCCCCTCATCCATGACCTTGTGTCAGAGGGGGACCTGGACCTGGTGGGTATTACGGAAACCTGGTTAGGCCACAAGGGAGGACTACCCCTCGTAGAAATGTGCCCACCAGGATACCGAGCCTTCCATCAGCCTAGGGCCCTAAGGAGGGGTGGGGAGGTAGCGATTATGGTTAGGGAAGGTCTTGAGCCGAAGGAGACCACGATCCCTCAGACGACCGGGTGTGAGTCCCTCCTCATGAAGTGGGGCCTAGGGAGGCAGTTGGGCATGTTAGTTGTATACCTGGCTCCTCGCTATGCAACAACAGCCCTGCCCGAGCTCCTAGAGGTGATAGCTGAGGCGGTGGTTGAGACCCCCAGACTATTGGTCATGGGGGACTTCAACCTGCCGTCAGTAGGCGAAACCTCTGGTGTAGCTCGGGAGTTCATGGCTTCCATGACAGCCATGGACCTGACCCAGGTAGTTTTAGGCCCTACCCACGAGGGTGGACACACCCTGGACTTAATCTTCGTCTCGGGACAGTGGAGTAATGATCTGGGAATAGGGGATTTAGCCATCACACCCCTGTCATGGACAGATCACACTCTCCTTCGGCTGGACTTTCCGATCGCTACACCTCACCGCGGGGAGGCGGAGCCTGATATTCCTATATGGTTCCGCCACAGGCTCCTGATGGACCCGGTAAAGTTCCAGAGGGAGCATGGGCCAATTCCTGTGGACTTGCCCCGCGACTCGACTGAGGAACTATTGGCCCCATGGCTAAGTGCGGCCACGGGGGCCTTGGACCGAGTCGCGCCTTTGTGGCCTCTCTTGCGGCGACGAACCACCCAGGCTCCTTGGTTTACCAAGGAGCTTAGGGAGATGAAACGCCACAAGAGACGCCTAGAGAGCAGATGGAGATCCTCTCGCTCCAAAGCCGACCGAACACTAGTGAGAACCCATATTAGGACAGTTAGTGGCGATAAGGGTGGCCAAGCGTGAGTATTGTGCCACCCTTATTGCACCCGCAGATAACCGCCCTGCCGCCCTGTTTGGGGTGACCCGCTCCCTCCTTCACCAGAGGACGCGGGAAGCCCCTTTACAGGGTCGAACAGAGGAATTTGGGATTTATCTGCAGGAGAAAATCACTCGGATTCGGAATGAGCTACCCTCCATCGAGAGTGGTCCAGTCGGACTGTCCGAGGCTGTTCTTGAGACAACATCCTGGGAGGAGTTTGACTTTGTTACTACCGAAGATATGGACAGGTTGTCAAAGAGACTTAAGGCTACCACATGTTTATTGGACCCGTGTCCCTCCTGGCTTGTACTGGCATCCTGGGAGACGACACGAGGCTGGCTCCAGGGCATTGTCAATGCATCTTTGAGTGAAGGGTCCTTGCCTGCCGTCTTGAAAGAGGCGGTAGTAAGGCCCCTCCTCAAGAAGCTGTCCCTGGATCCAGCATTATTAGAGAATTATCGTCCAGTCTCCAACCTTCACTTTTTAGTGAAGGTTGTAGAGAGTGTGGTGGCCCAACAGTTTCCATGACACCTGGAGGAAATTGATTATCTAGACCCGCGCCAGTCCAGCTTCCGACCCCGTCACAGCACCGTGATGGCATTGGTCACGTTGGTTGATGATCTCTGGAGGGTGCGGGATAGATGATATTCCTCTATCCTAGTCCTGTTAGACCTCTCAGCGCTTTTGATACCATCGACCATGGTATCATATTGCACCGACTGGGGGGGGGGGTTTGGGGCTGGGAGGCACCGTTTTACGGTGGTTCTTGTCCTACCTCTCTGGTCGGTCACAATATGTGTGGGCAGGGGGGCAGAGGTCGGCCTCGAGACCCCTCCTATGTGGGGTTCCTCAGGGGTCGGTCCTTTTGCCCCTACTATTCAACACATATGTGAAGCCGCTGGGCGAGATCATCCGTGGTTTTGGGGTGGGATATCATCTGTATGCTGATGATACTCATCTGTATATTTCCACCCCAGACCACCCCAACGATGCCGCCGAGGTGATGTCCCGGTGTTTGGAGGCCGTACGAATCTGGATGGGTAGTAACAAACTCAGGTTCAACCCGTCCAAGACTGAGTGGCTGTGGCTTCTGGTACCCCAGTTCAGCCAAATAACTCCAACTCTGGCCATTGGGGGCAAAACTCCGGCCCCCGTGGAGAGGGTGCGCAATTTGGGTGTCCTCCTGGATTCTCGGCTGTCCATGGAAGATCATGTGGCGGCCGTGGCCAGGGGGGCATTTCATCAGGTACGCCTGATGCACCAATTGCGCCCCTTACTGGACCTGGCTGCCCTGCGCACAGTCACTCAAGCACTCGTGACATCCCGACTCGACTACTGTAATGCTCTCTACCTGGGGCTTCCCTTGAGGTGCACTCGAAAGCTACAGTTAGTCCAGAATGTAGCCAGGCGGGTGATTATGGGAGCGCCTAGACACTCCCATATAACACCAATCCTGCGCGAGCTGCACTGGCTTCCTGTGGTCTTTTGGGTGTGCTTCAAGGTTTTGACGACCATCTTTAAAGCGCTCCATGGCTCGGGACCTAGTTACATGCGAGACCGTCTCCTGCCCCATGCATCCCTTAGACCGATACGCTCCCACAGAGAGGGCCTTCTCAGGGTGCTGTCGGCCGGACAATGCCGACTGGCGACACCCAGGGGAAGAGCCTTCTCTGTGGCGGGCCCTACCCTTTGGAACGACCTACCCCCTGAATTTCGCACCATCTCCGACCTCCACCTCTTCCGCCAGTGTCTAAAGACACATTTGTTTCATCTAGCCGGCCTAGCGTAACCTCCACAATGACTATCTTAGACAGTATTTAAATTTTGGGGATTTAAATTTGGTTTTAGCGCAGGACGGTTATTGAATAAGTATTTTAAATTTTTTACTTAATTTTGTATGTATTTTTAAATTCCTGTGCACCGCCCTGGGTCCTTTTGGAGAAGGGCGGGGTATAAATTTAATAAAATAAAATAAAATATTCTCCAAAGCACTTGAATGTAGGATAAAAAGCAATGGTTGGAAAATAATCAAGGAGAAATGCAACCTAGAACTAAGAAGAAATTAGTTCTCCTTAGTTCTTTGTTGCCCTTTGAGGCTAAACATAGATATCAACCTACAACTAAGGAGAAATTTCCTGACAGTGAGAACAATTAATCAGTGGAACAATTTGCCTCCAAAAGTTGTGGGTACTCCATCATTCAAGAAGAGATTGCTCTGTTTCAGTAGGTTGTGTGTTCATTGAATCCTTATCTTCATATATATTGTCACACAAGGACACTTGAGTGTCTTCTCCGAATCTTTCATCAGTCCCTTATCAAATTATAGTCTGCAACATATTTCCTGAGTGCTGGTTCTTTTATTGTTGGTTGTCCCAAAGGCGACTTTTCAAAAGGCAAGTGAACTTTCTTTTGTTTTGCTCAAAGACGTTTTACTTCTCATCCAAGAAACTTCTTCAGTTCTTGGACAGTCAGAACTGAAGAAGCTTCTTGGATGAGAAGTGAAACATCTTCAAGGAAAAAGCAAGAAAGTCCAGTTGCCTTTTCAGAAATCATCTTTGGGACAACCATGACCTGGATGACTAAGAATCTCCAAATATAATTATTGTTGGTTGTTCATCCTGAGACGCAAAATGTACATAAATATCAGGATCTTGTTTATCAATGATGACTGCTGCATGTTAATCCAGTTTTATAAAATTATGTTTAATCATATCCCCATTTCTAATGGATTGTCAGGCCTGCAGCCATCTTTCTTTTGGGTATTTGGCCTGCCACACTTCTATTATTCTGCTATGCATTTTCTATTGTAAGAAAATGGGGGCTTGTAAGGGATCACATACTACGTAACCACAACAAAATTCTTTCTAGAAAGCCAAGGTCATCCTTTGTCTCTGCCTCTCTGCACCTGACCGGAATTGGAAGGGTGGAACTACCAGCATGGCAGTGACAGATTGGATCATGTGATGGACTTGTGGGTGTGGGGGCAAGATCTTGAACTTTCACCTAGATGGGGAAAATCAGGAAGCTTTCAGATTCAGGTTTTCTTAGATGTGCCAACATGGCTCTCTTAATAAATTGGAACTTTGAACAATCCTTTGCCTTGGACTCTGATTTACTTTTGGATGCTATTTGCAACCCTGACATGGATATTGCCAGGTTTCTATTCCATGCAGTTTCCAAAGGCCACAATAATACCTAATATATTTTAATAAGAAATGTATTAATTTATCAACTTTATATGGCTGTCCATCTTGCGGTACTGTAAGTGACTCTTGACCAGCATTCAAAAATCCAATACACATGATATAATCATTAGTTGAAATCATTCTATAACAATTGTTTAAAAGAAACAAAAAAATTATAAAGCTAAAACAGGAAAAGATCAAATCAAATCAAATCACTCTTTATTAGGCTTATTGGCTAGCATCTGTTTCTAGTAAAGGATGAGATGGAAGGAAGAATACATTTCATTCTCAATAAGGGTGGAGATAGCATCCATGTATAGGGTAGATTCATCCGCGCTCTGATTGGACTGAGTCTTGAATATTAATTAAGTAGACCGGTATATATAGCCGCCTCAGGAGCCACCATACCCAGTTCCGACTCAGTCCAGCTCTTGGACAGTTGGCATCCAACTGCTTGGATTCCTGAGTTATTTGAATTTGAGGATTTCTGAACCTTTCTGGCTTGTGAGTAGACCAGTCCCCCCCTCGACAGCAGCTGATTTAGCTCAGCGTGTTCTCTTACCAGTCACGGGCCTTAGCCTCTGACTGCTGATCTCATTAAGACCTCCCTGCTGAGCTGTCATTGGGCCCCCTGGGGTCCTGCGCTCTCGCTGCTGTCATCAAGTGAGGGGTGGAAGAAGCCTGGTCCAGGGAGGTGGCCTGCGGGGCAGCTTCGGCTGTGAGGCCTAGCGTTTTCAAACGGACGAGGGATCGTGCCTGTAAGCCAGCAACGGGGATCTGCCCAGCAACAGGGGAGGCGCATGCGCAGTAGCGCCTGCGGCCGTTTGGCTCCGATCTGAGCCGGCCTGCATTCCCCTTGGGCCCTGACTGTGCCGCGCTGCCTGAGGAGCTTGCCACAAGGCTTTTCTCTTCCCCCGAGGCTCCTGGCTGCCCCTCCGGGCCGCGACCTTGCCGCCCACGCAGTTTTCGCGCCGCGTGGGCCTCCCATCGGCTGCCTGAGGCCTGGGGCCATTTAAGACGCCACCACGCCTTGCACGGAGCTCGTCCCTTCAGGAGCCACCATTTTGAAGCGCATGGCCTCCAGGCGATCCCCAGACCGGACTGAGACTGACAGGGCCACAACCGACGGCCTCCTCACAGTGAGTCCTGGACCTTCCACCAGGCAGGGTCCACAAAGTAAAGCAAAGGCCCGCTCCTCTTCCAGGCCCTCTTCCTCCTCCACCCCGAAGGGCTCAAAGGGCAAGGCCCCGGCTAGGGCCTCATCGGCCTCGCCTCCCCCGAGGGCTCCCAGCATGCAGGCCCAGGACATTACTGGTCCTGTGGGGGACCATTCTGCCCCCATCCAGCAGGCCCCCACCCTGGGACCCCTCCAGGTCGACCTCAACCCGGGGCCCTTTAGCCCGATTTTGCTGATAAACACCTCGGGCCTTTGGGGTCCGGCTACTACCAGGCCCGTCTCCCACACGGCTGAGGCCACCTTCATGCCCACTGCGGCTGGCCTCAGGCCTGAGGCCTCCTGGATGGTGGGGATTCCTGCACCGGCCCCTCAGGCTTCAGCCTTTCAGCAGCCTCAAGCAATGCCGGGCATGCAAGATTTTTTTGCAGCGATGATAAGGCAGAGCTTCGCAGCAGGGATGTGTGAAAGGGCCCAGATACCATCCTCGGCTCCAGTTGCCCCGGCCGCCCCGCCTGTACCCCTGGCACCCCTGGTCCATCTGTTGCCAGCTGATGCTGAGGCGAGCCCCTCGCCTTCCTCTGAGGATGCTGAGTTCCGCGAGGCAGACCTGTCGGGAGATGAGGGGCAGACTGCGGAGAAGCCCGGCTCCACGGGGCTTTTTCCTCCAGCTTTGTTCGGGCCACTCCTAGCCAAAGCTAAGGCCACGTCCGAGTTCGACCCAGACGCTGCCGCAACGGCAGCCGCGGCCAATGCGCAGACCCCAAGATCGTGGTACACCGAGCTGACAATTCACACTGAAGCCATACCAACCCCCCAGGGGTTTGTGGACATGATCCGGCACCAATGGTCCACTCCAACATCGGGTCCAGGACCTACTGCCACCGAGAAGCGGTTTTTCGCCATGGAGCCCCTGCTCGAGTCTGCGCTAGCCTGGCCTACTGTGGATATGCCTGTGGCCGGCCTCTACCCTACCACCACTCTGCCGGGCGGCCAAGAGGACTTACTCAGACCTGAGGACCGCCGCTCCGACCAGGTCCTCCACAAATGCCACCAGGCCACTGCGTGGTCCATCCGCGCATCTACAGCGGCGTCATTTTTCACCCGGTCAAGCCTATTCTGGTTGCAGCAGCTCCAGGACCGCATCCCGGTCTCTGACACCAGGGTGCACCAGGACCTGAACAAAATCGTGGCGTCCATGCAATTCACGGCTGACGTCACCCTGAGTGCGGCCAGATTCTCATCCCGGGCTGTCTCTTCTATGGTGGGGGCTAGACAACTGCTGTGGCTCCGACAGTGGCAGTCAGAGCTAAAGCATAAGTGGAAGTTGGCTTCGGAATCCTACGCCGGAGAGACCCTTTTTGGAGAGGCCCTGAACCCTCTGTTGATAGAGGGTAAAGATAAAAAGAAAACCCTTCCCCCCAGCTCCAAACGGGGCTCCTCCAGACCAGCCCCTTACCCGAGGCGGCAGAATTTCAGAACCCCAGAGTATGGGGTCCAGGACCTACTGCCCCAGAGTATGGGGGTTCTTTCCGCTCGGAGTTCCAAAACCAGGGGTATCGCCCTCAGGGAGGGTACAGGCTGAGAACCCGCCAGAACCAGCCCCGTTATTGGCCACCCCACGGGGGAGGGTTCAAACGGCCCTTTCGGGGCAGCGGAGGCCATCCCTACCGCCGTTATTAACAGGGCTCGGGCCGACCCCCCCATTAGGGGCAGGTTCCGCCTGTACTTTGCCCAGTGGGAGGTCACAACCTCTGACTCCTGGGTTCTTGACACGGTAAGGTACGGCCTGACCTTGGAGTTCGTGCCCCCCCCTCCTAGTTCGTTTGTCACTTGCCCTGTTCCGAGCAGCCCGGGAGGGGGGTTGTTAATGTCTACAGCCATTTTGCATTTATTGGACATTGGGGCTATCTGAACTGTTCCCTCGGATCAAGTTGGTCAAGGTTTTTATTCCCATTTATTTGTAATCCCCAAACCCTCGGGTGGTTGGTGCGCCATTTTAGACTTCAATTTTCAATTTCAATTTTATTACATTTATATCCCGCCCTTCTCCGAAGAGGACCCAGGGTGGCGCACAGGAAATTTTAAACTATACAAAATGGAAAATAGATAAATAATTTAAAATATATATTAAATAATCCCAATCCTATGTTAAAACCAATTATTAAAAACCCAATTTAAAACTTTTCTAATAGTCCCCATGGGAGCTTAGGCTAGGCCGGCTTGATGAAAAAAGTATGTCTTTAGACATTGGCGGAAGAGGCGGAGGTCAGTGATGGTCCGGAGTTCAGGGGGTAGGTCGTTCCAAAGGGCAGGGCCTGCCACAGAGAAGGCTCTTCCCCTGGGTGTCGCCAGTCGGCATTGTCTGACCGACGGCACCCTGAGAAGGCCTCTCTGTGGGAGCGTATCGGTCTAAGGGATGTATGGGGCAGGAGACGGTCTCGCATATAACTAGGCCCCGAGCCATGGAGCGCTTTAAAGATGGTCGTCAGAACCTTGAAGCGCACCCGAAAGACCACAGGAAGCCAATGCAGCTCGCGCAGGATTGGTGTTATATGGGAGCTTCTGGTGGCTCCCGTAATTACCCACGCGGCTGCGTTTTGGACTAGCTGTAGCTTTCGAGTGCACCTCAAGGGAAGCCCCATGTAGAGAGCATTACAGTAGTCGAGACGGGATGTCACGAGAGCTTGAGTGACTGTGCGCAGGGCAGCCCGGTCCAGTAAGGGGCGCAATTGGTGCATCAGGCGTACCTGATGAAACGCCCCCTTGGCCACGGCCACCACATGGTCCTCCAAGGACAGCCGGGAATCCAGGAGGACACCCAAATTGCACGCCCTCTCCACGGGGGCCAGTGTTTCGCCCCCAATGGCCAGAGTTGGAGTAATCTGGCTGAACCGGGGTGCCGGAAACCACAGCCACTCAGTCTTGGCAGGGTTGAGCTTGAGTTTGTTACCACCCATCCAGATCCGTACGGCTTCCAAACACCGGGACAGCACTTCGGTGGCATCGTTGGGGTGGTCTGGGGTGGATATGTACAGCTGAGTGTCGTCAGCGTACAGGTGGTACTCCACCCCAAAACCACGGATGATCTCACCCAACGGCTTCATATATGTGTTGAAAAGGAGGGGCGAGAGGACCAACCCCTGAGGAACCCCACATAAGAGGGGTCTCGAGGTCGACCTCTGCCCTCCCGTCAACACATATTGCGACCGACCAGAGAGGTAGGACGAGAACCACCGCAAAACGGTGCCTCCCAGCCCCAACCCCCCCAGTCGGTGCAATAGGATACCATGGTCGATGGTATCAAAAGCCGCCGAGAGGTCTAATAGGACTAGGATAGAGGAATAACCTCTATCCCGCGCCCTCCAGAGATCATCAACCAACGCGACCAATGCCGTCTGGGTACTGTGACCGGGTCGGAAGCCGGACTGGCGCGGGTCTAGATAATCAACTTCCTCCAGGTGTCGTGGAAACTGTTGGGCTACCACACTCTCAACAACCTTCACAAGAAAGTGAAGGTTGGAGACCGGACGATAGTTCTCTAGTAAAGCTGGGTCCAGGGACGGCTTCTTGAGGAGGGGCCTCACTACCGCCTCTTTCAAGACAGCAGGTAAGGACCCCTCACTCAAAGATGCGTTGACAATGCCCTGGAGCCAGCCTCATGTCTTCTCCCAGGATGCCAGTACAAGCCAGGAGGGACACGGGTCCAATAAACATGTGGACTTGAAACGTTTGAATGTTTTTATTAAATACAGGCGCTTTAAAATGCATTCTCTTTCTTCCATCCTGGAGGGAGTTCGAGCCGGGGATTTTCTTGCTTCCATTGATCTCACGGAAGCCTACCTTCATGTCCCTATCCATGCTGACCACCAGCAGTATTTGCGGTTCTGTTACGGGTCCTCCCACTATCAATACACTGCTCTCCCCTTTGGCCTGTCCTCAGCCCCCAGGGTGTTTACCAAGATCATGGCCGCTCTGGCGGCTCACCTCCACTCAATGCCCTTCAGGGCACAATTTTATTTAGATGACATCTTGGTGCTCTCCCGGTCTTATGAGACCTCCCTTAGGGACCTCTCTACCACCCTCGAGGTCCTGGAATCCCATGGGTTCGCGGTCAACAAGGCCAAGAGCTGCCTGGTACCATCTACCAGGCTCCTGCATCTTGGGGCGTGGATCGACTCTGTGGCCGGCCAGGTCTTTCTCTCTGAGGATAGGGTCTCGAGCATAGCCCAGTCGGTGCAGCAGGTAGAGGGGTCGCACAAGCCCACCTTGGCCTCCCTATCACAGCTTTTGGGTAAGATGATTTCGGCCATATCAATTGTCCCCTGGGCCAGACTCCACTTGAGAGATCTGCTGTGGCTTCTTCTCCCATTCCAGAAGAGGAGAGTGAGCCACTCCATGATGCGGGCATGGCTTCCCCCAGACGTCAGAAGATCCCTGCGGTGGTGGACGTCCGCAGCCATTACCAAGAGCTGCCACTTCCGAGCCTCTGATCGCATCGTCATGACCACTGATGTCAGCCTCCAGGGTTGGGGGGCGCATATGGGGGACAGGTTGGCCCAAGGACTGTGGTCCCCTGAGGAGACTTCCCTTCCTATCAACCTGCTGGAGTTTAGGGCCATTAGGCTGAGCCTCTGGGAATTCGGGGATGCCTTGGTCGGCCATCACATCTTGGTCCTGACGGACAACATGACAGCCAAGGCACACATCAATAGGCAGGGGGGCACTAAGTCCCAGCCTTTCATGGTTGAGGCGGATATGCTGTTGTCTTGGGCCGAAACCAATGTGCTGTCCATTAGGGCCGACCACATTTCAGGGGAGGATAACACTGGCTTAGTAGGGTGCACCTGGACCATTCTGAATGGTGTTTACTCCCTTCTATTTTCCAGGAGATTTGTCAGCGGTTCGGAACTCCTCAGGTGGATCTCTTCGCCACTCCTGTGAATGCCCAGCTCCTCAGGTTCTTCTCCAGGTTCCCGGCTCGAGGTGCCGAAGGAGTGGATGCTCTTCGAAGCCCTTGGCCTGTGGGCCTGATGTATGCCTTTCCTCCTATTCCCCTTTTACCCAGGCTCATCTGGCGTATCGTCGACCTGAGGGTGGAGGTGATCTTGGTGGCTACGTTCTGGCCGAGGCGACCATGGTTCGCCGATCTCCGGACTCTCTCCTCACGCAACCCTTGGAGGATCCCGTCCAGCATGATTGTCTTAACGCAGGGGGCGATGCAGCACCCGGAGGCTCAATTCCTTCAGCTGACTGCCTGGAGGTTGAGCGGGTCGCTCTAAGGGAGGGATCCTATTCGGACAGAGTTATTCTAACGATCCAGGCCTCCAGGCGCGCCTCCACTACTCGCGTCTACAATGCGACGTGGAGGATTTTCTGTCGCTGGTGCTCAACTCACCTCGTGGAGCCGGAGTCTGCCACCGTCCCTCGGGTACTGGAGTTTTTGCAGGATGGTTTGGACAAGGGGCTTTCCCCTAACACCATTAGGCGTCAGGTAGCTGCCCTGGGCTCGGTCCTCACCGGGGGGGGGGTGCTTCCCCTTTCTCAACACCCAATGGTTCGCCATTTCCTAAAGGGGGCTTTTAACTTGTGCCCTCCTCCGGTACATCGGTACCCACATGGGATCTAGCCAAGGTTCTGGGGGCGCTCACCAAGGCTCCCTTCGAACCCTTGACCGAGGTTTCCTGGCAGTTCCTTACATTGAAGGTCATGTTCCTCGTGGCGATCACATCTGCCAGAAGAATTTCAGAGCTCCATGCCCTGTCGTTAAGAGAGGATCTGTGCAGATTTTATCAGGACAGGGTGGTGCTCAGGTTGGACCCGTCCTTCCTGCCTAAGGTGGGTTCCCTTTTTCGTCGGGCTAAGGAGGTCGTGCTTCCCACCTTTTGCCCGGACCCGGCCCAGGCTTCAGGGGTAGCTTGGCATACCCTGGACATGTGCGCCGGGCTCTGGAGGTTTATGTTAACCGGACGTTGGCCATCCGTAGTTCGGAGTCCCTGTTTGTTTCGTTTCAGCCTGGTTCCCTTGGCAAGAAAGTCTCGGTGGCGTCCGTGGGCCGATGAATTCGGCAGTGCATTGAAAGAGCTTATGCATCGTGTGACGAGGCGGCCCCTGGCTGAATTACAGCACATTCCACAGGCAGCGCTGCGACTACATCAGCTTGGGCTGTGCAGGCGTCGATAGAGGAGGTCTTCAGGGCGGCTGCTTAGACTTCCCATTTGCCTTTCGTTAGGCATTATAAGCTGGATAAGTTCGTGTCGGTGGACGCTAATTTCGGGCGCCACGTACTGCAGGCGGTGTGTCCTACTATTCCTGAACAGGACTGAACTCGACCCGCCCTGCTGTGATGTTATGGGCTTGGGTATGTCCCATAAATGGATGCTATCTCCACCCTTATTGAGAAAGGGCGTTGGTACTTACCTGATACGCCTCTTCTATTAAGGGGGGAGATAGCATCCGGCCCACCACTTTTCTCGGCCAGCCTCTGTTTGGCTCACGTGTTTTGTTTTCTACTTGCCACCTGTATTGTTTTCTTCCTGGGTTGGCGTTTTTGACTAAAAGCAGTATATATATATATATATATGGTGGTATTGCTGTCTTCGGGTGTTTTCCCGTGTATATAGCATGAAATTGTTATTGCAACGTTTCGGCAAGATCTCACTTTCCATCCTCAGGTTTTTGTCTGAGATCTTGCCAAAACGTTGCAATATATACATACATACATGTAGGTTTTGGTTTATTCGTGTCTTTTCCCATGTAAAATTAAAAGTGTTTTTGCAACGTTTCGACGGGATCACACCCGTCATCATCAGGCTGGTGCCTTTGGTTTCTTGCGAGTAAACTGTGATCGAAGTGGCAGTTTTTCTATAAGTAGAGGTGGGGGAGGTTGGAATGCTGGCTCTGCTGCTTTAAACAGATTGGTTGGCTGATTTGTCACATCCTGATTGGTAGATGGAGTTGATGTTTGTTGAGGATGATTAGTGATGGTGTCCTGTGTTGTTCTGGGTCTGCTGTCAGTTTTTGTGGCTGGGACTCGTTTAATGGCCAGAGCTAGTTTCCATATATATATATTTGCTTTCGTAGATTTTCACGGGTGTAGGTATGCTGGTATTGTTGTCTTTGGGTGTTTTCCCATGTAAGTATGAAATTGTTTTTGCAACATTTCGGCGAGAACTCACTTGCCACTCACTTGCCATTCACCGAAGCCTGAAGATGGCAAGTGAGATCTTGCCGAAACGTTGCAAAAACAATTTCATACTTACACGGGAAAACACCCGAAGACAACAATACCAGCATATATATATTTTCAAAAACTCTATAACATTCACGTTTCAAAGACCCCAGACCAATCCAGAAAGGATATCCTGTGATACCAACTTAAATACAACTTCATAAAATTCAAGATCAAGTGAGATACTAATACCACTCTATAAAGCCTTAGGAAGATCACACCTACAGTACTGCATCCAGTTTTGCTCACCACACTACAAAACATGTTGAGACAATAGAAAAGGCGCAGACGACAGGTGCACACATGAAGGTTCAAATAACCTGATTCATTCCACTTCTTTTGAAATAGGCAATCGTAATAAATCTTAATAATGATAAATATCATACACAAATTGCTCTTTGACAGAAATAAAAACATCTATGTTCCTATAGCTTTATTTATAGTTTATACTTTCCTATAGACAGCAATTTATCTGAGCTAGTAAGATCACGTAATGAACTTATTTCTCTTTGTGAGTTGCTCCCTGTGGTTGAGGTCAGGCCGCAAAACAATGATGTAACATTTGGGCAAAAATATGCATGCCAATAATGCAGCACTGGAGGCCAAGATGGAGAAGACCTCCACAGCTACCATGGCTTTTCCCTTTGTGCTCAGATATGCTGGAAAGAAGGAGATCCAAACACTGCAGAAGGCCAACATGCTGAAGGTAATGAACTTGGCTTCGTTAAAGCTGTCAGGTAATTTACGGGCAAGGAAAGCCACAATAAAGCTGGCAATGGCCAAAATACCCATGTAGCCGAGGACACAGTAGAAGAAGAAAGCTGACCCCTCGTTGCACTGTAAAATCATTTCATGGAGCTCTGAATGCATGTCCAACTCAGGAAATGAGGGATATGTTGACAACCAAAGAATACAAGTACATACTTGGAAGAGAGAGCATGAGAGGACAATAGAAAAAGCCATTTTTCCCCCTACCCATCTCCTCATCTGAGATCCTGGTTTAGTGGCCATGAAAGCCACAACTACAGTGATGGTTTTGGCCAGTACACTAGAAATGGCCACTGAGAAGGTGATGCCAAAAGTTGATTGCCGGAGAAGGCAGGTCACTTTGGCAGGTTGGCTGAGGAAGAGCAAAGAGGAGAGAAAACAGAGCAGAAGAGAGACAAGGAGGGAGTAGGTGAGGGACCTGTTGTTGGCTTTGACAATGGGAGTATCCCTGTGCTTAATAAATGTTCCAAGAACCCAAGAGGTCAAGAAGAAGAAACAAAGAGCTGCTGAGGATAAACCAATTCCTAAAGTTTCTTCAAAAGTTAGAAAGACCAGCAGTTTCAAGATACATCCTTTCTTTTCTTCATTTGGATAATGATCTTCTGAACATTCAAAACAGTCATCCATATCTGGAAAGAAAACAAAGAATATTCTTTTCATTTAGGCATTTCTCTATTATTGAAAATCACTTTATTAATTTCATTCATCCAAGTAACATATTAAAGTTTGCTTAAGTCTAATGAACAATGGGTAGAACGCCTCACTTACCATTTTGATTTGAAATCTTCCCTTCTGGGCATGGGACACAGTCGTAGCAGCAGAACTGATTCCCCTCAATCCCTTTCTTCCAATATCCAGGGAAACAGGGGTCATTGCATTGAGAAAGTGGGAGGACCTAGTGAGAAGTAAAAAAAGGTTTTTAAATTGGAAATATTGAAAAGTTTGGGGGTTTTTTCTCCTTTATGGAGAGGAATTATTTTTGACTTCCCAAAGGATACTGAATTCATCAGGTTCACCAACAATGTAAAAATTACAATGTTGTACAAAAGGTTCTGTTTCAACAGCAGATAAAATAATTAGCACATGCATCTGTTATCTAATAAGTTATACCATATATCCCAAATTAAATAGTATTCTGTTTCCTATTTGTCTTTAATTTCCATTGTCATCCTGTCCATCTCAGTGCAATCTAATATTATCTTTTTTACCATTTGTTCTATGTGTATATTTCCATTTTTCCCATTTTAAGCATATGTAATTCTAGTCACTGTTATTATATGTAGCATTAAATATTCGGTTCTTTTTTTTTTTTTGAAAAAAAGTTTTATTGGTTTTAACAATTTATGTTAGGAAAGGGGATAGGTAAGGTACTAAATAATATTTGGAGCTTGCACATCGGGTTTGATGACCGCCTCCAAGTCTTCATACATATAAAAAGAAATTATTAATGAGAAGGGGTACATACATTTTAAAATCATAAATTTTCATATTATTTTATACATTCAATTACTTTGTACTATTGACATCCGTACAGGAAATACCATCATAAAGAAATATAACAAGTTATTTTTGTGATCTGAGCCTCTTTTCTATAGTCTCTTCCTCCTCCCCCCCCCCCACCAGCAGGCGGACCCGTGGCCCCTCCCGTTCCCATCTCATCGTCATCCAGGATTGAGGAATGTTTTTTAAGAAAATTATGTGCCTCTTTAACTGTTTTGATTCTAACTCTTCCTCCCTCCCAGAATACCAGCATCCCTTCAGGCATCAACCACTTGAACCACACCCCCTTTTTGAATACTTTTTTTAGTTAAGAAGGAATAATTCCTTCTTATATCTCTTATTTTCTTTGGGATCTGCTTCAATATGGCCACCTCGTTTTGCTGATACATCAAAGGGCCCCCTCTTTGCGCTCTCAGTATCTCTTCTCTCATTGACCTTCTGATAAATTTAATATGTATCTCTCTGGGTACCTCATTTATTCTGGCAAATGCTGAGTTAATTCTATAAATCAAATCAATGTCCCCCCAAATAAATTCCTTATCCTTCTTAATATAATCTGCTAACATAGTAGCCATAAGCTCCCTTAGATTCTCATTCGGTAGTTCTGGAACATTCTGAAATCTTAAAAAGAAAGACATGCGTTCAAAATCAATTTTAGACATTTGGCCAGTAATATCTGTAAGTTCTTTCTTAAAGTCTTTTATCTCTTCCTTCATCTCAACCGCCCCCCTTCCAGCCCCACAATTTTTTGTTTATTATTTGTTATTTCTCTTTGCGCCTCCAATAATTCCAATCTATCTTAAATTGTCTTTCCGGATTTGTTGCATTTCATTCATTATTCTTTGAAACATCTCCTCTACGTTTAATGGCTGAGGGCTTGGTGACTTAGGATCCTCTACTTCTGTTTCCTTCTGCAACAAAGCTGAAATCTTTGGTTGTGAGGATGGGTTGGGTCTTGTAGATGCTGGAGCAGAGCTTGGTTTCCCAGATGGGGGTTTACTCGATGCCATAATCAAAGTTTTAGGTGTTAATATGTAGAGAAGAAGAAAGGGGAAAAAATGGCGCTGTTGGGCGGGCAGTCTGTGAAATCCGAGACAAAAGCAGCTGCAGTTCAAATTAAGTTTACAACGTCCAGAGAGAAAAGGGAAAAAAAGGGAAAAAAATTTCCAAACAAAAGCAAAAAGTTTCGCAAAGGGAGAGAACACTGAGAGACACCAGAGCAGGTCCCTTATATATTTTAAGATTAGTCTAATTTTGTTGAAATAGAGGGATGCTTATTTTCAAAAAGGAAAAGTTCCGTCCTGGGAACAAAGAGAATGCCATCTTTCCCCCTTGCTGGCAGGGTGGAACACCAAAAGTAGGAACAATCAATTTAAAATGTAGCAAGGCTCAAGATACATTGTCTAACAGCAATCCCTTAGTTAATAAGAGACTTCCTTTTTCGATAAATCCAACGGAAGTCACTTTCACTTTCTCCACAGCGTGGGACTCTTTATCCAAAGCCGCTTTATTTCCAGGGGGGTTGTTTCCAACTCCCCCCTACTTCTCTTTCCGTCGAATTGAATGTAAAAAAATCTAAATAAGGCACATGCCATTTTTTTTTAATCTGGAGCCTCGGCGCAGCCATTCAGCCCCGAAGTTTCATCTCCTTTTAACATCCTCCATGTTCCAGCTTCTTCGGCGAAAGGGAAAATTCCCCCGTGAAAGTTCCCCAGCCCCTAGGGCGAAGCGGGAGCAGCCCCCCGACCACCGTCGAGATTGGGGCCCTCTCCGCAAGCTGCCCGTGCAGAGGGGGGGATTTTGGTTGCCCCCCCCACGCCCAGGGGTGCAGCTGAGGCAACACAGCGGCGGACGTGAGGAATCCACGTCCGTCCGCGTCCGAAGCCGGAAACGATCTCCGGTTCTTTTATTTTATTAACGTGCCTAACAGAAAAAGCTCTGGTTTTAAGTTTATTTGTTTTCTCTATCCCCTTTTTTTATCCTTGTCCAATATTTTTTTGCCGATCGACAGGTCCACCATATATAGTAGGATGCTCCCTTTGTCTGTTTGTATTTCAAACATTCTGGTGCAAAGTTTACACAATTAATGATGAAAGATGATGAACGATTAACAAACTAGAAATTAGAAATAAGTATAATGATAGACCTTTTTTTTACTGTATACAATATTTACAGTATACAATGCTTACTGGTGAGATGGTATAAAAATGTAAAATAAAACATTTAGAACAATATAAATAGAGATTTATGTTAGAAATGTGGAAACAATAGGTATGAACATTATACTGTAAAAACAAGACCTAAATGATTGCAATTAGGTGACATAATAATACGTATATTGTAAAAAATTATGGAAACAACCAGTATATTGCTGTTGTAAAGCTGAAACTGTGATGTAAAATGAAGAAAACTGTATAATGAAAATATTTTTGAAATAATAATTGTATATAGTGACAATATCACGTAAAAATGGCCACTCTCATGGTTTAAAATGCAAATTCAAATGAAATATGCAAACATAACTTTTGTAATGTAATGTCTGAGAGGATTACACCGGCTGCAGACAGGCTGGGGGCTCCCAGCGAGCCACCCCTATGGCAGAAGGCCCACCTGGGGTCTTCTGTGCTCCCGAAGGAGCCCACCGGTACAGCAAGTGGCAGACAGAGCAAAAAGCGTGTCCGTCGCCTTCAGAAACCGAAAACGAAGTCCAGAAATCAGGTTTCTAAAGAGAATATGTTCAATACGGGACCATGCTGGATTAAATCATGGTGTATTGATTAATTTGATACCTGGTTAAAAGCTGGACTCCAGACAATCATATCTTCATCGATGAATAATTCCTTCCCTTTTGGAGCCTCTAGATCCATCTTTCCAATTCTAACTCTCTGAAAGGATCTGTTTGGAAAGGTGACCAAGTTGATGATGTCGAATCCACCTGTTGCTTCTCCTTTCTCATTCAGAAACACTCTCTCCCCAGCTGAATTGTTAAAAGAAATGCCTTGAAGAAATGAATGGAGCTACTTCAAAGCAAATAAGAGAAAAAGGGGGTCGAAAGTCATGTAAGAGAGTAGAGACCATCCTAAAACTATTATTAAATATGTATGCTTATTAATTTGATAATTGATAATGCAAAGAAAGCTACTTGTCCACTTTCTTATTAATTTGATATTATTTTAAAGGAAAGTAAGAATGAATTGAAGCAGAATGAAAATACAGTAGCTAAGATGCTGAGCTTGTCCATCAGAAAGGTTGGCAGTTCAGTGGTTTAAATCCCTCACACCGCATAATGGAGGGAGCTCCCATTACTTGTTCCAAATTCTGCCAACCTAGCAGTTTGAAAGCAAGTAAAAATGCAAGTCGAAAAATAGGAACCACCTTTGGTGGGAAGGTAACAGTGTTCCCTATGCATTTGGCATTTAGTCATGCCAGCCACATGACCACGAATATGTCTTCAGACAGCGCTGGCTTTTCGGCTTTGAAATGGAGATGAGCACCGCCCCCTAGAGTCGAGAACAACTAGCAAATATGTGTGAGGGGAACCTTTACCTTTTTAACGTTCTTCAATTTAGGTTCTTTACTTAAACAGTTAATTCAACCTAGACCATCTCTAATATTTCATCATTTGCATAAAAGCTATTTTAAAGTTTTAGGTCTGACTAATTTCATGGCTCCTATGTAGGATTTGAGTCCTCTGGTTGACAGGGAACATTCAACTTGTCTCCCTTCCACGCCAGGTCCTCCCTCATTGTCACCTCGGCTTTGTGGTGTTTGAGGCATTCATCTTCCTTCAGGACTTCTTTTAGCTATTGGATCAGTGTGCTTTCAGCCAGTTGAGCAGTGTATAGCTACTCTCCCCTTGCTGAGACCTGCACTGCTAATTGCCTGGAGGGAATGATGGAGTTAACTATGTCCTCCTTTTGTATTGCGGCATCCGAGACAGCGCATCGCTGAGGAAATTCTTTTCCTCTGGAAAATATTGGTGAAGTTTACCCTATTAAAGTACTAGACCCATCTCTCTTGCTTAGGGGAAAGCTCTCTTGGCATTCTTAAGGCTTCTAGGTTCTTGTGGTCAGTCCACACTTCAAACACATTCTTACTGCCTTCTAGGAATTTTGAGAAGAATGAGTTCAAAGATAATGGTACATCAAACTGCCCATTGAAATAAAATAAGTATCCGATGGGGAGATAATACCTGCAAAGCCTGCAGTTGCGGAATCTCAGGTTTTTTACCCATCATAGACTTTTTTGTATTGTACCATAATGTGTATAGAGCTTGCAAAGCATGAGCCACAGCATAAACAGCATTGTAGACACTGTAGCTTTGGCCAGTCATCTCCATTTCAAACACAGGTCCAGGAAGATCCCCCAGCTTCATCTCCCCAGTGCATTTCCTACTGTGCATTCTTTGTGAGTCTGCTTTTGGAAATGAACAATCAAATGACTGTTCCCAAACTTCCTCTCGAAACCCATCTCTGTGGTCTGAAAGAGGATTGATGGTCTGAAGAAATTCCTTGAAACCTGCAACTGTTGTTGAATGAACAGTGAAGGAAAGAGCCCCATGGAACATCTGGAGATCCCAACTGATTTGATATCCTGATAATATGAAATCAATCTGTGCAGTCACGATCCACACCATTTTAAATAATACAATTTCCTTGCTTTCAGGATCTACCATAAATGTGACAATCCTTAGCCAGATAATTGCCATTGATTCTCCATAGACAAGGAATGCATTGGCTTTGCTATTTTTCCAATTCATGGAAATAATTAAGATTTTTTTATATACTTCTTGAAAGTCTTGCACGTGGATTATCTGTGCAAGTCTTTCTATGAATGATGAGCAGATTCCATTCTCGGAAAGTAAGGGCTGAATTTTCTGTAAGAAATTTTCTCCATTGTTGTTATCAACAGAATATATCCCAATCCACGTCCACCTAAAATGACAAAGCAGTTGGATGATCCCACTGTACTGATGGTCCTCTTTGGGGACCATGAAATAAAGTGAAGAGAGCTTCCTGGTCTGAAATTCTTCCTGAGGTAATGCGCCATATGTCAGCTAAAAGAAAGTCCAGTAGAATTCTATTGAGTCTTTAGATTTGATTTAATTTTCCTGTCTTGTTTTCATACAAAATATATCCAAAGAACATTTCCCCCCAGCATTCATTGAAGTATATAGAAACAAATTTGTTGGAAATATTTCAAACATATATACTACATCAATTGCTTTAATAGAAGCAGTTCAACTCTTCCCTTCAGTATGGAATGACTGCTGATACTTACTTCCTATAACTGTAGTTGCAGAAAACAGTGCTAAGTAGTAGATTTTGAGCCATGCAGAACATCTAAACAGAAACTTAAGCCTAATCTTTGATGCCCATTCATTATTCCATAACAACAATAAGATTAATAAATTTCCTCTCAACCTCTTCAGAACTTACTTGTGGAATCTTGAAGAACCCTACAATTTCAGCTACATAAAGTGATGTGACAAAATCCAATCCCCCAATGATAGCCATGAGATTCTTCTGGCGATCACATTTGTAGTTAGGGACAAATTCTTGGGATTTAAAAAGCAGGTCCAGAGTGGTTCGATAGGTCATCCTCGGATTGATGTAACTATCATAGAGGTGGAACCCCAGAGTGATGTTAGGTAAGATCTGGGAGTCTTCATTGATCTCCTTCACAGCAAAGGCCAAGGCAAGGATGTGCTGGTAGAATTTGATTATTATACTGCAAATGATTTAAATACCCCAGTTGAAAAAGGAAGTTGATCATTCTCATTATGTGGCATCATTTCTATATGAATATCAAACATTTCTTTCTCTGGTGAAAGTAGGAAACGAATTGGTTTTCTAAAATGCTGAATAATTTAATTCAAATTTTCTTTTTCTACAATATTTGCATCATTTGCAACAAATATCTGCTACAAGAAATAAAAATAGTGCTTTTTTGCTGATATCAAATGTTTTTCTAATATTTTTTCATAAAATAGAATATGAACTAATCCAGCATGTATCAGTCATTTATCTTATTTATGATTGTTATGATTGATAATACAGATTTAAAAAAAACATCTTAAGATTACTAAACGTTCTTCAAAAAAAAAAGGTTTTGCACTAAACTTTCGTATATGACAAACACTTCACTGTAAAGCAAAGAAAAAAGCTTCATTTTCCTGTGACTGAAAGAGTTTGAAAGATAGACTTTAGATATAAAGCCTAAATTTATACTGAAAACATTTTACTCTCATAAGCAATTTTGGGGGAAATGATTAGAAGGAAAAAAATCCTTACTTTGGTAGGTCGGAAGGTGTTATACTAGGATGTTCCTTAAAATTTATTTCATTGAGGTTGTAAAATATGTGGGATGCCATCCCACCAATGACAAGGTCACCTGGTTGGTACCACTCATGTGGAACAAGGAAAGCATCACTGGCAGGGCAGCTCAGAGTCCCTATGTTCTTCACCAGGAACATTAGAAGGAGCAACATCTTCACTCTTGAAAATGCCTCTGACTTTCATCCTATCCTACAAGAAAGGTTGTATTACTCCAATAGCTAATCCAGGGATTAATTCAAGGTTTATATCTGAGAGTGCAGTTTATTAGAAAATCCACTTTTGGATATTTGAAGGTCCATGAGAGTGCAAATTCTTATCTTGAATAGAATCGGGGTTTGAACTAATACTCTGGCAGAGGGGAAGAGAGGGAGGAAACCTGTAGCCATGACTCTGACACACAGCCATTATTATCCTTGTGTCAATCCCCCTGGGGTTCAAGATGCATTGGTTGTTGTTGAATTGAAATAGCCTTCTGTGCAGTCTTGGATGTTTTTGTCTAATTCAGAAAATATCTCCTGTAGGATATGATTGCTTTGCTTTTGAGGAGAGAATAAGTGGCCAATGTTTAAATGCTTTTTTAAGATTGCTAAAAAAGTGTACAGTGGGGAATTTGCAATACGACGACCATCTTTAAAGCGCTCCATGGCTCGGGGCCTAGTTATATGCGAGACTGTCTCCTGCCCCATACATCCCTTCGGCCGATCCGCTCCCACAGAGAGGGCCTTCTCAGGGTGCCATCGGCCGGGCAATGCCGACTGGCGACACCCAGGGGAAGAGCCTTCTCTGTGGCGGGCCCTGCCCTTTGGAACGACCTACCCCCTGAACTGCGTATCATCTCAGACCTCCGCCTCTTCCGCCAGTGTCTAAAGACACATCTTTTCCAGCAAGCCGGCCTAGCCTATCCTCCCGTCGGGGCTATTTTAGATAGTTTTTAAACAAGGGATTTTAATTTGGTTTTAGCATAGGATTGTAATTTAATATGTTTTTAAATTTTGTATTTATTGTTTTGTATGTTTTTAGATTCCTGTGCACCACCCTGGGTCCTTCGTGGAGAAGGGCGGGATATAAATATGATTAAAATAAAAAAATAAAAAATAAAAAATACACTGAATTTTTAATACTTTTTATTTTTTTATACAATGCAGGACAAATGCAGTTCACCTTTCTTTGAATAGCATTAATATGCATACTGTATTTTTTGAAGTATAAGAGGCACCTTTTCCCTCCTCTCTGTAAAAATTTGGATGCATCTTATACGCAGAAGGTAAACCTTCCCACCCACCACTCATCACCTTTTGCCTCTGCCTCCCAGCAATTTACCTTCTTGCAGCAAATCCAAAAAATGGTGCTTGTGGAAGTGTCACTAGACTATGGCAACCTTTGCAGCCTGAAACAGCTGATGATTGGGAGTCCCGTGCTGAAACTGAATGTGAAACAGGCTGTTTGTTGCAATGAGGCAAATTGCTGGGAGGCAGAGGCAGATTTTTTCTTCTTCTAATCAGGCTAAACAGAAACAGGCTGTTTGCTGTTTGCTGCAAGGTGGTATGTCATCAACTATGAATGCCTATAGAATGTTCAAATTATTAGACTTATTTTTTAAAGACTGCTTTATTATTGTTCTAGATAACTTAACAAAATGAAGAACCTTTTTAAAATAAATGCTTGATCTGAAGAGGCCCAGTGCTATTGTATCATCTTTTAAATAGCAGAGAATAACATATACTTCCAGAAAGCCACATCAATTTTAACAGCATATGCACTGTCTGAAATGCAACACTACAAACAGTGTATATTGTCTGTACTATTTGCTGTTTGCTGCAAGGAGGATAATTGTTGGGAGGCAGAGGCAGATTTGTTTTCCCTTGTTTTCCTCCCCAAAAGCTAGGTGCATCTTATACTTTGGAGCGTCTTATACTCCAAAAAATATGGTAGATATTTTGGTACTTGAGAAGTTTTGGATGATTAACGTCTAGATTGCCCTAGAAATGAGGGTCATACTTCTATTGTTTCCACAAGAGGTAGGTTGGGTGACATTTTTAATTAAGTTAGCCATGAGCTGGAAATATTTTTTTTTTAATTCTATTTGGAAATAAAAGGATGTCTGCAGCCTTATATCTTACTGTGGGTTTGATGCCCTTTGTGAACAAATTCCAGCAAAGAGTTTACGTAACTGCATAGTAAAATCTGTGGTCATCTACGCCTGACAATTTCCAAAGAGAGAAAAGTTGTTCTCAATAAGGGTGGAGATAGCATCCATGTATGGGTTGAACCTATCCACACTCTGATTGGACTGAGTCAGATTATTAATTAATTAGCCTAGGTATATAACTCCCTCAGGAGCTGCCATACCCAGTTTACGACTCAGTCCGGCTCTGGGACTGTACGGTGTCCAACTCCCAATATTTCTTTGGCTGCTACTTGGCTGACTGTTTGGATTGGATTTGTGAGTAGACAGGGCCCCCCTCTCCTCAGCAGCAGACTCTGACTCAGGTTCCTGTCATTTCTAGTCTCCAGCTAACTGGTTTGGTGCTGCATAACCTGAGATCAGGCCTCTCTGGGCTTCCTTCACTCTGCTGCTGTCAAGTAAGGAAGGGGTGGGTGTTTGCTGGCTCCAGGAGGCAGCTGCGCTAACGGCCTAGGCTGTGTGGCCTCTCAGCACTGCCACAGAGGCAGCTGCTCTCTCGGCCTGTCAAGAGGCCCTGCTGGCCAGCAGCACATGTGCAGTCGCCTGGGCCTATTATCGGCCCTATCGGCGCCTCAGCGGCCTTCCTGGTGGCCGATCTTGACGGGGCCTTTCCCCCTGCAACCTCTGCACGATTGGAACTTTGTGCTACGGCTCGTGCAGCACTTCTGAGGCCTCTGGCCTGCGCCTCACAGCCGCCATTTTGAGGCCTCGGCTTACTCCTCCAACGTCGCAGCTGCCATTTTGCTAGCCTCCTGCCTAGCTCCGCATGGGATGGCTGAATCCAGGGGTGCTGATCGCGCAAGCACAGCCAGGGAGGCCCACCAGCCACCACAAGCCCTCATAACGGTGAGCGAACCCTCCCCTGCGGCTGATAGGGGTGCCTCCCAAACCAGATCCAGGTCCAAATCGTCCTCCAGGCCTCATCGAAGGGCAGCAAGCCCAGGTCAGCCCCCAAGCCCACACCACGGCTCTCGGGCGGCGATGTCCAACCGGGACCCAGCCCTCAAGGGGAGCCTATGTCTACAACCCCTTCCTCGCAGGCTGTGACCCCACTGCATCTGGATCTGCCCCAGGGGCCTTTCAGCCCTATTCTGCCCATTGATACTTCGGGGGTGTGGGGCCCAGTGCCCAACAGGTCTCTCGCCCACGCTGTGGAGTCCACCTTTACCCCCATAGTTGCTGGCCTCTGCCAGGAGGGCACCTGGGCATCGGGGCCACCTCCACTGCTCCCTGCTTGGCAAGCCCTTCCTACAGCCCAGGGCTCATCTATGCAGGACTTCATCGCTGAGACCATCAGGCAGGGGATCACGGCTGGCCTCATTGAGAGGGCTCAGAGGCCCCAACCGGCTGTGGTTGCCCCTGCTACCCTGCAGCCCCCCCCCGCCCCCGCCTTCCACCTGTCCCCGGCCGAGGAGGATCCAGTCTCATCGCCTGATTCTGCACAGGGCAAAATCAGGGAGACCGAGTTGTCCGGCACAGGCCTTGTTCAAGCCCCTCCTGGCCAAGGCAAAGGCCACATCTTCTTTCGCATTTATAAAAGTACCAGCAGCCAGAAGTCTTCTCCTGTCCTGAGCACTAGGGTGAGGCAGTGTGCACTCTCTTCACCTGGGAGAGCTGCAGAGGACGATCCCTCCCTCCCTGTGAGGATCCCCATTGACACCTCAGACCTCTGGGGTTCTAGCCAAGGTTGGCAGTTGCCCCCATGCACTACCCCGTGGGGGCTTCATCTCAACCTCTTCCCTCTACATCCACAGGGGTTGGTGCTGCTCAACTACCCCACTTGAGGGTGCCCAATTTCAGGACCTAATGTTCAGGGCTTTCCAGCAGTGCATGGTTGCTGCTTTCCAACAGCCTCAGATTCAGCCACAGGTTGCTCCTCCATCTACAGCTCCTGTGGGGATAGATGGTCAGGAGGATATTCCTCCAGTCTCCGCTGTTTCTTCCCATGACAATAGTGATTCTGAATCTGAAGAGGGCAAAATCTGAGAAGAAAAGCTTTCAGGGGATGGGGGCATACGCCCTTCTAAGCCTTCCTTCTCAGTTTGTTTCAGCCTCGTTGTTTAAGTGTCTGCTCTCTAAAGCTAAGGCATTGGCCAAATTTGGCAATAAGCCATCGGAACCCCTGGTACAACCCCAGGGCTTTTCTGCCGAGACTATATTTGAGGAACAGGCAATTGAGGCTGCCACGGTTCCCACCCCCTAGTCCTTTCTTGACCTGGTCAAGCGCCAGTGGGCATCTCCAGCATCTGGCTCTATGCCCACTTCCACTGGCTATATGTTCATTAATACAGACAAGGAAATGGCTCAGGTGCTGTTGCAACTCACTATTGATTCACCTGTCACGGCCCTGCATGCATCTGCAAACATGGCCAGAGAACCAGAGGACCCTCTGAAGCCGGAGGACAATACTACTAATAATAATGATGATGATGATGATGATGATGATGATGATGATGATGATGACGATGATGATAAGAATAATAATCTTTATTGTCCTTGTACTAAAATTACAATGAAATTGACAAAAAGGGCTGACCTCACCTTACAAAGGGGTCATCAGGTGGCTGCCTGGGCGGTGTGAGCAGCTACCACTGCCTCCTTCTTTAACCAGTCCTCTTTACTTTGGTTGCAGGATCTTCAGCAGCAAACGCCAATAGCAGATGTCAGGTCACATCAGGACATCAACAAACTGGTGGCAGCCATCCAATTGTCTTCGGGTGTCACTTTAGTAGCAGCCAGGTTTATCTCCAGGGCAATTGCTTCATCCATAGCGTCTCACAGGCTGCTTTGGCTGTGGCAGTGGAAAGCTGATGTGCACCACGTATGGCGCCTGGCGTCAGCCCCCTTTGCTGGAGGGTCACTCTTTGGTGCTGCTATTGCCCTTTCTTAATTGAGAATAAGGACAAACGGAAGGTGGTTCCCACAGCTCCTAGGAAGAGCAATTTCCGGGTGGTGCCCTACCCCCATCGCTCCTATTTCCGTGGTCAGGACTACGGTTCTTCCTTCTGGGGTCAGGACTATGGCTCTTCTTTCAGGGGGTCTGATTTCAGTCAGTCAGGTTTCAGACTATACCAAGGAGGCTACGCCCCCAGCCAGAGATGTCAACTGGATAGGCAGCAGAGGGGTAGACAGCAGAAATGGCCCTTTCAAGGGGGCAGAGGAGGCGGCCCTCTTCCACAAAAATTAATTCTGGGCCCAGCTCTCCCCCCCATCGGGGGATGTTTGGCATATTTCACGGACCGTTGGGACTCCTCTACCTCCGATGCGTGGGTGCGGTCAACCATCAGGTCTCAAATAACCCGACTCGGAGGCGATTTATGCAGGAAGCCATTCAACACCTATTGGACATTAGGCCTGTCCAACTGGTGCCTCCAGTTTAACAGGGTCAGGGTTATTATTCCATTCTCTTTGTGATCTTTGGGCAGCTGGAGAGCTGTTCTTGATTTGAAATAGTTTGACCGCTATGTGCGTTATCGCAGGTTTAAGATGCATTCACTGCACACAATATTAGAGGGTATTAGGCAGGGAGATGTCCTCACGTCCATCGACGTTACTGAGGCCTACCTGCACATACCTATAGCCCCTGAATACCGACAGTTTCTCAGGTTTCGTTACCTTTGTGGATAGGATAGCGGGGCAACATGTCCTGGTCTTGACCGGTACCATCACGGCCAAAGCTCATGTCAACCGACAGGGTGGCACTAGATCCAGGGCCCTCATGGCCAAGGCGGATCTGTTGGGTGTCTGGGCAGAGCAAAATTTGCTGTCTGTGGTGGCGGACCAAATATCCGGGGTGGACAACACCAGGGCGGATTGGCTTAGCAGGGTGGAGATTGACCATTCTGAATGGTGTTTACACTCTTCTATTTTTCAGGAGATCTGTCGTCGTCTCAGGAGGCCACTGGTCGACCTCTTCGCATCTCCAGAAAATGCCCAGCTGCCCAGGTTTTTCTCCAGGCTCCCAGCTCCGGGGGCAGAAGGGGTGGATGCACTTTGCACGTTGTGGCCTCAGGGCCTTATGTATGCTTTTCTACCTACCCCTCTTCTTCCTAGGGTGATTTGGCAGATAATTTTCCTGCAGGCACACGTGCTCCTAGTGGCTCCATACAGGCCGAGGTGTCCGTGGTTCGCCGACATTCAGACCTTGTCCTTGGCGGAACCATGGCGGATACCACCGGACATGGTTGTCCTGACCCAGGGGTCGCTGGAGCACCCAGAGGCCCAGTGGCTCCAGTTGACCGTCTGGAGGTTGAGCGGCTTGCTCTTAAGGGTGGCTCATTCTCAGACAGGGTCATTCTTACTATCCAAGCTTCCAGATAGGCCTTTACCATGCACATATACAACGCTACCTGGAACATCTTTTGCAAGTGGTGCGTGGGTCATCAAGTGAAACCTGAGGTCACCTCCATCCCGCAGGTCCTCGGGTTCTTGCAGGATGGGTTGGAGAGGGGCCTCTCACCTAATACTATCAAGAGGCAGGTGGCTGCGATTGGGTCTGTCCTCACCTGGGGCAGCGGTGCTACTCTCTCTCAGCACCCTACAGTTTGAAGGTTCCTTAAGCGGGCTACAAATTTGAGGCCTCCTCCTGTACATAGGTATCCCATGTGGGATTTGGCTACAGTGCTGAGGGCTCTCACCAAGGCTCCTTTTGAGCCTCTGGAGGACATGTTGTGGCAGTTCCTAACATGGAAGGTTGTCCTCCTGGTAGCGATCACGTCTGCCAGGCATATTTCCGAGCTGCAAGCCTTATCAGTTAGGGAGGATTTGTGTAAGTTTTATGCGGACAGGGTTGTCCTCCATCTGGATCCCTCCTTTGTCCCGAAGGTGGGGTCTTGGTTCCATCAGGCTCAGGAGATGGTCCTCCCCAGCTTTCCTGCAGAGTCTGCGCAGCCCTCGGATGACCTGTGCCACTTGCTGGATGTCAGGTGTGCCTTGCAAGTATACATAGATCGTACGGAGTCTATTTGCAGATCGGAGTCTCTTTTTGTTTCCTTTCTACCAGGCTCCCTGGGTAAGAAGGTGTCCGTCTCCTGCGTTGGCCAATGGGTTCATCATTGTATTGAGAAGGCGTATGCAGCGTGTGCTGAGGAGGTTCCATTCTACGCGCAGCACAGTGATGACTTCTGCCTGGGCGACGCAAGCTTCTCTGGAAGAAATTTGTAGGGCTGCAGCGTGGTCTTCTCCTTCTCCTTTTGTGCAGCATTATAAACTGGACAAGTTTGTCTCGGCTGAGGCTGATTTTGGCTGCCGGGTTCTGCAGTTGGTCCGTCCTCATTTGTTGGGGCAGGCCTGATCTTGACCCTCCCGTGGGTCCTTCTCTGGGCTTTGGTATGTCCCATACATTGATGCTATCTCCACCCTTATTGAGAAAGAGTGTTGGTACTTACCTGCTATGCCTCTTCTAATAAGGGGGGAGATAGCATCCGGGCCATCCCTTTCTCGTTCAGCCCTGCCTGTGTTTGGTGTCTGACTCTTGTTGTTCTTGTTGTTGTTGGATTTTTCTTGCTAAAGGAGTTGGTTCGTACCGGTGAGTCTGTATTCTTTTCTTCGTCAAAAACTGGGTGTGGCTACTCTGTAGGGGGTTATATACCAAGCCCTGCCTTGGTTCTTATCCGTGTTCTTGTGGGCTTTGGAAGTGTTTTTTTGTACTTATTTTTCACTAAGGGAGTTGGTGTTTACCAGTGAGTCTGTGTTCCTTTCTTTGTCGTAAACTGGGTATGGCAGCTTCTGAGGGGGTTATATACCTAGGCTAATTAATTAGTGATCTGACTCAGTACAATCAGAGTGTGGATAGGTTCAACCCATACATGGATGCTATCTCCCTCCTCCTTATTAGAAGAGGCGTATCAGGTAAGTACCAACGCTCTTTCTCTCTTTTTAAAAAAAATTATTTCTCCCTCTCTCATCCTTTCCAGTATCAGATTCCATTCTCTTGTCATTGATGAATACAACAGTATTGAAAATTCTGTAAACTAACATGCACAATTGATTTATTCACTGGAAATATTTACTTGATAGGATGGATAGAGGGGGGAAAAGAGGCAATGGAGCCTAACATTTATTTCTAACTTTGCTCTTCAGATGACCAGCTTTATGGCAGAAAGAGGAGCTGTGATTTACTGTGTGAGAAATGCAGAGAGAGAAAACACTTTGTTTAAATTTGGAAGAGGGAGAAGCACTAAAAAGTTGCTAACCAAAAATACAAGTAGAAAAATATTGGAACTTTTTTTGTATTTATTTCCAATTTATACCCCGCCCTTCTCCTAAAAAAGGACCCAGGCTACTAAAACCAAAACATACATATAAATACCCATATTAAAAAGCAATTAAATCATAATCCCGTGCTAAAACCCATTTATAAAATCTCTAATTAAAATTTTCAATGATTAAAACTCAGTATCGGGGTTATCCTAGGCCGGCTTGTTGGAACAGAAGCGTCTTAAGGCGCTGGCGGAACAAGCGAAGATCTGCGATGTTACGTAGTTCGGGGGGCAGGTCGTTCCAGAGGGTAGGGCCCACCACAGAGAAGGCTCTTCCCCTGGGTGTCGCCAACCGGCATTGTCCGGCTGACAGCACCTGGAGAAGGCCCTCTCTGTGGGAGCGGATCGGTCGAAGGGAAGTATGGGGGAGAAGGCGGTCTCGTATGTAGCTAGGCCCCGAGCCATGGAGCGCTTTAAAGATTGTCGTCAGCACCTTGAAGTGCACCCGAAAGGTCACAGGTAGCCAGTGCAGCTCGCACAGGAGTGGTGTTACATGGGATTTCCTTGTGGCTCCCATAATTAACCGCGCAGCAGCATTCTGAACTAACTGCAACCTTCGAGTGCACCTCAAGGGGAGCCTTGAGATGCACTCGTATAATTTTGCTGCACATTGACAGCAGCAAAACTATACTACACACAAAAGTGGAAGGACATTTCGACCCTGACAATGGACAAATGGCTACAAAAATTGATGGAGTTAGCAGAGATGGCTAAATTGACAGCTTTGATCAAGGAAAAAAAACTACAAATACCACTGGAAACCATTTCTGGACTTTTGTGCATGAGGTAGAAAAAAATGAAACTTTGATGTTGGGTTTTTCCAATTAAGTAGATTTGTTGTCATAGAAATGGCTAGTTTACACTGTTATACAAAAATAGAAAAGTTGTAGAAATGAAAAGAAATTGAAAATGTTAGTTTGGACCAAAGAATGATGTTGGTAAACATAAACAACAGAAGATTTCCAGGAAAAGTTCACCTTTCACCACATCCATTCATCTCTCTTTGGTCCCATTTTAATTTTATCAGCAATTTCTTCCTTATTCCTTTCTCCCCAACTAAACTAAAATCTTTACTTTCTTTTCATTTCTACTACCACAACTTTGTTACTTTTACATAACAGTGTAAACTAGCCATTTCTACTACAACAAATCTATCTAATTGGTGAAACCCAAAATCAAAGTTTCATTTTTTTTTTCTACCTCACACAAAAAGTCCAGGAGGGGTTTCCATGTAAAAATTGTAATTTACAAAAGTGATCTGGTAGAGCAGACAGCAGGGGTGGGCTTCAAAAATTGCAGCAATGAGGCTGCCTGCTTGTTGGGTGGGCGTGGCCTAGTTAGCCTCCTGTACATAGCGGGTATGTTTTTCTCCCTCCCCAGGCTCTGGAGGCTTTCCTTGAGCCTGTGGGAGGGCAAAACAGCTTCCCCTGGGCTCCGGAGGCCCCCCAGAGTCCAGAAAAGGCTGTTTCTGGACTCACAAAACCTCAAGTAGGCTCATTTTCTCCCCTCCCTAAGTCTTCATGTGGACCCTACCCTTACCTGGCATGATGAACAGGCCACATAGAAACTCCTGGGAGCGGAGGTGGAATGGGAGGGGCAGGGTGGGGTGGGCGTGGCCAGCCAGGGGTGGCATTGGGGGTTTGCCGAACTGGGTAGAATCCTAGCTAGAGGATTACCCAAACCTGTGCAAACCCCCAGCAGCCCATCCCTAGCAGAGAGGTAGGAAATATTGTGTGCCCTCTCTCTTAAGTAAGGACATCTGGTGGGACCCAGATGTGTCTTCTTTGTGATGGCTTCTTCACTCTGGAACATCATCCGCATGGAGATACGTTTGGCTCCTAGTTTGATACTCTTTTACAAAGCCACGAGCACCCAGTTTTGCCCATGTAACGCAGAGTGGGTTGGAGCCCATCAAGTGGCTCAACTGATTGATTGTTAATACTCTAGGGGTGCATTTTTATTGTTTCTATATTGGATTTATATTTTTATTTTTTTTAAGCAACTGAGAGACACTGACAGTGAATTAGTGGCCATATACCATGTTTCCCTGAAAATAAGGAAGGATCTTATTTTCTTTTGACCCCTGAAATAAGTGCTTGACCTTATTTTCTGGGAGGTCTTATGATTTTTGAGGTGCAGGGGGCAGCGAGCATGGTCACCTCATGGCTGCTGCTGTGTTGCAATATTTTCAGGGAGGGCTTAATTTAGCTCATGTGCTCAAAAGCCCGACTGGGCTTATTATCCAGGGAGGTCTTATTTTTGGGCACACAGGGTACATTCTCTTAAAAAAAACTCGTCACAATGGCAACTCATAATTTTTTATTCAAGAATGTTCTTTGAATTGTTGTTGATAAATATCTGGAAATATCAAAGGACTGCACCTCATTTTCATCCTCCATGGCCTCCTGTAGCACTCCTGCTGGAGAAAAATGGCCTGAAATGCAGCCCCAAAATGGGTCAAAAAATGGGACAAAATAAGACCAAAAACCAGCCTGAATATGGCCTGAAAATGGGTAAAAAATGGCCAGATTAAAAAATGAAGTGGAATCCCATGCCCTGTTTTGGCCAGCAGGGTGCTGCAGGATGCATCCTTCCTGCCACCCCATTCCCTCTGCTGACCCATGGAGGAGAACTACAATGCTGATCCAGCCCTCAAAGATATCCAGTTTGACACCCCTGATTTATGGGAACACTCAAAAAGTTACCCTCAGATATTTTCATTTTTATAATCCCAGTCGAGCAGCAGGCACCGTTCCAGTACGATGCTGTGGAGGGCCTGTCCTCCCACCTGCGTTCCTTACCTGTATTTGACCCAACCGGGCCACTTGCGCATGTAAACGCAGCATAGAGTGAAAACACATAGAGTGAATTGGAACTATAAAAATCAAGAAAATGTCTCTGCAAACATAGGACATCATTTGAGTCAATATCTGAAATATCCTAATAGCAACTGATAAAACTAGATCAAAGTCAATATCAAAAGGAATGTTGAAAGAGAGAATGGATTCTGATAAAGAATCTTGGACAATGATGGAAATGCAGCAACAGGAGCACTTAATTTGGAATGGGCTCAAATATGAATAGATCGTAAATATGCAATGTAAATCCTTCCTTGACAGAAAAACTATATTCTCTTATGTTTTATATACACCTGTAGAACAAAAATAGTTTTTCTATTGTTTTTCAGCAATTTGATCTAGAACAGGCATGTCCAAAGTCCGGCCCAGGGGCCATTTGTGGCCTGGGTGTCAGTTTAATATGGCCCTCCAACAGCCCTCCCTGCTCTGTGTAAATGTGGCCCTCCCTTCCTCCCTCTGTCTCTGGGGCTGTGTGGCTGGGAGGGAGGTGGACGCGCGGTCCCAGAACGTGCGCTTGGTGCCTGCCAGAGGGAGCAGCGATGGAGACACGACTGGCTTCCCTGCCTGACGCCCCTGCCGGGCGACCTGCCGGGCGACAGCCTCGGTGGTGCTTAAGATGACGGTAGCCTTGGGTGCTCACACAAGGTCGCCCGGCAGGTCGCCCAGCAGGGGTGTCAGGCAGGGAAGCCGGTGGCGTCTCCATCGCGGCTCCCTCCGGCGGGCACCACGGCTTACGTTCTGGGGCTGTGCGTTCACCTCCCTCCCAGCCACGCAGCCCCAGAACATGCAGCTCCCGCTGCACAAGGTCACCCAGCAGGGGCGTCAGGCAGGGAAGCCGGACGCACGGCCTCAGAACGTAAGCCGTGATGCCTGCTGGAGGGAGCCGCGATGGAGACGCCACCGGCTTCCCTGCCTGAGGCCCCTGCCGGGTGACAGCCTCGGTGGTGCTTAAGATGACGGTAGCCTTGGGTGCTCACCCCGACAGAGACAGAGAGAAATAGAGGGAGGGAGAGAGACACAGGTAGAGAATGACACAGGGAGGGATTAAATTGGAGACAGACGGGGAAAGAGGGAGAGACAGACATACAGAGAGAGGGAGGGAGGGAGAGAATCAGAGAGAGTGACACACACAGAGACAGGGAGAGACAGAGAGAGGGAGGGAGAGACAGATAGATAGAGACTGATTAAGTGAGTGAGAGACAGACAGACAGACACACACACACAGAGTGACAGAGAGAAAGAAAGAGAAAGAGAGAAAGAGAAAGAGAAAGAAAGAGAAAGAGAAAGAAAGAGAGAGACAGAGACAGAAAGAGAGACAGAAAGAGAGAAAAAGAGAGAGAGAAAGGAAGAGAAAGAGAGAAGAATGGAAAGAAAGAAAGAGCGAAAGAGAGAGAAAGAGAGACAGAAAGAAAGAGAAAGAGAGAGAGAGAGAAAGAGAGAGAGAAAGAGAGAGAAATGGAGAGAGAGAGGAAGAAAGAGAGAGAAAGAGAGTGAGAGAGAAAGGGAGACAAAGAAAGAGAAAAAGAGAGAGAGAAAGGAAGAGAAAGAGAGAAAAAGGGAAAGAAAGAGCGAAAGAGAGAGAGAGAGAGAAAGAAAGAGAGACAGAAAGAAAGAGAAAGAGAGTGAGAGAGAAAGGGAGACAGAAAGAAAGAGGAAAAGAGAGAGAGAAAGAAAGAGAGAGAGAGAAATGGAGAGAGAGAGAGAGGAAGAAAGAGATAGAGAGAGAGAAAGAAAGAGAGACAGAAAGAAAGAGAAAAAGAGAGAGAGAAAGAAAGAGAGAAAGAGAGAGAAATGGAGAGAGAGAGAGGAAGAAAGAGAGAAAGAGGTAGGTAAGATTTTTTAAAATTTATTTTCAATACATTGTGAAAACTCAACTGTCAGTTGATCTTAATGTTATGAAATGAAAAGTATGTCATTTGCAATTAACTTGGCATAAAATAATTTATTTACATTTAATTGTAATGGTTCAAAGAATGTTCGGAAAAATGTTCGGCCCTCCACCATGTTCACTTCATCCAATCTGGCCCTCTTTGAAAAAAGTTTGGACACCACTGATCTAGAAAGAAAGATCACATGATATACTAATTTCTCTTTGTGAGTTGCTCCCTGTGGTTGAGGTCAGGCCGCAAAACAATGATGTAACATTTGGGCAAAATTATGCATGCCAATAATGCAGCACTGGAGGCCAAGATGGAGAAGACCTCCACAGCTACCATGGCTTTTCCCTTTGTGCTCAGATAGGCTGGAAAGAAGGAGATCCACACACTGCAGAAGGCCAACATGCTGAAGGTGATGAACTTGGCTTCGTTAAAGCTGTCAGGTAATTTACGGGCGAGGAAAGCCACAATGAAGCTGGCAATGGCCAGGATACCCATGTAGCCCAAGACACAGTAGAAGAAGAAAGCTGACCCCTCATTGCATTGCAAAGTCATTTCTTGGAGCTCTGAGTGCATGTCCAACTCAGGGAATGGGGGAGATGTTGACAACCAAAGGATACAAATACATACTTGTAAGAGGGAGCAGGAAAGAACAGTAGAAAGAGCCAATCTTTTCCCCACCCATTTCCTCATCTGAGATCCTGGTTTAGTGGCCATGAAAGCCACAACCACAGTGATGGTTTTGGCCAGTACACTAGAAATGGCCACTGAGAAGGTGATGCCAAACGTTGATTGTCGGAGAAGGCAGGTCACTTTGCCAGGCTGGCTGAGGAAGAGCAAAGAGGAGAGAAAACAGAGCAGAAGAGAGACAAGGAGGGTGTAGGTGAGGGACCGGTTGTTGGCTTTGACAATGGGAGTTTCCTTGTGCTTAATAAATGTTCCAAGCACCCAAGAGGTGAAGAAGAAGAAACCAAGAGCTGCTGAGACTAACCCAATTCCTAAGTTTTCTTTGAAAGTTAGAAAGACCAGCAGTTTCAGGATACATCCTTTCTTTTCTTTATTTGGATAATGATCTTCTGGACATTCAAAACAGTAGTCCATATCTGGGAGGAAAGTCAAGAAAATTTTCATCTAGGCACTCCAGATTATTGAAATTCAATTTATTAATTTTATGCATCCTAAGCTTGTATATTAAAATTGGCTTAAGTCTAATGAAAATTGGTAGAATTCCTACCCTACCATTTTGGTTTGAAATCTTCCCTTCTGTGCATGGAACACAGTCATAGCAGCAGAACTGACTTCCTTCAATCCCTTTCTTCCAGGATCCAGCGACACAGGGGTCATTGCATCGAGAAAATGGAAGAACCTGAATGGATGATAAACATGAAAATGTTTGAAAAGGGGGTTTCTAAAACAGTTTCTGAATTTTCTCCTTGATGGGGTAACATGATTATTGACTTCCCCAAAGGATATTGAATTTTACAACTTCATCAACAACTGAAAATAATGGAGAAATTATAATGAGGTAAAGAAGCTCCTGTCTGAAGAGCAAGACAAATAAATAATTATTACATCGTGACTATCACATAGAAACGTGGCCACTCCTGTGATTTCAAATGGAAATGCCCACCAAATATTCAATCCTAGCTTTTATATTGTAATATTATATTTGTAAATTTGAGGAATCTTTCATCATCCACAACATTTAAAAGAATATGCCATTGTTTATTTTAAATTAGATTTCTAAAGAGATTAGGTTTAATATAGGATCATAATGGATTAAGGCATGGTGGATTCACTAATTCAATACCTGGTTAAAACCTGGACTCCAGACAATCACTTCATCATCAATCCAAAATTCCTTCCCTTTTAGAGCCTGTAGATCCATCTTTCCAACTCTAACTTTCTGAAAGGATCTGTTTGGAAAAGTGATCAAGTTAATGATGTCGAATCCACCTGTTGCTTCCCCTTTCTCATTCAGGAACACTCTCTCCCCAGCTGAATTGTTAAAAGAAATGCCTTGAAGACTTGAATGGAGCTACTTGAAAAGGAATGAAAGAGAGTGAATTAACAACAATATAAGAGAAGGGGAAATCATACTTAAGTTTCATTCTCTCATTCTTCCTATTCCTATAACTATTATTATGAACACTTAGAAATTTGACAATCAATATTGCTTGATAATGTACACGTCCTGTCTGTCTGTCTGTCTGTCTGTCTGTCTGTCTGTCTGTCTGTCTGTCTGTCTGTCTGTCTGTCTGTCTGTCTGTCTGTCTGTCTGTCTGTCTATCTATCTATCTATCTATCTATCTATCTATCTATCTATCTATCTATCTATCTATCTATCTATCTATCTATCTATCTATCTATCTATCTAAGGAAGAGTGAGAATGAATTGAAACAGAATAAATAAAAGTTTCTAGAATTATTTACCTTCCTTAATTTATCATTTAGATCAGGGATGTCAAACTCACAGTGTCATGCCATCATGTGACATGTCGCAACCTTTTCCCCCTTCACTAAACTGGAGGTGAGCATTGCCAGTGTGCGATGCATCTGGCCCATGGGCCATGAGTTTGACACACCTGATTTAAATTGATTACATCAACAATTTATTCAACCTAGATCATATCTAATCTTTCCTCCTTGTCCTTTACTCAAATTTTAGAATCTGAGACTAAAGCATTCCTCCATAGAGAGATGCAAGATCGATATTCTTGCAAACATGTTTCATGTTTCATACTATGGATGCCACATCTAAGAAGTCCCACTTTTCTTTCACTCCTCTAAAACTTTGACAGAGACAGAAAGCTCAGCTTGTTACCCATGACAAGTCCATGAGCCACATAGAAAATTCTTGGAAAATTGATTGTTTTTGGAGGAGGCAATAAAAAGTAATCAAAATTATAATTGTAACTGTCTTTTATTATTCAATGTATGGTGATTTACTAAATAACCTCTCCTGACATCTAAACCATAATTTATACAGTAGCTTCAGAATAACAACGGAAATTATTTTTTCTGTACCTCCATTTTACACTTTACATAACACATTACTTTTGTAGCAAATTCAGTTAAAGACCATATATGGAGGAATACCAGAACTGTGAGGTAAATTGAAGAAGAGCTGGCTGGGTCAAACTGAGGCCTAATAGGAAAGTACTGGCATCGGTTTCAAGAGGCTGACATAAAGGGATTCATTGTGGTTATAAAATATAAATCCCTAATATGGTGGGAAGCAATTGAGAGACTTTCTACAAGGAGATTTTTGGGCTGGAAACTGGTTGACTAGTTGCCAAAGGCATTGTGTAACACGTGTTGTGCAATGACTTTATGTAACATGGACATTTAAGGAAGTGGACTGTTACCCCAAAACTGTATTTAAACTCTGAACCCAAAGCTGTCAGACATCCTCTTTCTATCTTTCATGATGGAGAATCCTTTTGCAAAAGCTTGTCTTAAATAAATATATTTTTATTGTTTATGGTCTCTCTGTTCTTTGTTCCTTTTTGATATAGAGATTTATTTTTCTCACAGAACAGCATATCAGAGTCAAAAGGGACTTGGAGGTCTTCTAATCCAACACCCTACCCAAGGAGGAGAACCTATGCTATTTCAGATAAGTGGCTGTCCTTCTCTTCATAAAAATCTCCAGTGTTGGGGCATTCAAAACTTCTGAAGGCCAGCTGTTCCACCAATTCATGGTTAATGGTTGTCACCAATGGTTGCCCTCTGCACAGTCACTCATGCCCTCCTGACATCCCGCCTGGAATACTGCAATGCTCTCTACATGGGGCTCTCCTTGAGGTGCACCCGAAGGCTTCAGCTTGTCCAGAATGCAGCCGCGCGGGCAGTTATGGGAACCTCTAGGTTTTCCCATGTAACACCGCTCCTGCGCGAGCTGCATTGGCTGCCTGTCATCTTTCGGGTGCGCTTCAAGGTGTTGGTTATCATCTTAAAAGCGCTCCATGGCACGGGACCTAGCTATCTGCGGGATCGCATCCTGCCCAATACATCCCTGCGGCCGATTCGCTCCCACAGAGAGGGACTTCTCCGGGTGCCATCCACTAGGCTATGCCAGTGGGCGAGGCCCAGGGGCAGGGCCTTCTCTGTGGTGGGCCCGACCCTCTGGAACGACCTTCCCCCCGATATTAGAACAACTACGGACCTCGCTCCTTCCGACAAAAATTAAAAACACACTTCTTTTGCTTGGCCGGCCTAGGGTAATTTAATCTGTTTTTAGGGGTTTTTAGGGCTTAGTTTTAGTTTTATATGGGCTTTTAGCGCATGGTTAGTTTAATTCGTTTTAATATTGTACTTGTTCATGATTTTTAATTGTATTTTTAATTCCCAGTGCCCCGCCTCGAGTCCCTTCGGGGAGAGAGAGCGGGTTATAAATTAAAAAATTATTATTATTATTATTATTACCATCACAAAATTCCTCCTTATATCTAGGTTGTTTCTCATGCTTGATTTCCCATGCAGAAAATATTAAGACTTTCCACAATGGCTTCAAAACATAAGTCTACATCAAACTGCTTATTGAAATAATGGAAGTATCCAAAGCAAAGGGAATACCTGCCAAGCTGGGAGATGTGGAAAGTCAGGATTTTTATACATCATAAATTTTTTTCTATTGTACTTTAAAGTGTATAGAGCCTGCAAAGCATGAGCCACAGCGTAAACAGCATTGTAGACACTGTAGCTATGACCAGTCATTTCCATTTCAAAGGCAGGTCCAGGAAGATCCTCCAGCTTCATGTCCCCAGTGCATTTTCTACCTTCCTTTTGGAAAATTCCTTGTATTTCTTGTAAGTCTGGTTTTGGAAATGAACAATCAAATAATTGTTCCCAAACTTCCATTAGAAACCCATCTCTGGAGTCTGAAAGAGGATTGATGGTCTGAAGAAATTCCTTGAAACCTGAAACGGCTGTTGAATGAACGGTGAAGGAAAGAGCCCCATGGAACATGGTGAGATCCAATGTGATTTGAAACCCAGATAATATGAAATCGATCTGGGCAGTCGTGATCCACACCCTTCTATAAAATGCAATTTCCTTGCTTTCAGGATCTATGATAAATATGACAAATCTTAGCCACATAATTGTCAATGATTCTCCATAGAGAAGAAAAGCATTGGCTTGGCTATTAATCCAACTCATGGATATAATTAAGACTTTTTTAATTACTTCTATGCTGTCATCCAAGTGGATTAGCTGTTCAAGTCTTTCTATGAACGCTGAGCAGATTCTGTTCTGTGAAAGTAAGGGCAGCATTTTCTGTAAGAAATTTTCTCCATCACTGTTATCAACAGCAAATATCCCAATCCATGTCCACCTGAAATGATGAAGCAGTTGGATAATCCCAGTGTACTGCTGGTCCTCTTTGGGGACCATGAAATAAAGTGAAGAGAGCTTACTGGTCTGAAATTCCTTTTGGGGTAGAGAGCCGTATGTCAGCTGAAAGAAAGTGGAGTAGTATTCTCTTGAGTTGTAAGATCAAATGCAATTGTCCTGATCTATTTTTCTAATAAAATATATGCAAGGAAGGAATTGCTTCCCTGAAATTCTTCTAAGTATAAATACAGAGAGGAATGTATTGGAATTATTTCAAACACATAGAATTGATCAATTCTTTTGATAGAAATAAAGATTACTATTCTCAACTCTTTCTTCAGTTGTGGACTGTCTATGGACACTCCATTCTTGTATTCGGCATTGTAGTTTCAAAAGTATGCCAACTAATAGACCTTAAGCCAGGCAGAACATCTTAATATCAACATAACCCTAATATTTATTGCTCCTTAATTAATCCAGAACAACCTCAAGAACAGGATATAGATTGTTTTCCTCTTATCCCTTTCACACCTTACAATGGCTTCAATACGTAATTCTAAATCAAACTGCTTATTGAAATAATGGAAGTATCCAAAGCAAAGGGAATACCTGCCAAGCTGGGAGATGTGGAAAGTCAGGATTTTTATACATCGTAGATTTATTTCTATTGTACTTTAAAGTGTATAGATCCTGCAAAGCATGAGCCACAGCGTAAACAGCATTGTAGACGCTGTAGCTATGGCCAGTCATTTCCATTTCAAAGGCAGGTCCAGGAAGATCCTCCAGCTTCATGTCCCCAGTGCATTTTCTACCTTCCTTGTAGAAAATTCCTTGTATTTCTTGTAAGTCTGGTTTTGGAAATGAACAATCAAATAATTGTCCCCAGACTTCCATTAGAAACCCATCTCTGGAGTCCAAAAGAGGATTGATGGTCTGAAGAAATTCCTTGAAACCTGCAACATGTGTTGAATGAATGGTGAAGGAAAGAGCCCCATGGAACATGGTGAGATCCAATGTGATTTGAAACCCTGATAATATGAAATCGATCTGGGCAGTCATGATCCACACCCTTCTAAAAAATGCAATTTCCTTGCTTTCAGGATCTATCATAAATATGACAAATCTTAGCCACATAATTGTCAATGATTCTCCATAGACAAGAAAAGCATTGGCTTGGCTATTAATCCAACTCATGGATATAATTAAGATTTTTTTAATTACTTCTATGCTGTCATCCAAGTGGATTAGCTGTTCAAGTCTTTCTATGAACGCTGAGCAGATTCTGTTCTGTGAAAGTAAGGGCAGCATTTTCTGTAAGAAATTTTCTCCATCATTGTTATCAACAGCAAATATCCCAATCCATGTCCACCTGAAATGATGAAGCAGTTGAATAATCCCAGTGTACTGCTGGTCCTCTTTGGGGACCATGAAATAAAGTGAAGAGAGCTTAGTGGTCTGAAATTCCTTTTGGGGTAGAGAGCCGTATGTCAGCTGCAAGAAAGTGGGGTAGTATTCTCTTGAGTTGTAAGATCAAATGCAATTGTCCTGATCTATTTTTCTAATAAAATATATGCAAGGAAGGAATTGCTTCCCTGAAATTCTTCTAAGTATAAATACAGAGAGGAATGTATTGGAATTATTTCAAACACATAGAATTGATCAATTCTTTTGATAGAAATAAAGATTACTATTCTCAACTCTTTCTTCAGGTGTGGACTGTCTATGGACTCTCCATTCTTGTATTAGGCATTGTAGTTTCAAAAGTATGCCAACTAATAGACCTTAAGCCAGGCAGAACATCTTAATATCAACATAACCCTAATATTTATTGCTCCTTAATTAATCCAGAACAACCTCAAGAACAGGATATAGATTGTTTTCCTCTTATCCCTTTCACACCTTACTTGTGGAAGTTTGAAGAATTCTGCAATTTCAGCAATATGAGATGATGTGACAAAATCCAGTCCCCCAATGATACCCATGAGATTCTTCAGTCTGTCAAACTTGTAGTTAGGGGCAAATTCCTGGGATTTGAAAAGAAGGTCCAGAATGGAGCGATAGGTCATCCTTGCATTGTAATAACTGTCATAGATGTGGAACCCAAGAGTGACGTTAGGTAAGATCTGGGAGTCCTCATTGATCTCCTTCACAGCAAAAGCCAAGGCGAGGACATGTTGATGAAATTTGGTGAATATACTGCAAAAATTTAAATAGTCCCCAGTTGAAAGGGAAAATTGCAATTCTCATAAGGTGACAATATTTCTGTATCAATAACAAACATTTCTATCTCTGACAGTAACAGAAAGAAAACAGCCTTTCTAAAATTTCTACAGAGGAATCCTTGGTGTTCTCTGAGCTTGGTTGATTTCTTCCAGACATTTCATTACCCAAAGTAGATAACATCATCACCACCTAGCACTGATGATGTTATCTAGTTTGGCTAATGAAACGTCTTCAAGAAAACAATCAATGCCAGATTGTTGATTTCCACCCTGAACTGAAATATTCTCTTATATTGGTAATTTCTACAGAACGCAAATTTTTTTACATAGCGTTTCCCTGACTTCCAAGAAATATGTTCTGCAACAAATACAAGTGGTCACTTTTTTCAAAGTACTATATTTTCTATGACGTTTTCAAATAACCATATATGAACAGATTCAAGGAGGTGTCACTTATTTACCACATGCATATCTTGTGATAAGAGAAAATGCAAAATATTTCTAAAAAGTATCTTTATCCCAGTAAATCTTCACACAGACTTCTTGATCAGAACTTTTATACATTAAATGTGAAATACTTCAAGATAATGTAAAGAAGGTTATTTCTCCTTTCATAACCAGATACAATTGGAAGAAAGGGAAGGCATAGGTGATATTAAAAATCCTATTAAAAATTTAAGTATCTTTTAACCATATAAAGGATTTTTGAAAACGTGGGTGTGATTAGATAGAGAGAGAAAATTCTTACACTGGTAACTCATAGGGTTTCTTAGAAGGATTTTCATCAAATTTAGCTCCATAAAAGTGGTAAGCGAAGTGAGATGCCATCCCACCAATGATGATGTCTCCAGGCTGGTGCCACTCTTGTGGAACAAGGAAAGCATCACTTGCAGGGCATTTCAGAGTGACAACTTTGTGCACCAAAAACATCACAAGAAACATCTTCATGCTTTTGTTATTGTGAAAATGTTTTCCCTTCCATCCTCACGGTGAGAAAGTACCTATAGCCCACTACTTAATCTTAAGATTGAACCAAGGTTTATATCTGAGAATGCACCTAATGAGAAAATCTATCCTTTTCTATTTGAAGATCCATGTGAGCACAAAGTTGTATCCTGAATTCCACCAGTATTTGAACAGATACTCTGACAGAAAAGAACAGAGGGTAGAAATCTGAAGCAATGAGTCCAACAGAGCTATTGTTACCCTTGAGCCAAATGTCCTGTAGTTCAAATCTTTCTTTATATCCAAGCTGATACCTGGACTGTTTTTGAATATAATTTCTTTCTGTGCAGCCTTTGGTGTTTTGCCCTAGCTAAGAAAATATGGTGATTCCTGTAGGAGCTGATTATTTTGTTTTGATGAGATAATAATTAGCTACTGGTTCGACAATTTTTTTTATATGAGCAAATGCCAATAAGAATCATATAAGGGAGATTTGTAATAAAATATATGCCTAGTTGTTGAAACTGTTCAAAGTGGTTTTTTTTAATCTACAAACCTTTATTTTCCATCGATTTTTTACAAAATAGAATAGGAACATATTCAGCAGGTATCAGTCATTTATTGTATACTAGCTGTACCAGCCATGCATTGCTGTGGCCCAGTCTGGTTAAACCTACCTACCTACCTCCTGTATTTCATTTCATATCATTTATTAAACCTATATACCACTCCCTTTCCCAGAAAGGGATTCAGGGCGTTGCACAGGAAATTAAAAAAGCATATATAAACATGACAATATACAAAATTTAAAATCAAATTAAATTATTAACCCTGTGCTAAAATTTACAATAATTTAAACTATTACCTTTAAAAACCAATTAAAGCAATTTGATATCAGGCTAAAGGCTAGGTAAAGTTAGGCCAGGCCGGCCTAACTTTGTTGGAAAAAGTAAGTCTTGAGTTTCTGGTAGAAAGAACGGAGGTCCGTGGTCATTCTATGTTTGGGGGGTAGGTCGTTCCAGAGGGTTGGGCCCGCCACAGAGAAGGCCCTTCCCCTGGGCATCGCCTGCTGGCATTGCCTAGTGGATGGCATCCGGAGAAGTCCCTCTCTGTGGGAGCGAATTGGCCACAGGGATGTATGGGGTAGGATGCGATCCGGTAGATAACTAGGTCCCGTGCCATGGAGCGCTTTAAAGATGATAATCAACACCTTGAAGCACACCCGAAAGGCCACAGGCAGCCAGTGCAGCTCATGCAAGAGCGGTGTTACATGGGAGCACCTAGGGGCTCCCATAATTGCTCGCGCGGCTGTATTCTGGACTAGCTGCAGTCTTCAGGTGCACCTCAAGGGGAGCCTAGATTGTGGGGGTTGGGGCATGTGACCGCTGATGAGATCTCTGTCAGATATATGTTAGTTTTATGAGCTGATCAATAAAACTAACTCATAAAACTAACACACATATCTAAAAAAATTACACAACGGAACTCTTGGCTTTCTGTCTAGATGGTCTCTGGTGATGAGCCGAAAGGCAGAAAAGGAAACAGTATGTCTCCTTCCTTAATGGGGCCCTAACAGGATGTTGTGAAAAACAATTACATATATATATATGGTCAGGGTTCACAGTGGTCAGGGTTCACTGTGCCAGGGCCTTAGACTGATGTTATGCAACGCCAGGTCCATTGTCAACAAAGCCCCCCTCATTAACGATCTTGTGTTGGAGGGGGAGCCGGACCTGGCAGGAATTACGGAGACCTGGTTGAGCCACGAGGGAGGACTTCCTCACGTGGAAATGTGCCCGCCAGGTTACCATGCATTCCATCAGTCACGGTCCCTAGGCAGGGGTGGGAGGGTGGCGGTAATTGTGAGGGAAGGTCTTGAGCCGAGAGAGACCACTGTGCCACAGATAACCGGTTGTGAGTCCCTTTGCGTGAAGTGGGGCCCAGGGAGGCAGCTGGGCATGCCGATTATGTACCTGGCTCCCCGCTATGTATCAGCAGCCCTGCCCGAGCTCCTCGAGGTAATTTCCGAGATGGTGGTTGAGACCCCCAGACTGTTAGTCATGGGGGACTTTAACTTGCCATTGGTAGGTGAGACATCCGAGGCAGCTTGGATGTTCATGGCCTCCATGACGGCCATGGACCTGACCCAAGTAATTCAGGTCCCCACACACGAAGGAGGACATACACTGGATCTCATTTTTGTATCTGGCCAGTGGATGAGTGATCTTGGAGTAGGGGATTTAGCCATCGTACCCCTGTCATGGTCAGATCACTCACTTCTCCGGCTCGATTTTCCCACTGCTACAACTCACTGCGGGGAGGCGGAACCAGAATTTCCAAGACTGTTCCGCCCCAGGTGCCTGATGGAACCTAAAAGGTTCCAGACGGAGCTTGGGCCACTACCTGTAGCCCTGACCCGCGCCCGGATGGAGGCCCTAGTGGCTGCATGGAATAGTGTGGCCACTGGGGCCTTGGACCGGGTTGCGCCTTTGTGGCCTCTCTTGTGGCAGTGAAGCACCCATGCTCCTTGGTTTTCTGAGGAGTTGAGGATGATGAAGCACCACAAGAGATGCCTAGAGAGTAGATGGCGATCCACACACTCTGAATCGGACCGAACACAGGTGAGAGCCCATTTGAGGGCCTATCTTGTGGCAATAAGAGTGGCCAAGCGTCAGTATTGTGCCACTCTTATCGTGCCCGCAGATAACCACCCTGCTGCCCTGTTTGGGGTAACCTGCTCCCTCCTTCAACAGAGGCCGCGGGAAGCCCCTCTACAGGGCAGAGCAGAGGAATTTGGGGATATGTGCAGGACAAAATCACTCAGATTCAGAGCGAGTTGGTCTCCACTGGACTGGTCTGGAGGGGATGTCAGAGGCGGGTCTTGAGACACCATTCTGGGAGGAGTTTGACTCTATTACTTCCGAAGATATGGACGGGTTGCATAGGCAACTGAGAGCCACCACATATTTATTGGACCAGTGTCCCTCCTGGCTTGTACTGGCCTCCTGGGAGGTTACACGAGGCTGGCTCCAGGAAATAATGAACGATTCTTTGAGTGAGGGGTTCTTGCCAACCGTCTTGAAAGAGGCAGTGGTGAGGCATCTCCTCAAGAAGCCTTCCCTGGACCCAGCATTGTTTGTAAATTATCGTCCGGTCTCCAACCTTCACTTCCTGGTGAAGGTTGTAGAGAGTGTGGTGGCACAACAGTTTCCACATCACCTGGAGCAAATTGACTATCTGGACCCGCGCCAATCTGGCTTCCGGCCTGGTCACAGCACAGAGACGGCGTTGGTCGCGTTGGTGGATGATCTATGGAGGCTCAGAGATGGGGGTTGTTCCTCCATCCTGGTCCTATTAGACCTCTCAGCGGCTTTTGATACCATCGACCATGGTATACTATTGCATCGGCTGGAGGAGTTGGGGATGAGGGGCACCGTTTTAAGGTGGTTCTCCTCCTACCTCTCCAGTCGAGTGCAATTTGTATTGGCAGGGGGGAGAGGTCGGCCTCGAGGCCTCTCACTTGTGAGGTTTCTCAGGGGTCGGTCCTCTCGCCTCTCCTGTTCAATACATATATAAAGCCGCTGGGCGAGATCATCCGTGGTTTTGGGGTAGATTACCATCTGTATGCTGATGATACTCAGCTGTACATCTCTACCCCAAACCACCCCAACGATGCCGTCGAAGTGATGTCCTGGTGTCTGGAAGCCGTACGGATCTGGATGGGAAGGAACAGACTCAAGCTCAACCAGTCCAAGACTGAGTGGCTGTGGTTACTGGTGCCCCAGTTCCACCAGTTGACTCCATCACTGGCCATAGGGGGTGAACATCTTACCCCTGTGGATCGTGTATGCAACTTAGGGGTCCTCCTAGATGCCTGGCTATCAATGGAGGACCATGTGACAACTGTGGCTAGCGGGGCATTTTACCAGGTTCACCTGGTGCGCCAGTTGCATCCCCTATTGGACTGGGATGCCCTTCACACAGTCAATCATGCGCTTGTGATGTTCCGTCTAGACTACTGTAATGCTCTCTACATTGGACTCCCCTTGAGGTGCACCCGAAGGCTACAGCTGGTCCAGAACGCGGCCACGCAGGCAGTTTTGGGAGCTACTAGGTACTCCCACATAACACCACTCCTGCGTGAGCTGCACTGCTGCCTGTGGCCTTTTAGGTGCGTTTCAAGGTGTTGGTCACCATCTTTAAAGCGCTCCATGGCACAGGACGTAGTTATTTGCGGGATCGTATCCTGCCCCATACATCCCTTCGTCCGATTCGCTCCCACAGAGAGGGACTTCTCCGGGTGCCGTCCACTAGGCAATGCCAGTGGGCGACTCTCAGGGGAAGAGCCTTCTCTGTGGTGGACCCGACCCTTTGTAATGACCTACCCTCCAATATTAGAACTACCACAGACCTCCGCTCCTTCCGCCAAAAACTTAAGACCCATCTGTTCTATCAGGCCGGTTTGGCCTAATTTATGCTTCTCGCTCCAGTCTGTAATTTAAATTGTTTTATTCGGTTTTAATGGGATATAGTTTTAATGTTTTATAAATTTGTACAGGGCTATTTAATTTGATTTTAAATATGTATGTATTGTCATGTTTTTTAGATGTTTTAATTTTCCTGTACCGAGTCCCTTCGGGGAGAGGGGGTGGTCTAGAAATTTAATAAAATAAAATAAATAAATAAAATAAAGACCCAGACTAATGCAAAAATGAATCCCCATCGGTTCCCATGTTAAATACATCTTCATAAAACATAATTCCTTTTTTACTACATTTATAAAGTCATTTATAAATAGAAGGTCAGATTTCTGAAATATGCCCTAATTAATTAATGAGTCTCGAGACAAGTTTCAAAAGAAATCCAGTTATTTATTAGGAACACCATTTTGGCAATACCCCATTGCAGTCAGATCTGACCTCATTAAAATTATGACTGAACTTTGCCCATTTCTTCCCTCCCCTTAATCTGTGTCATAAATCACATTCTCCAATGAGGTCAGATCGGCTGTAGTAATCTGAGATCTCACTCTAACCAAATTTATGTGTGCCCCCCCCCTCATTTCCTCAACATGGCAACTTGATAACAGGCATGCAAATGCTTTATGAGTTGACGTAGAAACTATAAAAACCATGAAAAAGTTCCATCCCCAAGAAGGTAAGTTTGGCAGGACCCAGAAGAAGGGCCTTCTCCATGGCGGCTCCCACCCTCTGGAACATCATCCTTTCTGAAATTAGACTATCCACCACTATGACACTGTTAAATAAGACCCTGAAGGCCTAGTTTTTCCACGAGGCCTAGGAAACCCAGAGTGGGATGGAGCCCATCAAATGGCTCATTTGACTGTGCTTGGCCACTGAGGTTGGATATGATATTTTATTTTTATTTTTGTCTATATTGTGTTTTATTGCTTATAAGGTGTCTAGAGTCACTGAGAGCAAGTAGGCAGCTACAATAAAATTTCTACATAAATAAGTAAGGAAACTGCCAGTATTGGACATGATTTCCAATATTTCGGGTGCGCTTCAAGGTGTTGATTACCATCTTTAAAGCGCTCCATGGTTGACTTCCAGTTCCGGCTCCAGCGGCGACGGGCGAGCCTAGCGCTCGCTCGCTGTTTTGTTTCTTTTTCTGCCCCCCCACGGGGGCGAGACGCCCCTTGTTTGGGGGTCTCCCGTAAAGCCGGCTCGACTGGGACATTCCCCCTCATGGCGGTGGGGGAAGCGACCCTTGTCGCGGCTTAGGTGAAGGAGAACATGCTGCGGGGGGTTCTCCCTTCGCCAAAGGAAGACGGCGCCATTCGCAATCATGAAGAGGGCTAAACGGCTGAGTCGGAAGGCTTCCCAAGGCTTCAGCTGCGAGGGGAGAGTGAGTGTTTAAAAACTTTTTTTTCTGCTGTCAGCCGGGCTGAAAGGACTGGGAGGGGGGTGTTTGTTTTTTAAAAAAAACCCTCGGTAAAAGGCGAAAGATTTATACGATCTGAAGAGAAACCCTCGGGGGGGGCGTGGCGATGCACGGGTGAAGAGAGGGGTTTTCTCCACCTCGTAGGGCTTTTTTTTTACTAACAAATGTGGATTAAAGTGATTAAAACGCGCCGTTGGGAGCTGGAAATGTTTACAGATGTTTTGGAAGGTCGGTGTGACTTGTAAATTGCTTTTTCAAAGTGATTGAACAACCCGAACTGCTCGAATTTCAAAGTTTTGTTTCTCCGTGGAGGCAGAGGCAGAGGGTTGGGCGAGCGGCCGAGGTAAGGGGGGTTACCCTTTGTCTTTGGCAAAGATCATTTGCATGCTTTTTGTCTCGCTACAAGGCTATAAACACAAGCTGAAGTTTAAGAAAGAAGGAAGTTGGTGATGGCATGTGGATTATAACTCCTTTGAACTTTCCAATTCTTTTAAAGTGGATTGTGTGAGCTGAATGTAGCGAGCAAGCTTTTTGGATTACACTTAAAATGGAGGCTTAAGAAGTTAAATAAACTGGGGAAGCTCTCCTAGGCTTTTTTTTTTTCTGGCTCCTTTGGTGCATTATAAGCCGGCTTAGCCTTATCTGATTTGGGACACTGTTTGCCCTTATTCTTTATAAAAGACCCTCTTGGCAAAGAATATAAATATAAAGTTTGTTTTTGAATTGAAATGACGACTCAACAGCCTTCAGAGCTTGAACGGATTTTTGGAGCTTTAAATACAATTGGAGAAAAGTTAACCGGACTGACGGATCATGTGGCGAATTTGACATTGGAAGTTCAAAAAGCTAAAGAACAGATAAGTGAATTGAATGTTAGTTTTGTAAAGCAAAACGTGGAGGTGAAATTTATTAAAGATGAAATTGAACAAATTCATGCACACGATGCACAAATTGATCGTAAGATGGAAGGAACTTTTTATAAAAACCAGCAACAAGATAAGAGAATTAGTCTTTTGGAGGAAGACGCTAGAAAATACAATATTGTTATACGTAATATTCCAGAAAATAGACCGGATGATTTGAAGCAGAGGGTGTTAAAATGGTTGAATGATTTTGGATTTGAATATACAGCAGCAAACTTAGTAAGTGTTTTTAGAATTGGTTATAAGAGGCAAGGTGGAGCGATTAGAAATGTTTTAGTAAGATTTGCAAACCTTGGAGATAAACTAGAGGTTATGGCAAAAATAAGGGAACTGGAAGGTGTTCCTAAGTTTGAGGAGAAAGAAATCCAAGTTTTTCCGGATATTTCCAGGGAAGACAGAGCTTGGAGATATCATTTGAAACCAGTTACAAAGCTCTTGAGAGACAATGATATTAAGTACAATTGGAGGCCACTACAACAACTAAAATTTTTTTATAAAGGAAGGATGCATACTATTACTCCAGAAACAGACGTATTAAGATTAATTCGGGAGCTTGGGCTGATTGAGAAAGAGGAAGATTTGGTAGAAATTAAAGATTATATGCTTAAGACGGGTGGAGTACAAGAGGAATCCCCAATTTCGGAAGAAAAAGGTGCAACTGGCGGCCAGGATCCCAAGAGTTTAAAGAGAAAAGAAATTTCCCCGGCAGTTTCTGAGTATAAGAAAATTCGTGAAGATACCGAACGAACGCCAGACAAGATGGAGGATCTTAGTAGAAAGCAGGAAGCTGAGTCCGGGGCGAAGCCAGAGTTGTCTTCTTTTTTTGAAAGTGGAATTTAAAGAACAGCCCGAAGAGGTGACCCGACCATCGGCATGTCCCACTCCCCCACACTCTTTATATAGAGGCGATATCTGATTGAGGATGTGGGGGATGAAGATTGCTCGTTATTTGTTGTGGTTGTTGTGTCTGATATTTGAGTATTATGTGTATGTTGTTTGTTATATATTGTCTGTGGAGTTTTATGTTTCTGTACGTTTTTTTCGTTTGGTGTTGGGTGTGCACATAAAGGAAGAGGAGGGGTCAGAAATAAAACAGTTACCGCTTAAATGCGGTTTATAAAAATAATGACATGGAATGTGAAGGGTACAGGAAATCATATAAAAAGGAAAAGGTTGGAACTTAAATTTAAAAGGGACTCTCCAGATATATTATTCTTGCAGGAAACTCATCAAAAATCTGAGGATGTTAATAGAATGAATATTAAAGGTATGCAAATTTATGAAAAATCTTTTGGGACTTCCAAAGCTAGAGGAGTTGCGATATTGATATCAAATAGGGTATACTTTGAAAAAAAACAAGTAATTAGAGATGAGGAAGGCAGATATTTAATAATTATAGGGAATATTAACGAGCAAAAAGTGACATTGGTTAATTTATATCTACCGAATGAAAAACAAAAGGGATTTTTGGACAAAATTACTAAGATTTTGGAAATAGAAAGTGAAGGGAAAGTAATTGTGGCGGGAGATTTTAACTTAATTAGAGATAGAATTGATAGTAATAATCCTACCCGCTTTAGTCAAACAAATAAAGGGGAAATTTTAAATAAATGGATGTTTCAAAATAGTGTGGTAGATGTCTGGAGAGAGTTGAAAGGCTCTGAAAGGGTGTATACCTTTTGTTCTAAAGTACATAATACATATTCAAGGATTGATTATATTTTCGTTTTTAAAGATTTGTTGAATAAAGTAGATAGAATAGATGTGGGAATCTTTAAGGATTCTGATCATGCGGAAGTTATGATGGAAATAGATTTTAATTTTGAGAAAAAGGAAAGAGGTTGGAGATATGATGAAAAATTGTACAAAAGGGAGGAGGATAAAATATGGATATTCAAAAAATGGAAGGAAAGTTGGGAATTGAATGATAACGGAGAGATTAAATTTGAAATTGTTTGGGATACCATGAAAGCAATATTTAGAGGAGAAAGTATTAAATTGTCAAGTAGGAAATATAGAGAATACAAAGCTAAAATTGATCAGGATACAAGACAAATTAAGATATTGGAGAACCAATTCTCACTTACGAAGGATAAAAATTGTTTGGAGGAATTGACCTTACTAAAAACTAAATTGATAGAAGAAGATATTGAATTGGTTAAAAAAAATTTAAGATATTTGAATAGGGATTTTTTTGAATTTAGTAATAAAAATTCTAGGATATTGGCAAAGATGGCGAAAAATAAAACTCAAAAGAGAGAAATTGGTTCTCTGATAGATGAAAAAGGTATAAGGTGTTATAAGAGATTGGATAAATGTGAAGTAGTCAGGAATTTTTTTCAAAAATTATATTTAAAGAAATCAATTGATTTAGAAAAATTGAAGAATCATCTTGGGAAATATGGTATGAAAATAGATCAAACATACAAAGAGTTGATGGAAAGAGATATAACACAGGAGGAAATCAACGAAATAATACAAGAGTTAAAATTAGGGAAGACCCCAGGAGAAGATGGATTACCTGCTGAATTCTATAAAGATTTTAAAGAACTAATAATACCAAAACTGCAAAAATTATATAATGGTATTCTACATGGAGGAGAAGTCCCGATGTCATGGAATAAGACAGTAATATCTTTAATTCCTAAACCGGATAAAGATCTTGAGAGGATCGAGTCCTATCGACCTATTTCTTTAATCAACCAAGATGCTAAAATATTTACAGCAATTATAAGTAATAGATTAAACAGTTTTATAGACAAATATATAAGTTATAATCAAGTAGGGTTTGTTAAAGGTAGATATATGAGTGATATAATTAGAAGAGTATTGAATATTATAGATGTAGCAGAGAATAATGGAGATGAATTAGGTATAATATCGTTAGATATTTTTAAAGCTTTTGATTCTGTACAATGGGATACTCTAAAAGTAATTATCGAGGCATTAGGCTTTGGTAATAAATTTATACATGTTATTTCAAAATTATATCAAAAAAGCAGTGCAAAGGTAAAGGTGAACGGAACAATGACGGAAGAGATTAAATTGGAAGCAGGTACGAGACAAGGGTGTCCCTTGTCTCCAACATTATTTTTGTTAGTTATGGAGGTCTTGATTAAATTGATAGAAGTAGATGAAGAGTTGGAAGGTTACAAGGGATATAAGATAAATTTATATGCGGATGACACTTTGATTATTTTGAAGGATATAGAGAAAGATTTAAAGAGGATAAATAAACATTTGATAGAATTTGAAGAAATGACAGGTTTAAAGGTAAATTGGTCAAAATCTGAATTATTAATAAATAAAGATGGTAAGGAGTGGGAGAGTATGCAAGAACAATTTGGGATAAGAGTTAAGAACACACTGAAATATTTGGGGATAACACTCTCATTTAAAGTTAGAGAATTAAAAAAAATTAATTATGAGGTGATGTTGAAGGAAGTAGAGAAAAAGATAGATAAATATAAAGAGATAAAGTTGTCTTGGTTTGGTAGAATTGCAATGTGTAAAATGATGTTGTTACCAAAGTTTAATTTTTTATTTGAGATGCTACCATTAAATTTGACAGAGAAAGATATAGAAGAATATCAGAAGAAATTGGATAAATTTTGTAATGGTGGGAAAAGACCAAGATTAATGAAGAAACTGTGGTATCAAAATCAAAAAGAGGGTGGATTGGGAATTCCCAATCTACTTAATTATTATCGGGCGTATAATATTAGAACTGTGATAAAAATACTTAAAGGTGGGGATGGTCATTGGAGAGATTTGGAGTTAAAAGACATTAAGAGATTTGGGTCTGCATGGTTCCTAGATAGAGCAAAAACAAAAAAGGTAATTAATAGTTATTGGTTAAAGGGGTTGAGCAAAACTTGGAATAAATTTGTTAAAAAATTGATTCCGGATATAACGTTTTTGGGAAAGACAATTGAAAGTTGGCCGATTAAAACTAATTCAAGTCGGAACAAAGTAATTGAGGATGAAAATATAGGAAATATAGTAGATTGGTTAAAAGCTTCAGGAACTGAAAGTAGGAAGAAAAAAATAATTCAAAAACTGGAGTTAAATTGGTTTGAAAAAATACAGGTAGAAAAATGGAATATGAAGGTAAGGGGAATATGTAACATAGATAGAAGTAAAACTAAATTTGAAATTTTAGTATCTCAAATTATTAAGGATGAAGTTGGGTTAAAAGGACTTGTCAGTAAGATATACAAGATTATAAATTTTGATGGAAATCCACAAATGGTAATGAAAAGGAATTGGGAAGAAGATTTAAAGATTAAAATATTGGATTTGGATTGGAATGAGAATTGGAAGAGTCGGATTATGAAGACTTTATCTATAAGGATTAAAGAACATAATTTTAAGGTTGTTTGGAAATGGTATTGGACCCCTTTAAGATTATCACAGATAGATAAAAAAATGAGTGATAAATGTTGGAGATGTAATATGGAATTGGGAACTTACGAACATATGTGGTATAAATGTGTGAAAATTAAAAAGTTTTGGCAGCAATTGGAAACAACGATGTGTAAAATGATGAAAAGAATAATAATATTGAGACCGGAAACTATACTGTTATTGATAATTGATGAACCAGAGTTAACAAAATATGAGAAAGAACTGATTAGAATTATGATTATAATAGGTAGAATTGTAATAGCAAGATATTGGAAAATAGAGGTAAATATTAAAATAGAAGAATGGTATTGTGAAATGTGGAAATTAGCCTTAAACGATAAAATGACGTGTGATATTAAATTTAGAGAGGGGGTTTATAAAAATGATATTTTTTGGAAGACTTGGAAGCCATTTGTGGACTATGCACTTGGAACTTTGGATGTCTCGACGCCTGTACCGAGAGAACATGGATTTTGGAGATTTTAAAGACAATAGACGACACTTGAAACCAACTCTTCCTTTTGTTTTGTACAGCACCGGGTGATATATTGTAAAAATTAAAAAACAAATAAAAAAATAAATAAAAAAAACCCTCGGACTTAAGCGGCACTCGGAAATGGCTTCTCGCGGCGAGAAAGCGGAAATCTTTAATCCTGACTGTTTGCAGCAAGGGAAAGTGATCTGCGGTTGTTTGCAACAATGTCTCTAGGTCTGGCTGAAACAATCTATTTTACCACTCTCTCCTCTAGGCTCTGAGCTTGGGCGGTGGAAGATGGCTTCTCTTTGTCCCTGCCTGACTATTTCACTTATGGAAAATTCCCAGCGTCTCTTTGCAATTTGGACTTCCTCTGGATATTAATGAAGATTTTTTTTTTCTTTTTGGATTTGTGATTTCTTTTCTGGAGTACCTTCGCTATTATACTTATTGAGTTGGAAAATTGTTTCTCTCTTGGTTCCTGAACTTTACAACTTTACAACCCTGAACTGAACTTTTGGCTCCTGATCTGCCTCACCAGCCCCACCCAAAAAACGCCATTTTAGTGGCATTGATTTTAACAACTAATCATGGCACAAGAAACAGCACTGGCAAGTTTAGAACAAAGGATGGCTTCTCTTGAATCTGTTATACAAACTTTGGTACAAGAAATTAAGGCCCAGAGGGCAGAAAATATTAACTTTAAGAAGGAGTTATTGGATACACGGAAACAAGTGCTGGAAAACACACAGAAGAACGAAGAATTGGAAGGGGGGCTGGTGGGGGCTAAGGGAGAGATTAAAAATGTTACTAATGAAGTTGTGGAAATAAATGGGCATGTGTCTAGGATTGATATGGAAAGAATGACATATTTTTTGAGATTTCAGAATGTTTTTGAGGAATCTGGTGAATGCCTCCCTGATCTTATGAGCACAATTTTAGCAGACTATTTACATAAACCTAAGGATGAGATCAGGGGGGACATTGACCTAGCCTACAGAATTAACTCAGCATATGCCAGGATAAATGAAGTACCTAGAGAGATACATGTGAAATTTGTTAGAAGGTCAACCAGAGAAGAAATCCTGAAAGTGCAGAGAGGTAGTCCATTAATCTACCAACAAAAAGAGGTTGCTATCTTGAAGCAGATCCCAAGAAAGATTAGAGATGCAAGAAGGAAATTTTCCTTCTTGTCTAAAACATTGTTTGATCACGGGATTTGGTTCAAGTGGGTGACACCCAAAGGGATGCTGGTGTTCTGGGAAGGAGGAAGAGTGAGGATTAAAACAGTTGCTGAGGCGGAAGCCTTTCTTAACAAACATTCCTCTATCCTGGGGGAAGATCCAGGGGGGACGGAGGGGGCCACGGCCCCGCCCACTGGGGGCCAGGGAGGAGAAAAAGAAGATACAATTGCCAAGAGACTTAGATCGAAAAAATAACTTTGCCTTGATTTTTCTGATTAATTTTGCATAATATTTGTATTTGGATTTTTTGTAAATGTCTGACAGCATAGAACTGAGAATTTAGGTATATGTACTTGCTTTCACTTTGTAGTGTTATGAAAAATGTTTTTTTTTTAATTGTTATCAATGTATTTTGAGGTCCCGGAAGGGCCGACGACTTTGACATGAATGCTCTCAAAATTTCTTTGTATCCCTTACCCCACCCTACAGAAAAAATGTAAAACCAATAAAACTTTTTCAATATAAAAAATAAAGCGCTCCATGGCACGGGTCCTAGCTATCTGCGTGATCGTATAATAATAATAATAATAATAATAATTTTTATTTATAACCCGCTCTCTCTCCCCGAAGGGACTCGAGGCGGGGCACAGGGAATTAAAAACAGTTAGAAAAAATACAAAATTTAAAACAATAAACATACATAAATACTAACTAAAAGGCATATTAAACAGAAAATCCTGCGCTAAAATTCCCAAATATTTACTAAAAATCCCTAAACAATCAGAAGAGACTATCCTAGGCCGGCCAAGCGAAAAAGATGTGTTTTTAGTTTCAGACGGAAGGAGCGGAGGTCCATGGTAGTTCTAATATCGGGGGGAAGGTCGTTCCAGAGGGCTGGGCCCGCCACAGAGAAGGCCCTTCCTCTGGGCGTCACCCGCTGACAAAGTCTAGTGGATGGCACCCGGAGAAGTCCCTCTCTGTGGGAGCGAATCGGCCGTGAGGATGTATGGGGCAGGATCCGATCCCGCAGGTAGCTAGGTCCCGAGCCATGGAGCGCTTTGAAGATGACAACTAGCACCTTGAAGCGCACCCGGAAGACGACAGGCAGCCAGTGCAGCTCGCGCAAGAGCAGTGTTACGTGGGTGAGTCTAGAAACACCCATAATTGCCCGCGCGGCTGCATTCTGGACTAACTGAAGTCTCCGGGTGCACCTCAAGGGGAGCCCCATGTAGAGAGAGTTACAATAGTATCCTACCCCACACATCCCTTCGACCGATTCGCTCACACAGAGAGGGACTTCTCCAGGTGCCGTCCTCCTGGCAATGCCAATAGGCGGCTCCCAGGGGAAGGTCCTTCTCTGTGGCGGGCCCAACCCTCTGCAATGACCTACCCCCCGAGCTTAAATCTACTACAGACCTCTGCTCCTTCCGTCAACAATTAAAGACCCATCTTTTCCAGCAGGCCGGCCTGGCCTAACCTAATCTACCATACCAGCCTAGTTGTAAATATTACCTAATCAGGTTTTTACGTTATAAATTTAAACGAGATATTTTAACACAGGATAAAACATTTAATTTAGTTTTATTATTTATAATTGTTATATATGTATATGCTCTTAAATTCTTGTACACCACCCCAAGTCTCTTCGGAGAGAGGGGGCGGTCAATAAATCCAAATAAATAAATAAATAAATAAATAAATAGATTTGATTCAGTATCTCTAATCTTCTAACACGACAACTGGATTCTCAACATCTTGCTATCTTGGGGTGCTGAAAGACAGAAGGTGTTTAATTAAAGAATCTTGGAGAATGATTACAAATTCCACAGCATGAGCATGTCTTTCCAATTGGCAACTATAATAAATCTTAGTGATCAGGATAATTCTTCATTAATCCTCTATTGTCAGAAGTAATGACTTCTATACGTCTCCTATAGATAGCAAACAATCCTTCTCTTTTTTTTCTCAGAAATTTCTCAAAGCCAGAAAAATTACACAAAATGTTAATTCCTCTTTATGAGTTGCTCCCTGTGGTTGAGGTCAGGCCGCAAAACAATGATGTAGCATTTTGGCAGGAATATGCATCCCAGTAATGCAGCGCCGGAGGACAAGATCGAGAAGACCTCCACAGCTACCATGGCTTTTCCCTTTGTGCTCAGATAGGCTGGAAAGAAGGAGATCCAAACACTGCAAAAGGCCAACATGCTGAAGGTGATGAACTTGGCTTCATTAAAGCTGTCAGGTAATTTACGGGCAAGGAAAGCCACAATAAAGCTGGCAATGGCCAAGATACCCATGTAGCCCAAGACACAGTAGAAGAAGATAGATGACCCCTCATTGCACTGTAAAATCATTTCATGGAACTCTGAATGCCTGTCCAACTCAGGGAATGGGGGAGACGTCAACAACCAAAGAATACAAATGCATACTTGTAAGAGAGAGCATGAGAGGACAATAGAAAAGGTCAATCTTTTCCCCACCCATCTCCTCATCTGAGATCCTGGTTTAGTGGCCACGAAAGCCACAACCACAGTGATGGTTTTGGCCAGTACACAAGAAATGGCCACTGAGAAGGTGATGCCAAAAGTTGGTTGTCTGAGAAGGCAGGTCACTTTGCCAGGTTGACTTAGGAAAAGCAAAGAGGAGAGAAAACAGAGCTGAAGAGCAACAAGCAGGGTGTAGGTTAAGGACCGGTTGTTGGCTCTCACAATGGGAGTATCCTTATGCTTAATAAAAGTTCCAAGCACCCAAGAGGTCAAGAAGAAGAAACCAAGAGCTGCTGAGACTAAACCAATTCCTAACGTTTCTTCAAAAGTTAGAAAGACCAGCAGTTTCAGGATACATCCTTTCTTTTCTTTATTTGGATAATGATCTTCTGAACATTCAAAACAGTCATCCATATCTGAAAGAAAAGTCAAGGCAAGTTTTTATACATTCCATATTTTTGACAAATTTTCAAACGTATTAAAATTTAGACCATTTTGATTTTTCCTATTTTTCCAAATATGGAGAAGAAATCTGTGAGAATGGAAATAAGAGTTTCACTCCTATAGGTGAAGTTTATATTCAGAACAACAGATTGTGATTAACAAGTACAGAAATGATTCCTCGATTGTGCAGAGATGGACAGGTTAACTGTGGAATTAAAAGATACAGAAGGAACAGATTATTAAATGATTTGGAACATATGGTATAATTGGCTAGAAAATAGATGTAAAGACCATACATATGTTTAATATTATTTTTTTTAAAAGGAATGAATATTCACCTTGAAGAACTCACAAAACTAATTGCTACACTAGAGTAGTGTAGTACAGTTTGCTTAAGTCTATCCAATGAACACTTGCTGGAATGTATAACCTACCCTTTTGATTTGAAATCTTCCCTTCGGGACAAGGAACACAATTGTAGCAACAGAATTGTTTTCCTTCCAAACGTTTCTTCCAGGATCCAGGGTAGCAATAGTCACTACACTGAGAAAATGGAACAACCTGGTAATAAACATGAAAGATTTTGCAAAGGGAAATTTGTAAGCAGTTTATAATGTTCTCCTTTTGGTGGCGGGGGAAAAGGATATATGAATTCCTAAAGGGTTAGTTCAGCTTTATTATAAGGTAAAGGTTTCCATGTCCAGTAGTGTCTCATTCTAGGGTACAGTTCTTTTCTGTGTTTCTTGGCCGAGGATGCCAGTGGTTGTCTGGAGACATTTTCCATGGCCAGCAGGGCTGCTCAACAAAGGCCCAAGGAACACTGTTAATGTCAGCCTCTATATCACTTGCTTGCTATCGGCTGCCATACTAATGTGGGGGAGGGGGTCATAGTATTTGGGAGGGGAATCATGCTGGTGGAATCATCGTGAAAGAGGGAGTTTTGTTCTCACCATCTTCTGTGCATGCTGAAGGCTTGTGTTTGGGTTTGGTCAAGGCCAACCATCTCTGCAGACCAGCTGGATGAGGACACCTGAAGATGTGACGGCCGTGGCCAGGGGGGCGTTCTATCAGGTACGCCTGATATGCCAATTGCACCCCTTACTGGACCGGGTGGCCCTTCACACAGTCACTCAAGCACTCGTGACATTCCGGTTGGACTACTGTAATGCTCTCTACATGGGGCTCCCCTTGAGGTGCACTCGAAGGTTACAGCTAGTCCAGAATGCAGCCACGCGGGTGATTATGGGTGCCTCAAGGCAATCCCACATAACACCTCTCCTGCGCGAGCCGCACTGGCTATCTGTGGCCTTTCGGGTGCGCTTCAAGGTGTTGACTACCATCTTTAAATCGCTCCATGGCTCGGGGCCTAGCTACATACGAGAACGCCTCCTGCCCCATACATCCCTTCGACCGATCCGCTCCCACAGAGAGGGCCTTCTCCGGGTACCATCGACTGGGCAATGCCGGTTGGCGACACCCAGGGGAAGGGTCTTCTCTGTGGCGGGCCCAGCCCTCTGGAACGACCTACCCCTTGATTTACGTACTACCTCGGACCTCCGCCTCTTCCGCCAACATCTTAAGACGTATTTATTCCAACAAGCCGGCCTAGCTAGCCCCCCGTTTCTGACTTTTACTCTGATAAATTTTAAATTAGTAAGGTTTTTAAGGGTTTTTAGCACGGGATATAATTTAATTAATTTTTAATAATGTATTTTTGTATTTTTGCATGTTTTTTAAGATTGCTTGTGCACCGCCCTGGGTCCTTGTCAGGAGAAGGGCGGGGTATAAATTTAATAAATAAATAAATAAATAAATAAATGAAGATGCACACCACATGGCACCCTTGGGGGTTGGAGATTGGACATTGGGCCGGGGTAACTGGGGGGGGGGGAGTTTGTGTCCTTTTGCTTCAGATCTTGCTTGACTTTCACTGTTTTCATTTCATATCTAATAAAAGTACCTTTTCTCTAAAACAATGGAGTTGGGGGTTTCCTTTCTTGGATTTGGAATGAGGCATGCCTGACAGTTACCTTCCCACTGAAGTGGTACATATTTGCATGCTTTTCAATTCCTAGGTAGGAAGGCCTAAACTGGGCTATCAACTTTCCAGCTGACAAACTCAGTGTCTTTAACCACTGAGCCATCACATATTTATACTATCAATTAAAATGGTGACATTATAATACAATACAATAGCAGAGTTGGAAGGGACCTTAATAATAATAATAAATTTTATTTATAACCCTCTCTCTCTCCCCGAAGGGACTCGAGGCGGGGCACAGGGAAATTAAAAACAAATTGACACAGACAAAGTACAAAGTTAAAATCACATTAAACATATCCTGCGCTAAAAGCATCTATAAAAATAAAAACTATCCCTAAATTTACTTAAAATTACCCTAGGCCAGCTAAACGGAAGAAATGAGGTTTTAAAAGCTGTCGGAAGGAGCGAAGGTCCGTGGTTGTTCTGATTTCGGGGGGAAGGTCATTCCAGAGGGTCGGGCCCGCCACAGAGAAGGCCCTTCCCCTGGACGTCACCTGCTGGCACAGCCTAGTGGACGGCACCCGGAGAAGTCCCTCTCTGTGGGAGTGAATCGGTCGCAGGAATGTATGAGGCAGAATACGATCCCGCAGATAGCTAGGTCCCGTGCCATGGAGTGCTTTAAAGATGGTGACTAACACCTTGAAGTGCACCCGAAAGACAACAGGCAGCCAGTGCAGCTCGCGCAGGAGCGGTGTTACATGGGAGAACCTAGAGGCTCCCATAACTACCCGCGCGGCTGCATTCTGGACTAGCTGAAGCCTTCGGGTGCAACTCAAGGGGAGCCCCATGTAGAGCGCATTGCAGTAGTCCAGTCGGGATGTCACGAGGGCATGAGTGACTGTGCAAATGGCACCCCGATCCAATAGGGGACGCAACTGGCGGACCAGGCGAACCTGGTAAAACGCCCTCCTGGCCACGGCTGTCACTTGATCTTCCATGGACAGCCGGGCATCAAGGAGGACCCCCAAGTTGCATGCCCCATCCACAGGGGTAAGGTGATCATCCCCTATGGCCAGTGATGGAGTCAACTGGTTGTACCGGGATGCCGGAAACCACAGCCACTCGGTCTTGGACGGGTTGAGTCTGAGTCTGTTACTTCCCATCCAGGCTCGCACGGCTTCCAGGCACTGACACATCACCGCTATGGCATCGTTGGGGTGGTTTGGGGTAGATATGTACACCTGCATGTCGTCAGCGTAGAGGTGGTACTCTACCCCAAAACCACGGATGATCTCACCCAGCGGCTTCATATATGTGTTGAACAGGAGTGGCGAGAGGACCGACCCCTGAGGCACCACACAAGTGAGGGGCCTAGAGGTCGACCTCTGCCCTCCTGTCAACACAAATTGTGATCGACGGTAGAGGTAGGAGGAGAACCACTGCAACACCGTGCCTCTCACCCCCAACCCCTCCAGCCGATGCAATAGGATACCATGGTCGATGGTATCAAAAGCCGCTGAGAGGTCTAATAGGACCAGGATGGAGGAACAACCCCCATCTCTGGCCCTCCAGAGATCATCTACCAATGCAACCAATGCTGTCTCGGTGCTGTGTCCGGGCCGGAAGCCGGACTGGCGCGGGTCCAGATAATCAACTTCCTCCAGATGACGGGGAAACTGTTGTGCCACCACACTCTCTACAACCTTCACCAAAAACCGAAGATTGGAGACCGGACGGTAATTCACCAATAATGCTGGGTCCAGAGAGGGCTTCTTGTGGAGGGGTCTCACCATCGCCTCCTTAAGGGAGGCCGGCAAGAACCCCTCACTCAGCCTCGTGTAACCTCGCAGGATGCCTGTACAAGCCAGGAGGGACACGGGTCCAATAAACATGTGGTAGCTCGCAGTCGCCCACGTAACGTGTCCATATCCTCGGAAGTAACAGAGTCAAACTCTTCCCACAAAACTGTCTCAAGACCTGCCTCGGGGCATCCCATTGGGCCACTCTCGGTGGGGACCATCTTGCTCTGAATCTGAGCGATTTTATCCTGCAGATATTCACCAAATTCCTCTGCTCTACCCTGCAACGGGGCTTCCCGCACCCTCTGTTGAAGGAGGGAGCGGGTCAGCCTAAACAGGGCAGCAGGGCGGTTAACTGCGGATGCAATGAGAGTGGCACAATGATGACGTTTGGCCACTCTCAATGCCACAAGGTAAGTCCGTAAATGGGCTCTCACCTGTGTTCGGTCAGATTCAGACCGTGTGGATCTCCACCGCCTCTCTAGGCGTCTCTTGAGGCGCTTCATCTCCCTCAGCTCCTCGGTGAACCAAGGAGCCAGGTTGACTCGTCGCTGCAAGAGAGGCCGCAAGGCCTCACCCGATCCAGGGCCCCGGTAGCCGCGGTATTCCACGCGGCCACCAGGTCCTCAGTCGGGGCGCGGGTCAGGGACTCAGGTAATGGCCCAAGCACTGTCTGGAATCTGTCCGAGTCCATCAAGCGCTTGGGGCGGAACCATATATGTGAAACCGGTTCTGCCTCCCCGCGGTGGGGTGTAACGATTGGAAAGTCGAGCCAGAGAAGTGAGTGATCTGACCATGACAGGGGTGTGATGGCTATATCCTCTATACCCAGATCATTCTTCCACTGACCAGAGACAAAAATCAAATCCAGCGTGTGCCCCCCCTCGTGCGTGGGGCCCTGAATTACATGGGTCAGGTCCATGGCCGCCATGGAGGCCATGAACTCCCGAGCTACCTCAGATGATTCTCCACCCGATGGCAGGTTGAAGTCCCCCATGACAACAAGTCTGGGGGTCTCAACTGCCATCGTAGTGATCACCTCGAGGAGCTTGGACAGGGCTGCTGTTACATAACGGGGAGCCAGGTATACAATCAGCATGCCCAACTGCCTCCCTAGGCCTCACTTCACGCAGAGGGACTCACAGCCGGTGGTCTGTGGTACAGTGGTCTCTCTCGGCTCAAGACCTTCCCTGACAATGACCGCTACATTGTCTAGGGCCCGTGGCTGATGAAAAGTGCGGTAACCTGGTGGGCACATTTCAACGAGGGGGAGGAAGACCTTGTAGGTCTTCTAGTCCAACCCCCTGCGTGGGCAGGAACTTTATACCATTTCAGACAAATGGCTATCTAACATCTTCTTAAAGACTTCCAGGGTTGGGGCATTCACAACTTCTGGAGGCAACTTCTGTTCCACTGGTTAATTGTTCTCACTGTCAGGAAATTTCTCCTCGGTTCTAAGTTGCTTCTCTCCTTGATTAGTTTCCACCCATTGCTTCTTGTCCTGCCCCCAGGTGCCTTGGAGAATAGTTTGACTCCCTCTTCTTTGTGGCACCCTCTGAGATATCGGAACACTGCTATCATGTCTCCCCTGGTCCTGCTCTTCATCAAACTAGACATATCCAGTTCCTGCAACCGTTCTTCATATGTTTTAGCCTCCCCTAATCATCTAGGATGTGCAAAGGGCGTGTTTGGAGAATGGCAGGGTGAATGAAGAAATATCTGTGGCAACTATATTATGGGAACAGTATCATATGATTTCCAATGGAAATGCAACCCAAATGTGAACACCTATTTTTGAAATTGTAATGTCGTTTTGTCAATTTGATGAAACTGAATCATTGGCAATATTTGTACAGAACACACCATTTCAAAAATCACAAATTCGATTTCTAAAGAGATTATGTTCTATGTTGCATCATAACACATCAAGGAATGATTGGTTCAGTGAATCAACACCTGGTTAAAAGCTGGGTGCCAGACAATCACATCTTCATCAATGAAAAATTCCTTCCCTTTGGGAACATGAGGATCCATTTTTCCAACTCTAACTCTCTGAAAGGATCCGTTTGGAAAAGTTATCAAGTTGGTGATGTCGAATCCACCTGTTGCTTCCCCTTTCTCATTCAGGAACACTCTCTCCCCAGCTGAATTGTTAAAAGAAATGCCTTGGAGAAATGAATGGAGCTACTTGAAAGAGAATGAAAGAAAGTTGGAAGAATAATAATGAAGAAGTGGCCAATATATTTAATTTTCCCTTAGTCATTCTTTTCGTTGCTCTAACAAATATCAAATAAGTACACTTAGAATATGGATAATATATATTTCAGAGAAAGACATAGTATTAATTTAATGTTATTTCCAGGGTGGGAAATGAAACAACAGCATCTAACAAATCAAAATCAAACCAACATATTGATAGTATACAACTTGATTCAGATATGATTTATATTCACTGTTTAAATGGCTAGACGATCAAACTAGATCAGACCAGATCTGAACTCATCCTACTGTACATTGTTCTTTGTTAGCACAAAGGTTTTTGACATCATGCGACCTCACAAATTTCCTTTAGCCAGATTTTATCATCAATTGTTTTGAGAGAGAGAGAGAGAGAGAGAGAGAGAGAGAGAGAGAGAGAGAGAGAGAGAGAGAGAGAGAGAGAGAGAGAGAGAGAGAGAGAGAGAGAGAGAGAGAGAGAGAGAGAGAGAGAGAGAGATTGGGAGAATGAGAGAGATAAAGAGAGACAGAGAGATTTTCTCAAACATAGAGTTGTTACAAAGGGTGGAGGACACAGCTGAAAAGGACTGACATTCGGTTCAGTCCTCTTGAACATCTACAGAGAGTGAGCGCTCTGCATCCCAAATCTGAAATGTTCATGAGGCAAGGAGAAGTCGACTAGAGAAGTGGCTGATGATAATTTTGGATAGCAGTAGCACTTAGACATATACTGCTTCACAGCGCTTTGCAAACCCTCTCTAAGAGGTTTACAGAGTCAGCATATTGCCCCCAGTAATCTGACTCCTCATTTTACTGAACTCAAAAGGATGGAAGGCTTGAGCCGGTGGGCATCAGACTGCCAAACTGCTGGCAACCAGCAGCCAGCAGTACTGCTTTCTAACCACTGCACCACCATGACTCTGGTGAGCTAATAAGCTAATAACAAAAAGTGAAATGTCTACATTTCAGAAATGATTTTGGGCACAAAAAGGAAAAAGAGTGCCTTCAGGCACGATGCAATTGAATTCTTCTTGGAACCAGGTTAGATAAATTCACAAGCCATGCCAATTTTATGTGGAGGTGAAAAGATATTTATACAATGAAAATTGATGCACACAGTAAATCCCCTTGACTATACTGAAATTAGGAAAAGCTTGGTTTAAGTTCATCCTCTTACTTAATAAAACCAGTAGCTTTGTTGCCTCAGTCTCTCTATTGAGTTGTAGTCATAGACAAAGGTAAAGAAGCTATATTAGATCACAGATGATTGAGATTACCTGCCAAGGCAGCAGATTTGGAAATCCAACCCTTTGAATCTTCCTCGGTTGGGATTTTGATTTCACTGCCTGATGCAAAGAATGCGCCACTGCATAAACAGCATTGTAGATACTGTAGCTTTGGCCAGTCATTTGCCACTCAAACAGAGGACCAGGTAGATTCTCCAACTTCTCTTCTCCAGTACAAGTTTCAGTAGTCATAGATAAATATAATTCTGCCTTTGAAAATGAACAATCGAACAATTGCTCCCAAACCTCTTGAAGAAATCCATCTTTGTGGGTTGAAGGTTTGATGACTTGAAGAAATTCTCTGAAACCACAGACTTCTCTGGAATGCACCGTAAAGGAAAGAGCCCCATGGAACAACTGGAAATCCCAACTCCTCTGAATTCCCATCAGAATGAAATCAATTGAATTCATCAGGATCCAAACCTTCCTAAATAACGCACTCTCTTTATTTTCAGGATCCCGTAGAAACATGACAGTTCTCAGCCACACGAATGTGATGGATTCTCCATGGACAAGAAAAATGTTCACTTTTCGATCCATCAATTTATTAGAAATAACTGAGATTGAGTCTAACAATTCTGACAAATTTTCCAAGTGGAGGTGTTGTGGAATGTTTTGGGTGAAAGCTAAACAGATCCCATTCTGTGAAAGCAACGGCTGCAGCTTCTGCAAAAAACGCTCTTCCTTATTTTCAAAAGCAAAGACTCCTATCCATGTCCATCCAAAATGGAGAAGAAGTTGGATGAGTCCAGTGTACTGTTGCTCCTCTTTTGGGACCATGCAATAAAGTGGAAATAACTCAATAATCTGAAAGTCTTCTTGGGCAAAGGAACCATAAGTCAACTAAACAAACAGAAAAGAGAAGTCCGTTACTCATGAAAATCATGGGGAAAACATAAAGAAGACTGTGGGATAGAAACTTAACGAAGCTCTCCCTACATTGGACATTGGTCCAATTCTACGTAGATTATGACATTTTCTGGAAAAGAGAAGCAACTATAATATCGTGATGAAATATTTTCTCATCTGAAATGTAACTAGATTACAACCACACTCAGTTTCCTAATGCAGAGTTCCAGTATTTCATTCCCTTAGAAAATCTAGAAAATTGGTAACTATACGAGCTTGTGAGTTCTTCTCAGCTTAAGGAAAGGATTCTTAGGAATTAGATTTACTGGATTACCTTCTTTCCTTATTTGTAGCAGATAAAATAAAATACTTATATATGGAAGACTATGCGCATGAGATTCTAGAGGAATACAAAGGGTTAATTGTGTCTTCACTTACTACAATTATTATAGAGATCACCAAAAGTATCACATAGCCCCAATCTTTCAACAATTTCCAGGCAAATCAGTTGAGTTTTAAATTCAGTTATTACTCTCAAACCCAACCAAGACACACCAAATTCTCACATATTAATGAGTAGCTTGTGGAATCTGGAGATGAATTGAGGGCATAAGTGAAAATGCTGATAGCTTTGAGTTGGGAATGAGCTGAAAGGAGATCTTCCATAAAACTATGAGGCATGATAGCAATGTTCCAATATTTGAGGGGCTCCTACAAAGGCGAGGTGATCAAACTATTTTCCAAAGTACCAAAAGGCAACATGAGAAACAATGGATGGAAATGAAACAAGGAGAGAAGCAACCTAGAACTAAGGAGAATTTTCCTAAGAGTGAAATTGATTCACCAATGGAACAACTTGCCTTCAGATGTCATGGGTGCTCCATCACTGGAGGCTTTCAAAAAGAGACTGGGCAGTGATTTATCTGTAATGGTATAGGGTTTCCTGCTTGAAGAGAGGGTTGGGCTAGAAGGCCTCCTTCCAAGTCTATTATTCTACTAGCTGTTCCCAGCCATGCATTGCTGTGGCCCAATCTGGTTAAATGGCCAGACTACCTACCTATCTACCTACTGTATTTCTCCCTCTCTCTATCCACCTACCTACCTACCTACCTACCTACCTACCTACCTACCTACCTACCAACCTACCTACTGTATTTCTCCCTCTGACTGGCCACGTGTTGCTGTGGCCCAGTCTGTTTAAATGGCCAACCAATCTGTGTGTAGATCTACACCTGCACACACAAACACGTACACACAACCACCGTATAACCCCCAACCTATCTACCTACTGAATTTCTCCTTGAATTTTATGGACAGAGTATTTTATGTCATAAAGGATGACATAATACCTGTGGCCCACTTCTCTCTGTATCCATCTACCTACCTTTCTTACATTTTTTTACATTTCCGTTGTGTGTACCTGGCACAGGTATGACATCTACGCAATCTATTTATATATCATTGGTGCCGTATTTGAAAGGAACGTTGTGTGAAAATTTGGAAGCAATCGGTGCAGTACTTTCGGGGATTACCGGTTTTGAACAAACTCATAGTTACATTTTTATTTATATAAAAGATAGAAGATAGATGTTCTATGTTCTAGCCAGCCTTTTCTATCCACCTCTTGACACCACTCCAGATTTTCCCACAGATAGTGGTCAAACTGCAATGTTTCAAATAAGATTAATGTCGTCCTGTAACTTGTGATTTTAATTTTTAATCTATGATTGTAATAAAAGATTTAAATTTTCTTGACTGATTATTTTGAGCCAACATAATGAGTTGTTGGAACAATGACAGAAGGGAGAACAAAGAGAGCAAAATTGAAGTCCTGCAGAAAGGCATGGCAAAATACTAACTAACCCTACAGCACAACTTTCAACAATGACTAAGAAAAACAGCAGTTTAGCGTTTTACACTAAACTACTTCTATTATACACCAAGCAAATTACAGTAAGAAGAGTTGTGATCTATTGCTGGCTGGCAGTCAAAACACATGTATGATTGTCATAAAAGATTTTGATTTAGTTGGGTTACCTTGAGCCAATGTATTGAGTTGTCGGAAAAACAGAAGAGGGGGTAAATAAAAGTGTATTCAATTGAATTCCTGCAGAAAGGTATGCAACTAGTATATACTATTAATTACAAAAGAGTTTTCTCTCTCACTCCATCATAAACTACCTGTGGAATTTTGTAGATATTTATACTTTCTGCCATAAAGGATGATGTATCAGGACCTAACCCTCCAATGATGGCCATGAGATTCTTCTGGCTATCACATTTGTAGTTGGGAACAAATTCCTGGGATTTGAAAAGCAGGTCCAGAGTGGTGCGATAAGTCATCCTTGGGTTGTTGTAACTGTCATAGATATGGAACCCGAGAGTGACGTTAGGTAAGATCTGGGAGTCCTCGTTGATCTCCTTCACAGCAAAGGCCAAGGCGAGGACATGCTGGTAGAATTTGGTTATTATACTGCAAATAGTTTAAACACCCTCATTGAGCAAAATAAGTTGACAATTCTTCTATGCTGAAAGCATTTATACATGAGTAACAACCATTCCTGTCTCTGTTCTAAGTGAGAAGATGAGTCTTTGTAAAACACTCAATAATTTGCATAGTTTTCAAGAATGTAAAATATTTCCCTGATTTGCAATAAATAAGTTTAGAAGAAAGTCTTGATTTTTTTTTCAAGCTCTCTCATTTATTTCTATCAGTTAGGCACAAAATAGAACAGAACCAGCAAGTATCACTCTTTTAATATATGTAAATTAGGCAAGGAGTGACTGCACAGCCTGGATAATTTTAATTATTATTGTACCTATTTTGTGAGGAATAATGCATTTATATGTATGCATTTATCAACTGCTGAGGAATTCTTGAGTCTGTCATCTGTACCTCCATAACTGTCTGGTTTGGCTCTGCAACCATATAAGACAAACACAAACTTTAACAGATAATTTAGAAGTGCAGAAAAAACAATGGCTACCAACCTGCCTTCCATTGAGGATCTGTATACTGCATGAGTCAAAAAGAGGGCTGTGAAAATATCTACAGACCCCTCACATCCTGGACATAAATTGTTTCAACTCCTACCCTCAAAAAAGCAATATAGAGTGTTGCACACCATAAAAATTAGATACAAGGGCAGTTTTTCCTTGAATGTCATCCGTCTGCTTAAGAACTAATTCTCACAACACTGTCAATAATTTACCAAGAATGTATTCCTATTATTCTTCTCTTCCTTCCTAGTATCTATCTCTCCCCACTTATGACTATAACCATGTTGGTTGTATCTTTCAATTTATATTGTTTTTATTTGTTTCCTAGTATGATTTGATAGCTTATTAGTAACCTTGACTATCACTAAGACTTGTATCTTTTTATTCTTGAATAAACAAGAATAAAAAGATAAACAGACATACCACATTTAATTCTATTTTAAGATGTGACTGTATTTATATTTTGATTGTTTGTTAATTCTTCTGTGCACCGCCCTGAGTCCCATTGGGGAGATAGGTGCGGTATAGAAATGGGATAAAATAAAAATAAATAAAAAATTGATGAATGTATTTTTATTCTCCTTATGTACACTGAGAGCAAATGCCCCAAAGACAAATTCCTTGTGTGTCCAATTACACTTGGCTAATAAAGAATTCTATTCTATTCTATTCTATTCTATTCTATTCTATTCTATTCTATTCTATTCTAGTCTAGTCTAGTCTAGTCTAGTCTAGTCTAGTCTAGTCTAGTCTATTCCTATTCCTATTCCTATTCCTATTCCTATTCCTATTCCTATTCCTATTCTATTCTATTCTATTCTATTCTACTCAAAGAGCTTTAGTCATATGAGCAATTTTAGGAGATCTGAAAATGAGAAAATGAGTGGAAAGAAAAAAATGTATGGAAAGAAAACAATCCTTACAGTGGTAAATCATAAGGTTTCAGAGAAGGATGTTCCTTAAATTCAATTTCAAAAAAGGAGCGAATTATCTGAGACACCATGCCACCTACAATGAGGTCACCAGGCTGGTACCACTCATGGGGAACAGGGAAAGCATCACTCACAGGGCAGCTCAGAGTAACGGCTTTCTGCACCAAGAGCATCAGAAGGAACAACATCTTCAGGCATTTGTCATAGGGAAAATATTTGTGTCTCCTATCCATAAGGAAGTTTGTATTTTAGTGGGTCATTCAATGATTGAGCCAAGATTTATATCTGACAATGCATAATCAGAAATCCCATCGTTTTCTATCTGAACTTCCATGCATGTGCAAATTTGTACACTGACTATCACTAGGATTGAACAGATGTTCAAGAATAAAAGAAAGGAGGGAGGAAACTTGTAAGAATGAATCTGATGGAGCCATTATTATCCCTTTGTTCCAAACTCCCTGGGGTTCAAGAGTTACTTTATCACCAAATAGATACCTTAAGTGTTGCTGAATTTAAATACCTTTATGCACAGACCTTGAAGTTTTGGGCTAGCTAAATGAAATACATCAATTCCTATAGGAGATAATTATTTTGTTTTTGGTGAGAGAATAAGTGGTTCAACTTTATTTATTTATTTTTGAAATGAGCAAATGCTAATGAAAGTAATCTAAGGGGCATTGGCAAATACCCTCAAGCATTGGAATTCATGTTCATTCCTTACAATGGAGCAGGGCCCCCATTTTCCACATAAAATGAACTGAATTGTTTAGTAGAGAAGAGGAAATATTTTCACATGATAAATAAGCCAATAATTTCTTTGGATATTTTATCCACATTTTCAGTCAAAGAATGTTGAAGAAAGAAACAGTAACAATATTGAGACAGATATTTGAGAAGCTGCATTAGCCATTGGCTTGAGTTTAATAAGCTACCCTTCCAAATCTTCAGTTATTTACTGTATTTACTTATTTTATTTGTATTATTTTTTATAAATATCTGAAGGGAGAGATGGTATCTATCCCATCTTCCTTCTCCTATGGTAGCATATGATAGATGTGATATGATATGATATGATATGGTATAATATGATATGATAGTTATCATATGGTATGATAGGATGTGATGGATATTATTTAGCTATTATAGCAGGGTTCCAATATTTGAGGGGCTGCTACAAAGAAGAGTGGGTCAATCTATTCTAGCCCCCTAGTCTAACACGGGCCCACCTCGAGGATGGACTTATTGCTCCTGAGAGGTGGGCGAAGCGCAAACTCAGGGGGTTCCTTTTTAAATTTTTAATTCGGCTTTTAGGGGGTTCCAGGGAGGAGGGGGGGATAGTCAGGCGGGGGAGGGCGACAATCTACAGGGCCGGCCGGTAGAAGTAGAGAAACGGAGGAGGGGGAAGGGGGGTCGTTTCCACTGAGGTATTTTTCATCAGTTCGGTTTTGGGGAGGGGCAGGGGCAGTGGGAGATGGGATGGGCATTACCTGTTGGAGGACCGTAGCCGCTGGCTACGGGCGGTCACGCGCTCCAACTCCCCATGCTCCCATCGCAGACTAGGTGGGCAAGAACCACAGACCCGGGACCCTAGGCTGATGCTATGCAACGCCAGGTCCGTGGTACAAAAAGCCCCCCTCATCCATGACCTTGTGTCAGAGGGGGACCTGGACCTGGTGGGTATTACGGAAACCTGGTTAGGCCACAAGGGAGGACTACCCCTCGTAGAAATGTGCCCACCAGGATACCGAGCCTTCCATCAGCCTAGGGCCCTAGGGAGGGGTGGGGAGGTAGCGATTATGGTTAGGGAAGGTCTTGAGCCGAAGGAGACCACGATCCCTCAGACGACCGGGTGTGAGTCCCTCCTCATGAAGTGGGGCCTAGGGAGGCAGTTGGGCATGTTAGTTGTATACCTGGCTCCTCGCTATGCAACAACAGCCCTGCCCGAGCTCCTAGAGGTGATAGCTGAGGCGGTGGTTGAGACCCCCAGACTATTGGTCATGGGGGACTTCAACCTGCCGTCAGTAGGCGAAACCTCTGGTGTAGCTCGGGAGTTCATGGCTTCCATGACAGCCATGGACCTGACCCAGGTAGTTTTAGGCCCTACCCACGAGGGTGGACACACCCTGGACTTAATCTTCGTCTCGGGACAGTGGAGTAATGATCTGGGAATAGGGGATTTAGCCATCACACCCCTGTCATGGACAGATCACACTCTCCTTCGGCTGGACTTTCCGATCGCCACACCTCACCGCGGGGAGGCGGAGCCTGATATTCCTATATGGTTCTGCCACAGGCTCCTGATGGACCCGGTAAAGTTCCAGAGGGAGCATGGGCCAATTCCTGTGGACTTGCCCCGCGACTCGACTGAGGAACTATTGGCCCCATGGCTAAGTGCGGCCACGGGGGCCTTGGACCGAGTCGCGCCTTTGTGGCCTCTCTTGCGGCGACGAACCACCCAGGCTCCTTGGTTTACCAAGGAGCTTAGGGAGATGAAACGCCACAAGAGACGCCTAGAGAGCAGATGGAGATCCTCTCGCTCCAAAGCCGACCGAACACTAGTGAGAACCCATATTAGGACAGTTAGTGGCGATAAGGGTGGCCAAGCGTGAGTATTGTGCCACCCTTATTGCACCCGCAGATAACCGCCCTGCCGCCCTGTTTGGGGTGACCCGCTCCCTCCTTCACCAGAGGACGCGGGAAGCCCCTTTACAGGGTCGAACAGAGGAATTTGGGATTTATGTGCAGGAGAAAATCACTCGGATTCGGAATGAGCTACCCTCCATCGAGAGTGGTCCAGTCGGACTGTCCGAGGCTGTTCTTGAGACAACATCCTGGGAGGAGTTTGACTTTGTTACTACCGAAGATATGGACAGGTTGTCAAAGAGACTTAAGGCTACCACATGTTTATTGGACCCGTGTCCCTCCTGGCTTGTACTGGCATCCTGGGAGACGACACGAGGCTGGCTCCAGGGCATTGTCAATGCATCTTTGAGTGAAGGGTCCTTGCCTGCCGTCTTGAAAGAGGCGGTAGTAAGGCCCCTCCTCAAGAAGCTGTCCCTGGATCCAGCATTATTAGAGAATTATCGTCCAGTCTCCAACCTTCACTTTTTAGTGAAGGTTGTAGAGAGTGTGGTGGCCCAACAGTTTCCATGACACCTGGAGGAAATTGATTATCTAGACCCGCGCCAGTCCAGCTTCCGACCCCGTCACAGCACCGTGATGGCATTGGTCACGTTGGTTGATGATCTCTGGAGGGTGCGGGATAGATGATATTCCTCTATCCTAGTCCTGTTAGACCTCTCAGCGCTTTTGATACCATCGACCATGGTATCATATTGCACCGACTGGGGGGGGGGGGGTTTGGGGCTGGGAGGCACCGTTTTACGGTGGTTCTTGTCCTACCTCTCTGGTCGGTCGCAATATGTGTGGGCAGGGGGGCAGAGGTCGGCCTCGAGACCCCTCCTATGTGGGGTTCCTCAGGGGTCGGTCCTTTTGCCCCTACTATTCAACACATATGTGAAGCCGCTGGGCGAGATCATCCGTGGTTTTGGGGTGGGATATCATCTGTATGCTGATGATACTCATCTGTATATTTCCACCCCAGACCACCCCAACGATGCCGCCGAGGTGATGTCCCGGTGTTTGGAGGCCGTACAAATCTGGATGGGTAGTAACAAACTCAGGTTCAACCCGTCCAAGACTGAGTGGCTGTGGCTTCTGGTACCCCAGTTCAGCCAAATAACTCCAACTCTGGCCATTGGGGGCAAAACTCCGGCCCCCGTGGAGAGGGTGCGCAATTTGGGTGTCCTCCTGGATTCTCGGCTGTCCATGGAAGATCATGTGGCGGCCGTGGCCAGGGGGGCATTTCATCAGGTACGCCTGATGCACCAATTGCGCCCCTTACTGGACCTGGCTGCCCTGCGCACAGTCACTCAAGCACTCGTGACATCCCGACTCGACTACTGTAATGCTCTCTACCTGGGGCTTCCCTTGAGGTGCACTCGAAAGCTACAGTTAGTCCAGAATGTAGCCAGGCGGGTGATTATGGGAGCGCCTAGACACTCCCATATAACACCAATCCTGCGCGAGCTGCACTGGCTTCCTGTGGTCTTTTGGGTGTGCTTCAAGGTTTTGACGACCATCTTTAAAGCGCTCCATGGCTCGGGACCTAGTTACATGCGAGACCGTCTCCTGCCCCATGCATCCCTTAGACCGATACGCTCCCACAGAGAGGGCCTTCTCAGGGTGCTGTCGGCCGGACAATGCCGACTGGCGACACCCAGGGGAAGAGCCTTCTCTGTGGCGGGCCCTACCCTTTGGAACGACCTACCCCCTGAATTTCGCACCATCTCCGACCTCCACCTCTTCCGCCAGTGTCTAAAGACACATTTGTTTCATCTAGCCGGCCTAGCGTAACCTCCACAATGACTATCTTAGACAGTATTTAAATTTTGGGGATTTAAATTTGGTTTTAGCGCAGGACGGTTATTGAATAAGTATTTTAAATTTTTTACTTAATTTTGTATGTATTTTTAAATTCCTGTGCACCGCCCTGGGTCCTTTTGGAGAAGGGCGGGGTATAAATTTAATAAAATAAAATAAAATATTCTCCAAAGCACTTGAATGTAGGATAAAAAGCAATGGTTGGAAAATAATCAAGGAGAAATGCAACCTAGAACTAAGGAGAAATTAGTTCTCCTTAGTTCTTTGTTGCCCTTTGAGGCTAAACATAGATATCAACCTACAACTAAGGAGAAATTTCCTGACAGTGAGAACAATTAATCAGTGGAACAATTTGCCTCCAAAAGTTGTGGGTACTCCATCATTCAAGAAGAGATTGCTCTGTTTCAGTAGGTTGTGTGTTCATTGAATCCTTATCTTCATATATATTGTCACACAAGGACACTTGAGTGTCTTCTCCGAATCTTTCATCAGTCCCTTATCAAATTATAGTCTGCAACATATTTCCTGAGTGCTGGTTCTTTTATTGTTGGTTGTCCCAAAGGCGACTTTTCAAAAGGCAAGTGAACTTTCTTTTGTTTTGCTCAAAGACGTTTTACTTCTCATCCAAGAAACTTCTTCAGTTCTTGGACAGTCAGAACTGAAGAAGCTTCTTGGATGAGAAGTGAAACATCTTCAAGGAAAAAGCAAGAAAGTCCAGTTGCCTTTTCAGAAATCATCTTTGGGACAACCATGACCTGGATGACTAAGAATCTCCAAATATAATTATTGTTGGTTGTTCATCCTGAGACGCAAAATGTACATAAATATCAGGATCTTGTTTATCAATGATGGCTGCTGCATGTTAATCCAGTTTTATAAAATTACGTTTAATCATATCCCCATTTCTAATGGATTGTCAGGCCTGCAGCCATCTTTGTTTTGGGTATTTGGCCTGCCACACTTCTATTATTCTGCTATGCATTTTCTATTGTAAGAAAACGGGGGCTTGTAAGGGATCACATACTACGTAACCACAACAAAATTCTTTCTAGAAAGCCAAGGTCATCCTTTGTCTCTGCCTCTCTGCACCTGACCGGAATTGGAAGGGTGGAACTACCAGCATGGCAGTGACAGATTGGATCATGTGATGGACTTGTGGGTGTGGGGGCAAGATCTTGAACTTTCACCTAGATGGGGAAAACCAAGACGCTTTCAGATTCAGGTTTTCTTAGATGTGCCAACATGGCTCTCTTAATAAATTGGAACTTTGAACAATCCTTTGCCTTGGACTCTGATTTACTTTTGGATGCTATTTGCAACCCTGACATGGATATTGCCAGGTTTCTATTCCATGCAGTTTCCAAAGGCCACAATAATATCTAATATATTTTAATAACAAATGTATTAATTTATCAACTTTACAGTATATGGCTGTCCATCTTGCGGTACTGTAAGTGACTCTTGACCAGCATTCAAAAATCCAATACACATGATATAATCATTAGTTGAAATCATTCTATAACAATTGTTTAAAAGAAACAAAAAAATTATAAAGCTAAAACAGGAAAAGATCAAATCAAATCAAATCACTCTTTATTAGGCTTATTCGCTAGCATCTGTTTCTAGTAAAGGATGAGATAGAAGGAAGAATACATTTCATTCTCAATAAGGGTGGAGATAGCATCCATGTATAGGGTAGATCCATCCGCGCTCTGATTGGACTGAGTCTTGAATATTAATTAAGTAAACCGGTATATATAGCCCCTCAGGAGCCAACATACCCAGTTCCGACTCAGTCCAGCTCTTGGACAGTTGGCATCCAACTGCTTGGATTCCTGAGTTATTTGAATTTGAGGATTTCTGAACCTTTCTGGCTTGTGACTAGACCAGTCTCCCCCTCGACAGCAGCTGATTTAGCTCAGCGCGTTTTCTTACCAGTCACGGGCCTTGTCCTCCGACTGCTGATCTCATTAAGACCTCCCTGCTGAGCTGTCGTTGGGCCCCCTGGGGTCCTGCGCTCTCACTGCTGTCATTTCATTTCATTTTATTTCATTTATTTATATTTATATCCCGCCCTTCTCCACAGAGGACCCAGGGCGGCGCACAGGAAATTTAAAAATATACAAAAATAGGAAAATAAATACATAATTTAAAATATATATTAAATAATCCCGATCCTATGCTAAAAACCAAATTGTTAAAATACCCAATTTTAAAACTGTCTAAAAGTCCCCATGGGAGGTTAGGCTAGGCCGGCTTGATGGAAAAAATATGTCTTTAAACATTGGCGGAAGAGACGGAGGTCGGTGATGGTGCGTAATTCAGAGGGTAGATCGTTCCAAAGGGCAGGGCCCGCCACAGAGAAGGCTCTTCCCCAGAGGAGGGCTTCTAACTTGCGCCCTCCTCTGGTACATTGGTACCCCACATGGGATCTAGCCAAGGTTCTGGGGGCGCTCACCAAGGCTCTCTTCGAACCCTTGACCGAGGTTTCCTGGCAGTTCCTTACATTGAAGGTCATGTTCCTCGTGGCGATCACATCTGCCAGAAGAATTTCGGAGCTCCATGCCCTGTCGGTAAGAGAGGATCTGTGCAGATTTTATCCGGACAGGGTGGTGCTCAGGTTGGACCCGTCCTTCCTGCCTAAGGTGGGTTCCCTTTTTCATCAGGCTCAGGGGGTAGTGCTCCCCACCTTTTGCCCGGACCCGTCCCAGGCTTCAGGGGTAGCTTGGCATACCCTGGACGTGCCCTGGGCTCTGGAGGTTTATGTTAACCGGACGTTGGCCATCCGTAGGTCGGAGTCCCTCTTTGTTTCATTTCAGCCTGGTTCCTTTGGCAAGAAAGTCTCGGTGGCGCTGCGACTACATCAGCTTGGGCTGTGCAGGCGTCGATAGAGGAGGTCTGCAGGGTGGCTGCTTGGATTTCCCATTCGCCTTTCATTAGGCATTACAAGCTGGATAAGTTCGCGTCGGCGGACGCTAATTTCAGGCGCCACATACTGCAGGCGGTATGTCCTACTATTCCTGAACGGGACTGAACTCGACCCGCCCTGCTGTGATGTTATGGGCTTGGGTATGTCCCATACATGGATGCTATCTCCACCCTTATTGGTACTTACCTGATACGCCTTTTCTAATAAGGGGGGAGATAGCATCCGGCCCACCACTTTTCTCGTTCAGCGTCTGTTTGGCTCACGTGTTTTGTTTTCTACTTGCCACCTGTATTGTTTTCTTCCTGGGTTGGCGTTTTTGACTAAAAGCAGTATATATATATGGTGGTATTGCTGTCTTCGGGTGTTTTCCCATGTATATAGCATGAAATTGTTATTGCAACGTTTCGGCAAGATCTCACTTTCCATCCTCAGGTTTTTGTCTGAGATCTTGCCGAAACGTTGCAATACATACATATATACATGTAGGTTTTGGTTTATTCGTGTCTTTTCCCATGTAAAATTAAAAGTGCTTTGGCAACGTTTCTATGGGATCACACCCGTCATCGTCAGGCTGGTGCCTTTGGTTTCTTGCGAGTAAATTGTGATCGAAGTGGCAGTTTTTCTATAAGTAGAGGTGGGGGGGGTTGGAATGCTGGCTCTGCTGCTTTAAACAGATTGGTTGGCTGATTTGTCACATCCTGATTGGTAGATGGAGTTGATGTTTGTTGAGGATGATTAGTGATGGTGTCCTGTGTTGTTCTGGGTCTGCTGTCAGTTTTTGTGGCTGGGACTCGTTTCATGGCCAGAGCTAGTTTCCATATATATATATTTGCTTTCGTAGATTTTCACGGGTGTACGTATGCTGGTATTGTTGTCTTTGGGTGTTTTCCCATGTAAGTATGAAATTGTTTTTGCAACATTACGGCAAGAACTCACTTGCCACTCACTTGCCACTCACCGAAGCCTGAAGATGGCAAGTGAGATCTTGACGAAACGTTGCAAAAACAATTTCATACTTACACGGGAAAACACCCGAAGACAACAATACCAGCATATATATATATTTTCAAAAACTCTATAACATTCACGTTTCAAAGACCCCAGACCAATCCAGAAAGGATATCCTGTGATACCAACTTAAATACAACTTCATAAAATTCAAGATCAAGTGAGATACTAATACCACTCTATAAAGCCTTAGGAAGATCACACCTAGAGTACTGCATCCAGTTTTGCTCACCACACTACAAAACATGTTGAGACAATAGAAAAGGCGCAGACGACAGGTGCACACATGAAGGTTCAAATAACCTGATTCATTCCACTTCTTTTGAAATGGGCAATCGTAATAAATCTTAATAATCATAAATATCATACACAAATTGCTCTTTGACAGAAATAAAAACATCTATGTTCCTATAGCTTTATTTATAGTTTATACTTTCCTATAGACAGCAATTTATCTGAGCTAGTAAGATCACGTAATGAACTTATTTCTCTTTGTGAGTTGCTCCCTGTGGTTGAGGTCAGGCCGCAAAACAATGATGTAACATTTGGGCAAAAATATGCATGCCAATAATGCAGCACTGGAGGCCAAGATGGAGAAGACCTCCACAGCTACCATGGCTTTTCCCTTTGTGCTCAGATATGCTGGAAAGAAGGAGATCCAAACACTGCAGAAGGCCAACATGCTGAAGGTAATGAACTTGGCTTCATTAAAGCTGTCAGGTAATTTACGGGCAAGGAAAGCCACAATAAAGCTGGCAATGGCCAAAATACCCATGTAGCCCAAGACACAGTAGAGGAAAAAAGGTGACCCCTCGTTGCACTGTAAAATCATTTCTTGGAGCTCTGAATGCATGTCCAACTCAGGAAATGAGGGATATGTTGACAACCAAAGAATACAAATACATACTTGGAAGAGAGAGCATGAGAGGACAATAGAAAAAGCCATTTTTCCCCCTACCCATCTCCTCATCTGAGATCCTGGTTTAGTGGCCATGAAAGCCACAACTACAGTGATGGTTTTGGCCAGTACACTAGAAATGGCCACTGAGAAGGTGATGCCAAAAGTTGATTGCCGGAAAAGGCAGGTCACTTTGGCAGGTTGGCTGAGGAAGAGCAAAGAGGAGAGAAAACAGAGCAGAAGAGAGACAAGGAGGGAGTAGGTGAGGGACCTGTTGTTGGCTTTGACAATGGGAGTATCCCTGTGCTTAATAAAAGTTCCAAGAACCCAAGAGGTCAAGAAGAAGAAACAAAGAGCTGCTGAGGATAAACCAATTCCTAAAGTTTCTTCAAAAGTTAGAAAGACCAGCAGTTTCAAGATACATCCTTTCTTTTCTTCATTTGGATAATGATCTTCTGAACATTCAAAACAGTCATCCATATCTGGAAAGAAAACAAAGAATATTCTTTTCATTTAGGCATTTCTCTATTATTGAAAATCACTTTATTAATTTCATTCATCCAAGTAACATATTAAAGTTTGCTTAAGTCTAATGAACAATGGGTAGAACGCCTCACTTACCATTTTGATTTGAAATCTTCCCTTCTGGGCATGGAACACAGTCGTAGCAGCAGAACTGATTCCCCTCAATCCCTTTCTTCCAATATCCAGGGAAACAGGGGTCATTGCATTGAGAAAGTGGGAGGACCTAGTGAGAAGTAAAAAAAGGTTTTTAAATTGGAAATATTGAAAAGTTTGGGGGTTTTTTCTCCTTTATGGAGAGGAATTATTTTTGACTTCCCAAAGGATTCTGAATTCATCAGGTTCACCAACAATGTAAAAATTACAATGTTGTACAAAAGGTTCTGTTTCAACAGCAGATAAAATAATTGCACATGCATCTGTTATCTAATAAGTTATACCATATATCCCAAATTAAATGGTATTCTGTTTCCTATTTGTCTTTAATTTCCATTGTCATCCTGTCCATCTCAGTGCAATCTAATATTATCTTTTTTACCATTTGTTCTATGTGTATATTTCCATTTTTTCTATTTTAAGCATATGTAATTCTAGTCACTGTTATTATATGTAGCATTAAATATTCGTTTCTTTTTTTTTTTTGAAAAAAAGTTTTATTGGTTTTAACAATTTATGTTAGGAAAGGGGATAGGTAAGGTGCTAAATAATATTTGGAGCTTCCACATCGGGTTTGATGACCGCCTCCAAGTCTTCATACATATAAAAAGAAATTATTAATGAGAAGGGGTACATACATTTTAAAATCATAAATTTTCATATTATTTTATACATTCAATTACTTTGTACTATTGACATCCGTACAGGAAATACCATCATAAAGAAATATAACAAGTTATTTTTGTGATCTGAGCCTCTTTTCTATAGTCTCTTCCTCCTCCTCCCCCCACCAGCAGGCGGACCCGTGGCCCCTCCCGTTCCCATCTCATCGTCATCCAGGATTGAGGAATGTTTTTTAAGAAAATTATGTGCCTCTTCAACTGTTTTGATTCTAACTCTTCCTCCCTCCCAGAATACCAGCATCCCTTCAGGCATCAACCACTTGAACCACACCCCCTTTTTGAATAATTTTTTTAGTTAAGAAGGAATAATTCCTTCTTATATCTCTTATTTTCTTTGGGATCTGCTTCAATATGGCCACCTCGTTTTGCTGATACATTAAAGGGCCCCCTCTTTGCGCTCTCAGTATCTCTTCTCTCGTTGACCTTCTGATAAATTTAATATGTATCTCTCTGGGTACCTCATTTATTCTGGCAAATGCTGAGTTAATTCTATAAATCAAATCAATGTCCCCCCAAATAAATTCCTTATCCTTCTTAATATAATCCGCTAACATAGTAGCCATAAGCTCCCTTAGATTCTCATTCGGTAGTTCTGGAACATTCTGAAATCTTAAAAAGAAAGACATGCGTTCAAAATCAATTTTAGACATTTGGCCAGTAATATCTGTAAGTTCTTTCTTAAAGTCTTTTATCTCTTCCTTCATCTCAACCGCCCCCCCTTCCAGCCCCACAATTTTTTGTTTATTATTTGTTATTTCTCTTTGCGCCTCCAATAATTCCAATCTAGCTTAAATTGTCTTTCCGGATTTGTTGCATTTCATTCATTATTCTTTGAAACATCTCCTCTACGTTTAATGGCTGAGGGCTTGGTGATTTAGGATCCTCTACTTCTGTTTCCTTCTGCAACAAAGCTGAAATCTTTGGTTGTGAGGATGGGCTGGGTCTTGTAGATGCTGGAGCAGAGCTTGGTTTCCCAGATGGGGGTTTCCTCGATGCCATAATCAAAGTTTTAGGTGTTAATATGTAGAGAAGAAGAAAGGGAAAAAAATGGCGCTGTTGGGCGGGCAGTCTGTGAAATCCGAGACAAAAGCAGCTGCAGTTCAAATTAAGTTTACAACGTCCAGAGAGAAAAGGGAAAAAAAGGGAAAAAAATTTCCAAACAAAAGCAAAAAGTTTCGCAAAGGGAGAGAACACTGAGAGACACCAGAGCAGGTCCCTTATATATTTTAAGATTAGTCTAATTTTGTTGAAATAGAGGGATGCTTATTTTCAAAAAGGAAAAGTTCCGTCCTGGGAACAAAGAGAATGCCATCTTTCCCCCTTGCTGGCAGGGTGGAACACCAAAAGTAGGAACAATCAATTTAAAATGTAGCAAGGCTCAAGATACATTGTCTAACAGCAATCCCTTAGTTAATAAGAGACTTCCTTTTTCGATAAATCCAACGGAAGTCACTTTCACTTTCTCCACAGCGTGGGACTCTTTATCCAAAGCCGCTTTATTTCCAGGGGGGTTGTTTCCAACTCCCCCCTACTTCTCTTTCCGTCGAATTGAATGTAAAAAAATCTAAATAAGGCACATGCCATTTTTTTTTAATCTGGAGCCTCGGCGCAGCCATTCAGCCCCGAAGTTTCATCTCCTTTTAACATCCTCCATGTTCCAGCTTCTTCGGCGAAAGGGAAAATTCCCCCGTGAAAGTTCCCCAGCCCCTAGGGCGAAGCGGGAGCAGCCCCCCGACCACCGTCGAGATGGGGGCCCTCTCCGCAAGCCGCCCGTGCAGAGGGGGGGATTTTGGTTGCCCCCCCCGCGCCCAGGGGCGCAGCTGAGGCAACACAGCGGCGGACGTGAGGAATCCACGTCTGTCCGCGTCCGAAGCCGGAAACGATCTCCGGTTCTTTTATTTTATTAACGTGCCTAACAGAAAAAGCTCTGGTTTTAAGTTTATTTGTTTTCTCTATCCCCTTTTTTTATCCTTGTCCAATATTTTTTTGCCGATCGACAGGTCCACCATATATAGTAGGATGCTCCCTTTGTCTGTTTGTATTTCAAACATTCTGGTGCAAAGTTTACACAATTAATGATGAAAGATGATGAACGATTAACAAACTAGAAATTAGAAATAAGTATAATGATAGACCTTTTTTTTACTGTATACAATATTTACAGTATACAATGCTTACTGGTGAGATGGTATAAAAATGTAAAATAAAACATTTAGAACAATATAAATAGAGATTTATGTTAGAAATGTGGAAACAATAGGTATGAACATTATACTGTAAAAACAAGACCTAAATGATTGCAATTAGGTGACATAATAATACGTATATTGTAAAAAATTATGGAAACAACCAGTATATTGCTGTTGTAAAGCTGAAACTGTGATGTAAAATGAAGAAAACTGTATAATGAAAATATTTTTGAAATAATAATTGTATATAGTGACAATATCACGTAAAAATGGCCACTCTCATGGTTTAAAATGCAAATTCAAATGAAATATGCAAACATAACTTTTGTAATGTAATGTCTGAGAGGATTACACCGGCTGCAGACAGGCTGGGGGCTCCCAGCGAGCCACCCCTATGGCAGAAGGCCCACCTGGGGTCTTCTGTGCTCCCGAAGGAGCCCACCGGTACAGCAAGCGGCAGACAGAGCAAAAAGCGTGTCCGTCGCCTTCAGAAACCGAAAACGAAGTCCAGAAATCAGGTTTCTAAAGAGAATATGTTCAATACGGGACCATGCTGGATTAAATCATGGTGTATTGATTAATTTGATACCTGGTTAAAAGCTGGACTCCAGACAATCATATCTTCATCGATGAATAATTCCTTCCCTTTTGGAGCCTCTAGATCCATCTTTCCAATTCTAACTCTCTGAAAGGATCTGTTTGGAAAGGTGACCAAGTTGATGATGTCGAATCCACCTGTTGCTTCTCCTTTCTCATTCAGAAACACTCTCTCCCCAGCTGAATTGTTAAAAGAAATGCCTTGAAGAAATGAATGGAGCTACTTCAAAGCAAATAAGAGAAAAAGGGGGTCGAAAGTCATGTAAGAGAGTAGAGACCATCCTAAAACTATTATTAAATATGTATGCTTATTAATTTGATAATTGATAATGCAAAGAAAGCTACTTGTCCACTTTCTTATTAATTTGATATTATTTTAAAGGAAAGTAAGAATGAATTGAAGCAGAATGAAAATACAGTAGCTAAGATGCTGAGCTTGTCCATCAGAAAGGTTGGCAGTTCAGTGGTTTGAATCCCTCACACCGCATAATGGAGGGAGCTCCCATTACTTGTTCCAAATTCTGCCAACCTAGCAGTTTGAAAGCAAGTAAAAATGCAAGTCGAAAAATAGGAACCACCTTTGGTGGGAAGGTAACAGTGTTCCCTATGCATTTGGCATTTAGTCATGCCAGCCACATGACCACGAATATGTCTTCAGACAGCGCTGGCTTTTCGGCTTTGAAATGGAGATGAGCACCGCCCCCTAGAGTCGAGAACAACTAGCAAATATGTGTGAGGGGAACCTTTACCTTTTTAACGTTCTTCAATTTAGGTTCTTTACTTAAACAGTTAATTCAACCTAGACCATCTCTAATATTTCATCATTTGCATAAAAGCTATTTTAAAGTTTTAGGTCTGACTAATTTCATGGCTCCTATGTAGGATTTGAGTCCTCTGGTTGACAGGGAACATTCAACTTGTCTCCCTTCCACGCCAGGTCCTCCCTCATTGTCACCTCGGCTTTGTGGTGTTTGAGGCATTCATCTTCCTTCAGGACTTCTTTTAGCTATTGGATCAGTGTGCTTTCAGCCAGTTGAGCAGTGTATAGCTACTCTCCCCTTGCTGAGACCTGCACTGCTAATTGCCTGGAGGGAATGATGGAGTTAACTATGTCCTCCTTTTGTATTGCGGCATCCGAGACAGCGCATCGCTGAGGAAATTCTTTTCCTCTGGAAAATATTGGTGAAGTTTACCCTATTAAAGTACTAGACCCATCTCTCTTGCTTAGGGGAAATCTCTCTTGGCATTCTTAAGGCTTCTAGGTTCTTGTGGTCAGTCCACACTTCAAACACATTCTTACTGCCTTCTAGGAATTTTGAGAAGAATGAGTTCAAAGATAATGGTACATCAAACTGCCCATTGAAATAAAATAAGTATCCGATGGGGAGATAATACCTGCAAAGCCTGCAGTTGCGGAATCTCAGGTTTTTTACCCATCATAGACTTTTTTGTATTGTACCATATGTATAGAGCTTGCAAAGCATGAGCCACAGCATAAACAGCATTGTAGACACTGTAGCTTTGGCCAGTCATCTCCATTTCAAACACAGGTCCAGGAAGATCCTCCAGCTTCATCTCCCCAGTGCATTTCCTACTGTGCATTCTTTGTGAGTCTGCTTTTGGAAATGAACAATCAAATGACTGTTCCCAAACTTCCTCTCGAAACCCATCTCTGTGGTCTGAAAGAGGATTGATGGTCTGAAGAAATTCCTTGAAACCTGCAACTGCTATTGAATGAACAGTGAAGGAAAGAGCCCCATGGAACATCTGGAGATCCCAACTGATTTGATATCCTAGAGAGATGCCTAGAGAGAAGATGGAGGTATACTCGATCTGAATCTGACCGGACACAGGTAAGAGCCCATTTACGGACTTACATTGTGGCGCTGAGAGTGGCCAAACGTCATCATTGTGCCACTCTCATAGCATCCGCAGAAAACCGCCCTGCCGCCCTGTTTAGGGTGACCCGCTCCCTCCTTCAACAGAGGGTGCGGGAAGCCCCACTACAGGGTAGAGCAGAGGAATTTGTGACTTTTCTGCAGGAGAAAATCGCTCAGATACAGAACGAGCTAGCCCCCATTGCTGGTCCAGTGGAGTGCCGCGAGGCGGATCTTGTTTGGGAGGAGTTTGACTCCATTGCTTCCGATGATATGGACAGGTTACGTGGGCGACTGCGAGCCACCACATGTTTATTGGACCCGTGTCCCTCCTGGCTTGTACTGGCATCCTGGGAGGTGACACGAGGCTGGCTCCAAGAGGTTATCAACGCATCCTTGAGTGAGGGTTCCTTGCCTGCTTCCCTAAAAGAGGCTATGGTGAGGCCCCTCCTCAAGAAGCCCTCTTTGGATCCAGCTCTTTTAAACAACTACCGTCCAGTCTCCAACCTTCCCTTTTTGGCGAAGGTTGTTGAGAGTGTGGTGGCACAACAGTTTCCCCGTCACCTGGAGGAAGTTGATTATCTAGACCCGCGCCAGTCCGGCTTTCGGCCCGGGCATAGCACCGAGACGGCATTGGTCGCGTTGGTCGATGATCTCTGGAGGGCCAGAGATGGGGGTTGTTCCTCCATCCTGGTCCTATTAGACCTCTCGGCGGCTTTCGATACCATCGACCATGGTATCCTATTGCATCGGCTGGGGGGGTTGGGGGTGGGAGGCACCGTGTTACGGTGGTTCTCCTCCTACCTCTCTGGCCGATCGCAATTTGTGTTGGCAGGAGGGCAGAGGTCGACCTCGAGACCCCTCACATGTGGGGTGCCTCAGGGGTCGGTCCTCTCGCCTCTCCTGTTTAATGCATATATGAAGCCGCTGGGTGAGATCATCCGTGGTTTTGGGGTAGAGTACCATCTGTACGCTGATGACACCCAGCTGTACATATCTACCCCAAACCACCCCAACGATGCCGTAGCGGTGATGTGCCAGTGCCTGGAAGCCGTGCGGACCTGGATGGGAAGTAACGGACTCAGGCTCAACCCGACCAAGACCGAGTGGCTGTGGTTTCCGGCTGCCCGATTCAACCAGATGATTCCATCTCTGGCCATAGGGGGCGAACATCTTGCCCCTGTGGATGGGGCGCGCAACTTGGGTGTCCTCCTGGATACCCGGCTGTCCATGGAAGATCAAGTGACAGCCGTGGCCAGGAGGGCGTTTTACCAGGTCCGCCTGGTACGCCAGTTGCGCCCCCTATTGGATCGGGACGCCCTTCGCACAGTCACTCATGCTCTCGTGACATCCCGACTGGATTATTGCAACTCTCTCTACATGGGGCTCCCCTTGAGGTGCACCCGGAGGCTTCAGTTGGTCCAGAACGCAGCCGCGCGAGCAATTATGGGCACCTCTAGGTTTGCCCACGTAACACCGCTCTTGCGCGAGCTGCACTGGCTACCTGTCGTCTTCCGGGTGCGCTTCAAGGTGTTAATTATCATCTTCAAAGCGCTCCATGGCTCGGGACCTAGTTATCTGCGGGATCGGATCCTGCCTCATACATCCTCACGGCCGATACGCTCCCACAGAGAGGGACTGCTCCGGGTGCCGTCCACTAGACTTTGTCAGCGGGCGACGCCCAGGGGAAGGGCCTTCTCTGTGGCGGGCCCAGCCCTCTGGAACGACCTTCCCCCCGATATTAGGACAACCACGGACCTCCGCTCCTTCCGCTTAAAATTAAAGACACACTTTTTTCGCCTGGCCGGCCTTGGGTAGTCTCTTTTTAGGTTAGGGGTTTTTAGGGGTAATTTTTAGTTTAGCATATGGGTTTTAGCGCAGGGATAATTTAATTCACTTTTAATTTTGTAGTTTGTATTCTGTATTTTGTTCTTTGTATTTTTAATTGCCTGTGCCCCGCCTCGAGTCCCCTTGGGGAGAGAGAGCGGGTTATAAAATTAAATTATTATTATTATTATTATCCTGACAATATGAAATCAATCTGTGCGGTCATGATCCACACCCTTTTAAATAATACAATTTCCTTGCTTTCAGGATCTACCATAAATGTGACAATCCTTAGCCAGATAATTGCCACTGATTCTCCATAGACAAGAAATGCATTGGCTTTGCTATTTTTCCAATTCATGGAAATAATTAAGATTTTTTTATATACTTCTTGAAAGTCTTGCACGTGGATTATCTGTGCAAGTCTTTCTATGAATGATGAGCAGATTCCATTCTCGGAAAGTAAGGGCTGAATTTTCTGTAAGAAATTTTCTCCATTGTTGTTATCAACAGAATATATCCCAATCCATGTCCACCTAAAATGACAAAGCAGTTGGATGATCCCAATGTACTGCTGGTCCTCTTTGGGGACCATGAAATAAAGTGAAGAGAGCTTCCTGGTCTGAAATTCTTCCTGAGGTAATGCGCCATATGTCAGCTAAAAGAAAGTCCAGTAGAATTCTATTGAGTCTTTAGATTTGATTTAATTTTCCTGTCTTGTTTTCATACAAAATATATCCAAAGAACATTTCCCCCCAACATTCATTGAAGTATATAGAAACAAATTTGTTGGAAATATTTCAAACATATATACTAGATCAATTGCTTTAATAGAAGCAGTTCAACTCTTCCCTTCAGTATGGAATGACTGCTGATACTTACTTCCTATAACTGTAGTTTCAGAAAACAGTGCTAAGTAGTAGATTTTGAGCCATGCAGAACATCTAAACAGAAACTTAAGCCTAATCTTTGATGCCCATTCATTATTCCATAACAAGAATAAGATTAATAAATTTCCTCTCAACCTCTTCAGAACTTACTTGTGGAATCTTGAAGAACCCTACAATTTCAGCTACATAAAGTGATGTGACAAAATCCAATCCCCCAATGATAGCCATGAGATTCTTCTGGCGATCACATTTGTAGTTAGGGACAAATTCTTGGGATTTAAAAAGCAGGTCCAGAGTGGTTCGATAGGTCATCCTCGGATTGATGTAACTATCATAGAGGTGGAACCCCAGAGTGATGTTAGGTAAGATCTGGGAGTCTTCATTGATCTCCTTCACAGCAAAGGCCAAGGTAAGGATGTGCTGGTAGAATTTGATTATTATACTGCAAATGATTTAAATACCCCAGTTGAAAAAGGAAGTTGATCATTCTCATTATGTGGCATCATTTCTATATGAATATCAAACATTTCTTTCTCTGATGAAAGTAGGAAACGAATTGGTTTTCTAAAATGCTGAATAATTTAATTCAAATTTTCTTTTTCTACAATATTTGCATCATTTGCAACAAATATCTGCTACAAGAAATAAAAATAGTGCTTTTTTGCTAATACCAAATGTTTTTCTGATATTTTTTCATAAAATAGAATATGAACTAATCCAGCATGTATCAGTCATTTATCTTATTTATGGTTGTTATGATTGATAATACAGATTTAAAAAAAACATCTTAAGCTTACTAAACGTTCTTCAAAAAAAAAAGGTTTTGCACTAAACTTTCATATATGACAAACACTTCACTGTAAAGCAAAGAAAAAAGCTTCATTTTCCTGTGACTGAAAGAGTTTGAAAGATAGACTTTAGATATAAAGCCTAAATTTATACTGAAAACATTTTACTCTCATAAGCAATTTTGGGGGAAATGATTAGAAGGAAAAAAATCCTTACTTTGCTAGGTCGGAAGGTGTTATACTAGGATGTTCCTTAAAATTTATTTCATTGAGGTTGTAAATTATGTGGGATGCCATCCCACCAATGACAAGGTCACCTGGTTGGTACCACTCATGTGGAACAAGGAAAGCATCACTGGCAGGGCAGCTCAGAGTCCCTATGTTCTTCACCAGGAACATTAGAAGGAGCAACATCTTCACTCTTGAAAATGCCTCTGACTTTCATCCTATCCTACAGGAAAGGTTGTATTACTCCAATAGCTAATCCAGGGATTAATTCAAGGTTTATATCTGAGAGTGCGGTTTATTAGAAAATCCACTTTTGGATATTTGAAGGTCCACGAGAGTGCAAATTCTTACCTTGAACAGAATCGGGGTTTGAACTAATACTCTGGCAGAGCCATGACTCTGACACACAGCCATTATTATCCTTGTGTCAATCCCCCTGGGGTTCAAGATGCATTGGTTGTTGTTGAATTGAAATAGCCTTCTGTGCAGTCTTGGATGTTTTTGTCTAATTCAGAAAATATCTCCTGTAGGATATGATTGCTTTGCTTTTGAGGAGAGAATAAGTGGCCAATGTTTAAATGCTTTTTTAAAAATTGCTAAAAAAGTGTACAGTGGGGAATTTGCAATACAAAATACACTGAATTTTTAATACTTTTAATTTTTTTATACAATGCAGGACAAATGCAGTTCACCTTTCTTTGAATAGCATTAATATGCATACTGTATTTTTTGAAGTATAAGAGGCACCTTTTCCCCCCTCTAAAAGAGGGTGAAATTTGGATGCCTCTTATACGCAGAAGGTAGCCCCGCCCACCCACCACCCATCACCTTTTGCCTCTGCCTCCCAGCAATCCCTCATCGCATCCGCAGAGAACCGCAAGCACTCGTGACTTCTCATCTGGACTACTGTAACGGTCTCTACATGGGGCTCCCCTTGAGATGCACTCGGAGGTTGCAGTTGGTCCAGAATGCGGACTCGCGGGTGATCATGGGAATCTCAAGTAATTCCCACATAACACCACTCCTGCGCGAGCTGCACTGGCTACCTGTGACCTACCGGGTGCATTGCAAGGTTTTGATGACCATATTCAAGGTGCTCCATGGCACGGGGCCTAGCTACCTTCGAGACCGTCTTCTACCCCATACATCCCTTCGACCGACTCGCTCCCAGGGAGAGGGTCTTCTCCAGGTGCCGTCGACTGGACAATGCCAGTTGGCAGCTCCCAGGGGAAGGGCCTTCTCTGTGGTGGGCCCTACCCTCTGGAGTGGCCTACCTCCCGACCTCCGTTCCATCACAGACCTCCGCTTGTTTTGCCGGCACCTCAAAACTTATTATTTTCATCTGGCCAGCCTAGCATGATCTACTCCACACCCATTATTTTATAACAAATCAAAATTGTAATTTGGGTTTTAAATTTAAACTTATTTTAAGCAGGGTATTGATTTAATTTAGTTATTATTTAATAATATTTTGTATTTATGTATAATTGATTTTAAATCTCTGTTCGCTGCCCCGAGTCCTTTTGTGGCGAGATGGGTGCGGGTTATAAATGTGAAAAATAAATAAATAAATAAAAATTTACCTTCTTGCAGCAAATCCAAAAAATGGGGCTTGTGGAAGTGTCACTAGACTATGGCAACCTTTGCAGCCTGAAACAGCTGATGATTGGGAGTGCCGTGCTGAAACTGAATGTGAAACAGGCTGTTTGTTGCAATGAGGCAAATTGCTGGGAGGCAGAGGCAGATTTTTTCTTCTTCTAATCAGGCTAAACAGAAACAGGCTGTTTGCTGCAAGGTGGTATGTCATCAACTATAAATGCCTATAGAATGTTCAAATTATTAGACTTATTTTTTAAAGACTGCTTTATTATTGTTCTAGATAACTTAACAGTGGGGCTCTACATGGGGCTCCCTTTGGGGTGCACCCGAAGACTACAGCTGGTCCAGAATGCGGCCGCGTGGGCGATCTTGGGAACGTCTAGGTATTCCCATGTAACACTGCTCCTGCGCGAACTGCACTGGTTACCTGTGGTCTTTCGGGTGCGCTTCAAGGTGTTGATCACCATCTTTAAAGCGCTCCATGGCACGAGACCTAGCTACCTGTGAGACCGCATCCTACCTCATACATCCCTGCGGCCGATCTGCTCCCACAGAGAGGGACTTCTCCGGGTGCCATCCACCAGGCAATGCCAGCGGGCGACGCCCAGGGTAAGGGCCTTCTCTGTGGTGGGCCCAACCCTCTGGAACGACCTACCCCCCGACCTCAGAACAACCACAGACCTCCGCACCTTCCGCCAGAAATTAAAGACACTTCTGTTTCATCAGGCCGGTTTGGCCTAAGTTATTTACCTAGCCTACAGTCTGTACAATAAATTGTTTTAATTGGGTTTTAAATGGGATTATGTTTTAACCTTTTAAATTTTAGCACAGGGATAACTTATTTAATCTGGTATTAATTATTTATATTGTGATACTGTGCGTTTTAACTTCCTGTGCATTGCCCCGGGTCCCTTCGGGGAGAGGGTGCGGTTATATAAATTCGACAAATAAATAAATAAATAAATAAAACAAAATGAAGAACCTTTTTAAAATAAATGCTTGATCTGAAGAGGCCCAGTGCTATTGTATCATCTTTTAAATAGCAGAGAATAACATATACTTCCAGAAAGCCACATCAATTTTAACAGCATATGCACTGTCTGAAATGCAACACTACAAACAGTGTATATTGTCTGTACTATTTGCTGTTTGCTGCAAGGAGGATAATTGCTGGGAGGCAGAGGCAGATTTGTTTTCCCTTGTTTTCCTCCCCAAAAGCTAGGTGCATCTTATACTTTGGAGCATCTTCTACTCCAAAAAATATGGTAAATATTTTGGTACCTGAGAAGTTTTGGATGATTAACGTCTAGATTGCCCTAGAAATGAGGGTCATACTTCTATTGTTTCCACAAGAGGTAGGTTGGGTGACATTTTTACTTAAGTTAGCCATGAGCTGGAAATATATATTTTTTAATTCGATTTGGAAATAAACAGATGTCTGCAGCCTTATATCTTACTGTGGGTTTGATGCCCTTTGTGGACAAATTCCAGCAAAGAGTTTACGTAACTGCATAGTAAAATCTGTGGTCATCTACACCTGACAATTTCCAAAGAGAGAAAAGTTGTTCTCAATAAGGGTGGAGATAGCATCCATGTATGGGTTGAACCTATCCACACTCTGATTGGACTGAGTCAGATTACTAATTAATTAGCCTAGGTATATAACCCCCTGAGGAGCTGCCATACCCAGTTTACGACTCAGTCTGGCTCTGGGACTGTACGGTGTCCAACTCCCAATATTTCTTTGGCTGCTACTTGGCTGACTGTTTGGATTGGATTTGTGAGTAGACAGGGCCACCCTCTCCTCAGCAGCAGACTCTGACTCAGGTTCCTGTCAATTCTAGTCTCCAGCTAACTAGTTTGGTGCTGCATAACTTGCCTCCTACCTGAGATCAGGCCTCTCTGGGCTTCCTTCACTCTGCTGCTGTCAAGTAAGGAAGGGGTGGGTGTTTGCTGGCTCCTGGAGGCAGCTGCGCTAACGGCCTAGGCTGTGTGGCCTCTCAGCACTGCCACAGAGGCAGCTGCTCTCTCGGCCTGTCAAGAGGCCCTGCTGGCCAGCAGCACATGTGCAGTCGCCTGGGCCTATTATTGGCCCTATCAGCACCTCAGCGGCCTTCCTGGTGCCCGATCTCAACGGGGCCTTTCCCCCTGCAACCTCTGCACGATTGGAACTTTGTGCTACGGCCTCGTGCAGCACTTCTGAGGCCTCCGGCCTGCGCCTCACGGCCACCATTTTGAAGCCTCGGCCTACTCCTCCAACGTCACGGCCGCCATTTTGCTAGCCTCCCGCCTAGCTCCGCATGGGATGGCTGAATCCAGGGGTGCTGATCGTGCGAGGACAGCCAGGGAGGACAACCAGCCACCACAAGGCCTCATAACGGTGAGCGAACCCTCCCCTGTGGCTGATAGGGGTGCCTCCCAAACCAGATCCAGGTCCAAATCATCCTCCAGGCCTCATTGAAGGGCAGCAAGCCCAGGTCAGCCCCCAAGCCCACACCATGGCCCTCGGGCGGCGATGTCCAACCGGGACCCAGCCCTCAAGGGGAGCCTATGTCTACGACCCCTTCCTCACAGGCTGTGACCCCACTGCATCTGGATCTGCCCCAGGGGCCTTTCAGCCCTATTCTGCCCATTGATACTTCGGGGGTGTGGGGCTCAGTGCCCAACAGGTCTCTCGCCCGTGCTGTGGAGTCCACCTTTACCCCCATAGTTGCTGGCCTCTGCCAGGAGGGCACCTGGGCATCGGGGCCACCTCCATCGCTCCCTGCTTGGCAAGCCCTTCCTACAGCCCAGGGCTCATCTATGCAGGACTTCATCGCTGAGGCCATCAGGCAGGGGATCATGGCTGGCCTCGTTGAGAGGGCTCAGAGGCCCCAACCGGCTGTGGTTGCCCCTGCTACCTTGCAGCACCCCACCGCCTCCCCGACTTCCACCTGTCCCCATCCGAGGAGGATCCAGTCTCGTCGCCTGATTCTGCACAGTGCAAAATCAGGGAGACCGAGTTGTCCGGCACAAGCCTTGTTCAAGCCCCTCCTGGCCAAGGCAAAGGCCACATCTTCTTTTGCATTTATAAAAGTACCAGCAGCCAGAAGTCTTCTCCTGTCCTGAACACTAGGGTGAGGCAGTCTGCCCTCTCTTCACCTGGGAGAGCTGCAGAGGACGATCCCTCCCTCCATGTGAGGATCCCCATTGACACCTCAGGCCTCTGGGGTTCTAGCCAAGGTTGGCAGTTGCCCCCATGCAGTACCCCATGGGGGCTTCATCTCAACCTCTTCCCTCTACATCCGCAGGGGTTGGTGCTGCTCAACTACCCCACTTGAGGGTGCCCAATTTCAGGACCTAATGTTCAGGGCTTTCCAGCAGTGCACGGTTGCTGCTTTCCAACAGCCTCAGATTCAGCCACAGGTTGCTCCTCCATCTACAGCTCCTGTGGGGATAGATGGTCAGGAGGATATTCCTCCAGTCTTCGCTGTTTCTTCCCATGACAATAGTGATTCTGAATCTGAAGAGGGCAAAATCAGAGAAGAAAAGCTTTCAGGGGATGGGGGCATACGCCCTTCTAAGCCTTCCTGGAGAGGGCACGCAATTTGGGTGTCCTCCTGGATTCCCGGCTGTCCTTGGAGGACCATGTGACGGCCGTGGCCAGGGGGGCGTTTCATCAGGTATGCCTGATGCGCCAATTGCGCCCCTTACTGGACCGGGCTGCCCTTTGCACAGTCACTCAAGCTCTTGTGACGTCCCGTCTCGACTACTGTAATGCTCTCTACATGGGGCTTCCCTTGAGGTGCACTCGAAAGCTACAGCTAGTCCAAAACGCAGCCGCGCGGGTAATTACGGGAGCCACCAGAAGCTCCCATATAACACCAATCCTGTGCGAGCTGCATTGGCTTCCTGTGGTCTTTCGGGTGCGCTTCAAGGTTCTGACGACCATCTTTAAAGCGCTCCATGGCTCGGGGCCTAGTTATATGCGAGACCGTCTCCTGCCCCATACATCCCTTAGACCGATCCGCTCCCACAGAGAGGGCCTTCTCAGGGTGCCGTCGGCCGGACAATGCCGACTGGCGACACCCAGGGGAAGAGCCTTCTCTGTGGCGGGCCCTGCCCTTTGGAACGACCTACCCCCTGAACTCCGGACCATCACCGACCTCCACCTCTTCCGCAAATGTTTAAAGACATATTTTTTCCATCAAGCCGGCCTAGCCTAACCTCCCATGGGGACTTTTAGAAAAGTTTTAAATTGGGTTTTTAATAATTGGTTTTTAGCACAGGATTGGGGATTATTTAATATATATTTTAAATTATTTATCTATCTTCTATTGTGTATGTTTTTTAAATTTCCTGTGCGCCGCCCTGGGTCCTCTGTGGAGAAGGGCGGGATATAAATGTAATAAAATGAAATGAAATAAATGGATTAGGTTAAAGAATGATGGGAAATGATGGAAGTGCAGCAAAATGAGCACTTATTTTAATGGGCTTAAATATGAATGAATCTTAAATATCCTACATAAATCCTTCCTTGACAGAAATAAAAAACTTGTATGTTCCTATAGTTTTATATAAATATATTTCCTGTACATAGCAAACAGTTTTTCTATTCTTTTTTTCAGCAATTTCTCCTCGACAGAAATATCACATGCAATACTAATTCTTCTTTATGAGTTTCTCCCTATGGTTTAGCTCAGGTCGAAAAACAATGATGTAGCATTTTGGGAGGAATATGCATCCCAGTAGTGCAGCACCAGAGGACAAGATGGAGAAGACCTCCACAGCTACCATGGCTTTTCCTTTTGTGCTCTGGTAGGCTGGAAAGAAAGAGATCCAAACACTGCAAAAGGCCAACATGCTGAAGGTGATGAACTTGGCTTCGTTAAAGCTGTCAGGTAATTTACGAGCAAGAAAAGCCACAATAAAGCTGGCAATGGCCAAGATACCCATGTAGCCCAAGACACAGTAGAAGAAGAAAGTTGACCCCTCATTGCACTGTAAAATCATTTCTTGGAGCTCTGAATGCATGTCCAGCTCAGGGAATGGAGGAAATGTTGACAACCAAAGTATACAAATCCATACTTGGAAGAGAGAACAAGAAAGGACAGTACAAAAAGCCAATCTTTTCCCCACCCATTTCCTCATCTGAGATCCTGGCTTAGTGGCCATGAAAGCCACAACCACAGTAATGGTTTTGGCAAGTACACAAGAAATGGCCACTGAGAAAGTGATGCCAAACATTGATTGTCGGAGAAGGCAGGTCACTTTGCCAGGTTGGCTGAGGAAGAAGAAAGAGGAGAGAAAACAGAGCAGAAGAGAGACAAGGAGGGTGTAGGTTAAGGATCGGTTGTTGGCTTTGACAATGGGAGTATCCTTCTGCTTAATAAATGTTCCAAGAACCCAAGAGGTTAAGAAGAAGAAACCAAGAGCTGCGGAGGCTAAACCAATTCCCAAAGTTTCTTCAAATGTTAGAAATGCCACTGGTTTCAAGATACATCCTTTCTTTTCTTTATTTGGATAATGATCTTCTGGACATTCAAAACAGTCATCCATATCTGGAAGGAAAATCAAGGAATTTCATATTATTGAAAGTCATATTATTAATCGTACACATCCTAAAATAGTATATTAAAGTTTGCTAAAAACCTACCAATTACATCTGAAATCTTCCCTTCTGGGCATGGAACACAGTCATAGCAGCAGAACTGATCCCCCTCAATCCCTTTCTTCCAAAATCCAGGGAAACAGGGGTCATTGCATCGAGAATGTGGAGGAACCTGTTGATAAAGCATAAAAGGTTTTGATAAAGAGGGTTTTTTAAACAGTTTCTGATTTTTCTCCTTTAAAAGATTAACAGAGTTGGAAAGGACCTTGCAGGTCATCTAGCCCAACCCCCTGCCCAAGCAGGTGACCCTACATCTGCCTCTACCTAGGATTGAACTCACAACCTCCTGATTGGGAGGCGAGAGCTCCACCTCCTTATTTTATTTATTTATTTTATTTTATTAAATTTATACCCCGCCCTTCTCCTTGTTAGGACCCAGGGCGGCGCACAGGCATCTAAAAACACAGAAATACAATAAATATCAATTAAAATGTAATTAAATTCATTAACCCGTGCTAAAAACCCAATATTAAAAACCCTACCAAATTACAAATTTCCTTAAAACGTCAGAAACTGGGGGCTATCCTAGGCCGGCTTGTTGGAATAAGTACGTCTTAAGACGTTGGCGGAAGAGGCGGAGGTCCAAGATTGTGCGAAGGTCGGGGGGTAGGTCGTTCCAGAGGGCCGGGCCCGCCACAGAGAAGGCCCTTCCTCTGGGTGTCGCCAACCGGCATTGCCCAGCCGACGGCACCCGAAGAAGACCCTCTCTGTGGGAGCGGATCGGACGAAGGGATGTATGGGGCAGGAGGCGGTCTCGTATATAGCTAGGCCCCGAGCCATGGAGCGATTTAAAGATGGTTGTCAACACCTTGAAGCGCACTCGAAAGGCCACAGGCAGCCAGTGCAGCTCGCGCAGGAGAGGTGTTACGTGGGTTTGCCTTGGGGCACCCATAATCACCCGCGCGGCCGCATTCTGTACTAACTGTAGCTTTCGAGTGCACCTCAAGGGAAGCCCCATGTAGAGAGCGTTACAGTAATCCAGCCGGGACGTCACAAGTGCTTGAGTGACTGTGCGAAGGGCTTCCCGGTCCAGTAAGGGGCGCAACTGGCGTATCAGGCGTACCTGATAGAACGCCCCCCTGGCCACGGCCGCCACATGGTCCTCCATGGACAGCCGGGAATCCAGGAGGACACCCAAGTTGCGCGCCCTCTCCACGGGGGCCAGTTGTTCGCCCCCAATGGCCTTAATGGATTGAAATTATTATTGACTTCCAAAATGGATGTTGAATTAGCTAGGATTTATAATGTACATTAAAAAGATGTAGAGATTAAAATAATATACAAAAGATCCTGTATGAATGGCAAGGTGAGTAAATAATTGAACATGTTGACAGCATGATGGGGAAAATGCTATTCTTGTGACACCTAATAGAAATGAAACCCAAGTATGCAAACATAGATTTTACATTCTAATTGTGAGAAAAATATCCCTGGTACATTTTCTATATACTTACGAAAAACCAAACAAGGAGATTATAGGCAACAAAAAGCTTTATTACTCAATAAGGAGTCTTATTGAGAACTTTCTGGGAACTTCTGGGAAGTTCCTGCTACATGCGTATCAGGAACATATGATATTTTAAAACTTCCCCAAAAATTCTTTATTTCCTTCTTTCTCACAGTTTACACAATAACAAGATAAGTACTGGCTTCTCGAAAACATCCGTATTGAAGGGCACTTCCAAGTTCCTATCTGAACTCTTATTCCTAGCTGGGTCACAGTGACCTTAAAATTGTCACACAAAACATGCAATGCTGTTTAAATGGTATTTTTCCAGTCTAACAGGTAGCCTAGCAAGTAGCAAAATAGATATGTTTTTATTCAAAATGGAATCTGTCAGGTTCCTTCTTTACACAAATAAGTCAGATTTTATCTTTATTCTTACACTAATGTAATTTTGTCAATTTGATGAATGCTTGACCACTAACAACGTTGGTAAAAAAATATATGATATTGTTATTGTCAGGCCTGCAGTCATATTCCTTTTAGGATCTTTGACCTGCCACACTCTCTCTTATTTTACTATAATAATAATAATAATAATAATAATAATAATAATAATAATAATAATAATAATAATAATAATAATAATAATAATAATAATAATAATAATAATAATAATAATAATAATAATAATAATAATAATAATAATAATAATAATAATAATAATAATAATAATAATAATAATAATATTATTTAATTTTGTATACCGCGTCCTCGCCCCAAGGGGACTCGGAGTGGTGCACAGGGAAATTAAAACATATAAAATATATACAAACAATAAATACAATAGATAAAAACAGATTAAATTGATCGCCCCTGCGCTAAAAAACCCCATTAAAACTAAATTCCCTAAACACCCCAGAGGTAGAGACTAACCAAGGCCGGCCAAGCAGAAAAAGTGTGTTTTCAGTTTTTGACCGAAGGAGCGGAGGTCCGTAGTTGTTCTAATGTCGGGGGGGAGGTCGTTCCAGAGGGCTGGGCCCGCCACAGAGAAGGCCCTTCCCCTGGGCGTCGCCCGCTGACACAGTCTAGTGGACGGCACCCGGAGAAGTCCCTCTCTGTGGGAGCAGATCGGCCGTGAGGATGTATGGGGCAGGATCCGATCCCGCATATTACTATGCTGTTTCATTAGTGGGGAATTAGGAGGGGGAATAGTAAGGAGTAGAATGTGTTATTGTCAAAATAAAACATTCCTTTCTAGAAGCCCAAGACCGGAAGTGGATGGGTAGAGATGACAGTGTGGCAGTGGAAGATTGGACCATGTGATGGACTTGTGGGCGTGGGGGGTAAGATCATGAACTTTCAATTGGGCGGGGAACCCAGGAAGCTCAAATTCGGGTTTTCTACAGATGTACCAACATATCTCTCTTAATAAATTGGAACTTTGAGGAAAGCTCTGACTTTGACTTTGACTTTATTAAATTTATATACCGCTCCCTTTCCTAAAAGGGACTCGGGGCGGTTCACAGGAAATTTAAAAACATATATAAACATGACAATATACAAAATTTAAAAACCAAATTAGATTATTATCCCTGTGCTAAAAATTTAAATGTTAAAACTATATCCCTAAAAACCAATTAAAACAATTTAACTGCAGACTATAGGCTAGGTGGAATGAGCTAGGCCAGGCCGGCCTGTTGGAAAAAATAAGTTTTTAGTTTCTGGCGGAAGGAACCGAGGTCCGTGGTCGTTCTAAATTAGGGGGGTAGGTCGTTCCAGAGGGTTGGCCCACCACACAGAAGGCCCTTCCCCTGGACGGCACCCAGAGAAGTCCCTCTCTCTGCGAGCAAATCCCACAGATGAAGGACTGCGCATGCGCGAGATGGCGGTCGGCTTCTGAGTCCTGTGCTGGTCGCAGAGGCCCAATGGCTGCTAAAATTGGCATGTCTGGCCCGTAGGACCACCGGAGGGGCCGGGCCCAGTGAGTGGACCACCCTGGTAGTGGTTTGAGACCAGGCAGGTCCTCCAGGGTGGTCGGGGGCTTGAGTGACGAGGTCGGAGGTGAGAGGAGGCCGGCTGATGAAACGCCAGGTCGGGCGCCGAGTCAGACGCCGGGCGCTGTCCGCTGAGCGCCACCCGGGGCTGTGAGAGGGCCGGAGGCTGTGAGAGAGCCGAAAGAAAAATCGGAGGCTGTGAGAGAGCCGGAACAACCGAGTGATGAGCGGCGGGGGCGAGCGACGGGCGGCATGGAGGCCTGGTTACCTGGTAGCCGAGCCGGACGACGGGCGCTGTACGCTGAGCACCATTCAGAGGCCGTGAGAGGGCCGGAAGGCTGTGAGAGAGCCGGAAAAGTGAGTGGTGAGTGGCGGGGGCGAACGACGGGCGGCACGGAGGCCTGGTTACCGGCGAAGCCGGGGGACCATGAAGGAACTGGAAGAACTAGAAGGAGAGCAGCGAGCGGCGTGGAGGAGCGATTTGGAGGCCTTAACAACTATGGCCTTGAGTTAAATTGCTGACACTGGGAGTAAGATGAGGTCTTTAATATCCGACCCAAGATGGAAGATCGAATGCCGAGGCCTGCTCAACAGACCTACTTACCCACACGGTTCATTTACTACCATTAACTTCTCCGTTACCCCGACCTTAAGAACTGTAAGAACTGTAAGAACTGTTTGAGAACTATTTTAGAATTCTTGAGGAATCTTTAAGAACATTCCAAGATCTTTGAGCCTGATACCATATTATGCACTCCTGGAACTTAATTTATGAATTTTACTGTATTTAACATCTTGTACAATTTTAGCAGCTATTATGCCTTTTAAATAATGAATTGTGACCCATTTTAAATTATTTATTTATTTAACCTATTTATATTAATTATCAATTTATACTATGTACTCGAGAGCTGACCTATTGCGACTGCGAGAGTCCCCGCTCTCGCAGGTTTGGTCCTCCACTTTAACGAGGGCCCACCTTGATGAGGGATGTATTAATCCGAAGAGGTGGGAGAAGAGCGGTCTTAGGGGTTTTTTAGTTCAGAAATTATTGTCTATTTTAGGGGGTACCAGTGAGGGGGGAGGGTATAGACAGGTAGAGACGGAGGAGGAAAGAAAGGGCCGGACCAGCAGCCTGCGGAGGGAAGCGGAAGGATCCGGCCAGAGGGGGGAGATAAGAGTCATCCCGATGGAGGGCATACCCATCTATAGGGTTATGGGGAGAGGCAGGTCCGAGGGGAGACAAGTTTTATCCTCCTGGTTGGGGGCACCTAGCCGTTGGTTGCAAACGGTCAGGTGCCACAACCCCCGCAGGCTAGGTGGCCAGGGAGTACAGAGCCAGGGCCTGCAGCTGATGTTTTGCAATGCCAGGTCCGTGGTCAACAAAGCCCCCCTCATTTATGACCTTGTGTCAGAGGGGGAGCCGGACCTGGTAGGAATTGCGGAGACCTGGTTGGGCCACGAGGGAGGACTTCCCCTCGTTGAAATGTGCCTACCAGGTTACCGCGCTTTTCATCAGCCCCAGGCCCTAGGCAGGGGTGGTGGGGTGGCGGTCATCATTAGGGAAGGTCTGGAGCCGAGAGAGACCGTTGTGCCACAGACTACCGGTTGTGAGTCCCTCTGTGTGAAGTGGGGCCTAGGGAGGCAGTTGGGCTTGCTGGTTGTATACCTGGCTCCCTGCTATGTAGCAGCAGCCCTGCCCGAGCTCCTCGAGGTGATCGCTACGATGGCAGTGGAGACCCCCAGACTTTTAGTCATGGGGGACTTTAATCTGCCATCGGTGGGCGAATCATCCAAGGTAGCTCGGGAGTTCATGGCTTCCATGATGGCCATGGACCTGACCCAATTAATTCAAGGCCCCACCCACAAGGGTGGACATACATCGGATCTCATCTTTGTCTCAGGCCAATGGAAGAGTGATCTGGGTATAGGGGATATAGTCATCACGCCCTTGTCATGGTCAGACCACTCACTTCTCCGGCTCGACTTTCCAACCGCTATTCCCCACCACGGGGAGGCGGAACCCGAGTCACCTATCTGGTTCCGCCCCAGGTGCCTGATGGACCCTGATGGGTTCCAGGCGGCGCTTGGGCCACTTCCTGTACCCCTGACCCGCGCCCCGATGGAGGACCTCGTGGCCGCATGGAATACTGCGACCGCGGGAGCCTTGGATCGGGTCGCGCCCTTGCGGTCTCTCTTGCGGCGGCGAGCCACCCTGGCTCCTTGGTTTACCGTGGAGCTGAGGGTGATGAAACGCCACAAGAGATGCCTAGAGAGAAGAAGGAGGTCTACCCGCTCTGAATCTGACCGGACACAGGTAAGAGCCCATTTACGGACTTACATTGTGGCGCTGAGAGTGGCCAAATGTCATCATTGTGCCACTCTCATAGCATCCGCAGATAACCGCCCTGCCGCCCTGTTTAGGGTGACCCGCTCCCTCCTTCAACAGAGGGTGCAGGAAGCCTCACTACAGGGTAGAGCAGAGGAATTTTGACTTATCTGCAGGAGAAAATCGCTCAGATACAGAACGAGCTAGCCCCATTGATGGCCCAGTGGGATTGCACGAGGCAGATCTTGTTTGGGAGGAGTTTGACTCCGTTACTTCCGAGGATATGGACAGGTTACGTGGGCGACTGCGAGCCACCACATGTTTATTGGACCCGTGTCCCTCCTGGCTTGTACTGGCATCCTGGGAGGTGACACGAGGCTGGCTCCAAGAGGTTGTCAACGCTTCCTTAAGTGAGGGTTCCTTGCCTGCCTCCCTTAAAGAGGCCATGGTGAGGCCCCTCCTGAAGAAGCCCTCTTTGGATCCAGCTTTATTAACCAACTATCGTCCCGTCTCCAACCTTCCCTTTTTGGCGAAGGTTGTTGAGAGTGTGGTGGCACAACAGTTTCCCCGTCACCTGGAGGAAGTTGATTATCTAGACCCGCGCCAGTCCGGCTTTTGGCCCGGGCATAGCACCGAGACGGCATTGGTCGCGTTGGTTGATGATCTCTGGAGGGCCAGAGATGGGGGTTGTTCCTCCATCCTGGTCCTATTAGACCTCTCGGCGGCTTTCGATACCATCGACCATGGTATCCTATTGCATCGGCTGGGGGGGTTGGGGGGTGGGAGGCACCGTTTTACTGTGGTTCTCCTCCTACCTCTCTGGCCGATCGCAATTTGTGTTGACAGGAGAGCAGAGGTCGACCTCGAGACCCCTCACATGTGGGGTGCCTCAGGGGTCGGTCCTCTCGCCTCTCCTGTTCAACACATATATGAAGCCGCTGGGTGAGATCATCCGTGGTTTTGGGGTAGAGTATCACCTCTACGCTGATGATACACAGCTGTATATATCTACTCCAAACCACCCCAACGATGCCGTAGCGGTGATGTGCCAGTGCCTGGAAGCCGTGCGGATCTGGATGGGAAGTAACGGACTCAGGCTCAACCCGACCAAGACCGAGTGGCTGTGGTTTCCGGCTGCCCGATTCAACCAGCTGATTCCATCGCTGGCCATAGGGGGCGAACATCTTGCCCCTGTGGATGGGGCGCGCAACTTGGGTGTCCTCCTGGATACCCGGCTGTCCATGGAAGATCAAGTGACAGCCGTGGCCAGGAGGGCGTTTTACCAGGTTCGCCTGGTACGCCAGTTGCGGTGTTGGGGTGATCGGGTCATCGTCCCCAAGCCCCTGAGACACATGGTTCTTCGGTCGCTCCATGCCAATCACCCAGGCATAGTCCGTATGAAGGCTTTGGCCCGGAGCTATGTGCTGGTGGCCTGGCATGGACGCTGAAGTGGCGGATTGGGTGGCCGCCTGTTCCACTTGCCAATCTTCCCGCCCCGCCCCTCCGGTGTCCCCGCCGAGGGAGTGGGACATGCCCAGGAGCCCGTGGTCCCAGCTTCACATGGATTTCGCGGGTCCCTTCCATGGACAGAATTTCCTCGTCGTGGTTGACGCGTTCTCCCGCTGGGTGGAGGTGATCCTCATGGCCTCCACCACAGGGGAGGGCACTGTGCCAGTGTTGCTCTGCCTGTTCGCCACGCATGGGTTGCCGGACGTCATTGTGTCCGACAACGGGCCCCAATTTCAGTCCTCCACTTTTTTGGACTTTCTGGCCACCCAAGGGATCCGCCACGTGCCGGTCGCCCCTTATCACCCGGCATCCAATGGACGCGCGGAACGAGCTGTCTGCTCAGCCAGGGAAGCCTTGGCCCGTTTGGATAAAGGGGACTGGCCGGCAAGGGTGGCAGCGTACCTTTTGGGACAGCATGTCACTCCTTGCCCGGCCACAGGGAAGAGCCCTGCGGAGCTCTTGATGGGCCGTCACTTGCGGACCACCCTGGACAGACTGCACCCCGATTACGATGGGGTGCAGAGGAGCAACCTGCAGGGTCCCTCCCCTCGCCTTTTTAAAATTGGGGACCTGGTCTGGGCAAGAAATTTTTCAGGGGAGCCACGCTGGGTTTCCGTGACAGTCCTGGACTTAACCGGCCCTTGTTCTTACAGGGTCGGCCTACGCGATGGATCTGAGTGGCGGCACCACCTGGATTAACTAAGGCGCTGCCTGCCCGAGACGGCCTTTGCCACACCAGGCCGTTCCTGCCCGTTGGCCCCCGTTGGGCCGTTGTTTCCAGTTCAAGTCGAACCGCAGAAGGTAACTCCAGAGGCCTTTGCCAGTCCAGGCCTCTCCTCGTCAGGCACACTCTGCCATCCCCTTCCGGACTACTCCGTTCAAGCTGGCACGGAATTGTGGGCCTCGCCACTAGGAGGCCCACCCTGCCAAACAGCTGCCTGCGAGCACCCTTCAGGAACCTCAAGCCCGGTCGCCACGCCCCCTCGCCCGGACTTACCATTATCGCCGGTCCCCGCTGCGCCGACTCTACCTCCAAGGGCAGGCCGCAGTGACACAGGTGGAAACTCCACTCCCCGCAGGGAGGAGCTTCCCCAGGAACTACTTACCTCGCCAAGCTCTCCGCAGCAACTGAGACATTCAGGGCGGGTCCGACACCGCCCCGCCTACTTGAACGAGTACACATGCGCTTACACATTGATGGACAGAAAGACTTGACGCATGCGCACTGACTATGGGGGAAGGAGTGTTAAGTCCTCAGGCTTACGACTGCGCCAACTAGTCTGGTGACCTTTGAGTTACCGCATTCCGGAATGGAGCCGGCAGCTGCGTCTGATTCTGTCTAGAGATCTGCAACAATGTTGCAGATGCCTTGCTGGAAGGTTTCCCGCCTGAAAGCTGTATATAAGCAGCTGTCAGGCAGGGAAACCTTGCCAGTAATGATCCTTGTGTATTGTAAATAGTTGCTGAATAAACATTCCTGTTGTTTGACTATGCCTGCGTCGGAATCCTTCTTCTAATCCAACATGTAGCAAGCGTAAGAATTAAGAACTGTCTCCTTTAAGATACTACCTCATGGGAAATGTAGGCAGAGACTGCCTTATGGGAAATGTAGTTCCATAGCATGTGATCACATCTGTGTTTCTGATTGGCCACCGGGGTATTCTGCCCACATGGAAAGTTTATAGCCATTCAGTTTGATTGCCTTTATGAACCGGAATAGTAGTGCTTGTATCTCTGCTCAGCATGGGGGTAAAATCATCATCTTTTTACACCACGTGATGGGACAGATTATGGAAAATCAGAAGTATCTTAACACTGAACTGTAAGTTTTGATCTGAAAGGATTCCTAAGTGTGGAGTTAATTGCATGCCCCGAGCAAGTCTACAACACCCTTGGGCAGAACACTCCATCCATTATTCCATCCATTATTCCTTGTCTGGCCTTCAGATGCTTTGGAAAATAGCTTGAATAAGTGTGTAAGTGTAGGATTTTTTGATGCATCTTTTTCTTTTTTTAATGCTTTTATTGGTTTGTGTTTTTCCTTCTTTGACCTTTTTGGAGATTTTTCTGAGTTTCATATTTTAAGTTTGCCTCGAATAAAATAAAATAAAAAGATGCAAAAAAAGCATGGTTGATTAATAATAATAATAATAATAATAATAATAATAATAATAATAATAATAATAATAATAATAATAATAATAATAATAATAATAATAATAATAATAATAATAATAATAATAATAATAATAATAATAATAATAATAATAATAATAATAATAATAATAATAATAATAATAATATTTAATATTTATAAAACCGCACCCTCTCCCCACAGGGACTCGGGGCGGTGATTAAATTCATACCTGGTTAAAAGTTGGGTTCCAGACAATGCCATAGTCATCAATGAATAATTCCTTCCCTTTTGGAGCACTGGGTACCATCTTTCCAACTCGAACTCGCTGAAAGGATCTGTTTGGAAAAGTGACCAAGTTGGTGATGTCGAATCCACCTGCTGCTTCCCCTTTCTCATTCAGGAACACTCTCTCCCCGGCTGAATTGTTAAAAGAAATGCCTTGAAGAAATGAATGGAGCTACTTGAAAGAGAATGAAAGAGGGAGGGAATTAAAAACAATATAATAGAGAAGAAAAAATCATATTCAAGTTTCATTCGCATTCTTTCCATTCCAATAAAGGTAAAGGTTCCCCTCGCACATATGTACTAGTCATTCCCAACTCTAGGGGGGGGGGGTGCTCATCTCTGTTTCAAAGCTGAAGAGCCAGTGCTGTCCAAAGATGTCTCTGTGGTCATGTGGCTGGCATGACTAAACGCCGAAGGTGCATGGAACACTGTCACCTTCCCACCAAAAGTGGTTCCTATGTTTCTACTTGCATTTTTATGTGCTTTTGAACTGTTAGGTTGGCAGAAGCTGGGAAAAGTAACGGGAGCTCACTCCATTACTTGGTGCTAGGGATTCGAACCACCAAACTGCTGACCATTCTCAACGACAAGCAAAGCGTCTTAGCCACTGAGCCACCACGTCTCATTTTCCCATCCCTATAATAATTACTAAATATGTACAGAATAAAAAGTAATTTAAATCATCATTCTTATTATGCAAACTAAGACGATTTCCTAAATAATTTCTACAGAAACCTAAACCATGATTGATAAGGTAGGTTCTCAATGACCAGAATTATAGGCAACTGTTTTTCTGTTATCTCTTCTACCCAGAACAGAATAACAAAGTTGGGAAATGATTTTCGAGGTCTTCTAGTTCAACCCATTGCTTAAGGATGAGACCTTATAGCCATGATGGCGAACCTATAGCATGTGGGCTTCAGATGGCATGTGGAGCCATATCTACTGGGACAGAAGCCATCAGCTTCAGCGCACATTGTGTGTGCCAGCCAGCTTACTTTCAGCCTTTCAGAAGGCCAGGGAAGGCCATTTTCTTCCTACCCAGTCTCCAGGAAAGCCTCTGGAGCCTGGGGAGGGCAAAAAACAGGCTCAATGGGCTTCCCAGACGTTAAGAAATGATGCACTTCCGGCTTCCGAAGGGCCTCTGGGGTGCCAAGGAAGGCCATTTTCACCCTCCCCAGGCTCCAGGAAAGTCTCTGAAACTTCATTTCCAAACTTCCGGTAGGCCTGTTGGACTCGTTTTTCATCTTCCCCAGGCTCCAGAGGCTTTCCTGGAGCCTGGGGAGGGTAAGAATGGCCTCTTTGTTAGGGGATATATCTCCATTGGGAGACGGAGAGAAAGTTGTGCAGCGGCATGTGCAGCTAGTGAAACGTTGCTAGTAAACACACAAATAGTAAACCAGACACTGTTAGTAAAAGAAAATTAGCTTTACTGGTATTGTAGAACTATACATCTGCTTCACAAGCAGGGATGGTAAAGTGAGTCAAACAAAGTCTTAACAAATAGCAGTTTGCTTACAGTCAGTAAACTACACTTCTTCCTTCTTCCTTCTTCAAACACAGTCAGCCACACGGGCAGTCATTTATCGAGCAGAGAGACCAATTAGCAAATCTGGCAGAGAGCGTAGCAGAGAGAGAGCATGCGTTCTGCTTACTTCCTCTTATAGTTGGAGATAATTACATTCTCTAATTACGGTCTCTAACATTCCAATATCCTTAAAGCCACAATGACCATTTTGTCATCATGGTATTATATATTGCCTACCCAACTCTAGGAGTTTACTCCTAACACTCCTCCACCACCACCCCAGAGGAAATACCAAGTTGAGCTTGGAGGCGAGCAATGCAACATGCGTGAGTGGGGACCGTGTGGGAGGTTGTGCATGCATGCACATGCAGGGGCACACTTTGCATTATGGGTGCCAGCATGCATGTGTGCTGTTGTGCTGTTACTCACATTTTTGGCACCCAACAAAAAAAGATTAGCCATTACTGCCCTATTCCATTTCTGACAAAGAGCTGTGCGATCATTATAAAAATCTCCAGTAATGAAACATCCAGAACTTGTAAAAGCAAACTGTTCAACAAATTGATTTTTCTCATGGACAGGAAATCCCTCCTTCTTTCTAGATTACTGGACCGGGTGGCCCTTCGCACAGTCACTCAAGCACTCGTGACATCCCGGCTGGACTACTGTAACACTCTCTACATGGGACTCCCCTTGAGGTGCACTCGAAGGTTACACTTAGTCCAGAATGCGGCCGTGCGGGTGATTATGGGTGCCTCAAGGCAATCCCACATAACACCTCTCCCGCTACCTGTGACCTTTCGGGTGTGCTTCAAGGTGATGACGACCATCTTTAAATCGCTCCATGGCTCGGGGCCTAGCTACATAGGAGACCGCCTCCTGCCCCATATATCCCTTCGACCGATCCGCACCCACAGAGAGGGCCTTCTCTGGGTACCGTCGACCAGGCAATGCTGGTTGGTGACGCCTAGGGGAAGGGCCTTCTCTGTGGCGGGCCCAGCAAGCTGGAACGACCTACCCCCGAACTACGCACCACCTCAGACCTCCGCCTCTTCCGCCAACCTCTCAAGACTTATTTATTCCAACAAGCCGGCCTAGCATAACCCCCGTTTCCTGACTTTTAAATGTGGATAATTTTAAATTCTTAGGGTTTTATAATGGGTTTTAGCACGGGGTATAATTTAATAGTTTTTTAATGATATATTTTTGTATTTTGTATGGTTTTTAATATTGCCTGTGTGCCGCCCTGGGTCCTTGCAAGGAGAAGGGTGGGGTATAAATTTAATAAAAATAAAAAATATAATAAAAAATAGATTGTGTTTCCACCTTCACTTGATGCCACATGCAGAAAATGTTCAGATTTATCCACAATCATTTCAAAATATATTTCTCTAAAAAGTTGCTCATCAATGGTGGACAATGGTCCACAAGCCCAAACATATTGGTGTAAGATAAAGGATTGGCTTGTGGAGACCATGGAAATCACCTTTCAACTAAAACCAGAGGCTTATTTATTGGGGATAAACCCTGGTGGCATAAGGAGGAAAGACTGGTGTCTTTTTATACATATTACCACTGCAGTTAGAACAGTATACTCACAGTTTGGGAAGGGAAGGAACTATCATCAGACCAACTAATTATCAACAAAATCTTTGGTGTGCTGAATGTGATAGATTAACATATATTCTTTTTTTTTTATTGAAAAAGTTTTATTCAAACAGATTTTCCCCCCTTTTACCCCCCCGACATATAATAAAAATCACATACAAATACTATACCCCCTCCCCTCACCCCGTCTTAGAATAAATTTCTCATTCAGATATTATACCCCCTCGCCTCCCAGCAAACACAATATAAATTTCTCTTAATATATCAATATCCCATTAACGCCATCTTCTAGCTTAATTAAACCTATATAAAACATAATATAAATTTCTCTTAAAAAAACCGTATCCCATTATTCCCATCTCTAGATTAATCATACATATATATTTCCCCACCCTCCACCCTAACCCTCCCCACCTCCCATTCAAACCCACCCCCTGACTTCCGCTATACACCACGCTAATAATTCCAAACATCCCAAATATTATTTACTCTGTTCACCTATCAATCTAAACATTCTTACCTAAAAGCTACATAGTACTTCCTAGTCTGATATTTATTCTATATATAATCAATCCCTTAGAAACCTTATAACAAACCCATCATAAACACCCACACCTTTAACCTTTTAGCTAAACATTAAAATACATACATAATAATTTGCATCCTTCCTGGTTCAGAAGGTTTGCTATTTTCCCCTCTCCATTTGCTTGATTGCCCACTTAGCAACACAAAAGATGTAAAGATTACTCTAGTATTTGAAAAGAACACAGTTACTTCTCTTTTCACAGAGGAAACAGAAGTGGTATAGAAAGATTTCAGATCCTATCACAGGAAGGATACAGTAAATTGCAGGCGAATTTCTACTTCAATACATACATGATGATAATTTCTTAGAATGTACATACCATCTATAAAATGTAATATAAACTTCTTCCAACAGATATTCCAAACAAAAAACGCAATATCATAACAACCAGATCGACTGCAAATGCTCTAGTATATCCCTTTTACCTTATAGCTATGCCATTTAAGAGATTCAAATCCCAAATTATATTCAACAAGACTTCTAAAGTTACAGTAAATAACATTAGAAATAATAAACCTTGTCCAAATCCCATATTCATCCCCCCCCCCCCCAAGTCTTGATTAGAGAGTTTCGGTTCATTCACTCATAGGCCTTTTTCACATCCAAAAAAGCCAGCATTGCAGAGATCTACATATTTTTATCTAGATAGACAATTAAAAATTATGAGTTGCCTTGCATTCTCCCTCACATATCCCCTCTTAAATAACTGGCATCAATCTGTTGGAGTAAACACCCATATCTGCCAAATTTTCGAATCTAAATACCATCTGTAAAATATATTATAAAGATTCTCCCTTGAGTTCTATATCTATACAAATTTAGCATTTAACTTTCAAAGTTCGATCCAAGTTTTTCCCCAGAACACTAACATGATATTAATCCTTTCCGCATCAATATTCATAAGTCCAACTCTTCAGGTCTGTATCCATCCCTTCCGTCGCTGTTTGTAATACCAGTTTAAGCAGCTGCCCCCATGAATAACAAAAAAAGCCCTTTATATAAGCAACCCCCGAGTGACTCTTCATCAGGATTATTAAGTATATAAGCAACCCCCGAGTGACTTTTCATCAGGATTATTAAGTTCCAAAAACGTGATAGGGTAACAACCAGATCCACTGCAAATGCTCCGGTTCCAGTTTTCAGTCAAAAGCCTTTTCCACATCCAAGAGAACCAGCATTGCAGAGATCTGCATATCTTTATCTAGATAGTCAAATAACTGGCATCCAACTGTTGGCTAATTGCTTCTTCCTTTTATCCTTTTGTCTTTCTTAACTCGCTGAGATTGAGACCTCCTCTGCTTCTGCAGTTTCTGAATTTGTCTGGTGCTAGACCTGGCTTCACATTGCTCATCTGATTTACATATTAACATTCCAACAGATCCCCCTATAGCAGTCTTCGACAATTCCTCCAAAGTAGAGCGTGAAAGAGGCCCAGGGGAATCCAACTGAGTGTGTTCTTCCATCTCTTTTCCAAACTGCTTCTGCTCCATCTCAATATCTTGCTCTAAAACATCCAGATCTGCTGATGTTGGTGTAGATGTACTTGGGGGCATTGCACTTTTCTTCAGTATTTCATAATAAAAATCTCTTGCTTTGTCTATAGTATTCAAACAATACCTCGCCCCTTCATATCTGAATATAACACCCATTGGAGCATCCCACCTATACTGTATCCCTCTTTTCTTCAGCTCCACTACCAAAAATCCAAAATCCCTTCTAGACTTTAGCATTATTGATGGTAACTCCTTGAAGACACCAATCAAGTTTCCAGCTATGTGAAGAGAGGAATGGAAAGACTTCTGCAGAATATCATTTCTGAGGTTTCTGTCAGTAAAATATATCACAACATCTCTCGGTAATTGCCTTTGTAATGCTATACGTGAGTTTACTCTGTAAATTTTATCAATCTTAGCAAAAATTTCACCAGGATCCATTTTAACTAATATAGCCAAAGCATCAGCAGAAACTTTTCTTAAGTCTTCTCTAGGATTTTCTATTAATCCCCTCAGTCTGATCGCGTTCTCCATTGACCTAAATTGTAACATAATAACCTCTTTGTCCAATTTATACATATTCCCCTCCATTTCCACAAATTTCAGATCCGTTTCCTTTGCTTTAGCTTCCACCTCTGAGGCCAATTGTTCAATTTTTCCATCAATTTTAATTATAACTTCAGACAGACTCTTGGCCATTGCTTGCATTTTTTTTTCCAGTCGATCATATTTATCCTGAACCGCTCTTTTAAGTTCTTTACTTTCATTAGCTATGAAATTCATCAGTTCTTTAAAGTCCTGGATAGTTACTACACCAGCCTGTTCCGTTGCCATGTTTTAAGCTTCCCAAGAAAAATACTCTTCAGAATATCCAAATAAATCAATAAATCAAATAATACGTTTGGCTTTATGACTTGCTCTCCCTTTCCGCCTCCAGCTGTCCGCTATCAGCCAAGGGTTAAGCAGAGACCACAATCCACAATTCAGTAAATAGACAAAGCAACTAATTTTCGTTTCTCATCTAGTAATTAACGCCATCTTGAATCCTTTGTTATAAAAGCTGTGTCGTAGATCAGTTCACAGACTTTAATTACTTGCGTTTAATTTCCTTTGAAGTACGAACGCTTGGAATGTAGTCCTTCTTGATGGATTGCCTGGAGCATATTTTAAGGAGTTGTTTACGGGTGTCTTGCTTCGCTAAATCCTTAGCGAAGGGGTCGAGCAGCCTGGAACTAAAGCCGCTGAGAAGGGGGGCTCTCCTTGCTTGCCCACCAGAGGCTAAAAAAACCTTCTGGAGAGCTACGCAAGTGGCTCAACCCGTCAGCGTGAGTTCTCCCATAAATTCCTGAGGAATTTATGAGTATCCGAGACATTTATGATCTAATAAAAATGCCTCTACAGGTTGCCCGATCGGCGACCTCATAAAAGCCTGCCCACGACAGCCGAAGCTCAACCCGGAAGCCTCTATTAACATATATTCTTAAAGATAGACAAGAAACAATATTTTATCAAAGTTGGGGAAAATGGTACGAATGGATAGAGGTAAAAAGTTTACGGGATAAGCGATAGGGAAAAAATGTACAGTGCAGATATGTAAATAATAAATAAGATACATATATGGAGCAGTAACAACTATGAAGAACTAAAGATTAATAAATATAAGATATATAGATAAACAGAAATAACTGGAAATGTAGTAAGATGATATATGATGTTACTTTGTAAATGAATACATATAGGGGGTGAGTCACTCCCAGTTGTATCTATGTAGTTTTGTTTTGCTAATGTCCTTTTTCCGGATTTTTTTTTTCTGTTATTAGTTTATAATAAAAATTTTTTTTTAAAAAGAACTGCCCAAGGCAGAGAGAATACCTGCCAAGGCTGGAAGTCTGTATAGTCCATTTTTTTACTCATCACAGTGTTTTTAATATTATATCTCCGCATGAGTAGAGCTTGCAAAGCATGAGCCACAGCATAAACAGCATTGTAGATACTGTAGCTTTGGCCAGTCATTTCCATTTCAAACACAGGCCCAGGAAGATCCTCCAGCTTCATCTCCCCAGTGCATTTCCTACTCTGTGTGTCTTGTAACTCTGGTTTTGGAAGTGAACAATCAAATGCTTGTTCCCAAACAGCCTCCAGAAACCCATCTCTGGAGTCTGAAAGAGGATTGATGGTCTGAAGAAATTCCATGAAACCTGCAACATCTGTTGAATGAACATTGAAAGAAATAGCCCCGTGGAACATCTGGAGATCCCAACGGATTTGAAATCCTGACAGTACAAAATCAATCTGTGCCGTTATGATCCATACCTTTCCAAATAAGGCTGTTTCATTGCTTTCAGGATCGACTATAAATGTGGCAATCCTCAGCCACATAACTGTCAAGGATTCTCCATAGACAAGAAATGCATTGGCTTTGCTGTTCATCATATTGATGGAAATCATTTGAATTGTTAGAAACGAATCTTGACAATCTTCCAAGTGGACTAGTTGGGAAAGCCTTTGTATGAATGACGGACACATTCCATTCTGGGAAAGCAAGGACTGCATTTTCTGTAAGAAATGTTCTCCACTGTTGTTATCAACAGCAAAAATCCCGATCCACGTCCACTTGAAATGGCGAAGCAGTTGAACAATCCCGATGTACTGATGGTCCTCTTTGGGGTTCATGAAATAAAGGGAAGAGAGCTTACTGGTCTGGAATTCCTCTTGGGCTAATGAGCTGTAGGTCAGCTAAAAGAAAATGAAGTAGGGTTCTGTTCAATTATTAAATCAAATATAATTTTTAGTGTAGGTTTCTTATAAAATATATCCAAGGAACAATGTTTTCCTAGAAATCAGAAATATAAAGAAATATAAATATGGAAAGGAATTTCTTGGCATTCCTTCAAACACATAAAAGGTAAAGGTTCCCTCGCATATATGTGCTAGTTTTCCTGACTCTAGGGGGTGGTGTTCATCTCCATTTCAAAGCTGAAGAGCCAAGACATCTCCATGATCATGTGGCCGGTATGACTCAATTCCGAAGGCACACGGAATGCTGTTACCTTCCCACCAAAGGTGGTCCCTATTTTTCTACATGCATTTTGGCATGCTTTAGAACTGTTAGGTTGGCAGAAGCTGGGACAAGTAATGGGAGCTCACTCCATTACCCGGTGCTAGTGATTCGAACCGCTGAGCTTCTGACCTTCTGATAGACAAACTTAGTGTCTTAGCCACTGAGCCACCACGTCTCCTTTCAAACACATAGAAGAGATTAATTGTTTTAAGAGCGGCAAAGAGTACTACATTCAAATAATAATAATAATAATAATTTTAATTTATAAAACCACTCTCTCTCCCCGAAGGGACTCGAGGCGGTGCACAGGAAATTTAAAAATACATACATAAAAACCAACAAGCATAAATACAATTAAAATAGATTAAACTAGACCCTGCGCTAAAATCCCAAACTGACTAAAACTAGACCCCAAAAAGTCCTTAATAAAACAGTTCAATTACCCCAAGCCGCCCAGGCAGAAGAAATGAGTTTTTAGTTTTTGACGGAAGGAGCGGAGGTCCGTAGTTGTTCTAATTTCGGGGGGAAGGTCGTTCCAGAGGGTCGGGCCCGCCACAGAGAAGGCCCTTCCCCTGGGCATCGCCCGCTGGCATAGCCTAGTGGACGGCACCTGGAGAAGTCCCTCTCTGTGGGAGCAAATCGACCGCAGGGATGTATGGGGCAAGATGGGATCCTGCAGATAGCTAGATCCCGTGCCATGGAGCACTTTAAAGATGATAACCAACACCTTAAAGCGCACCCGTAGGACAACAGGCAGCTAATGCAGCTCGCGCAGGAGAGGTGTTAAATGGGAAAACCTGGAGGTTCCCATAACTGCCCGCGCGGCTGCATTCTGGACAAGCTGCAGTCTTCAGGTGCACCTTAAGGGGAGCCCCATGTAGAGAGCATTGCAGTAGTCCAGTCGGGATGTCACGAGTACATGAGTGACTGTGCAGAGGGCATCCCGGTCCAACAGGGGATGCAACTGGTGGACCAGGCGAACGTGGTAAAACACCCTCCTGGCTACGGCCATCACTTGATCTTCCATGGACAGGCGTGCATCAAGGAGGATGCCCAAGTTGCGAGCCCCATCCACAGTGATGGAGTCAACTGGTTGTACCGGGCTGCCAGAAACCACAGCCACTCGGTCTTGGACGGGTTGAGTCTGAGTCTGTTACTTCCCATCCAGGCCCGCACGGCTTCCAGGCACTGGCACATCACCTCTACGGCATCATTGGGGTGGTTTGGGATAGATATATAAAGCTGCGTATCATCAGTGTAGAGGTGGTACTCTACCCCAAAACCACAGATGATCTCGCCCAGCGGCTTCACATATGTGTTGAACAGGAGTGGTGAGAGGATCGCCCCCTGAGGCACCCCACAAGTGAGGGGTCTTGAGGTTGACCTCTGCCCTCCTGCCAACACAAATTGCGATCGACCGGAGAGGTAGGAGGAGAACCACCGCAACACGGTGCCCCTCACCCACAACCCCTCCAGCCGATGCAATAGGATACCATGGTTGATGGTATCAAAAGCCACTGAGAGGTCTAATAGGACCAGGATGGAGGAACAGCCCCCATCTCTGGCCCTCCAGAGATCATCCACCAATGCGACCAATGCCGTCTCAGTGCTGTGCCCGGGCCGGAAGCCGGACTGGCACGGGTCGAGATAATCCATTTCCTCCAGATGACGGGGGAACTGTTGTGCCACCACATTCTCTACAACCTTCGCCAGAAAGTGAAGGTTGGAGACCGGACGGTAATTTACCAACAATGCTGGGTCCAGAGAGGGCTTCTTGAGGAGGGGTCTCACCACCGCCTCTTTCAAGACGGTAGGCAAGATCCCCTCACCCAAAGAAGCATTCACTACCTCCTGGAACCAGCCTCTTGTAACCTCCCAGGATGCCAGTACAAGCCAGGAGGGACACGGGTCCAATAAACATGTGGTAGCTCGTAGTCGCCCACGTAACCTGTCCATATCTTCGGAAGTAACAGAGTCAAACTCTTCCCAGAAAACTGTCTCAAGATCTGCCTCGGGGCATCCCACTGGACCACTTTCGGTGGAAGCCAACACGCTCCGAATCTGAGCGATTTTATCCTGCCGATATTCCCCAAATTCCTCTGCTCTACCCTGCAAAAGGGCTTCCCGGGACCTCTGTTTAAGGAGGGAGCGGGTCACCCTGAACTGGGCAGCAGGGCGGTTATCTGCGGATGCGATGAGAGTGGCACAATGATGACGTTCAGCCTCTCTCAACGCCACAAGGTAAGTCCTTAAATGGGCTCTCACCTGTGTTCGGTCAGATTCAGACAGTGTGTATCTCCATCTCCTCTCTAGGCGTCTCTTGTGGCGTTTCATCACCCTCAGTTCCTCGGCAAACCAAGGAGCCTGGGTGGCTTGTCGCCGCAGGAGAGGCCGCAAGGGCGTGACCTGATTCAAGGCCTCCATGGCCGCAGTATTCCATGCGGCCACCAGGTCATCCGTCAGGGCACGGGTCAGGGACACAGGTAGTGGCCCAAGCTCCGTCTGGAACCTATCCGGGTCCATCAGGCGCCTGGGGCAGAACCATATAGGCGAATCAGGTTCCGCCTCCCCGCAGTGGGGTGTAGCGATTGGAAATTCGAGCCGGAGAAGTGAGTGGTCTGACAGGGGTATGGTGGCTACGTCCCCTATACCCAGATCACTCTTCCACTGACCAGAGACAAAAATCAAATCCAGCATGTTTCCTCCCTCATGTGTGGGGCCCTAAATTACTTGGGTCAGGTCCATGGCCGTCATGGAGGCCATGAACTCCCGAGCTACCTCTGATGATTCGCCCGCCGATGGCAGGTTGAAGTCTCCCATGACAACCAGTCTGGGGGTCTCAACTGCCATCTCAGTGATCACCTAAAGGAGCAGGGTTGCTGTTACATAGCGGGGAGCCAGGTATACAATCAGCATGCCCAACTGCCTCCCTAGGCCCCACTTCACGCAGAGGGACTCACAGCCGGTGGTCTGTGGTACAGTGGTCTCTCTCGGCTCAAGACTTTCCCTAACAATAACCACTACACCTCCACCCCTGCCTAGGGCCCGTGGCTGATGAAACACGCGTTAACCTGGTGGGCACATTTCTACAAGGGGAAGTCCTCCCTCGTGACCCAGCCAGGTCTCCGCAATTCCCACCAGGTCCGGTTCCCCCTCCGACACAAGGTTGTGGACGAGGGGGGCTTTGTTGACCACGGACCTGGCGTTGCAGAACATCAGCCTCAGGCCCTGGCTCTGTAATCCCTGACCACCTAGCCTGCGGGGGTTGCGGCACCTGACCGTATGTGAGCATCGGCCTTGTGCCCCCAATCGGGAAGGAAAGACTTGTCTCCCATCGCACCTACCCCTTCCTACGACCGTCTTGATGGGTAGACCCTCAATGGAAATGACTTGTGTATGCCCCCTCTTAATGGGCCCTTCTGCTTCCTTCCTCAGTCTGCCGGCTCCAGCCGTTGCCTTCTTGTCTCCCTTAACCTGGTTAAACCCTCCCTCTTCCCTGGTACCCCCTAAAATACGTATCATAAATTTAACTAAAGAACCTCCTTTCAAACACATAGAAGAGATTAATTGTTTTAAGAGCGGCAAAGAGTACAACATTCAAATCTTCCCTCAGGTAATGAATGTCTCCAAATACTCACTTCCAGTAATTGGTATTGTCGTTTCAGACAAGAGTGCTAAGTAGTAGATTTTAAGCCATGCAGAACATCTTAACACAAACCCAGGCACAATCTTTGAGGCTCAATAATTATTTCATCACAAGAACAACAATATATACATTGCTTGCTTCGGGTATTTTCCCGTGTATAAGGCATGGAAATGTTATTGCAACGTTTTGACAAGATCTCACTTGTCATCGTCAGGCTTTGGTCCAGTTCCCTTATTACATCAGCTTTAGACAGGGTATATTAGTATAGGTAATTGTTTCACAACAACCTGTTATTATTAGGCCCCAATTCAGGGAGGAGACACACTATTTCCTTTACTGCCCTTCGGCTCATCGCTAGAGACCATCCAAACAGCAAGCCAAGAATTACATTGTATAATATTTTAGATATGTGTGTTAGTTTTATGAGCTGATCAATAAATTAATCAATAAATTAATCAATAAATTAATCAATAAATTATATATATATATATTTCTTCATCTTACTTGTGGAATTTTGAAGAATCCAACAAGTTCAGTTATATAAGATGATGTATCAAAATCCAATCCTTCAATGATAGCTATGAGATTCTTCTGGCTACCACATTTGTAGTTAGGGATAAATTCCTGGGATTTGCAAAGTAGGTCCAGAGTGGAGCGACAGGTCATCCTTGCACTGAGGTAACTGTCATAGATGTGGAACCCAAGAGTGACATTAGGTAAGATCTGGGAGTCCTCATTGATCTCTTTCACAGCAAAAGCCAAAGCAAGGAGATGTTGATGAAATTTGGTGATTACACTGCAAATATTTTAAAGTTGAAATAGTAAGATGACAATTCTCATCGTTTTTGTATGAATAACAAACAATTCTTTCTCTGACCATAGTAAAAAGATAATTATCTTTCTAAAGTTCTTAATAATTTCTGCAGAGGGATCCCTGATATCCTCTGAGCTTCGGTGGCTTTCTTTTTTTTAAAAAATGTCTTTATTATACAATTTTCTTCATTTTACACCGCAATTCCATCTTTGCAACAACTTTATATCTACGATTTTGTTATATATGCCCTTATATATACGTTAGATGTTGTCGTTCTAAATATATTTTTACATTTTTGTAACATCTTATCATTATATACTATTCGCACAGTCACTCATGCTCTCGTGACATCCCGACTGGATTCTTGCAACTCTCTCTACATGGGGCTCCCCTTGAGGTGTACCCGGAGGCTTCAGTTGGTCCAGAATGCAGCCGCGCGAGCAATTATGGGCACGTCTAGGTTTGCCCACGTAACACCGCTCTTGCGCGAGCTGCACTGGCTACCTGTCGTCTTCCGGGTGCGCTTCAAGGTGTTAATTACCATCTTCAAAGCGCTCCATGGCTCGGGACCTAGCTACCTGCGGGATCGGATCCTGCCCCATACATCCTCACGGCCGATTCGCTCCCACAGAGAGGGACTTCTCCGGGTGCCGTCCACTAGACTTTGTCAGCGGGCGACGCCCAGGGGAAGGGCCTTCTCTGTGGCGGGCCCAGCCCTCTGGAATGACCTTCCCCCCGATATCAGGACAACCACGGACCTCCGCTCCTTCCGCTTAAAATTAAAGACGCACTTTTTTCGTCTGGCCGGCCTTGGGTAGTCTCTTTTTAGGTTAGGGGTTTTTAGGGGTAATTTTTAGTTTAGTTTATGGGTTTTAGCGCAGGATCAATTTAATCTATTTTTAACTTTGTATTTTGTATTTGTCTGTGGTTTTATTTGTATTTTTAATTGCCTGTGCCCCGCCTCGAGTCCCCTTGGGGAGAGAGAGCGGGATATAAAATTAAATTATTATTATTATTATTATTATTATATACAATAAATATTCTTCGTCTTACAGTATATTTACACTTATTTCCAATTTCTCATTACTTAATCATCTTTCATTATTAGTATTCTAATCTTTGCATCTACTGTCAAGCCAATTATACCATGCATCCCAAATTAAATAGTATTCTGTTTCTCCTTTGATTTTCATAGTTAACCTATCCATCTCAGTGCAGTCTAATATAATAATAATAATAATAATAATAATAATAATAATAATAATAATAATAATAATAATAATAATAATAATAAACTTTAATTTATAACCCACTCTCTCTCCCCGAAGGGACTCGAGGCGGGGCACAGGGAATTTAAAATACATATAAAAATACAAACATAGTACAATATAAAATAAAATTAAACTAACCCTGCGCTAAAATCCCATATAAAGCTAAAAATTAATCATTAAAAACCCTAAAAACGGTTGATTATCCTAGGCCGGCCTTCTTTATTACCATATCCTCAGAGGGTATATTTTTCCATTTTTCCAGTTTTGAGCATATACTATTCTAGCCACTGTTATTACATGTAATATTAAATATTAGAGGGTGTGGGGGGGGGGTTGGGTTATATTTACCTGAAAATACGCCTAATAGGAATAGTTTTGGTTTTAACTCTATTGGCTGATTTACCATGTAAATGATTTTTAATCCATATCCAATATTTTTTTTTGCTGAGGAACAGGTCCACCACATTCCAAACATTTCATTACCCAAAATAAGTAACATTATCACTGCCTAGCACTGAAGATGTTATCTAGTTTGGATAATAAAATGTCTGCAAGAAAATAACCAATCTCAGAGAGCACCCAGGACCCCTCATTTTAAACCTGAACTACAAATGTTCTCATTTATTGGTAATTTCCACAGTTAAAAATTAAAATTTTACATGGTATAGCCATAACTTTCAACGAATGTATACCGCAACCAATATAGACAGTGACGTATATTGACATGATAGCAGTGTTCCAATATCTCAGGGGTTACTACAAAAAAGAGGGAGTCAGACTATTTTCCAAAGCACCAGATAGAACAAGAAGCAATGGGTGGAAACTAATCAAGGAGAGAAGCAACTTAGAACTGAGGAGAAATTTCCTGACAGTTAGGACAATTAATCAGTGGAACAGCTTGCCTCCTGAAGTTGTGAATGCCCCAACACTGCAAGTCTTTAAGAAGATGTTGGATAGCCATTTGTCTGAAATGGTATAGGGTTTCCTGCCTAGGCAGGGGGTTGGACTAGATGACCTCCAAGGTCCCTTCCAACTCTCCTATTTTATTGTATTACTTTTTTCAAAATGCTATTTTAGATTATTTCTTCTGCCAGAATCAGAAGACTTCGAAAAGCACAGAAATTACAATTCAAGCCAGAATTGTTTCTATTAGGTATTATTACAGAAGGCTATAGCAAAGGCACAATGTACCTAATACTTCACATCCTAACAGCAGCGAGAATGGTGCATGCACAGCAATGGAAAAGTGAAAATACCCCTTCAGAAAAGGAGATGATAAGGAAGATATTAACATGTGTAGAAATGGCTAGACTAATGTTAGAATTAAAAAATAAAGGAGAGACAGAATATTATGACATATGGAATACATTTTATCAATGGTTGGAAACACGAGGTGGGAGTCAGAACACAAAATAAATTAGACTAAGTAGACCTGAAATGAGAGATTATATATGTATTAGAATGAATAAGTTGGTCGAAAATAATTGCATAAGACTAGCACTGTGTAAATAGTATATATGTTATTTGTCTTGCACTTTGGTTTCTATGGTGGATGAAACGCCAGGATGTTTCATGAAAAGAAGGACTAGGGGAGACAGGATAGCAGTGTTCCTACATCTCAGGGGCTGCCACACTGAAGAGGGAGTCAGATTATTTTCCAAAGCACCCGAGGGCAGAACAAGAAGCAAAGGGTGGATATTAATCAAGGAGAGAAGTAACTTAGAACTGAGGAGAAATTTCCTGACAGTGAGAACAATTAATCAGTGGAACAACTTGCCTCCAGAGGTTGTGAATGCTCCAACACTGGAAGTTTTTAAGAAGATAAGAACATAAGAACAAGAAGATGTTGGATAAACATTTGTATGAAGTGGTGTAGAGTTTCCTGCCTAAGCAGGGGGTTGGACTAGAAGACCTCCAAGATCCCTTCCAATTCTGTTATTCCAATTCTGAATAACAATTCTGTTATTCTAGGATGATCACACTGTGTTCGATATATACACACAGACTGACTGACTGACTGACAGACACACACACACACACACACACACACACACACACACACACACACAGAGACCAAAATGACAGATTATATTAAAAGAACTCTGCATTTATGAACAAATAGCTTTTACTCATATAAGGTATTTTATGGGGGAATCTGGCTAAGATTAGATAGAGAAAAAAATTCTTACATTGGTATGTCATAAGTTGTTACATCAGGGTTTGCATTAAATTTACTTTCAAGAAAGTGGTAAATGAGGTGAGACACCATCCCACCAATGATGAGGTCTCCAGGCTGGTACCACTCATGTGGAACAAGCAATGCATTACTCGCAGGGCAGCTCAGAGTAACTACTTTGTGCACTAAAAACATCAGAAAAAACATCTTGTTGCTGTTGTTATTATGGACATGTTTTGTCTTTCTTCCTACCCATAGGGAAGCATATATAATCCAATTCTTCATCTAAAGATAGGTCTAAGGATTTATATTTGAGTATGCATCAAATGAGAATATCAATCACTTTCTTTTTGAAGATCTGTGGGAGTACACATGTTTATCTTGAATATCACAAGGATTTGAATGGCTACTCTGGAAGAAGAGGACAGTATGTGGAAACCTGAAGTAATGAATAAGACAGAGATATTATTACCCCTTCTACCAAACCTCTTGTGATTCAAGAGGTTTTTTTTATAGCCAAATAGAAACCTTCAAAAATTATTGGATTTAAATGTCCTTTTCTGCAGCCTTTCATATTTTGCTCTAGCTAAGAAAACACAATAATTCCTCTAGGAGATAATTATTTTGTTTTGATGAGATAATAATTGGCTAGTGGTTCAACGATTGTTTGAAATGGACAAATGGCAAGGAAAGTCGTATAAGAGAGATTTGCAATATAATGTCTATTTAATTTCAATTGAAGAAATAATAATAGTGTTCTTTTTCCCCCAAAGGTACCATGTTTTAATTTCTACCAATTTTTCACAAAATAGAATATGGACATATTCCATAGCAATAACATCAGAATGTCAACTTTTTCTCTTTAACATTTTTACAACTTACTTATGGAATCTTGAAGAAAACTACAATGTCAGCAATATAAGATGATGTGACAAAACCCAGTCCCCCCAAAGATTGCCATGAGATTCTTCTGGCTATCAAATTTGTACTTAGAGACCAATTCCTTGGATTTGAAAAGGAAGTCCGTAAGATACATTATCTTATATTGCTGAAATTGTAAGTTTCTTCAAGATTCCACAAATAAGCTGGGATGAGGTTGACGGGATCTAACTTGTTATCAAGTATGAATAATATGGGGCATTTAGTGAAATTATAAGAAATGCATTCTTCCTTCTCTCTCATCCTTTGCTCAACGTGTATCAATGACCATAATAAAGAGTGATTTGGTTTGGTTTAAATGAGAAGTCTGCCCTTTTCCAAGAAAATCAAAGATGAAGTTCAGCCCAAATCCTACCCCCCAAAAATGTACATCCCTCTCTGACTGAGGGAAGGACCACAAAAATAAAAATACCTTGAGGAAATTTTAAATGTCCTGCTAGATGGTGATGGTAGATAGATATACAGGCATGTAGATAGATCAGATGGATGAATGGGGAGAGAGAGAGAGAGAGAGAGACAGAGACAGATCAGAATCAGAATCAGAATATAGCTGGAAGGGACTTTGGAGGTCTTCTAGTCCAGCTACCTGCTCAAGCAGGAGACCCTATACCAGTGATGGCTAACCTTTTTTGGCTCATATGCCAAAAGTGGGGGGAGCGCGGGGGGGTTCGTGCATGGGCGTGCCACACCCATAATGATATGATATGAGCACGACTTCCTGCTGTTGGGACACTTTTTTTGCCCCCCCTTCAGAGGCTTTCTAGGAACCTGGGGAGGGTGAAAACAGCCTCCCCCCCCCACCTCCAGAGACTTCAGGAGTTTCCCTGAAGCCTCCAGAGGGAGAAAAATGGCCTCAAAAGAAGGCCTGAATCAGCTGGCCAACGCTGACAGGGCAACTCCTTGCGTGCCCTAAGAAATGATTCCGGGTGCCTATACTATTCCAGACAAATGACTGTCCAGTCTCTTCTTAAAAACCTCCAGTGATGAACCACCCACAATTTCTGAAGTCAAGCTCTTCCACTGGTTAATTGTCCTCACTTTTAGGAAGTATCTCCTTAATTCCAGGTTGCTTCTCTCCTTGATTAATTTTCATCCATTGTTACTTGTCCTGCCCTCTGGTGCTTTGGAAAATAGGGTGATCCCCTCCTCTTTGTGTCAGCTTCTCAAATATTGATTATTGCTACCATATCCCCCCCTAGTCCTTATTTTCTCTAGCCAGTTCCTGCACTTTTTAGTGAAGGTTGTTGAGAGTGTGGTGGCCCAACAGTTCCCTCGACATCTGGAGGAAGTTGATTATCTAGACCCGCGCCAGTCCGGCTTCCGGCCCGGTCACAGCACCGAGATGGCATTGGTCGCGTTGGTTGATGATCTCTGGAGGGCACGGGATAGAGGTTGTTCCTCTATCCTTGTCCTATTAGACCTCTCAGCAGCTTTTGATACCATCGACCATGGTATCTTATTGAACCGATTGGGGGGGTTGGGGCTGAGAGGCACCGTCCTACGGTGGTTCTCGTCCTACCCCTCTGGTCGGTCGCAATGGATGCTGGCAGGAGGGCAGAGGTCGTCCCCGAGGCCACTCACATGTGGAGTCCCTCAAGGGTTGGTCCTCTCGCCACTCCTGTTTAACACCTATATGAAGCCGTTGGGCGAGATCATCCGTGGTTTTGGGGTGGAATACCATCTGTACGCTGATGACACTCAGTTGTACATATCCACCCCAAACCACCACAACGATGCCGTCGAGGTGATGTCCCGGTGTCTGGAGGCCGTATGGATCTGGATGGGTAGTAACAAACTCAAACTCAACCCGTCCAAGACCGAGTGGCTGTGGTTTCTGGCACCCTGGTTCAGCCAGATAAGTCCAACACTGGCCATTGGGAGCGAACAACTGGCCCCCGTGGAGAGGGCGCGCAACTTGGGCATCCTCCTGGATTCCTGGCTGTCCATGGAGGACCATGGGGCGGCCGTGGCCAGGGGGGCGTTCTATCAGGTATGCCTGATACGCCAGTTGCGCCCCTTACTGGACCGGGGAGCCCTTCGCACAGTCACTCAAGCGCTTGTGACATCCCGACTGGATTACTGTAACGCTCTCTACATGGGGCTCCCCTTGAGGTGCACTCGAAAGCTACAGTTAGTACAGAATGCGGCCGCGCGGGTGATTATGGGTGCCTCAAGGCAAACCCACAACACCTCTCCTGCGCGAGCTGCACTGGCTGCCTGTGGCCTTTCGAGCGCGCTTCAAGGTGTTGACAACCATCTTTAAATCGCTCCATGGCTCGGGGCCTAGCTATATACCTGCCTCCTGCCCCATACATCCCTTCGTCCGATCCGCTCCCATAGAGAGGGTCTTCTCCGGGTGCCATCGGCGGGGCAATGCTGGTTGGCGACACCCAGGGGAAGGGCCTTCTCTGTGGCGGGCCCGGCCCTCTGGAACGACCTACCCCCCGACCTTCGCACTATCTCGGACCTCCGCCAACGTCTTAAGACTTATTTATTCCAACAAGCCGGCCTAGGATAGCCCCCGCTTCTGACTTTTTAAAAATAAATTATAATTTGGTACGGTTTTAACATGGGTTTTAGCACGGGTTTAATTAATTTAATATATTTTAATTGATATTGTATTTTGTGGTTTTAAATAATGCCTGTGCGCCGCCCTGGGTCCTAACAAGGAGAAGGGCGGGGTATAAATTTAATAAAATAAAAAAAATAAAAAAATAAGATAACATCCAAATTCCTCTGCCCAGCTCTGCAAAGGAGCTTCCTGCGGCCTCTGTTGAAGGAGGAAGCGGGTCACTCTAAACAGGGTGGCATGGCGGTTATCTGCGGATGCGATAAGAGTGGAGAGGTAATTGCATTTCGCCACTCTTATCGCCGCAAGGTAGGTCCGCAAATGCAACCTTACCTTTGTTCGGTCAGATTTGGAACGAGTAGACCTCCAAATGCTCTCTAGGCATCTCTTTCGGCGCTTCATTAATAATAATAATAATAATAATAATAATAATAATAATAATAATAATAATAATAATAATAATAATAATAATAATAATAATAATAATAATAATAATAATAATAATAATAATAATAATAATAATAATAATAATAATAATAATAATAATAATAATAATAATAATAATAATTTAATTTGTAAAACCGCACCCTCTCCCCACAGGGACTCGGGGCGGTGCACAGGTAGAATAAAAACCAAATACATACAATTCTAAAAACAAATTAAATATAACCTGCGCTAAAATTCCCATTACAACTAAATAATACTAATTCCCCATAAAACCCCAGAGGCAGAGAGACTCATCCTAGGCCGGCCAGACAGAAAAAGTGAGTCTTTAATTTAAGACGGAAGGAGCGGAGGTCCGTGGTCGTCCTGATATCGGGGGGGAGGTCGTTCCAGAGGGCCGGGCCCGCCACAGAGATAGCCCTTCCCCTGGGTGTCGCCCGCTGACAGTGTCTAGTGGATGGCACCCGGAGAAGTCCCTCTCTGTGGGAGCGAATCGGCCGCGAGAATGTATGAGGCAGGATCCGATCCCGCAGATAGCTAGGTCCCGAGCCATGGAGCGCTTTAAAGATGATAATTAACACCTTGAAGCACCATTACCCTCAGCTCCTCCAAGAACCAAGGAGCCAGGTTAGATCGATGCTGAGAGAGAGGGCACAAGGGCATGAACCGGTCCAAGGCCCCCATGGCCACACTATTCCAAGCAGTCACTAGGTCCTCAGTAGAGTCGCGGGACAGGGTCACAGGTATTGGCCCAAGCTCCATCTGGAACCTCTCCGGGTCCATCAGGCGCCTGGGGTGGAACCATATTGGTGTTTCTGGTTCCGCCTCCCTGCGGTGGGGTGTGGCAGTTTGGAAGTCAAGCCGCAGGAGTGAATGATCTGTCCATGACAGGGGTATGATGACTATTTCCCTCAATCCCAGATCATTTCTCCACTGGCTGGAGGCAAAAACTAGGTCTAGCGTGTGCCCCCCAGTGTGAGTGGGGTCCTGAATTAATTGGGTCAGGTCCATGGCCGTCATGGAGGCCATGAACTCCCGAGCTATCTCTGATGTTTCACCTACCGACAGCAGGTTGAAATCCCCCATGACTAACAGCCTGGGGGTAACAACTGCCATCTCGGCTATCACATTGAGAAGCTCGGGTAGGGCTGCTGATACATAGCGGGGAGCCAAGTACATGATCAGTATGCCCATCTGCCTCCCAGGGCCCCACTTCACACACAGGGATTCACAGCCAGCCGTCTGTAGCACATCGGTCTCCCACAGGTCAAGATCCTCCTTGATGATAACCGCCACCCCCCCACCCCGACCCTGGGTCCGCAGCTGATGAAATGCTCGGTAGCCTGGTGGGCACATTTCCACGAGGGGCACTCCCCACTCGTGGCCCAACCAGGTCTCTGTAATTTTTATTTATTATTATTATTTTATTTTTCGAATTTATACCCCGCCCTTATCCTTGTTAGGACCCAGGGCGGCGCACAGGCATTATTAAAAACCATTACAAAACAATACAAACTCTTAAAAGCATATTAAATTAACCTAAAACCCATGCTAAAACCCTTTAAAACCCTAAAAAATTAAAATTTATAAATATAGTCAGAAACCGGGGGCTACGCTAGGCCGGCTTGTTGGAATAGGTACGTCTTAAGGCATTGGCGGAAGAGGCGGAGGTCCGAGGTAGTGCGAAGGTCGGGGGTAGGTCGTTCCAGAGGGCCAAGCCCGCCACAGAGAAGGCCCTTCCCCTGGGTGTCGCCAACTGGCATTGCCCGGCCGACGGCACCCTGAGAAGGCCCTCTCTGTGGGAGCAGATCGGACGAAGGAATGTATGGGGCAGAAGGCGGTCTCGTATATAGCTAGGCCCCGAGCCATGGAGCGATTTGAAGATGGTCGTCAACACCTTGAAGCGCACTCGAAAGGCCAAATGCAGCCAGTGCAGCTCTTGCAGGAGAGGTGTTATGTGGGCATGCCTGGGGGCACCCATAATCACCCGCGCGGCCGCGTTCTGAACTAGCTGTAGCTTTCGAGTGCACCTCAAGGGGAGCCCCATGTAGAGAGCATTACAGTAATCCAGCCGAGAAGTCACAAGCGCTTGAGTGACTGTGCGCAGGTCCCCCCTGTCCAGTAAGGGGCGCAACTGGCATATCAGGCGAACCTGATAAAATGCCCTCCTGGCCACGGCCACCACATGGTCCTCCATGGACAGCTGGGAATCCAGGAGGATGCCCAAGTTGCGTGCCCTCTCCACGGGGGGTAGTTGTTTGCCCCCAATGGCCAGTGTTGGACTTATCTGGCTGAACCGGGGAGCCGGAAACCACAGCCACTCGGTCTTGGACGGGTTGAGCTTGAGTTTGTTACTACCCATCCAGATCCGTACGGCCTCCAAACACCGGGACAGCACCTCGACGGCATCGTTGGGGTGGTTTGGGGTGGATACGTACAACTGGGTGTCTTCAGCGTACAGATGGTATTCCACCCCAAAGCCACGGATGATCTCGCCCAGCGGCTTCATGTAGGTGTTGAACAGAAGGGGAGAGAGGACCGACCCCTGAGGAACCCCACATGTGAGGGGCCTCGGGGATGACCTCTGCCCTCCTGCCAACACCCATTGCGACCGACCAGAGAGGTAGGACGAGAACCACCGTAAAACGGTGCCTCTCAGCCCCAACCCCCACAATTGGTGCAATAAGATACCATGGTCGATGGTATCAAAAGCCGCTGAGAGGTCTAATAGGACTAGGATAGAGGACCACCCTCTATCCCGCGCCCTCCAGAGATCATCAACCAACGCGACCAATGCTGTCTCAGTGCTGTGTCCGGGTCGGAAGCCGGACTGGCGCGGGTCTAGATAATCAACTTCCTCCAGGTTTCGAGGGAACTGTTGGGCCACCACACTCTCAACAACCTTCACTAAAAAGTGAAGGTTGGAGATGGGATGATAGTTCTCTAATAAAGCCGGGTCCAGGGATTGCTTCTTGAGGAGGGGCCTCACCACCGCCTCTTTCAAGATGGTAGGCAAGTACCCCTCACTCAGAGATGAATTCACAATGCCCTTGAGCCAGCTTCACGTCACCTCCCAGGATGCCAGTACAAGCCAAGAGGGGCACGGGTCCAATAAACATGTGGTGGCTCTAAGGTTCCTCCGCAACCTGTCCATATCCTCGGTAGTAACAAAATCAAACTCCTCCCATGGTGTTATCTCAAGACCAGCACCGGACAAATCAACTAGATCACTTTCAGTGGAGGGCAGCTCATTCCGAATCTGAGTGATTTTTTCCTGCAGAAACTCTCCAAATTCCTCTGCTCGACCCTGCAAAGGGGCTTCCCGCGGCCTCAGATGAAGGAGGGAGCGGGTCACCCCAAACAGGGCGGCAGGGCGGTTTTCCGCGGATGCGATAAGGGTGGCACAATACTCACGTTTGGCCACCCTTAACACCACTAAGTAAGTCCTAATATGGTCTCTCACTAGTGTTCGGTTAGTTTCGGATCGAGAAGATCTCCACCTACTCTCTAGGCATCTCTTGCGGCGTTTCATCTCCCGAAGCTCCTCGGTAAACCAAGGGGCCTGGGTGACTCGACGCCGCATGAGAGGCCGCAAGGGCGCGACCCGGTCCAAGGCCCCCGTGGCCGCACTATACCATGCAGCCACTAGGTCCTCAGTCGAGTCGCGGGGCAGGGACACAGGTATTGGTATATTCTTAGCCAGTTCCCCAAAAATTGTTTAGGTGCGTAAAAGATGTTACAGCATAAATGTAGGCTAATTGAAGCCATTCTGTCTTTCCAAAGTTTCTATTTCTGGGAGAAGAAATAATATGTTAAAATGTTAGCAATAGAATATCAGAAACTTTGGTGCAAGAAAACATTTAAGTGAGTTTAAGGTAATTCTTTTAAAAGGTTCTGCATTGTTACTCCTCACCCAAAAAAAAATCATAAAAGGACTGATATATGCTGCATATGTTCATATTCTATTTTGTGAAAAATTGTTTGTAGATTCAAAAAAGAAACACTTCCAACAGATTCAATAAATAGGCATATATTTTATTGCAAATCTCCCTTATATGATTTTCATTGGCATTTGCTCATATAAAATCAATAATTGAACCAGTAGCCAATTATTATCTCATCAAAACAAAATAATCAGCTCCTACAGGAATCACCATATTTTCTCAGCTAGGGCAAAACACCAAAGACTGCACAGAAGGAAATGATATTCAAAATAATCCAGGTATCAGCTTGGATACAAAGAAAGATTTGAACTACAGGAAGTTTGGCTCAAGGGTAACCACCACTCTGTTGGACTCATTGCTTCAGATTTCTATCCTCTGTTCTTTTCTGTCAGAGTATCTGTTCAAATACAGGTGGAACTCAGGATACAACTTTGTGCTCACATGGATATTCAAATAGAAAAGGATAGATTTTCTCATTAGGTGGATTCTCAGATATAAACCTTGGATCAATCTTGAGATTAAGTAGTGGGCTATAGGTACTTTCTCACCGTGAGGATGGAAGGGAAAACATTTTCACAATAACAAAAGCATGAAGATGTTTCTTGTGATGTTTTTGGTGCACAAAGTTGTCACTCTGAAATGCCCTGCAAGTGATGCTTTCCTTGTTCAACATGAGTGGCACCAGCCTGGAGACATCATCATTGGTGGGATGGCATCTCACTTCGCTTACCACTTTTATGGAGCTAAATTTGATGAAAATCCTTCTAAGAAACCCTATGAGTTACCAGTGTAAGAATTTTCTCTCTCTATCTAATCCCACCCAGTTTTTCAAAAATCCTTTATATGGTTAAAAGATACTTAAATTTTTAATAGGATTTTTAATATCACCTACGCCTTCCCTTTCTTCCAATTGTATCTGGTTATGAAAGGAGAAATAACCTTCTTTACATTATCTTAAAGTATTTCACATTTAATGTATAAAAGTTCTGATCAAGAAATCTCTTTATGAAGATTGACTGGGATAAAGATACTTTTTAGAAATATTTTGCATTTTCTCTCCTCACAAGATATACATGTGGTAAATAAGTGATACCTCCTTGAATCTGTTCATATATGGTTATTTGAAAACGTCATAGAAAATATAGTAGTTTGGAAAAAGTGACCACTTTTATTTGTTGCAGAACATATTTCTTTTAAGTCAAGGAAACGCTATGTAAAATAAATTTGCGCTCTGTAGAAATTACCAATATAAGAGAATATTTCAGTTTAGGGTGGAAATGAACAATCTTGCATTGATTGTTTTCTTAAAGATGTTTTCTTGAAGACGTTTAAATAGCCAAACTAGATAACATCATCAGTGCTAGGTGGTGATGGTGTTATCTACTTTGGGTAATGAAATGTCTGGAAGAAATCAACCAAGCTCAGAGAACACCAAGGACTCCTCTGTAGAAATTTTAGAAACGCTGTTTTCTTTCTATTACTGTCAGAGATAGAAATGTTTGTTATTGATACAGAAATGTTGTCGTCTTATGATAATTTGCAATTTTCCCTTTCAACTTGAGGGTATTTAAATTTTTGCAGTATATTCACCAAATTTCATCAACATGTCCTCGCCTTGGCTTTTGCTGTGAAGGAGATCAATGAGGACTCCCAGATCTTACCTAATGTCACTCTTGGGTTCCACATCTGTGACAGTTATTACAATGCAAGGATGACCTATCGCTCCACTCTGGACCTGCTTTTCAAATCCCAGGAATTTGTTCCAAACTACAAGTGTGACAGACAGAAGAATCTCATGGCTATCATTGGGGGACTGGATTTTGTCACATCATCTCATGTTGCTGAAATTACAGAATTCTTCAAACTTCCACAAGTAAGTTGTGAAAGGGCTAAAGAGGAAACAAATCTATATCCTGTTCTTGAGGTTGTTCTGGATTAATTAAGGAGCAATAATGTATTAGGGTTATGTTGGTGTTAAGATGTTCTGCCTGTCTTAAGGTCTATTAGTTGGCATACTTTTGAAACTACAATGCCGAATACAAGAATGGAGTGTCCATAGACAGTCCACACCTGAAGAAAGAGTTGAGAATAGTAATCTTTATTTCTATCAAAAGAATTGATCAATTCTATGTGTTGGAAATAATTCCAATACATTCCTCTCTGTATTTATACTTAGAAGAATTTCAAGGAAACAATTCCTTCCTTGCATATATTTTATTAGAAAAATAGATCAGGACAATTGCATTTGATCTTACAACTCAAGAGAATACTACTCCACTTTCTTGCAGCTGACATACGGCTCTCTACCCCAAAAGGAATTTCAGACCAGTAAGCTCTCTTCACTTTATTTCATGGTCCCCAAAGAGGACCAGCAGTACACTGGGATTATCCAACTGCTTCATCATTTCAGGTGGACATGGATTGGGATATTTGCTGTTGATAACAATGATGGAGAAAATTTCTTACAGAAAATGCTGCCCTTACTTTCACAGAACAGAATCTGCTCAGCGTTCATAGAAAGACTTGAACAGCTAATCCACTTGGAAGACACCATGGAAGTAATTGAAAAAGTCTTAATTATATCCATGAGTTGGATTAATAGCCAAGCCAATGCTTTTCTTGTCTATGGAGAATCATTGACAATTATGTGGCTAAGATTTGTCATATTTATGGTAGATCCTGAAAGCAAGGAAATTGCATTTTTTAGAAGGGTGTGGATCATGACTGCCCAGATTGATTTCATATTATCAGGGTTTCAAATCACATTGGATCTCACCATGTTCCATGGGGCTCTTTCCTTCACCATTCATTCAACAGCCGTTTCAGGTTTCAAGGAATTTCTTCAGACCATCCATCCTTTTTCAGACTCCAGAAATGGATTTCTAATGGAAGTTTGGGAACAATTATTTGATTGTTCATTTCCAAAACCAGACTTACAAGAAATACAAGGAATTTTCCAAAAGGAAGGTAGAAAATGCACTGGGGACATGAAGCTGGAGGATCTTCCTGGACCTGCCTTTGAAATGGAAATGACTGGTCATAGCTATAGTGTCTACAATGCTGTTTACACTGTGGCTCATGCTTTGCAGGCTCTATACACTTTAAAGTACAATAGAAATAAATCTATGATGTATAAAAATCCTGACTTTCCACATCTCCCAGCTTGGCAGGTATTCCCTTTGCTTTGGATACTTCCATTATTTCAATAAGCAGTTTGATGTAGAATTATATTTTGAAGCCATTGTGGAAAGTCTTAATATTTTCTGCTTGGGAAATCAAGCATGAGAAACAACCTAGAAATAAGGAGGAATTTTGTGATGGTGACAACCATTAACCATGAATTGGTGGAACAGCTGGCCTTCAGAAGTTTTGAATGCTCCAACACTGGAGATTTTTATGAAGAGAAGGACAGCCACTTCTCTGAAATAGCATAGGTTCTCCTCCTTGAGTAGGGTGTTGGATTAGAAGACCTCCAAGTCCCTTCTGACTCTGATATGCTGTTCTGTTAGACAAATAAATCTCTATCTCATAAAGGAACAAGGAACAAAGAGACCATAAACAATAAAAATATATTTATTTAAGACAAGCTTTTGCCAAAGGATTCTCCATCATGAAAGATAGAAAGATGATGTCTGACAGCTTTGGGTTCAGAGTTTAAAAGTTTTGGGGTAACAGTCCACCTCCTTAAATGTCTGTGTTACATAAAGTCATTGCACAACATGTGTTACACAATGCCTTTGGCAACTAGTCAACCAGTTTCCAGCCCAAAAATCTCCTTGTAGAAAGTCTCTCAATTACTTCCCACCATATTAGGGATTTATAATTTATAACCACAATCAATCCCTTTATGTCAGCCTCTTGAAACCGATGCCAGTGCTTTCCTATTAGGCCTCAGTTTGACCCAGCCAGCTCTTCTTCAATTTACCTCACATTTCTGGTATTCCTCCATATATGGTCTTTAACTGAATTTGCTACAAAAGTAATGTGTTATGTAAAGTGTAAAATGGAGGTACCGAAAAATAATTTCCGTTGTTATTCTGAAGCTACTGTATAAATTATGGTTTAGATGTCAGGAGAGGTTATTTAGTAAATCACCGTACATTGAATAATAAAAGACAGTTACAATTATAATTTTGATTACTTTTTATTGCCTCCTCCAAAAACAATCAATTCTCCAAGAATTTTCTATGTGGCTCATGGACCTGTCATGGGCAACAAGCTGAGCTTTCTGTCTCTATCAAAGTTTTAGAGGAGTGAAAGAAAAGTGGGACTTCTTAGATGTGGCATCCATAGTATGAACATGAAACATGTTTGCAATAATCTCGATCTTGCATCTCTCTATGGAGGAATGCTTTAGTCTCAGATTCTAAAATTTGAGTAAAGGACAAGGAGGAAAGATTAGATATGATCTAAGTTGAATTAATTGTTGATGTAATCAATTTAAATCAGGTGTGTCAAACTCATGGCCCATGGGCCGGATGCATCACACACTGGCGATGGTCACCTCCAGTTTAGTGAAGGGGGAAAAGGTTGCGACATATCACATGATGGCATGACACTGTGAGTTTGACATCCCTGATCTAAATGATAAATTAAGGAAGGTAAATAATTCTAGAAACTTTTATTTATTCTGATTCAGTTCATTCTCACTCTTCCATAGATAGATAGATAGATAGATAGATAGATAGATAGATAGATAGATAGATAGATAGATAGATAGATAGATAGATAGATAGATAGATAGATAGATAGATAGATAGATAGATAGATAGATAGGCAGGCAGGCAGGCAGGCAGGCAGGCAGGCAGGCAGGCAGGCAGGCAGGCAGGCAGGCAGGCAGGCAGGCAGGCAGACAGGACGTGTACATTATCAAGCAATATTGATTGTCAAATTTCTAAGTGTTCATAATAATAGTTATAGGAATAGGAAGAATGAGAGAATGAAACTTAAGTATGATTTTCCCTTCTCTTATATTGTTGTTAATTCACTCTCTCTTTCATTCCTTTTCAAGTAGCTCCATTCAAGTCTTCAAGGCATTTCTTTTAACAATTCAGCTGGGGAGAGAGTGTTCCTGAATGAGAAAGGGGAAGCAACAGGTGGATTCGACATCATTAACTTGATCACTTTTCCAAACAGATCCTTTCAGAAAGTTAGAGTTGGAAAGATGGATCTACAGGCTCTAAAAGGGAAGGAATTATGGATTGATGATGATGTGATTGTCTGGAGTCCAGGTTTTAACCAGGTATTGAATTAGTGAATCCACCATGCCTTAATCCATTATGATCCTATATTGAACCTAATCTCTTTAGAAAATTAATTTAAAATAAACAATGGCATATTCTTTTAAATGTTGTGGATGACGAAAGATTCCTCAAATTTACAAATATGATATTACAATATAAAAGCCAGGATTGCATATTTGCTGGGCATTTCCATTTGAAATCACAAGAGTGGCCACGTTTCTATGTGATAGTTACGATGTAATAATTATTTATTTGTCTTCCTCTTCAGACAGGAGATTCTTTACCTCATTATAATTTCTACATTATTTTCAGTTGTTGATGAAGTTGTAAAATTCAGTATCCTTTGGGGAAGTCAATAATCATGTTACGCCATCAAGGAGAAAATTCAGAAACTGTTTTAGAAATCCCCTTTTCAAACATTTTCATGTTTATCATCCATTCAGGTTCTTCCATTTTCTTGATGCAATGACCCCTGTGTCGCTGGATCATGGAAGAAAGGGATTGAAGGAAGTCAGTTCTGCTGCTATGACTGTGTTCCATGCACAGAAGGGAAGATTTCAAACCAAAATGGTAGGGTAGGAATTCTACCAATTTTCATTAGACTTAAGCCAATTTTAATATGCAACCTTAGGATGCTTAAAATTAATAAAATGAATTTCAATAATCTGGAGTGTCTAGATGAAAAATTTCTTGACTTTCCTCCCAGATATGGACGACTGTATTGAATGTCCAGAAGATCATTATCCAAATAAAGAAAAGAAAGGATGTATCCTGAAACTGCTGGTCTTTCTAACTTTTGAAGAAACATTAGGAATTGGGTTAGTCTCAGCAGCTCTTGGTTTCTTCTTCTTGACCTTTTGGGTTCTTCGTACATTTATTAAGCACAAGGAAACTCCCATTGTCAAAGCCAACAACAGGTCCCTCACCTACACCCTCCTTGTCTCTCTTCTGCTCTGTTTTCTCTCCTCTTTGCTCTTCCTCAGCCGGCCTAGCAAAGTGACCTGCCTTCTCCGACAATCAACGTTTGGCATCACCTTCTCAGTGGCCATTTCTAGTGTACTGGCCAAAACCATCACTGTGGTTGTGGCTTTCATGGCCACTAAACCAGGATCTCAGATGAGGAAATGGGTGGGGAAAAGATTAGCCTTTTCTATTGTCCTCTCATGCTCTCTGTTACAATTATGTATCTGTATAATTTGGTTGTCAACATCTCCCCCATTCCCTGAGTTAGACATGCGGTCAGAGCTCCAAGAAATGATTTTGCAATGCAATGAGGGGTCAGCTTTCTTCTTCTACTGTGTCTTGGGCTACATGGGTATCTTGGCCATTGCAAGCTTCATTGTTGCTTTCCTTGCCCGTAAATTACCTGACACCTTTAACGAAGCCAAGTTCATCACCTTCAGCATGTTAGCCTTTTGCAGTGTGTGGATCTCCTTCTTTCCAGCCTATCTGAGCACAAAAGGCAAAGCCATGGTAGTTGTGGAGATCTTCTCCATCTTGGCCTCTAGCACTGCGTTACTGGGATGTATATTCCTGCCAAAATGCTACATCATTGTTTTGCGGCCTGAGCTAAATCACAGGGAGCAACTCACAAAGAGAAATTAGTACATTGTGTCTTTTGTCTGGCTCCCTTAATTAAAAGATCAAAAGTGATTTGTATGCAATTTCAGGGAAAGAACCTTATATTTGGTGCCTTTGTAATCTAGACTCTTCCTTTTATTGAAGTTTCTCTATAATTTCTAGATTTAAAGGAAATTTAGCCTGGTCTAGTGGGTAACGAACTGCTGTAGAAAGTAAAAGACCATGAGTTCAAGTCCTTCCTTGGCCATGAAGGCCAGTTGGGTAACTTTCAGGCCTGCAGCCATCTTTTCTTTTGAGTCTTTGGCCTGCGATACTTTCTATTATTCTCCTATGCATTTTCTATTGTGGGACAGAGTTAGATGCTATGTAGTCATAACAAAATTCTTTCTAGAAAGCCAAGGTCATCCTTTTTCTTAGTACTTCTGCACCTGACCAGAACTGGATGGTGGAACTGCCAGCATGGCAGTGGGAGATTGGACCATGAGATGGAGTTGTGTGCGGTGAGGCAAGATCTTGAAATTTCAACTGGGTTGGGAAAACTGGAAAACTTTCAGCTTTGGTTTTTCCCAGTTGTGCCAACATGGCTCTCTTAAGAAATTGGAACTTTGAGCAATACTTTGCCTTGGACTCTGATTTACTTTTGGATGGAACAACGACAGTAACTTTGACGGGCTGTTGCTTTGTGGAAAATGTATGTTTGCTGTATGTTTGCTACTTTTGATTGTTTGTAAAAATAATAAAGGGATATATATTGCAAAAAAATGAAATAATAAAATAAAACAACACAACACAACACAAAACAAAACAAAACAAAACAAAACAAAACAAAACAAAATAAAATAAAATAAAATAAAATAAAATAAAATAAAATCTAATAATAAAATGAAACAAACCTGGATTGAAAGATTTAAAGGTACAATGACATCATTCACTAAATTCCACCCAGTTTGTAAATGCATAGTGAGCTGAACAAAAGGATGTCATTTCCATACCATAAAGAATATGTTTACTGTTATGTTTCTATTATAATTCATTATAAATAGATTACCAAACAGCTAGTTAACCACATATGCAGAGATACAGAGAGGAGGGGAAGAGGGAGAAAGGGAGGGAGAGGATAAAGAAAGTGAGATAGAGAGATGGATGGATGGATGAGGGAATAAATGGGGAACTCATCAAATTTGCAGATGATACCAAACTGGCAGGAATAGCCAACACTCCAGAAGATAGGCTTAAGATACAGAAGGACCTTGACACACTTGAACATTGGGCACTATCTAACAAAATGAAATTCAATGGTGAAAAGAGTAAGGTTCTACATTTAGGCAACAAAAATGAAATGCACAGGTACAGTATAGGTGGTACCTTGCTCAATAGCAGTTAATGTGAAAGGGATCTTGGAGTCCTAGTAGACAACCATTTAAATATGAGCCAGCCATGTGCAGCAGCTGCCAAAAAAGCCAACACAGTTCTAGGCTGCATAAACAGAGGGATAGAATCAAGATCACACGAACTGTTAATACCACTTTATAATGCCTTGGTAAGGCCACACTTGGAATACTGCATTCAGTTTTGGTCACCACGTTGTAGAAAAGATGTGGAGACTCTAGAAATAGTGCAGAGAAGAGCAACAAAGATGATTAGGGGACTGGAGACTAAAACATATGAAGAAGGGTTGCAGGAACTGGGTATGTCTAGTTTAATAAAAATAAGGACTGGGGAGACATGATTGCAGTGTTCCAATATCTCAGGGGTTGCCACAAAGAAGAGGGAGTCAAACTATTCTCCAAAGCACCTGAGGGCAGAACAAGAAGCAATGGGTGGAAACTAATCAAGGAGAGAAGCAACTTAGAACTGAGGAGAAATTTTCTGACAGTTAGAACAATTAATCAGTGGAACAGCTTGCCTCCAGAAGTTGTGAATGCCCCAACACTGGAAGTCTTCAAGAAGATGTTGGATAGCCATTTGTCTGAAAGGTTATAGGGCTTCCTGCCTAGGCAGGGAGTTGGACTAGATGACCTCCAATATCCCTTCCAACTCTGCTATTGTATTGTATTATTGTAAATCCTTTGGCTACCTGATGAGAAGATAGGAGTCCCTGGAGAAGAATCTAACGCTAGGAATGATTCAGGGCAAAAGAAGAAAGGGATAGCAGATAATGAGGTGGCTGGATGGAGTCACTAAAGCAGTTGGAGTCAGCTTAAATAGACTCCAGAGGATGGTAGAGGACAGAAAGGCTTGGAGGAACATTATCAAAGGAGTTGTGATGGGTTGCACACAACTTCACAGCTAACAACAACAACAACAACAACAACAACAACAACAACAACAGCAGCATACCAAATCAGGCTAGAAAGTAGGAGGCTTCAAGTCCCCGGTGTAACTTTGAAAGCCAACTAGGTGACTTCAGGAGTGTCCCTCTTTGTCAGCCCAACCCACTTCACAGGGTTGTTATTTTGGGGAGGAAAATAAGAAGAGGAAGGTATGTTGGATATATTCTATGCCTTGAGCTATTTGTAAAAATAATAAAACCTGGATATTATAGCCAGCCGAACGAACAGGTTTAAAGGTAGCTTCTATCCATGGGCTGTGAGACTTTTAAATTCAACCGCAATCACTCCATGCACATACTAGTTTTTTCTTTTTTCTTTTCTCTCTTTTTTGTTTCTGTTATAATTTTGCACCAGTGAAGTTAAAACCAATTTCATTGTAATTTTTACAATGACAATAAAGATTATTATTATTATTATTATTATTATTATTATTATTATTATTATTATTATTATTATTATTATTATTATTATTATTATTATTATTATTATTATTATTATTATTATTATTATTATTATTATTATTATTATTATTATTATTATTATTATATGTGTGTGTGTTGTGTTTTAATTCTATGACATCAGTATTGCTGTTGATTCACTGTAGAGATAGAGGTCATATAAAGGTTACATAGAGGCCGTGCACAGCAAACTGCCACACCTCAGTAACTGTTTACCTCAAATGTCTATGAGCTCATCTAATTAGCACCACCAGGCACCACCAGGAACCATCAAGATATGCGAGAGTCTACCCTGGCTGGGATGTTTTTAAAGATTGACAAGGAGAATAGACCAATAACGATGCTGTTGCTATATACTCTTTGCTGCTTGTTAAAACTGTATAAAAAGCAATAAACTCTGCGGAGGCGGGGAGACATTTTGGATACCCTGTTATGTCTTGTTTCTGAATCCATCAATTCACCTTAGCATCCTCTGCCTGGAATCGTACATGTAATCCTCCTCCAAATGTCTATCTGGTTGAATTGGCATTCCTTAATAGGTAACACAATTTCCTCTTCTCTATTAAGGGACCCTTGTTAGGAGTAGACTCCTAGAGTTGGGTAGGCGATATATAATACCACAATGACAAATGGTCATTGTGGCTTTAAGGATGTTGGAATGTTAGAATGCAATTAGAGAAGTGTAATTATCTCCACTATAAGAGGAAGCCAGCAGAACACATGTTCTCTCTGCCAGATTTGCTGATATCTCTGCTAATTGCTCCCTCTGCTTGAAGATCTTTCTACTGATAACTGACTGCTCGTGTGCTGTGACTAACTGTGTTTGAAGAAGGAAGAAGTGTGGTTTACTGACTGTAAGCAAACTGCTATTTGTTAAGACTTTGTTTTGACTAACTAACAACCATCACTGCTTGTGTAGCAGTAGTTTAGTTTTATAACAGCAGTAAAGTGTTAGGTTTGCAGGAATTCAGTCCGAGACAGGCTAGTCATTGAACAGGTTTATTGCAAATAGCAAGAACTATATACAGGAACAACAAGAGATCAGTGCAACTGAGACTTCCCCACTTTGATAGCTTTTTATAGGTTTCCCTAAAGTTGGAAAAACCTGAGCCAGACAGAAAGTCTGGCCGGCCAGCCGCGTCTCGGCCAATCAGACGCGACTGGCTGTTACAGAGTTTCACAAACCTCCAGGTCAATCTTGATTCCCCAAACTGAATGTCTGTGCGTAGGTTGAGAACATAACAATAAAGCTAATTTGTTTTTACTAACAGTGTCTGGTTTACTATTTGTGTGTACACTAGCAGTGTTTCTCTAGCTGCACATTCTGCCGCACAACTTTCTGTCCCCCAACGGAGATATATCCCCTAACAACCCTGTTCATTTTACATGGCAAATGGGAAGTCCTGCTCCATTGTAAGAAACGAATGTGAATTTGAACAATAAAGCCAATTTTTATCATCCTTCTCCTTTATTTTTATTTTTATTCACATGTTCTCAGTATGAAACCACCAGACACTTCTTATCTGACCAATACCAAAATAATATTTTTCTTACAGGAATCACGATACGTTCCTAGTTCAGCCCAAACTTGCTGAGCAAAAGCATAATTCAACAACAATCAAGATGCCACCATCTGTTTGCTTATCAAGTATCTATTGAATCAGAGGGAGATGGGCACAAGGAAGGAAGTGGGACAGTTGGATTCATTGCTTTTTTTTCTTTTTGCAATTTTTTACAATTTTTATTCTTCATACATATTGTATTTTTCGAAGGATAAGACGCACCTTTTCCCCCCCCAAAAAAGAGGGTGAAAATCTGGGTGCATCTTATACGCTGAAAACAGCACTTTTGGCCTTCCAAAACCTCACCCCCTTCACCAAAATGGATGCGCATAGCCTTTAAGAGGATTTCAGAGAGCTCTTGGGGGCTGGGGAGGGCATAAATGAGCACAAAATGGGCCATCTTTTGCTTGTTTTAGCCCACCCAGCCCCCAGGAGCATTCTTGAAGCCTCCTAAAGGCTATGCCTGCCTTTTTTTTTTTTTTTGCAAAAAGACTGGCCCATTTTTATGAAAAAACAGGTTGTTTTTTGCTCTTTTTTGCCTCACCCCGCCCCCAGGAGCACTTTGCAGGCCTCTCAATCTCTCTGCATGCCCTGTTTTTCACAAAAAAGATGAGACGTGCAAACGGTTTGGGAGATCTGCAGAGTGCAAAAACTTTTTTTTTTAAATTTATCTGTTCAAAATCTTGGTGCGTCTGAAAAATACAGTACAAATCACAAATGTACATTCTCTTAGTTATTATTGATATTATGTGTATATCCTTTAACATTTATAACACTTCTTTTCTCCCTCTAAAATTTCAAATATATAATCAGGATTGCTCTTCCTGCCCTCCTCTTCCTCCACCTTGTTTTACTGCAATCCTACTTTTCCTTTCCTTTCCTCTCCTTTCCTTCCCTCCCTTCTTCTCTACTTTCTTCTTTCTTCCTCTCCTTTCCCTTTTCTTCTTCTCCTTCCTCTCCCCACTCTCCCTCTCTTCTTCTTCTCTCCTACTCTTACTTCCCCTCCATGTCTTCCTCTCCTTTCCCCTTTCTTTTTTCCCTCTCCTGTCCTTTCCTCTCTTCTCCTCTTCCTGACTTTCCTTCCTCTCTCCCTTCCCTCTTTCTATTGTTGTGATTACTTCAAGCTGATGTATTTTCAAGATGGCAGTTGGGCAGTCTCAGTTCTTTATTTACGTAGCCATCTTAAATTCCCTCTTCTTCATTTTTATTTTCCATTTCTATTATTTACACACATATCACAGTTGGATTCATTGCTATAGGTTCCCTTCTACCTGTCCCTTCAGCCAGAACATCTACTCACATCAGAGGTGGGTTCCTACCAGTTTGGGGCCAGTTTGGCCAAGTAGGTAGTAACTTGGTGGGCCAAGTTACTACCTCTGGAGCCTGGAGTGGGAGAAAACCCCCCACCGTGGTGCAGGAGGCCAAGTAAGCCACACCTGACATGGCCACACCCACCCAGCAATCAGGCAGAAAACTGACTGATAAAATTTTGAATCCCACATTTGCCTTAGACTTGGGCAGCTTGAAAATGAGAGGGACTCTTCCCCAAGGAGTAAAGATCCAGAAATGTGGAAATGAAAAGATCAGATTAGGAGGTAGGAAAGTTTAAATGGAGTAAGCCATGGGGTAAGTAATATGCAGGAAGGCGAGAGCAGAATGAGAAAACCAGCCGGAGGAAATTTCTGAATACAGTTCTGGGTACCACATTCCCAGTAAGGTTATTGATAGACCGGAGAAGTATAGGAATAAAGATGTAAAGATGATATTGGTATTTCAGAAGATGCCCTGTGAGAAGAGGGGGATAGGTTAGAGACCTGGGATGCATCACGAGTCATCCTCAACTTAGGTCTACAATTGAGCCCAAAATTTCCATTGCTAAGTAAAACATTTTTCAGTGAAAAATTTATATTTACCAACAAAGAAATAAAGAGAGACTAGTATAGATCTATTTCAAGCTATTTAGCTGTCCTCAGCTAGCCATACCCTTCTGGGATTTGAAGCTGGGCTGCTTACATATTAGGTAGATGTATATAACCTCTAAGCCATGGGCTCTCCTAGCTTTGTCTGCTGTACCAGGGGAGAGATTAAGTGGTGGGTTTTTTCTATACTACCGTGTTTCCCTAAATTAAGATAGCATCTTATTTTCTTTTGACCCCCAAACTAAGCACTTGGCCTTATTTTTGGGGAGGTATTATTATTTTTGAAGTGCAGGAGGTGGTGAGCATGGTCACCTCATAGCTGCTGCTGTGTTGCAATATTTTCAGGGAGTGCTTATTTTAGCACATGCACTCAAAAGCCTGATTGGGCTTATTATCTGTGGTGGTCTTATTTTCAGGGAAACAGGGTATTAGGTAGATGTATTAACCTCTAAGCCATGGGCTCTCCTATCATTTTCGCTGTACCAGGGGAGAGATTAAGTGGGTTTTTTCTTTCCCATATATGTCTTCCTTTATTTCTTTGTTGGTAAATATAAATTTAACACAAAAATAATTTGTCGCAAAAGCAACGGCTTGCGAAGGCTCCTCGATTGGGGCTGAAAGGCAAAAGCAGAAGCTCCATCCCATATTTGGGTAGACCAGGTTAGACCAACAACACATGTTAAGTGAGTTTTGCCCCAGTTTACGACCTTTCTTGCCAGAGTGGTTCAGTGAATCACTGCTATTGTTAAGCCAGTAATGTGACTGTTAAGTGAATCTGGCTTTCCCATTCACTTTGCTTGTCAGAAGGTCACAAAAGGGGATCACGTGAGCCTGAATTTTGATCATGTGACCATGAGGATGCACCAAAGGTCATTAAGCAATAGCACTTAGACTTATGTACCACTGTACAGTGTTTTACAGCCCACTCTAAGCGCTTTACAGAGTCAGCATATTTCCCCCCAGCAATCTGGGTCCTCGTTTTAGCAACCTCAGAAGGAGGAAAGGCTGAGCCAACCTTGAGCCTGGTGAGGTTCAAATTGCAGAATTGCAGGCAGCAGGAGACAAGCAGTAGTGGGGTACAAATAATTTAACAACTGGCTCTCTGTCCCAATGATTTTCTCCAACAACCATTTTCACCAAATGGCTCAGAAAGTATAGATCTTGGAACAGAACAAGTATGAGTTCCCTGCAGTGGAGGGTTTCAAAAAATTTTAGAACCTCTTCTGTAGGTGTGGCCTGCTTTGTGGGAGTGGCTTGCCGGCCATGTGACTGGGTGGGAGTGGCTTGCTGGCCATGTGACTGGGTGAGAGTGGCTTGCCAGCCATGTGACTGAATGGGAGTGGCTTGACAGTAATGTGACTGGGTGGGCGTGGTCAACTTGTAAAATTTGGTGAAACTCATTTAACATTGCTCTTGCTTAGCAACCAAAATGTTGGCTCAGGAACTCTGGCATTTGAAGCACGCAAGTCTTAAAGCTGTCAAGTTACAAGACCCTTGCACCCCTAATCCTTTAGGGGAAAAAAACCCAGGTGTGTTTAAGACTTCAACTCCCAGAATTCCTCCTCTCGCTCTTCATCTTGATGATGTGTGGATGGGTGGGGGGAGGGAACTGGAACCGGTTCTAAATGGCACCGTAGATTTGTGGAACCACTTCTATAGGAGAGGTTAGAACTGGCAGGAACCCACCCCTTGTTACGCGTGTGTGTGTGTGTGTGTGTGTGTGTGTGTGTGTGAATTCTCCATTCTTATTAAAAAGCAGATACAAGATAAATGTAAAACATGTTTTAGTTTTACATTTTTGAAATATTAGTTTTATATTTTTCAAATATCCTTGTCTACTCTTATTTCTTCTTCTCCCACTTTTTTTTGGGGGGGTGGGGAGAGGAACGTGTGAATGATTTTTCTATTTCACTTTCACTTTTATCTAGTTTCCAAAGGATTTTCAAATCAAGGCCTGCTAATTTATACCAGACAGTTGATGCTTGACCATTTCATCCAACATTTTTGCAGGGAAAGGGATTCTCGACCCATTAATTAAAATTAAATCTTTGTCCTGATTTCTAGAATGAGAGCAATGTTGTAGCTTCCAACTTCCCATCCCTTCGGCCGATTCGCTCCCACAGAGAAGGACTTCTCCGGGTGCCATCCACTAGGCAATGCCAGCGGGTGACAACCAGGGGAAGGGCCTTCTCTGTGGCGGGCCCGACTCTCTGGAACGACCTACCCCCCCCCCCCGAATTTAGATCTATCCCGGACTTCCGCTCCTTCCGCAAGCAACTAAAAACCTACTTTTTCCAACAGGCCGGTCTGGCCTAACCTACCGTATTCAGCCTCAGTTGTTTAGCAGAGAAATTTTATATTGGGCTTTAGGGATTTTTAATGGAGTAGTTTTTAGCACAGGGTGTAATTTAATATAGTTTTAAGTATTTATGTATTTATTGTGATATATTGTATTTTTATATTTCCTGTGCACCACCCCGAGTCCCTTCGGGGAGAGGGGGCGGTTAATAAGTCGAATAAATGAAATGAAATGAAATTCCATTTCTCCACTATTTTCAAAACAGGTTAAGCATTAGTCACCTATTATGTCACTCCAAAGAAGGAAAGTTGTTGATCAGACATATAAAGAAAAAAATTGCCAGGTTCCATGGCAATTATGTCCCTTATGAATGACTGCAACCATTACTCTAGAAGGCCACAATATCAAACCTTCTGCACAGAAGGGAATAGAAATTCAGAAAGAATCTATATAAATATTTCAAGAGCCACACAGAGGAAGGAAGGAAGTGGTAATGCTGACTCTGCGTGATTCATTTCCACAAAGTTCTCTTCCTTCTGTTTTATCTGCCAGAAGTTCTCCTTGAAGATAGTCTCAGACATTTTCTCCATACACAGAGAATCATAACATCGGTCCTCCTGATGCACAAAGCAGTTACTCTGAGCTGCCCTGCGAGTGATGCTTTCCCTGTTCCTCATGAGTGGTATCAACCTGGGGACTTCGTCATCAGTGGGATGATGTCCCACTTGATTTACCATTTCTATCAAACTCTATTCAAACAGCATCCTTTTGCCAACCTTTATGATTCACCCATGTAAAGATTTTCCTTTGAATCACCTGATTTATGCCCACAATAGCAAAGAATCGTTTATATGACTGTTTGTATAGAGTTTTTAATGTACATGTAAGAATCCTTTGTGTTTTGAAAGTTTTGTAGTGGGGACAGAAGGAGGAATGTTCTTTGTGTTTGTTTTGTTAACAACATTCTCATGTCAAACATATTTGATTGCATGAGAATTGTCAAAAATAAGAAGGCTGAAAAAATTCAACTCAGCCACATTTCACAACACAAAAATAAAGGTGCTTTTCCAAAAGGCAACTGGATATTCTTGGTTTTTGCTTTGAAAAGATTTTGCTTCTCTTCCAAGAAGATAAGAAAGTTCAGTTGCCATTTGGAAAAGCAATTTGGGACAACCATGATCAAGATGACTGAGAATCTCTATAGACATAAATATTGGAACTCAGTTAAATCTATTGGCATTCTATTTTGCTGAACAGGTAAGGAATGGCAGGATAGAGTAAAGGTGTTTTAGTATTTCTATCTGCTGCAGCCTATAGTGGATACACATCTTAGATATTGACTCTGGGAGAACTTAGAATTATGAGCACTCATGCAACATTATTTCAGAACTGAGAAGATTCAGATGAGCGAGATGTATGGGTTTAGAGAGAATCTCACCCTTAATCTATAATTCATTCTAATTCTAGTTCCTAGAAAACTGAGAGAAATGGGATTATTCTTGTAAAACAAAAGCACCTGAGTGATTCCATATTTATACTTTTCATAACCCTAGCAGCACAGCTGTAACACATTAGGAGGAGAAATTTCCTGTTAGAACAATTAATCAGTGGAACAGAAGTTGCCTCCAGAAGTTGTGAATGCCCCAACACTGGAAGTCTTTAAGAAGATGTTTGGATAACCATTTGTCTTAAATGGCATAGGGCTGCTGCCTAGGCAGAGGGTTGGACTAGAAGACCTCCAAGGTCCCTTCCAACTCTGCTATTGTATTGCATTGTGTTGTATTAAGATAAGAGATTATGTAAAGGGTTCATTTTTGGGAAAAACAAGGCTATAAAGTTGATTGGGACATATGATGCCAGGTCAGCCTGGCATTACTGGAAACTGCCAATGTCAGGAAGCTGTCATGATGAGATGGGGAAAATGATAGGATTTCTGGTCCAGGTAGCCAGAAAGTTTGTATTAACACAGATAAGTAAGGGGAGTGAACTGTTACTCCAAATGTATTTAAGCCATGCATTCGGACCTATCTGACATTCTCATTCTATCTTTCATGATTGAGAATCCTTTTGCAAAAGACTATATACAAATATATATTTTAAATAAATATGCTTTTTATTTGTTCATGGTCTCCTTGGTCTTAAATGAGAGTTTATTTTTCACACAAAAATTAAATCAAGTGAGAAAACAACAATCCACAGCATTCTAATTTAAACTGACCACCGAAGTTAAAATTTTGGAAATTAAGGTAGTATGTCTTTCACTGATTAACTTCTGGAAAAATATTAAAGGAAATAAATTGTATGCAAAGTATATTTGGACTTATTATAAAATTAATTAATACTTCAAACAGAAACAGGTTTTGCAGTAGTCAGATATATAATGACCATCCTAAAATAATTTGCAAAATTATGAAGAATTATTATTTTGAAAAGATTTGCTCCATTTATTCTCAGTGTAATAACCAAATTCTACCAACACATCCTCGCCTTGGCCTTTGCTGTGAAGGAGATCAATGAGGACCCCCAGATCTTACCCAACATCACCCTTGGCTTCCACATCTATGACAGTTACCACAACCCAAGGATGACCTATCGCACCACTCTGGACCTGCTTTTCAAATCCCAGGAATTTATCCCTAACTACAAATGTGATAGCCAGAAGAATCTGATGGCCATCATTGGAGGGCTAGGTTCTGATACATCATCTAATATAGCTGAAGTTGTAGGTTTCTACAAGTTTCCACAGGTCAGTATGGAGGAGATGAGCAGAAAAATTCTATACTTTGTTGTTATGGCATAATTACTGAGAATCAGATATTAGATTTATATTAAGACATTCTGCGGATCTTAATGTATAACACATAGAACTCTTTTATGAAGCTACGATGCCAAGCATAGAAGTGAGTATCCATTCCATACCAGAGGGTAGATTTGAATGTAGCACACCCTGACGCTATTCAAACAAATGAACTATTATAATGTGCTTGAAATAATTCATAGAAATTCCATTCAATATTAATATTCCTAAAGAAATAGAGGAAAAATTTCTTCTTTGGATATTTTTATTACAAGAAAACTAGATCCAGAAGGATTGGATTTGAGCTAACAACTCAACAGAATATTATTCTGCTTTCTTTCAGTTGACATACGGCTCATTAGCCCAAGAGGAATTTCAGATCACCAAGCGATCTTCACTTTATTTCATGGTCCCAAAAGAGGACCATCAATATGTTGGAATTATCCAACTGCTTCATCATTTCAGGTGGACGTGGATTGGGATTTTTACTATGGATAACAACAATGGAGAACGTTTCTTACAGAAAATGCAGCCCTTACTTTCACAGAACGGCATTTGCTCATCGTTTATAGAAAGGCTTTCGCAACTAATCCACATGGAACACTTGGGAGAACTTTATCACGTAATCTCAAGTATTGTCAATAATTTGAGGAATAGCAACAGCACCGCATTTCTCGTCTATGGAGAATCAGGGACAATTATGTGGCTGAGAGCTGTCAAGTTTTTAGTAGATCCCGAAAACAAACAAACGACACTATTTAGAAAAGTGTGGATCATGACTGCGCAGATTGATTTTGTGCTCTCCGGCTTTCAAATCAGTTGGGATCTCCAGATGTTCCATGGGGCTCTTTCCTTCAGTGTTCATTCAAGAGCAGTTGCAGGTTTCAAGGAGTTTCTTCAGACCATCAAACCTCATTCAGGCCACAGAGATGGGTTTCTGCAGGATGTTTGGGAACAATCCTTTGATTGTTCATTCTCAAAATCAGAATTACAAGAAATGCACAGTAAGAGATGTACTGGGGAAATGAAGCTGGAGGATCTTCCTGGACCTGTGTTTGAAATGGAAATGACTGGCCAAAGCTACAGCATCTACAACGCTGTTTATGCTGTGGCTCATGCTTTGCAGGCTCTACACATGTCCAGGTTCAATAGGAAAAAAACAATGATGGGTAAAAAAACTGACCTTCCACATCTGCAGCCTTGGCAGGTATTCTCTCTTCACTGGACACTTCTTTTATCTCAATGATAATTGAGATTCATGCATTTTAAGGCTGTCTAGGTCAGAACAGTTTGTAAGAAAAAATGGAATACAGTGAACAAATATGGCCAAGCATTAATCAAATTGACAAAATGATCTTACAATGTAAAAGTCAGGTTTTCTTTTATCTCAATGAGCAATTTGATCTAGAATTACCATTTGAACTATGGCGGAAAGTCTTAATCTTTTCTGCTTATAAAATCCAATTAGGTACAGTAGGAACATCAAGAAACTATATTGTTAAGTAACACAGCTGTTAAGGGAACTTGGCTTCCCCCTTGACTTTGCTTGTCAAAAGGTGTCAAAGGTCATAAATTTGAAAAATGGACATAAGTCACATTTTTCAGTGCCATCGTAACAGTCACTAAACAAGCCATTGTAAATAGAGGACTTCCAATTATCCTTCCAATTCTCTCTTTGTTTTCATTCTCTTTCACATAGCTACATCAGTTTCTACATGGCATTTCTTTTAACAATTCAGTGGGAGAGAAATTTTCCCTGAATGAAAACGGGGAACTAATGGGTGGATATGATATCATCAGCCTCATCACATTTCCCAATCGATCTTTTCAAAGAGTGAGAGTCGGAATAATAGATCCAAGTTCTCCAACAGGCAAAGAATTATTACTCGATGAAGACCTGATTGTCTGGCACCCAGCTTTTAATCAGGCACGGACTCATTTAATGGACTATATCTTGAGCTATTGTGATCCCAAATAGAGGCCTTGGTCCTTGAAACCATACTTAGCCTCTTTAGAAATCTAATTTCTACATTTGTGTTGTGGCCCACCGGCAGCTAGCGAGGAGGTCGGGGAGGAACATGGACCCATCCTGGGAGCTGAGGAAAACTCAGACGAGGGCTCTATGTTAGAGGCAGAGAGGGAGCTAGACAGCAGTGAGGCAGAGGAATAGCTGGAGCCTGTTCCCAGTGTACACATGTGTAGAACTGACAGAAGATGAGAACAATTAAGAAAGCAAGGTCGACTTGGGAATAAAGCCACACCTTGGAGGTGATTGGCCCCTCCCATAGGAAACAAAAGAGGAGCGAATGGGGAATGGGCATTTGAAGGAAACAATTCGTGCAAAAGTGAGATAATGTTCGTGTTGATAAATACTCCACTGAAAGACTATTTGCCAAGCCTTGCTGACTGTGAATGAAAGGAATTCACAGTCGTGTAAATAAAAGAGGTTTTGCTGGGACCAAGACTCTGCTTCGTGCTTTTTATGGAAGCCAAGGTCAGAACAGTTTTTAAGAAAAAAAAATGGAATACAATGAGCAAATATGGCCCATGATCAAACATTGATCAAATTGAAAAAATGATCTTACAATGGTAAAAGTCAGGATTTTTTTTTTTTTTGGGGTTGCAATTATCTTTCAAATTATGGGCATTGCCTTATTCCATACCATTGTCTTCTCACATACTCACCGTGCCTTTTTCAAACAGGCCCACATACCTCCACTCGACCTGTCCGCTCCCACAGAGAAGGCTCTTCCCCTGGGTGCGCAAGCCAGCATTGTTCAGCGGACGGCACCCTTAGGAGGCCCTCCCTGTGGGAGCGGACAGGTCGAGTGGAGGTATGTGGTAGAAGGCGGTCCTGCAAGTAACCAGGCCCACTGCCATGGAGCGCTTTAAAGATGGTCATTAAAACCTTGAAACACATCCGGAAGGCTACCGGCAGCCAGTGCAGCTCGTGCAGGAGAGGTGTTACATGGGAGTATTTTGAAACTCCCAGGATCCTCCGCGCGGCCGCATTCTGCACCAACTGGAGCCTCTGGGTGCATCTCAAGGGGAGCCCCATGTAGAGAGCATTACAGTAATCCAGGCGAGAAATGACAAGAGCTTGAGTGATTGTCTGTAAGGCACCACGATCCAGAAAGGGGCGCAACTGGCGTATCAGGTGTACCTGATAAAAGCCCCCCCCCATAGCATTGTCTTCTCACATATTAATCCACTCACCTTGTTGGTGTTCTGTGAGGGGGGAAGGATAAGAATTAAAACAATTGCAGAGGTGGATGCCTTTCTTAAAAAACATTCCTCAATCATGGAGGATGAAAATGGGGGAACGGAGGGGGCCACGACTCCATCCACGGGAGGTCAGGGAGAGGAAGACACAATTGCCAAAAGACTTAGATCTCACAAGTGACTTTATTTCTGTTTAGTATAACTTTTATTTGGATGTTTATAAATGATTGATTGCATAGATTTTAAAGTGATATATCTGTTTCTCTTTCCACTTTGTAGAACAAATGAAAAATTTATTGTATTATCTATTTTTTTTATGAAGCCTCGGAAGGGGCCAACACCTCGACATAGAAGTTCTCAAAATGTCTTTGTAATACCTTATACCCTTTTCCTATTTCTTTAAAAAAAATTGTAAAACCCAATAAAACTTTTTCAAAACCAAAAAAAAAAATATCCACTCACCTTGCCTTTTTCAAACAGGCCCTTTGGCTCATCATTGCAATTTCCACAACTTTTAATGTATAATAAAAATCCAGCTAGATAATATTCAGTCAGCCCTCTGGGAAGGAAAGAATTCTTTCCTCCAATTAAAAAGAATGATTAACAACTCATGAATGAAGGTATCCCAGGATAATGTTGAAGAATCTGCTTTGAGTCGGTCACTGGTCAACCTTTGGTCCAGTGACTGAATTCCGATTGGATCCTGTAGGGTTAATTGTTTAAAAAAAACTTCTTCCTTTGCAAAAGAAACCTTTTATGTTTATCACCAGGTGCTTCCAATTTCTCTGTGTAATGACCACTGCTCCCCTGGATACTGGAAGAAGGAAGCTGAAGGGAAGCAATTCTGTTGCTATGACTGTGTTCCATGTCCAGAAGGGAAGATTTCAAATCAAAAGGGTAGGTTAGACATTCCAGCAAGTTTTCATTAGGTTGATTTAAGCAAACGAAGAGAAGTGGTGGTTCAATGGCTTAATAACGCTGGGGAAGTTCATTAAGCTCCAACGGTTTGAGTCCTAGCACTGTGTGCAGAGGTGGTATTCAGCCAGTTCTGACAGGTTCTGGAGAACCAATAGCAGAACTTTTGAGAGTGGAGATTTTACAGTATCCTTCCCCTGCCATGCCCAAGAACCTGTATGTTACTAAATAAATATGCATGCAAATTTAAGCAAACTGTAACATACTACCTCAGTGTGAAAATAATGAATACTTTTAGTTATAAGTAAATATTCATTTTTATAGCTGTGACTCACAATCTATTGTTCAGGTCCACACACTCTGTTACTAGAGACTTACATATATCCTCATGGTTTTATTTTCCATGTTTTGGGGAAAAAGTGGGAAAATTCCAAATGGCCTATATTGCAACAAAATTTAAAATGATACAAAGGGTTTCATTTCAAAGACTAACAGTCCTCGCATTTCTGCTTTGTTTTCTGCCAATCCTAAATTTTTCATTTGAGGAAAAACTGAATTTTCATAGAAAAATGATCCATTTGGAAACCAGTGGAAAGAACTCAAAAGAATAACAACTGAAACAAAATAATTTGAATGCTATAGAATGCATAGATGAAAAAAATATCCTTTACTTTCCTTCCAGATATGGAAGATTGCTTTGAGTGTTCAGAAGATCGTTATCCAAATAAAGAAAAGAAAGGATGTATCCTGAAACCGCTGGTTTTTCTAAATTTTGAAGAAACCTTAGGAATTGGTTTGGCCTCAGCTGCTCTTTGTTTCTTCCTCTTGACATCTTGGATACTTGGAACTTTTATTAAGTATAGGAATACTCCCATTGTCAAAGCCAACAACAGATCCCTCACCTACACCCTCCTTGTCTCTCTTCTGCTCTGTTTTCTCTCCTCTTTGCTCTTCCTCAGCCAGCCTGGCAAAGTGACCTGCCTTCTCCGACAATCAACGTTTGGCATCACCTTCTCAGTGGCCATTTCTAGTGTCCTGGCCAAAACCATCACTGTGGTTGTGGCGTTCATGGCCACTAAACCAGGATCTCAGATGAGGAAATGGGTGGGGAAAAGATTAGCCTTTTCTATTGTCCTCTCATGCTCTCTATTACAATTATGTATCTGTATAATTTGGTTGTCAACATCTCCCCCATTCCCTGAGTTAGACATGCACTCAGAACTCCAAGAAATGATTTTGCAGTGCAATGAGGGGTCAGCTTTCTTCTTCTATTGTGTCTTGGGCTACATGGGTATCTTGGCCATTGCCAGCTTCATTGTGGCTTTCCTTGCCCGTAAATTGCCTGACACCTTTAATGAAGCCAAGTTCATCACCTTCAGCATGTTGGCCTTTTGCAGTGTGTGGATCTCCTTCTTTCCAGCCTATCTGAGCACAAAAGGAAAAGCCATGGTAGCTGTGGAGATCTTCTCCATCTTGGCCTCTAGCACTGCGTTACTGGGATGTATATTCCTCCCAAAATGCTACATCATTGTTTTGCTGCCTGAGCTAAATCACAGGGAGCAACTCACAAAGAGAAATTAGTACATCGTGTGTTTTGTCTGGCTCCCTCAATTAAAAGATCAAAAGTGATTTGTATGCAATTTCAGGGAAAGAACCTTGTGTGTGTGTGTGGGGGGGGGGGCAAGATCTTGAAATTCCAACTGGGTTGGGAAAACTGTAAAGCTTTCAGATTTGGGTTTTCCCAGTTGTGCCAACATGGCTCTCTTAAGAAATTGGAACTTTGAGCAATACTTTGCCTTGGACTCTGATTTACTTTTGGATGGAACAATGACAGTAAGATTGACAGGCTGTTGCTTTGTGGAAAATGTATGTTTGCTACTTTTGATTGTTTGTAAAAATAATAAAGGGATATATATTGCAAAAAAATGAAATAATAAAATAAAACAAAACAACACAACACAAAATAAAATAAAATAAAATAAAATAATAAAATGAAACAAACCTGGATTGAAAGATTTAAAGGTACAATAACATCATTCACTAAATTCCACCCAGTTTGTAAATGCATAGTGAGCTGAACAAAAGGATGTCATTTCCATACCATAAAGAATATGTTTACTGTTATGTTTCTATTATAATTCATTATAAATAGATTACTAAATAGCTAGTTAACCACATATGCAGAGATACAGAGAGGAGGGGAAGAGGGAGAAAGGGAGGGAGAGGATAAAGAAAGTGAGATAGAGAGATGGATGGATGGATGAGGGAATAAATGGGGAACTCATCAAATTTGCAGATGACACCAAACTGGCAGGAATAGCCAACACTCCAGAAGATAGGCTTAAGATACAGAAGGATCTTGACAAACTTGAACATTGGGCCCTATCTAACAATATGAAATTCAATGGGGAAAAGAGTAAGGTTCTACATTTAGGCAACAAAAATGAAATGCACAGGTACAGTATAGGTGGTACCTTGCTCAATAGCAGTTAATGTGAAAGGGATCTTGGAGTCCTAGTAGACAACCATTTAAATATGAGCCAGCCATGTGCAGCAGCTGCCAAAAAAGCCAACACAGTTCTAGGCTGCATAAACAGAGGGATAGAATCAAGATCACACGAACTGTTAATACCACTTTATAATGCCTTGGTAAGGCCACACTTGGAATACTGCATTCAGTTTTGGTCACCACGTTGTGGAAAAGATGTGGAGACTCTAGAAAGAGTGCAGAGAAGAGCAACAAAGATGATTAGGGGACTGGAGACTAAAACATATGAAGAAGGGTTGCAGGAACTGGGTATGTCTAGTTTAATAAAAATAAGGACTGGGGAGACATGATAGCAGTGTTCCAATATCTCAGGGGTTGCCACAAAGAAGAGGGAGTCAAACTATTCTCCAAAGCACCTGAGGGCAGAACAAGAAGCAATGGGTGGAAACTAATCAAGGAGAGAAGTAACTTAGAACTGAGGAGAAACTTTCTGATAGTTAGAACAATTAATCAGTGGAACAGCTTGCCTCCAGAAGTTGTGAATGCCCCAACACTGCAAGTCTTCAAGAAGATGTTGGAGATGACCTCCAATATCCCTTCCAACTCTGCTATTGTATTGTATTATTGTAAATCCTTTGGCCACCTGATGAGAAGATAGGAGTCCCTGGAGAAGAATCTAACGCTAGGAATAATTCAGGGCAAAAGAAGAAAGGGATAGCAGATAATGAGGTGGCTGGATGGAGTCACTAAATCAGTTGGAGTCAGCTTAAATAGACTCCAGAGGATGGTAGAGGACAGAAAGGCTTGGAGGAACATTATCAAAGGAGTTGTGATGGGTTGCACACAACTTCGCAGCTAACAACAACAACAACAACAACAACAGCATACCAAATCAGGCTAGAAAGTAGGAGACTTCAAGTCCCCGGTGTAACTTTGAAAGCCAACTAGGTGACTTTAGGAGTGTCCCTCTTTGTCAGCCCAACCCACTTCACAGGGTTGTTATTTTGGGGAGGAAAATAAGAAGAGGAAGGTATGTTGGATGTATTCTATGCCTTGAGCTATTTGTAAAAATAATAAAATCTGGATATTATAGCCAGCCGAACGAACAGGTTTAAAGGTAGCTTCTATCCATGGGCTGTGAGACTTTTAAATTCAACCGCAATCACTCCATGCACATGCTAGTTTTTTCTTTTTTCTTTTCTCTCTTTTTTGTTTCTGTTATAATTTTGCACCAGTGAAGTTAAAACCAATTTCATTGTAATTTTTACAATGACAATAAAGATTATTATTATCATTATTATTATTATTATTATTATTATTATTATTATTATTATTATTATTATTATTATTATTATTATTATTATTATTATTATTATTATTATTATTATTATTATTATTATTATTATTATTATTATTATTATTATTATTATTATTATTATTATTATTATTTTTATTTTTATTATTATTTTTATTATTATTTTTATTATTATTATATGTGTGTGTGTTGTGTTTTAATTCTATGACATCAGTATTGCTGTTGATTCACTGTAAAGATAGAGGTCATATAAAGGTTACATAGAGGCCGTGCACAGCAAACTGCCATACCTCAGTAACTGTTTACCTCAAATGTCTATGAGCTCATCTAATTAGCACCACCAGGCACCACCAGGAACCATCAAGATATGCGAGAGTCTACCCTGGCTGGGATGTTTTTAAAGATTGACAAGGAGAATAGACCAATAACGATGCTGTTGCTATATACTCTTTGCTGCTTGTTAAAACTGTATAAAAAGCAATAAACTCTGCGAAGGCGGGTAGACATTTTGGATACCCTGTTATGTCTTGTTTCTGAATCCATCAATTCACCTTAGCATCCTCTGCCTGGAATCGTACATGTAATCCTCCTCCAAATGTCTATCTGGTTGAATTGGCATTCCTTAATAGGTAACACAATTTCCTCTTCTCTATTAAGGGACCCTTGTTAGGAGTAGACTCCTAGAGTTGGGTAGGCGATATATAATACCACAATGACAAATGGTCATTGTGGCTTTAAGGATGTTGGAATGTTAGAATGCAATTAGAGAAGTGTAATTATCTCCACTATAAGAGGAAGCCAGCAGAACACATGTTCTCTCTGCCAAGTTTGCTGATATCTCTGCTAATTGCTCCCTCTGCTTGAAGATCTTTCTACTGATAACTGACTGCTCGTGTGCTGTGACTAACTGTGTTTGAAGAAGGAAGAAGTGTGGTTTACTGACTGTAAGCAAACTGCTATTTGTTAAGACTTTGTTTTGACTAACTAACAACCATCACTGCTTGTGTAGCAGTAGTTTAGTTTTATAACAGCAGTAAAGTGTTAGGTTTGCAGGAATTCAGTCCGAGACAGGCTAGTCATTGAACAGGTTTATTGCAAATAGCAAGAACTATATACAGGAACAACAAGAGATCAGTGCAACTGAGACTTCCCCACTTTGATAGCTTTTTATAGGTTTCCCTAAAGCGGGAAAAACCTGAGCCAGACAGAAAGTCTGGCCGGCCAGCCGCGTCTCGGCCAATCAGACGCGACTGGCTGTTACAGAGTTTCACAAACCTCCGGGTCAATCTTGGTTCCCCAGACTGAATGTCTGTGCGTAGGTTGAGAACATAACATAAAGCTAATTTTTTTTTTTTGACTGCGCTTGTGCAAATTATGGCGGGCTAGTCCTGGAGCTCTGTGCTGGGTCATGGAGGTTGCTGGCCTTTTTAAGTGCCCCAGCCCTCCCGTTTTAATTAGGAGGGCATGGGATCGATGAGGGATCCACCCAGGCACCCCTGGGTGAGGTTTGTGGATGCGGGGGGGGGGGTGTACGGACGGCGTGGTTCGGCATTGAGAAAGCCGGAGCGCCAGAGCGGAGGTCGGCGTTTCGGCGTCTGTATGAGGGCGCGGAACGCTGACTACGCCGTATATTCCCCGGCGAGGGCGAGAATGGGACTCTGCCCATGGAGTGGAGGCCGGCGGTGAGAGCGCCAGGAGGCCGGCGGCGAGGCCGGCAGAGGTTGGAGAAGAACGGCGGCGGTGGGAGCGCCGCATGAAATGAAGATGGCGGCGGTGAGAAGCGCCGAGAGAGAGAGGAGGTGAGCGCCGGGAGAGGGCGATAGGAGAGATGATGGCAGTGAGAGCGCTGAGGGGATCGCCGGACGCCGCGTCGGCCAATGCCACGGGATGGCTTTAACGTTGCAGATGTTGGCGAGAGTCCTGGCTTGCAGGCGGCAGCGGAGGCGGAGGCAGAGACGGAGGTGAGAGCTCCAGCTCAGCTACGGAGGTGAGAGCTCCGGCCCAGCCCCTGCCCAGAGGCTGGTGTCCCTGGTGATCTTGATGGCGGGGCCACTGACCAAGTGGTCTGTCGCTGGGCAGCCTGGCGACAGCCAGAGGACGCTGACAGAATTGTGTTCGGCCGGGAGAGGAAGGGAGGATACCCCATGCCCCTGGTGACCGGCCGATGGGAGAGGCCTTATAAATCAGGCCCGCGGCCGGAGAGTGGGATGTCGGTGTCTCCGGCTGGCCGGGCCGGGCTGGGCCAGGAGGTTGAAACAGGGCCGGCCTGGGCCTAACCAACCCACCCCTCCCAGGCCTGAACCTCCATCTGGGAGAATAGACTCCTGTGTCTGCAGCGGACTTAAGACTTTAAGACCCAGTCGCAGATGCAACGTATGAGAACTAAGAACTTTGAAATCCTCCTCACCATGGTTTGTCAGACTTTATACATCAAATGTCCCTTAGAGACTCTTGTAGAAAGATCTATGGACTCCCTCAGAAAGACCTATGGACAGAAACAGCTGAACTACCATTTTCCAACTATTCCTCTTGATGCACTTTAATTCCACCTTATTTACCATCTATTCATGAAATTTTACCATCTATTTATGAAATTTTATATTTTAAATTAAGGCCATTGATATTTTAATAAACTTTTACCCCTGACCCTCTGATGAAATTCATTCTTATATTGTATATATATTTATAATTATTTAACTATTTAATTATTTATTATATCACAATGTACTCCAGGTCTGATTGCTTCTGCGAGAGTCCCCGCTCTCACAGGTTTGGCCCTCCGCTCTAACGAGTGCCCGCCTTGATGAGGGATTTATAAATCCGGAGAGGTGGGCGAAGCGTAGTCTTTGGGGTTTTTTAATTAATAAATTATTGTCTATTTTAGGGGGTACCAGGGAGGGGGGAGGGTTTAGACAGGTAGAGACGGAGGGGGAAAGAGAGGGTCAGGCCAGCAGACGACGGAGGGAAGCGGAAGGATCCGTTAGGGGGGGGAAATACGAGTCGTCCCGGCTGAGGGCATCTCCATTCAAAGGGTCGTGGGGAGAGGCAGGTCCAAGGGGAGACAAGTTCTATCCTCCCGGTTGAGGACACAGAACCGTTGGTTACAAACGGTGAAGTGCCTCAACCCCCACAGGCTAGGTGGTCAGGGTGTACAGAGCCAGGGCCTGCGGCTGATGTTTTGCAACGCCAGGTCCGTGGTCAACAAGGCCCCCCTCATTTACGACCTTGTGTCGGAGGGGGAGCCGGACCTGGCAGGAATTGTGGAGACCTGGTTGGACCACGAGGGCGGACATCCCCTCGTTGAAATATGCCCACCAGGCTACTGCGCTTTTCATCAGCCCCGGGCCCTAGGTAGGGGCGGTGAGGTAGCGGTCATTGTCAAGGAAGGTCTTGAGCCGAGAGAGACCATTGTGCCACAGACTACCGGTTGTGAGTCCCTCTGCGTGAAGTGGGGCCTAGGGAGGCAGTTGGGCTTGCTGATTGTATACCTGGCTCCCCGCTATGTAGCAGCAGCCCTGCCCGAGCTCCTGGAGGTGATCGCTACGGTGGCAGTTGAGACCCCCAGACTTTAGTCATGGGGGACTTTAATCTGCCATCGTTGGGCGAATCATCCGAGGTAGCTCGGGAGTTCATGGCTTCCATGACGGCCATGGACCTGACCCAACTAATTCAAGGCCCCACTCACGAGGGTGGACATACACCGGACCTCATCTTTGTCTCAGGCCAATGGAAGAGTGATCTGGGTATAGGGGATATAGTCATCACGCCCTTGTCATGGTCAAACCACTCACTTCTCCGGCTCGACTTTCCGACCGCTGCTCCCCTCCGCGGGGAGGCGGAACCTGAGTTACCAATCTGGTTCCGCCCCAGATGCCTGATGGACCCTGATGGGTTCCAGACGGCACTTGGGCCACTTCCTGTACCCCTGACCCGCGCCCCGATGGAGGACCTCGTGGCCGCATGGAATATTGCGGCCACAGGAGCCTTGGATCGGGTCGCGCCCTTGCAGCCTCTCTTGCGGCAGCGAACCACCCTGGCTCCTTGGTTTACCGAGGAGCTGAGGGTGATGAAACGCCATAAGAGATGCCTAGAGAGAAGATGGAGGTCTACCCGATCTGAATCTGACCGGACACAGGTAAGAGCCCATTTACGGACTTACATTGTGGCGCTGAGAGTGGCCAAACGTCATCATTGTGCTACTCTCATAGCATCCGCAGAAAACCGCCCTGCCGCCCTGTTTAGGGTGACCTGCTCCCTCCTTCAACAGAGAGTGCGGGAAGCCCCGTTACAGGGTAGAGCAGAGGAATTTGTGATTTTTCTGCAGGAGAAAACCGCTCAGATACAGAACGGGCTACCCTCCATTGATGGCCCAGTGGGATGCCACGAGACAGATCTTGTTTGGGAGGAGTTTGACTCCGTTACTTCCGAGGATATGGACAGGTTACGTGGGCGACTGCGAGCCACCACATGTTTATTGGACCCGTGCCCCTCCTGGCTTGTACTGGCATCCTGGGAGATGACACGAGGCTGGCTCCAAGAGGTTGTCAACGCATCCTTAAGTGAGGGTTCCTTGCCTGCTTCCCTAAAAGAGGCTACGGTGAGGCCCCTCCTTAAGAAGCCCTCTTTGGATCCAGCTTTATTAAACAACTATCGTCCAGTCTCCAACCTTCCCTTTTTGGCGAAGGTTGTTGAGAGTGTGGTGGCACAACAATTTCCCCGTCACCTGGAGGAAGTTAATTATCTAGGCCCGCGCCAATCCGGATTTCGGCCCGGGCGTAGCACCGAGACGGCATTGGTCGCGTTGGTTGATGATCTCTGGAGGGCCAGAAATGGGGGTTGTTCCTCCATCCTGGTCCTATTAGACCTCTCGGCGGCTTTCGATACCATCGACCATGGTATCCTATTGCATCGGCTGGGGGGGGTTGGGGGTGGGAGGCACCGTTTTACGGTGGTTCTCCTCCTACCTCTCTGGCCGATCGCAATTTGTGTTGACAGGAGAGCAGAGATCGACCTCGAGACCCCTCACATGTGGGGTGCCTCAGGGGTCGGTCCTCTCGCCTCTCCTGTTCAACACATACATGAAGCCGCTGGGTGAGATCATCCATGGTTTTGGGGTAGAGTACCATCTCTACGCTGATGACACTCAGCTGTATATATCTACCCCAAACCACCCCAACGATGCCGTAGCGGTGATGTGCCAGTGCCTGGAAGCCATGCGGATCTGGATGGGAAGTAACGGACTCAGGCTCAACCCGACCAAGACCGAGTGGCTGTGGTTTCTGGCTGCCCGATTCAACCAGCTCACTCCATCGCTGGCCATAGGGGGCAAACATCTTGCCCCCGTGGATGGGGCGCGCAATTTGGATGTCCTCCTGGATGCCCGGCTGTCCATGGAAGATCAATTGACAGCCGTGGCCAGGAGGGCATTTTACCAGGTTCGCCTGGTCCGCCAATTTCGCCCCCTATTGGATCGGGACGCCCTTCGCACAGTCACTCATGCGCTCATGACATCCCGACTGGACTATTGTAACTCTCTCTACATGGGGCTCCCCTTGAGGTGCACCCGGTGACTTCAGCTAGTCCAGAATGCAGCCGCGCGAGCAATTATGGGAAACTCAAGGTTTATCCATGTAACACCGCTCTTGCGCGAGCTGCACTGGCTGCCTGTCGTCTTCCGGGTGCGCTTCAAGGTGTTAGTCATCATCTTTAAAGCGCTCCATGGCTCGGGACCTAGCTATCTGCGGGATCGGATCCTGCCTCATACATCCTCACGGCCGATTCGCTCCCACAGAGAGGGACTTCTCCGGGTGCCGTCCACTAGACTTTGTCAGCGGGCGACACCCAGGGGAAGGGCTCTCTCTGTGGCGGGTCCAGCCCTCTGGAACGACCTTCCCCCCGACATTAGAACGACCACGGACCTCCGCTCCTTCCGTCTAAAATTAAAAACATATCTTTTCTGTCTGGCCGGCCTAGGATAGTCTCTCTGTCTATGGGGTATTATATTTAATTGGGAATGTTATTTTAGTTTAACTTAGTTTTAATGGGGATTTTTAGCACAGGTATAGGTTTAATTTGTTTTTAAATGTTTGTATATTTGCTGTTTTTTATTCTTCCTGTGCACCGCCCCGAGTCCCTATGGGGAGAGGGAGCAGTCTACAAGTATTAAATATTATTATTATTATTATTTTACTAAAAGTGTCTGGTTTACTATTTGTGTGTACACTAGCAGTGTTTCTCTAGCTGCACATTCTGCCGCACAACTTTCTGTCCCCCAACGGAGATATATCCCCTAACAACCCTGTTCATTTTACATGGCAAATGGGAAGTCCTGCTCCATTGTAAGAAACGAATGTGAATTTGAACAATAAAGCCAATTTTTAACATCCTTCTCCTTTATTTTTATTTTTATTCACATGTTCTCAGTATGAAACCACCAGACACTTCTTATCTGACCAATACCAAAATAATATTTTTCTTACAGGAATCACGATACGTTCCTAGTTCAGCCCAAACTTGCTGAGCAAAAGCATAATTCAACAACAATCAAGATGCCACCATCTGTTTGCTTATCAAGTATCTATTGAATCAGAGGGAGATGGGCACAAGGAAGGAAGTGGGACAGTTGGATTCATTGCTTTTTTTTCTTTTTGCAATTTTTTACAATTTTTATTCTTCATACATATTGTATTTTTCGAAGGATAAGACGCACCTTTTCCCCCCCCAAAAAAGAGGGTGAAAATCTGGGTGCATCTTATACGCTGAATACAGCACTTTTGGCCTTCCAAAACCTCACCCCCTTCACCAAAATGGATGCGCATAGCCTTTAGGAGGATTTCAGAGAGCTCCTGGGGGCTGGGGAGGGCATAAATGAGCACAAAATGGGCCATCTTTTGCTTGTTTTAGCCCACCCAGCCCCCAGGAGCATTCTTGAAGCCTCCTAAAGGCTATGCCTGCCTTTTTTTTTTTTTTTGCAAAAAGACTGGCCCGTTTTTATGAAAAAACAGGTTGTTTTTTGCTCTTTTTTGCCTCACCCCGCCCCCCAGGCCCCCAGGAGCACTTTGCAGGCCTCTCAATCTCTCTGCATGCCCTGTTTTTCACAAGAAATATGAGACGTGCAAAGGGTTTGGGAGGTCTACAGAGTGCAAAAACTTTTTTTTAAAATTTATCTGTTCAAAATCTTGGTGCGTCCGAAAAATACAGTACAAATCACAAATGTACATTCTCTTAGTTATTATTGATATTATGTGTATATCCTTTAACATTTATAACACTTCTTTTCTCCCTCTAAAATTTCAAATATATAATCAGGATTGCTCTTCCTGCCCTCCCCTTCCTCCACCTTGTTTTACTGCAACCCTACTTTTCCTTTCCTCTCCTTTCCTTCCCTCCCTTCTTCTCTCCTTTCTTCTTTCTTCCTCTCCTTTCCCCTTTCTTTTTTCCCTCTCCTCTCCTCTCCTCTCTTTTCCTCTTCCTGCCTATCCTTCCTTTCTCCCTTCCCTCTTTCTATTGTTGTGATTACTTCAAGCTGATGTATTTTCAAGATGGCAGTTGGGCAGGCTCAGTTCTTTATTTACGTAGCCATTTAAATTCCCTCTTCTTCATTTTTATTTTCCATTTCTATTATTTATTTATTTATTTATTTATTTTATTTGTTTAAATTTGTATCCCGCCCTTCTCCACAGAGGACCCAGGGGGGCGCACAGGAAATTTAAAAGACATACAAAATACAATAAATATAATTTAAAAGACTATTAAATAAACCTATCCTGTGCTAAAACCAAATTTGAAAAACCCAATTTAAAACTACCTAAAAGTCCCCATGGGAGGTTAGGCTAGGCCGGCTTGTTGAAACAAATATGTCTTGAGACATTGGCGGAAGAGGCGGAGGTCGGTGATGGTACGTAATTCAGGGGGTAGGTCATTCCAGAGGGCTGGCCCCGCCACAGAGAAGGCTCTTCCCCTGGATGTTGGCTTTCGGCATTGTCCGGCCGACGGCACCCTGAGAGGGCCCTCTCTGTGGGAGCGTATCGGTCTAAGGGATGTATGGGGCAGGAGGCGGTCTCGCATATAACTAGGCCCCGAGCCATGGAGCGCTTTAAAGATAGTTGTCAGAACCTTGAAGCGCACTCGAAAGACCACAGGAAGCCAATGCAGCTCGCGCAGGATCGGTGTTATGTGGGAGCATCTAGTGGCTCCCATAATCACCCGCGCGGCTGCGTTTTGGACTAGCTGTACCTTTCGAGTGCACCTCAAGGGAAGCCCCATGTAGAGAGCATTACAGTAGTTGAGTCGGGACGTCACGAGAGCTTGAGTGACTGTGCGAAGGGCAGCCTGGTCCAGTAAGGCGCACAATTGGCCCATCAGGCATACCTGATGAAACGCCCCCCTGGCCACGGCCGCCACATGGTCCTCCATGGACAGCCGGGAATCCAGGAGGACACCCAAATTGCGCGCCCTCTCCACGGGGGGCAGTGTTTCGCCCCCAATGGCCAGAGTTGGAGTAATCTGGCTGAACCGGGGTGCCAGAAACCACAGCCACTCAGTCTTGGCAGGGTTGAGCTTGAGTTTGTTACCACCCATGCAGATCCGTACAGCTTCCAAACACCGGGACAGCACTTCGGCGGCATCGTTGGGGTGGTTTGGGGTGGATATGTACAGCTGAGTGTCATCAGCGTACAGGTGGTACTCCACCCCAAAACCACGGATGATCTCACCCAGCGGCTTCATATATGTGTTGAAAAGGAGGGGCGAGAGGACCGACCCCTGAGGAACCCCACATAAGAGAAGCCTCGAGGTCGACCTCTGCCCTCCCGTCAACACATATTGCGACCGACCAGAGAGGTAGGACGAGAACCACCGCAAAACGGTGCCTCCCAGCCCCAACCCCCCCAGTCGGTGCAATAGGATACCATGGTCGATGGTATCAAAAGCCGCCGAGAGGTCTAATAGGACTAGGATAGTGGAATAACCTCTATCCCGCACCCTCCAGAGATCATCAACCAACGTGACCAATGCCGTCTCGGTGCTGTGACTGGGTCAGAAGCCGGACTGGCGCAAGTCTAGATAATCAACTTCCTCCAGGTGTCACAGAAACTGTTGGGCTACCACACTCTCAACAACCTTCACCAAAAAGTGAAGGTTGGAGACCAGACGATAGTTCTCTAATAATGCTGGGTCCAGGGACGGCTTCTTGAGGAGGGGCCTCACGGCAGGTAAGGACCCCTCACTCAAAGATGCGTTGACAATGCCCTGGAGCCAGCCTCGTGTCGTCTCCCAGGATGCCAGTACAAGCCAGGAGGGACAAGGGTCCAATAAACATGTGGTTGCCCTAAGTTTCCTTGACAGCCTGTCCATATCCTCGGTGGTCACAAAGTCAAACTCCTCCCAAAAAGGAGCCTCAAGACTAGTCTCGGACAGTCCCACAGGACCACTGTCGATGGAGGGTAGCTCATTCCGAATCTGAGTGATTTTCTCCTGCAGATAAATCCCAAATTCCTCTGCTCGCCCTTGCAGAGGGGCTTCCCGCGGCCTCTGATGAAGGAGGGAGCGGGTCACCCCAAACAGGGCGGCAGGGCGGTTATCTGCGGATGCAATAAGGGTTATCTGCGGATGCAATAAGGGTGGGTTCTCACTAGTGTTCGGTCGGCTTCGGAGCGAGAGGATCTCCATCTGCTCTCTAGGCGTCTCTTGTGGCGTTTCATTCCCCGAAGCTCCTCAGTAAACCAGGGAGCCTGGGTGATTCGTCGCCGCAAGAGAGGCCGCAAGGGCGCGACTCGGTCCAAGGCCCCCGTGGCCGCACTTAACCATGCGGCCACTAGGTCCTCAGTCGAGTCGCGGGGCAGGGTCACAGGAATTGGCCCAAGCTCCCTCTGGAACCTTTCCGGAACCTTTTTTTACACATATATCACAGTTGGATTCATTGCTATAGGTTCCCTTCTACCTGTCCCTTCAGCCAGAACATCTACTCACATCAGAGGTGGGTTCCTACCAGTTTGGGGCCAGTTTGGCCAAGTAGGTAGTAACTTGGTGGGTCAAGTTACTACCTCTGGAGCCTGGAGTGGGAGAAAACCCCCCACCAAGGTGCAAGAAGCCGAGTAAGCCACACCTGACATGGCCACACCCACCCAGGAACCAGGCAGAAAACTGACTGATAAAATTTTGAATCCCACATTTGCCTTAGACTTGGGCAGCTTGAAAATGAGAGGGACTCTGTTGTGTCCTCGACCTGCGACCGGTCTCGACTTACGACCGGCCGCAGGTCTTCCAGGCTGCCTCTTGGAGCCTTGGCAACAGGCTGTAGCAAGGCGGCCAACCGACAGACGCGCCTGATTGGCTGAGGCGCGCCTGGCCCTTGCTGCAGCCTGATTGGCTCCCCCTTTGACAGCTCCAAATATAAAGAGCTGTCAAAGCGCGGGAGCCCCTGTCTACCGCACCTTTCTTTTACTGAACCTATCTTCTTCTGTAAGCTGTGCCTAGCTAATAAAAGCTATGTTTTGAGCAAACCTGATTCCGGACCCTGTCTTTACATGAAGACACAACAGACTCCTTCCCAAGGAGTAAAGATCCAGAAATGTGGAAATGAAAAGATCAGATTAGGAGGTAGGAAAGTTTAAATGGAGTAAGCAATAGGGTAAGTAATATGCAGGAAGGCGAGAGCAGAATGAGAAAACCAGCCGGAGGAAATTTCTGAATACAGTTCTGGGTACCACATTCCCAGTAAGGTTATTGATAGACCGGAGAAGTATAGGAATAAAGATGTAAAGATGATATTGGTATTTCAGAAGATGCCCTGTGAGAAGAGGGGGATAGGTTAGAGACCTGGGATGCATCACGAGTCATCCTCAACTTAGGTCTACAATTGAGCCCAAAATTTCCATTGCTAAGTAAAACATTTTTCAGTGAAAAATTTATATTTACCAACAAAGAAATAAAGAGAGACTAGTATAGATCTATTTCAAGCTATTTAGCTGTCCTCAGCTAGCCATACCCTTCTGGGATTTGAAGCTGGGCTGCTTACATATTAGGTAGATGTATATAACCTCTAAGCCATGGGCTCTCCTAGCTTTGTCTGCTGTACCAGGGGAGAGATTAAGTGGTGGGTTTTTTCTATACTACCGTGTTTCCCTAAATTAAGATAGCATCTTATTTTCTTTTGACCCCCAAACTAAGCACTTGGCCTTATTTTTGGGGAGGTATTATTATTTTTGAAGTGCAGGAGGTGGTGAGCATGGTCACCTCATAGCTGCTGCTGTGTTGCAATATTTTCAGGACAGTGCTCATTTTAGCACATGCACTCAAAAGCCTGATTGGGCTTATTATCTGTGGTGGTCTTATTTTCAGGGAAACAGGGTATTAGGTAGATGTATTAACCTCTAAGCCATGGGCTCTCCTATCATTTTCGCTGTACCAGGGGAGAGATTAAGTGGGTTTTTTCTTTCCCCTATATGTCTTCCTTTATTTCTTTGTTGGTAAATATAAATTTAACACAAAAATGATTTGTCGCAAAAGCAACGGCTTGCGAAGGCTCCTGGATTGGGGCTGAAAGGCAAAAGCAGAAGCTCCATCCCATATTTGGGTAGACCAGGTTAGACCAACAACACATGTTAAGTGAGTTTTGCTCCAGTTTACGACCTTTCTTGCCAGAGTGATTCAGTGAATCACTGCTGTTGTTAAGCCAGTAATGTGACTGTTAAGTGAATCTGGCTTTCCCATTCACTTTGCTTGTCAGAAGGTCACAAAAGGGGATCACGTGAGCCTGAATTTTGATCATGTGACCATGAGGATGCGCCAAAGGTCATTAAGCAATAGCACTTAGACTTATGTACCACTGTACAGTGTTTCACAGCCCACTCTAAGCACTTTACAGAGTCAGCATATTTCCCCCCAGCAATCTGGGTCCTCGTTTTAGCAACCTCAGAAGGAGGAAAGGCTGAGCCAACCTTGAGCCTGGTGAGGTTCAAATTGCAGAATTGCAGGCAGCAGGAGACAAGCAGTAGTGGGGTACAAGTTATTTAACAACTGGCTCTCTGTCCCAATGATTTTCTCCAACAACAATTTTCACCAAACTGCTCAGAAAGTATAGATCTTGGAACAGAACAACTATGAGTTCCCTGCAGTGGAGGGTTTCAAAATTTTTTAGAACCTCTTCTGTAGGTGTGGCCTGCTTTGTGGGAGTGGCTTGCCGGCCATGTGACTGGGTGGGAGTGGCTTGCTGGCCATGTGACTGGGTGAGAGTGGCTTGCCAGCCATGTGACTGAATGGGAGTGGCTTGGCAGTAATGTGGTGGGCGTGGTCAACTTGTAAAATTTGGTGAAACTCATTTAACATTGCTCTTGCTTAGCAACCAAAATGTTGGCTCAGGAACTCTGGCATTTGAAGCACGCAAGTCTTAAAGCTGTCAAGTTACAAGACCCTTGCACCCCTAATCCTTTAGAGAAAAAAAACCCCAGGTGTGTTTAAGACTTCAACTCCCAGAATTCCTCCTCTCGCTCTTCATCTTGATATTGTGTGGATGGGCGGGGGGAGGGAACTGGAACCGGTTCTAAACGGCACTGTAGATTTGGGGAACCACTTCTATAGGAGAGGTTAGAACTGGCAGGAACCCATCCCTTGTTACGTGTGTGTGTGTGTCTCTGTGTGTGTGTGAATTCTCCATTCTTATTAAAAAGCAGATACGAGATAAATGTAAAACATGTTTTAGTTTTACATTTTTGAAATATTAGTTTTATATTTTTCAAATATCCTTGTCTACTCTTATTTCTTCTTCTCCCACTTTTTTTTTGGGGGGGAGAGGAACGTGTGAATGATTTTTCTGTTTCACTTTCACTTTTATCTAGTTTCCAAAGGATTTTCAAATCAAGGCCTGCTAATTTATACCAGACAGAGGATGCTTGACCATTTCATCCAACATTTTTGCAGGGAAAGGGATTATCGATCCATTAATTAAAATTAAATCTTTGTCCTGATTTCTAGAATGAGAGCAATGTTGTAGCTTCCAACTTCCCATCCCTTCAGCCGATTCGCTCCCACAGAGAGGGACTTCTCCGGGTGCCATCCACTAGGCAATGCAAGCGGGTGTCGCCCAGGGGAAGGGCCTTCTCTGTGGTGGGCCCGACCCTCTGGAACGACCTTCCCCCCGAACTTAGATCTATCCCGGACCTCCGCTCCTTCCGCCAGCAACTAAAAACCTACTTTTTCCAACAGGCCGGCCTGGCCTAACCTACCGTATTCAGCCTCAGTTGTTTAGCAGAGAAATTTTATATTGGGCTTTAGGGATTTTTAATGGGGTAGTTTTTAGCGCAGGGTGTAATTTAATATAGTTTTAAATATTTATGTATTTATTGTGATATATTGTATTTTTATATTTTCTGTGCACCGCCCCGAGTCCCTTCGGGGAGAGGGGGTGGTTAATAAGTCGAATAAATGAAATGAAATGAAATGAAATTCCATTTCTCCACTATTTTCAAAACAGGTTAAGCATTAGTCACCTATTATGTCACTCCAAAGAAGGAAAGTTGTTGATCAGACATATAAAGAAAAAAATTGCCAGGTTCCATGGCAATTATGTCCCTTATGAATGACTGCAACCATTACTCTAGAAGGCCACAATATCAAACCTTCTGCACAGAAGGGAATAGAAATTCAGAAAGAATCTATATAAATATTTCAAGAGCCACACAGAGGAAGGAAGGAAGTGGTAATGCTGACTCTGCGTGATTCATTTCCACAAAGTTCTCTTCCTTCTGTTTTATCTGCCAGAAGTTCTCCTTGAAGATAATCTCAGACATTTTCTCCATACACAGAGACTCATAACATCGGTCCTCCTGATGCACAAAGCAGTTACTCTGAGCTGCCCTGCGAGTGATGCTTTCCCTGTTCCACATGAGTGGTATCAACCTGGGGACTTTGTCATCGGTGGGATGATGTCCCACTTGATTTACCATTTCTATCAAACTCTATTCAAACAGCATCCTTTTGCCAACCTTTATGATTCACCCATGTAAAGATTTTCCTTTGAATCACCTGACTTATGCCCACAATAGCATAACTTATGCCCAAAAGAATTGTTTGTATGACTTTTTGTATAGAGTTTTTCATGTACATGTAAGAATCCTTTGCGTTTTGAAAGTTTTGTAGTGGGGACAGAAGGAGGAATGTTCTTTGTGTTTGTTTTGTTAACAACATTCTCATGTCAAACATATTTGATTGCATGAGAATTGTCAAAAATAAGAAGGCTGAAAAAATTCAACTCAGCCACATTTCACAACACAAAAATAAAGGTGCTTTTCCAAAAGGCAACTGGATACTCTTGGTTTTTGCTTTGAAAAGATTTTGCTTCTCTTCCAAGAAGATAAGAAAGTTCAGTTGCCATTTGGAAAAGCAATTTGGGACAACCATGATCAAGATGACTGAGAATCTCCATAGACATAAATATTGGAACTCAGTTAAATCTATTGGCATTCTATTTTGCTGAACAGGTAAGGAATGGCAGGATAGAATAAAGGTGTTTTAGTATTTCTATCTGCTGCAGCCTATAGTGGATACACATCTTAGATATTGACTCTGGGAGAACTTAGAATTATGAGCACTCATGCAACATTATTTCAGAACTGAGAAGATTCAGATGAGCGAGATGTATGGGTTTAGAGAGAATCTCACCCTTAATCTATAATTCATTCTAATTCTAGTTCCTAGAAAACTGAGAGAAATGGGATTATTCTTGTAAAACAAAAGCACCTGAGTGATTCCATATTTATACTTTTCATAACCCTAGCAGCACAGCTGTAACACATTAGGAGGAGAAATTTCCTGTTAGAACAATTAATCAGTGGAACAGAAGTTGCCTCCAGAAGTTGTGAATGCCCCAACACTGGAAGTCTTTAAGAAGATGTTTGGATAACCATTTGTCTTAAATGGCATAGGGCTGCTGCCTAGGCAGAGGGTTGGACTAGAAGACCTCCAAGGTCCCTTCCAACTCTGCTATTGTATTGCATTGTGTTGTATTAAGATAAGAGATTATGTAAAGGGTTCATTTTTGGGAAAAACAAGGCTATAAAGTTGATTGGGACATATGATGCCAGGTCAGCCTGGCATTACTGGAAACTGCCAATGTCAGGAAGCTGTCATGATGAGATGGGGAAAATGACAGGATTTCTGGTCCAGGTAGCCAGAAAGTTTGTATTAACACAGATAAGTAAGGGGAGTGAACTGTTACTCCAAATGTATTTAAGCCATGTATTCGGACCTATCTGACATTCTCATTCTATCTTTCATGATTGAGAATCCTTTTGCAAAAGACTATATACAAATATATATTTTAAATAAATATGCTTTTTATTTGTTCATGGTCTCCTTGGTCTTAAATGAGAGTTTATTTTTCACACAAAAATTAAATCAAGTGAGAAAACAACAATCCACAGCATTCTAATTTAAACTGACCACCGAAGTTAAAATTTTGGAAATTAAGGTAGTATGTCTTTCACTGATTAACTTCTGGAAAAATATTAAAGGAAATAAATTGTATGCAAAGTATATTTGGACTTATTATAAAATTAATTAATACTTCAAACAGAAACAGGTTTTGCAGTAGTCAGATATATAATGACCATCCTAAAATAATTTGCAAAATTATGAAGAATTATTATTTTGAAAAGATTTGCTCCATTTATTCTCAGTGTAATAACCAAATTCTACCAACACATCCTCGCCTTGGCCTTTGCTGTGAAGGAGATCAATGAGGACCCCCAGATCTTACCCAACATCACCCTTGGCTTCCACATCTATGACAGTTACCACAACCCAAGGATGACCTATCGCACCACTCTGGACCTGCTTTTCAAATCCCAGGAATTTATCCCTAACTACAAATGTGATAGCCAGAAGAATCTGATGGCCATCATTGGAGGGCTAGGTTCTGATACATCATCTAATATAGCTGAAGTTGTAGGTTTCTACAAGTTTCCACAGGTCAGTATGGAGGAGATGAGCAGAAAAATTCTATACTTTGTTGTTATGGCATAATTACTGAGAATCAGATATTAGATTTATATTAAGACATTCTGCGGATCTTAATGTATAACACATAGAACTCTTTTATGAAGCTACGATGCCAAGCATAGAAGTGAGTATCCATTCCATACCAGAGGGTAGATTTGAATGTAGCACACCCTGACGCTATTCAAACAAATGAACTATTATAATGTGCTTGAAATAATTCATAGAAATTCCATTCAATATTAATATTCCTAAAGAAATAGAGGAAAAATTTCTTCTTTGGATATTTTTATTACAAGAAAACTAGATCCAGAAGGATTGGATTTGAGCTAACAACTCAACAGAATATTATTCTGCTTTCTTTCAGTTGACATACGGCTCATTAGCCCAAGAGGAATTTCAGATCACCAAGCGATCTTCACTTTATTTCATGGTCCCAAAAGAGGACCATCAATATGTTGGAATTATCCAACTGCTTCATCATTTCAGGTGGACGTGGATTGGGATTTTTACTATGGATAACAACAATGGAGAACGTTTCTTACAGAAAATGCAGCCCTTACTTTCACAGAACGGCATTTGCTCATCGTTTATAGAAAGGCTTTCGCAACTAATCCACATGGAACACTTGGGAGAACTTTATCACGTAATCTCAAGTATTGTCAATAATTTGAGGAATAGCAACAGCACCGCATTTCTCGTCTATGGAGAATCAGGGACAATTATGTGGCTGAGAGCTGTCAAGTTTTTAGTAGATCCCGAAAACAAACAAACGGCACTATTTAGAAAAGTGTGGATCATGACTGCGCAGATTGATTT